>CM077032.1:13598317-14198317 GCA_039090855.1 Macrothele yani | reverse complement strand
TCTGGCCCTGGGGGACGAATTCACGGTGCACAACCCCCACGAATGCCCACATCTTTGGAGGACGGTCGCCGTGACCTCTCGTCGTCTTCCAGTGCCGTTCTGTTGCTCTCGAAGCGTAAGGGCCACTCAAAACACCTCGCACGACTCATTTCCACATTGCCATGAGCCTGCCGCAAAATTGCATGCGTCTCCATTCCCGACTTGCCGAGTTTGACGCAGAATTTTATGTTCGCTCGCTGCTGTAGTTTGCAGTCCGTTCCGAAATCGCAGCTGTGTTCTGCACGTGGTCACCAAATATCGTGTAGCACAGCTCCCGATGCTCACAGAACGACGCCTTTTTGGCACAATGAGTCATTAAAGTCACTGCCCCCGACCGCTGCTCGCGCAACCACGCACTGCCATCTGTTGGCGCGCTACGTAACTAGGCTCGGAACTTTTTATGATGGTATTATGTATTGACAAAAATAAGATGTACATCTTCGCTCCCTGGCGGAGAAAACACGCGTTATTTTAAGAAGAAAATATTCCAAAAAGGTTTATCGACGTGAGTGGTATCAGTCAGCGGGGAAAAATGTTTTCAAATCGGAATAATAGTTACCGAGGTATGGTGTCCACAAGCAGGCGAATGTACAAACAGATAACATAAACACCACCTTTTTCGACAAGAGAAATGCTGACGAAGTGAAATTTGCTAACTTATTTCGTTTAGATTTTATTGAGGGTCAAAGTTGTAAAGATAATTTTGGATCACCCTGTATATTGGCTGTTCGGTGTATATAGCGCTATAAAAAAAAATTTCTTTTTCTTCACAGAGACGGGAATCGGGAAAGAGTAACGTGAAAATTAATTTACATTCCTAACAACTTCAAGTTCCTCCGTTTCAGAATCTCTGGATGTGCACGATTTTTTAGTCTTTATTAAATTAATTTGGATGAATGCGTTATTCTTTCGGTTTACTTCCAACTATCTTCTTTTCTCTTTTTTCCCATTGCGTTTCCTATAAAAACTGCCTTGTTGAGCAGGCTCTGAAAATATAAAACAGCTTTCTTTAGCTTTTGCGCTTTGTTTAGACAACCTTTTATAGAAAAGCCCAAGTTTTTCTCGTAGCTACCTGTTCTTTTTATAAATTTTTCCCCTTGAGGTTTTGAGATGACTGAGAACATTGAAAAAATGATTATTCTCTTTCATTTTTCACTTATTCTAATTAACTAACGTGATTTCTTTTTCAGCATGTAATTTCGCTTTGAAGAAGAGAAAGCTGAAGTAATATATATATATATATATATATATAGAGATGTTTTAAAGTAAGATGCAGCGCATGCGCAGCAGAAATCATGTGAGCGACTTTAATCACAATTTGACACAATGGATCTCACTAAATTGGGAAATAAGTCTTTAGCTTTGCTAATTAGCTTGCAGGTTTGAGTATGCTTGTCTTTGCAATCTGTGTTAGATAAGAACCATTATTTTAAATGCAATTACGCACTCTTCGCGAATTCCTTTTTTTACCTGTTTTAGGGGAAAGTAAAACCAACACACTAACTCGATACCATATTATTCAATTTTTCCTTGGCGCAAGATGTGAAAGTCTTTCTAGGCCGTTCATAAAAACTGGTCATGGAAATGAACCGTATTGGTCGGGATATTGGGAAGTCAAAGAAATTCTATGCACTAAAGCCGAAAAACGGAGCAAAACTTTTCAATCAATATACAATCATTTGGAAAAGTTTAGCACAACTTTTGGTATTAGGAGATTTTTTCCGATTGCGTCAGCTACTGTCTGTATTACTCAACTTCCTGTCGGTGTTGCATCATCCTGCAGCGACATCTGTTGATAGAGTTTGGGACTACGTATGGGCGTCAGTTTGCTTCTGGTTTTCATGCTAAGAGGTTTTGTACGTATTTTCTATATAGCAAAAAAGCGTCATTAAGTGTTACTCAGATGGTACAAATAGTGTCTGTATATCATGAAGGATACACCGAACGTCACTAGCAGAAAGGTGAATGTGAGAAACACTGTTATTCATAACACGATCATGAAATATCGAGATACAGGTGAATTTAGCGACCGAAAGAGAAGTGGACGTCCAAGAAAAACAACCCCGCGTGATGACAATACCATAAGGCGAATAGTTATGCGTTCTAAGAGGACATCAAACAAAGGTCATTGCTCTTTCCACGTTTATAAGTGAGTCGCGGAAAAATACTCATTGGCCGCCACCGGGAATCGAACCCCGGTGTTCGATTTTCAGTGACGGCCAATGAGAATTTTTCCGTGACTCACTTATAAACGCGGAAAGAGCGATGACATCTGTTTGATGTTCCTGGTCCGCGTCAAATGTCTGTATTAATTATTCATTCGCCTTCTAACTATTTGTTCAGTTGCTGCTTACCATCTTTGGTGAATCCCCAGCGCCGCTCCGGTGGCGCAGTGGTCTAAGCGATGGCCTCTGATCATTCGCCCGAACGGGGTCCGGGTTCGAATCCCGGTGAGGCATGGATGTTGTGTTTGTCTTACGGCACTGGCTCTCTCCCTTCCCTGGAACCAGTGACCCTAAATTAAGGACGGGCGACTGCTTATAGTCCATTGAGTTGCTCACGGTGGTCGTTAAACCTCCAATTTAAAAAAAAAAAAATCCCCAGCATTGTGCGGGGCTCCAAGAAACAACCTGCTAAATTGGCTTGGCAGTTAGTGTGTGTGAGTCTGAAGGAATTCGAAGCCGCTGTGGCGCAGTCGAAGCATATCCGGCGCGTGACTGGAAGACCCTAGGTTCGATTCCCGGGGGCGGCCAATGAGAATTTTCCCGTGGAAAAAGCGATAACATCTGTTTGATGTTCCTGGTCCGCGTCAAATGTCTGTAATAATTACTCATTCGCCTTCTAATTATTTGTTCATTTGCTGCTTACCATCTTTGGTGAATCCCCAGCATTGTGCAAGGCTCTAAGAAACAACCTGCCAAACTGGCTTCGCAGTTAGTGTGTGTGAGTCCGGAGGAATTCGAAGTCGCTGTGGTGCAGTGGAAGCATATCCGACACGTAACTGGAAGACTCTGGGTTCGATTCCCGGTGGCGTCCAATAAGAATTTTTCCGTGACTCACTTATAAACGTGGAAAGAGCGATGACTTCTGTTTGACGTTCCTAGTCCGCGTCAAATGTCTGTACTTATTATTCATTCGCCTTCTAATTATTTGTTCAGTTGCTGCTTACCATCTTTGGTGAATCCCCAGCATTGTGCGGGGCTCCAAGAGAAGCAACCTGCCAAATTGGCTTGGCAGTTAGTGTGTGTGAGTCTGGAGGAATTCAAGGCCGCTGTGGTGCAGTGGAAGCATATCCGGCGCGTAACTGGAAGAGCCTGCGTTCGATTCCCGGTGGCGGCCAATGCGAATGTTTCCGTGACTCACTTATAAACATGGAAAGGGCGATAACCTCTGTTTGATGTTACTGGTTTGCGTCAAATGTCTGTATTAGTTCTAAGAGGAGTTCGTGGGGGGGGGGGAATGAAGGCCTTTTTACATTCAAAAGGGTCTAATACTTGTATCAACACTGTTTCCCGACGTCTTAGCAAAGATTTTGGATTAAAGTCTTGTAAACCTGCACATAAACCTAGACTAACATCTGTGATGAAAAGGAAGAGACTCCATTTTGCGAAGCGTCATCAATCGTGGACTGCTGAAAATTGGAGCCAACATCTTTTTTCCGTTCAATCAACTGTGCGTAAATTTGAATCACCTGAAGGACATGCTCAACGACCAAAAAGCAAAAATGTTTGATGAAAAATACACCGTTAGTATCGTGAGACATTCGCCAGATCAGATGCTATGGGGTGCTATGTCAGCATGCTGTTCTGCTTCATTATCCTTTTTGCCTTCAGGCACTGCATTGACTGGTCGTTTTCATATGTAAATGTTACGTGAGAAGCTGTTAACTCATATGCAAGTGCACAGATGCAAATATTTATGCAGGATGGTGCTCCATGCCACAGATCAAAGACAGTGAAGGACCCCCTGCAGACCGCCCCGGAGGCGCAGTGGTCAAAGCGATGGCCTCTGATCATTCGTCCGAAAGGGGTCCGGGTTCGAATCCCAGGGAGGCATTGACGCTGTGTTTGTCTTACGGCACTGGCTCTCCCCTTCCCTGGAACCAGTGACCCTAAATTAGGGACGGGCGACTGCTTATAGCCCATTGAGTTGCTCACGGTGGTCGTTAAACCTCCAATCAAAAAAAAAAAAAAAAGACCCCCTGCAGAGGAGAAACATTACTGTGGCCCGGTAACAGTCCCGTTCTATCTTTCAAAGCTCTCAACGAGATCTATTCAAATATATAAAATAACATATCGCAGTGGTTTAAACTAAAATTTTTGAAAAATTGTTTTCGTGTGAATGGATTAACATTTTCGACAATGCAGCGGAATTCTCATAATGAAAGCCAGAAAAAGTGGATAATATCAAAACGAGAGGCAAGAGGAATGTAAGAAGCCCAAGAGAAGACAGAGCACCACGTTCGGTAACTTGTGTGCCGATCTGCCTTTTGCCCGCAGTGTGTCCAGCATTATTTATTAAAATTACATAAGGTACGTTTCATATCATAGACTTGTGTTGGCTGTAACAAATTAAATAAACGGTTTCAAACCATACTCGACTAGCTCATTTCAACTCTCCGATCTGCAATTCGTAGTCCTACGTTCCAAAACTGACGGCTCAATCAGAACTGAGCCTACCTGTATTTTTTGTTGATGTATGTGCCATGGTGGCGACAAATGTGAGCAAATCCATTACTTAAAAACAGCGTATCACTTTAGTTTTGATTATATACACTGCTGACCACCCAAAATGTAACGCCAAGAAGGAATCATCCGATTGGCCTGAAATTCGCAGCATGCGCCGCCCGCGAGAGGACCTGAAAACAATTAGCATTGCACAGCATATGCAAATCATGTGCGCTGGGCACGCCACCGAGAAGCACTATAAGAAGGGTGCACAGAAGGCGGGGTGTAAGTAGTGGAAGTGTGTTGTGCTGTCGGACCTGTGCGTGGGAAGCTTTCTGATTCCTCGTCGCAGAATACGGCAGTCATTCCAGCACGTTTCGGAGTTCGACAGAGGACGAATAGTTGCTTATCGCGCCAGCGGTTTATCGTACCGAGACATCGGCACCCGTGTGGCACGATATACAGCAACAGTGAGGCGAGTATAGATTCGGTGGACGCGTTAGGGACGGACAGACCGACGTGAGCGATTGCTGCAGCCGCGGCACACCACCGAATCAGAGGGCCGGCATGTTGTGCGGCGGGCACTGACGGCTCGCACCGCCACCTCACGAACGTTAGCGCAGAAATTAGGGTGAGTCGCGCGATAACCTGTGTCAGCGCGTACCGTTCGACGTCGTCTGCAGGAGCGGGGACTTGTCGCACGGCGCCCATTGCTCCGATTACCATTGACTTTACACCACCGGCGAGTGCGGCGGCAGTGGGCCCTTGAACGCCGCACCTGGACTACGGAATGGCACGACATTGTCTTATCCGACGATTCCCGCTTCGGCCTGCAACACCACAATGACCGGATCCGTGTATGGCGGCACCGTGGCGAGAAACTGTATGACGCCTGCATTATGCATCGCCATACCGGTCCGTTGCCTAGCGTTATTTTTTGGGGCACAATTGGATATGACACCCGCACCATCCCTTACCTGCAGGACCTGCCAGCGGCCACGTTTCAACAGGACAATGCGCGCTCGCACGTGGCACGGATCGTGCAACAATTCTTCACGGCCCACCAGGTGTCGCTGCTACCTTGGCCCGCCAGTTCTCCCGATATGTCGCCCATCGAACACGTCTCGTCGCTGATCGGCAACCGAGTGGCCCGGCAAGCACCACCTGCGGCTACGCCTGATGAACTGTGGCAACGTGTGGAAGCAGCCTGGACCGACATACCCCAAGCCCACATCCAAAGCCACTTTCGTTCTATGCCGCGGCGTGTAGCGGCCGTTATTGCCAGTCATGGAGGCCACACGAACTATTGATGTCTGCGTGTTTCGCAAGTCGCACGGGCCTGTAAGCTCAATCGTTTCATCTTTGTATCTGTTGTTATGTGTCCAGTAAATCTGGCTTTGCTATCTCGTGTCCTTCTTGGTGTTGCATTTTGGGTGGCCAGCAGTGTAGTTTATGTTCGTTTGCCGCAAATGGTTCCTGCTTCTGATGATTTCGGATTTTAGATTTTTGTCTGTTTTGCGTTTTTCATAGCATATATGATCCGTTGAACAGTTGTACAAATTGCTGTTTATTACAGTTTAAAATTAAGGGCAAGAATATCAGTAACTGCTCTTCAGTCTGAATTCATTGCGCTGTGTGGAAAATGTTAAGACCTGGAGTTTGAAACAAGTAGTGATATAACGATTGGAAAATACTTTTGGACAGCAGACATTTCTCAAAACTCTCTGCTCATTTGTCAAACATTCTGCGATGAACTTTTGCATTGATAAAACTATCCCCCGTATCACTGAAAAGTGGGAATTAACCGGTAGATTTTTGCACACCAAATAAACATGGAAATGCTGTTTATTTCAGAAAAGCTTCATCTTTCTTCTTGTGTATTCTCTGGAGCAACAGTTTCAGGAGAGAGCAATAAATTTGCAGGGGTGATAGCGTGTATTTAGATTTATGATGCAAAAGCTCCTACAGGACAAGGAGAAATTGCATAGCACGTATTTTACAGACAAGGCATTATTTCTGAATGTTTATTTATCGCTAGATTTCGATTCTTTGCACTGTGAAGAAATCATTGTGACGTATTTAATAACCTTAATGTACTGAAATCGTTATGCTTCAAGTACTTGTGAAGAAGCAGTATTTTTAAAATATTTCGATAATCCTGATTTGCTTATGTGTGTATGTCTTGAAAAATAGTTTCATAAAATGCACGATACTGCAATGAATAAATATATTTTCAGAGTAAAATTTCAACTCCAATATATTTAAATCGCATTATACGCATATCGACTACAAAATTACAAGCTTCTATTCTTTTCTGCTTGAATCTCTTTTAGACAGAATTACAGCATGTAGGGGGAACAACGGCTATTTCGTGATAATTTCAGAAATTTCCATTCTGACCACAAAAAAATATCGCTCATGTTTATTAAAGCCCATTACTCTATACGCAACACATTTGAACATAATATCAGTTACAACAGTAGGACTGAAAGTTTGTGTTCCAAAACACATGTTTTCGCATAATGTTTACGAGTGGTTATTCCATAACTTTGGTAACTTCGTTATAATACCTTGCTAAGTTCGTGATAGTGAGCATGTTGTCCATTTGTACGCAGAACATTGCGAGAGTGTAAAGAAATAAAGAAATAATAGTATAACTTACATGATACACTATATTGGCAAGAATCACCGGACACCTAGAAGAGAAATACAACATAGCATTTATTGACATACATTATTACGGTGTCTTAATGCATGCACTGTCCCTTCGAGCCATGCTTTCGACAAGATTTCGGAAAACAGCGATAGATATGCGCCATTGCCGGCCGGTGCCCAAAATTGCTGGGGAGGCAAACTACTTTTCAGCCTGGATTCAAATAAATTTATTCAAATTTGGAAGATGACAATCCGATTTTTGGCGTAAATGTGACAAGGATGGTAAGTCAGATAATATCTGAAAACTTGAACATTTCCATCGTCCTGGGTGGTGTAGTGGTTAGCATACCCGGGTGCTATCTGGGAGACTCGGGTTCGAGTCCCGCTCCAGGACGATGAAAATTTTCAAGTTTTCGGATATTATCTGACTTGCCACATTTACACCAAAAATCGGATTGCCATCTTCAAAATTTGTATTATATGGCATAATCCCGTATTTCTTTCATGACTTATCTGCTTTTCCGGGCAAACACGAGATAAGATTCTTAACCTCCAGATTCGCTAAACATGAATGCCGGTTGCTTCGACTAGCGAATCCTGTGATGGCTATATTCAAATTAATCGGAAACTTGAAACTTGGTCGTTCTGGGTGGTGGTGTGGTTAACATACCCGGGCATTTTGTGTGAGACGCGGGGTCGAGGCCGGCTCCACGACGATGAAAATTTTCAAGTTTTCGGATATTATCTGACTTACCATCTTTGTTACATTTACGCCACAAATCGGATGGTCATCTTCAAAATTTGTATTATATGGCATAATCCCGTATTTCTTTCATGATTTATCTGCTTCTCCGGGCAAACACGGGATAAGATTCTTAACCTCCAGATTCGCTAAACATGAATGCCGGTTGCTTCGACTAGCGAATCCTGTGATGGTTATATTCAAATTAATCGGAAACTTGAAACTTGGTCGTTCTGGGTGATGTAGTGGTTAGCATACCCGGAGGCTATCTGGGAGACGCGGGTTCGAGTCCCGCTCCAGGACGATGAAAATTTTCAAGTTTTCGGATATTATCTGACTTGCCACATTTACGCCAAAAATCGGATTGTCATCTTCAAAATTTGTATTATATGGCATAATCCTGTATTTCTTTCATGATTTATCTGCTTTTCCGGGCAAACACGGGATAAGATTCTTAACCTCCAGATTCGCTAAACATGAATGCCGGTTGCTTCGACTAGCGAATCCTGTGATGGCTATATTCAAATTAATCGGAAACTTGAAACTTGGTCGTTCTGGGTGGTGGTGTGGTTAACATACCCGGGCATTTTGTGGGAGACGCGGGGTCGAGGCCGGCTCCACGACGATGAAAATTTTCAAGTTTTCGGATATTATCTGACTTACCATCTTTGTTACATTTACGCCAAAAATCGGATGGTCATCTTCAAAATTTGTATTATATGGCGTAATCCCGTATTTCTTTCATGATTTATCTGCTTCTCCGGGCAAACACGGGATAAGATTTTTAACCTCCAGATTTGCTAAACATGAATGCCGGTTGCTTCGACTAGCGAATCCTGTGATGGCTATATTCAAATTAATCGGAAACTTGAAACTTGGTCGTTCTGGGTGATGTAGTAGTTAGCATACCCGGGTGCTATCTGGGAGACGAGGGTTCGAGTCCCGTTGTAGGACGATGAAAATTTTCAAGTTTTCGGATATTATCTGACTTGCCACATTTACACCAAAAATCGGATTGCCATCTTCAAAATTTTATATGGCATAATCCCGTATTTCTTTCATGACTTATCTGCTTCTCCGGGCAAACACGGGATAAGATTCTTAACCTCCAGATTCGCTAAACATGAATGTCGGTTGCTTCGACTAGCGAATCCTGTTATGGCTATATTCAAATTAATCAGAAACTTGAAACTTGGTCGTTCTGGGTGGTGTAGTGGTTAGCATACCCGGGTGCTATCTGGGAGACGCGGGTTCGAGTCCCGTTGCAGGACGATGAAAATTTTTAAGTTTTCGGATATTATCTGACTTACCATCCTTGTCACATTTACGCCAAAAATCGGATTGTTATCTTTAAAATTTATATTATATGGTGTAATCTCGTATTTCTTTCATGATAAATTTATTCAATTTAATGCCATTTTTTTACAATATAATTTTTTTTTTACACTCACTTCCAAAAGTTAAGCACGGAGCTGTAGGATGTGAAAAAATGGAGAAGTACTGCTTGGATGGACACGAAATGCGGCAGGAACGTAGGAAATATGTTTATTAATGAATCAATACAAAGAAATACAGACAGAGATGAAAATAATATTGAATTTTCAGAAATTATGAGACGATATCAAATTGGAGTCATTTACAAAGTGAGTAATAAAGTCACAACGAAGAACAAAACCTGACATTAATAGGGTATGTGAGCATCCCTCATCTGCATACAAAGTTTACAACGTCTGAAGATCCTTTTTATGAGGTGCTCAACCACCGCAGAGTCCAGTAATCACCATTCCTCCTGTAGAGCAGTTTCCAAAGCAGTGAGGGTGGTTGGGGACGGGAGACCTGAACACACAGCGCGGCCAAGGGCATCCCAAAGATTTTCAATGGGATTAAGGTTGGGCGAGTACGCCGGCCACTCCATACGCGCAATCTCCTCACTCTCCAGGTAGTCGTCGACGATGGCGGCTCTATGGAGACGCGCATTATCGTCCATTAAAACGAAGGCAGGACCAACTGTTGCAGCGTACAATCGCACAGTGGGGTCTAGGACTTCATCCCGATACGGCACAGCCGTCACAGAACCCCGTCTGTAGATGTGGAGGTCGGCGCGATATCCCAACGAAATTCCGGCCCAGATCATGATGCTTCCACCTCGGAATGCATGATGTTCGGTGATGTTCTGGGGTAGATTTGCGTGTGACTTCTTCCCTCCACACCGGTACACGCTTGTCATCGGGTTGCAGGGCAAATCTGGACTCATCCGTGAACATAACGTTGCCCCAATCAGTTCACAGTACAATTGACATGTTGGCGACACCACTTTAATCGTGTCCCTCTGGATTGAACGGATAGAGGAACACAAACCCGTGGTACCCGGGCGTACAGTCCCTTCATGTGTAGCCTTCGACGCACAGTAGTGGCAAATATCGTCTTACCAATGGCCGCCGTAAACATAGATGTCACACGTGTGGACGTCGCTCTTCGATTCCGCTTGGCTACAACAGCAATATATCGGTCTTCCGCGGGGGTCGTAACTCTTGGGCGACCGGCCACAGGTCTGCGGACAACTGTTTGGCTGGTTAGAAATTGTTTCCATAAATGTGAAATGACGGAATGATTCACGCCGAAGAAACCAGCAACATCTGTGATTGACTGTCCTGCTTCAGTGCGTCCGACGGCACGCCAGCGCTCAGAATCTTCCAATCGTCTTCTGGAAGCCATAAAATCAAGTCTGTCTTCAAAACAAATCCTCCGACAGTTCTCAACACCTTGTAGCAGCACTTGCATGCAACTCCTGTACCCCTTCAGAGTGCTGGCTTCTTATACGACGGTCTGTTTTGCATATTTCTCGGCAAGACACCGGGATTCGCTGTTACCTACCACATTTGCATACTTCCATCTACCGCTGCGGCGAATTGCAGTGTCTCCAATTCCGATTGGCTTCCGGAAATTAACTTCTCCCTCTGCGTGCTTAACTTTTGGAAGTGAGTGTATTTACTTTCTCATGTGCGAAATATGAAATAAGTAACGTGACCCGTGAAAAGATTTATAAAATTTTACCGGAAAGCAAACGCACGTTTTACATGACTTACCAACACAAAACCTGTTTAGGTAAGGCTCCGGCCCTTCGCCTAAATATATTTTTTTCAGTCTGAATTGCCCTCTTGGACTATTTGGGAACTGTTAAGCCAGTTTGAATATGAAATATATTGCATCGAAATAGATTTTTATTAAAGAGATCAACAGAAGATAAAAAGAAAAACTGAACTATTCATCTTTTTCATCTCAAATGAAATTCTATTGCATGTACGCTTCTGCCTTCACTGACGCCGAAAGAAAAAAGTATTGAATACTTCTGCACACAACGTTTACCTATACAGCAAGAGAGAAAGCTTACCTTACGCTTATATTGCCTTGTATATACCAAAATGTTGATGCAAAAAAGAAGGGAGATGAGGACAACTAAAGAAGATGTGACTTCCAAAGTGGAATATATAGAGCTATGCAAGACAGCACGAAAAAGTATCACTGAAGACGTAAGGAAATTCAACTGTGAGCTAGTGAGGAAAGCAATTGAAAACAACCAAAGCCTAAAGATAGCAAAGGGACATCTCAGTAAGGGAAGAAAACAGATTATGGCTCTGAGAAAAGAAGATGGTTCTATAACAAGAAATAGAGGCGAAATTTTGACAAGAGTGAAAGATTTCTACTCCAAACTATATGAAAGGGATGATATATGCACTCCAGACATCATGAAAGGTACCAGAGTTCTTCCAGTCCTCCCAGCAGAAGTTGCTCATGCAATCAAGAACATGAAGCGGGGGAAAGCTCCAGGAGAAGATGGAATTACTATAGACATCATACAAGAAGCAAGTGGAGAAATTGAAACAGTACTCGCCCAAATTTTTACTCGATGCCTTAATGAAGGGAAGATTCCTGAGGATTGGAACAATGCTACAATGATCCTGCTACATAAAAAAGGTGACATTGAGGATCTCAGGAACTACAGACCTATCAGCCTCCTATCAGTGGTTTATAAAATCTTCACTAAAGTTCTTTCACACCGCTTGAAGGTAACACTGGACATGGCTCAACCGAGAGAACAAGCTGGATTCAGGAGTGGCTACAGCACAATAGATCATATCCACGTACTGAGAGAACTAATTGAAAGAGCGAGGGAATATGAACTTCCATTGTGCATGGCTTTTATCGATTATGAAAAAGCCTTTGATTCGGTGAAACCATCAGCAGTTACCACGGCTCTGAAATCCTGCGGTATTGAAGATGCATACATTAATATTATTAATAACATCTATGAAAATGCAAGTGCAAAGATTCGGCTGTTTGAAAATACAACACACATAAAAATTGGAAAGGGAGTGAGACAAGGTGACACCATATCTCCGAAGCTCTTTAATGCCACATTGGAAAATGTCTTTCAATCACTGAACTGGGAAAACAAAGGGATAAAGATTAATGGAGATTATCTAACCCACCTTCGTTTTGCTGATGACGTAGTCATTTTTGCAACTACCCCATCAGAGCTGCAGAGTATGATCCAGGAACTTGCTGACAAGAGTAAAGAAGTGGGATTAAAAATGAACTTTCAGAAGACAAAAGTGATGTTCAATGCTTTTACAAGAAATGAAGATTTATCGATTGATGGAGAAAAACTGGAGATAACAGATACGTACGTTTATCTTGGACAGCAGATATCAAGTGAGGGTCACATTGATGAAGAAATTAATCGGCGTACAAAACTTGCCTGGAGAGCTTTTGGAAGAAACAGCATAATTTTCAAGAGCAATATGCCATTATGTCTTAAAAGAAAAGTGTTTGATCAATGCATCCTTCCAGTGCTTACGTATGGTGCAGAGACGTGGACCTTAACTAAAAGAGACATACAAAGGCTGCAGACAACTCAAAGAAGCATGGAGAGGTGCATGCTTGGTATAACCAGGAGAGATAAGAAGAGGAACTCGTGGATCCGAAAAATGACGAGAGTGGAAGACATCATGATCAGAGTTAAATCCCTGAAATGGCAATGGGCTGGACATACTGCCAGAAGGACAGACCATAGATGGACAGCCGAGATTTTAGATTGGATTCCAAGGGACAGGAAAAGACCCAGAAAAAGACCACATGGGAGATGGGTGGATGAAATTCGTAAATATGCGGGAGTGACATGGAGGAGACTGGCACAAGACAGACCGTTGTGGAGGAAACTTGGGGAGACCTTCGTCCAGCAGTGGATTGATAATGGTTGACAATGATGATGATGATGATGATATGAGATCTATCTTTCGTTCTTTTCTGTTTGGCGAAGTGATTTATTATATGGTCATACCATGTCTGTTCTGCTTCCATCCTCTTCACAAGCGCCTTTTAGATGGACAGAACTGATAAACTTGACAACCTTTCTTGCCCAATGGAGTTTCTCTAGTAGTTTTTCATCCTCTTCAGGCACGAGAAACTGTGTTGCACAGAGGCCGATGTTGCAGGAATTGTTACTACGAGTGAAAGAAGTATAAATAGCTCTGGAAGTGCCTGTGCTAGATTATTATTGTATACGGCAGATAGAAGTTCTGTTGTACTTTTGGCATTGTTCCACAGTTCTCTTTCTGAATACAGAACCTGCAGTTCACTATGCAGTTTGGTGCTGTCAAAGTATTTTTCATAAGTTTGAAGCAGAGCTTTAAAACAGTGTTCAGGAAAAACAAATTCTAGAAGGAGCTTCAAAGCAGTGTACATCGACCAGCTGAAGAAATTTTAATTTCTCAATGTCAGAAAACCGGCATTTTAACTGAGTTGTAACATTGTCCATTACCCCATAATAGAGTCTTCTGTATTGCACGGTGGCTGGAATATCATTGCTTCCTTTAAATCTTTTATTATTTGAACGAACCTAACTGCACACGTTATGATAGAGGTCATCAAACTGTCTCTGATCTCGGAAGTACAACAATTTTTCACATAAGCCAGTAATTCGTTTGTTACAAAATGTAACATCGGAACTATTTGAATGCAGTACAGAGAAAGTAACCTCAGTTAAATCAAATATTTTTTTATATGAGAAGAGAAGAAAAACGAAATTAAAATCTTGAGCCACCGTTTTAGTCCTGTGGCTTCGTGAATTGTCTCATCATCATAGTTGGAATCATCCTCAATTTTTTCAAATACTTTATAATGAAGTAAATTTCTCCGTCATTTTTGGTCTACGCCGAGATTCGAACCCGAGTACGCTTATTCCGGAACCAACTGAGCTACGCAGACGTTTATTCTGATTCCTGTCTGCCTTTATGTCGTGTGCGTCCTGCTGGCAGGTACGTCACATCTCCCCCCCCCGGAAAGAGGGCCGGGGGCATGGCCCACGGGTCAGCCGTGACCATGGATCGTTGCAGGCAGCCATCCACTGTAGAACGTGCACTTGAGAACTCCCAGTCAATCTGCTGTGTGGAATGCAACATCACACATTTTTATTTTTCGAAGCGCTGGAGAAGGAATTCTCTGATTTTTCCTGTCTCGCGGTGTGGAAATAACATCACACCAATGCAAGATTTTGAACGGCTGGGTCATCCGGATAGTTCGGGCGCCATTATAACGAAGTAAATTTCTCCGTCATTTTTGGTCTACGCCGGGATTCGAACCCGAGGCCGCTTATTCCGGAACAAGTCGCTCTACCAACTGAGCTACGCAGACATGTATTCTGATTCCTATCTGCCTTTATGTCGTGTGCGTCCTGCTGGCAGGTACTTCACATCTCCCCCCCCCGGAAAGAGGGCCGGGGGCATGGCCCACGGATCAGCCGTGGCCATGAATCGTTGCAGGCAGCCATCCACTGTAGAACGTGCACTTGAGAACTCCCAGTCAATCTGCTGTGTGGAATGCAACATCACACATTTTTATTTTTCGAAGCGCTGGAGAAGGAATTCTCTGATTTTTCCTGTCTCGCGGTGTGGAAATAACATCACACCAATGCAAGATTTTGAACGGCCGGGTCATCCGGATAGTTCAGGCGCCATTATAATGAAGTAAATTTCTCCGTCATTTTTGGTCTACGCCGAGATTCGAACCCGAGTACGCTTATTCCGGAACAAGTCCCTCTACCAACTGAGCTACGCAGACGTTTATTCTGATTCCTATCTGCCTTTATGTCGTGTGCGTCCTGCTGGCAGGTACGTCACATCTCCCCCCCCCGGAAAGAGGGCCGGGGGCATGGCCCACGGATCAGCCGTGGCCATGAATCGTTGCAGGCAGCCATCCACTGTAGAACGTGCACTTGAGAACTCCCAGTCAATCTGCTGTGTGGAATGCAACATCACACATTTTTATTTTTCGAAGCGCTGGAGAACGAATTCTCTGATTTTTCCTGTCTCGCGGTGTGGAAATAACATCACACCAATGCAAGATTTTGAACGGCCGGGTCATCCGGATAGTTCGGGCGCCATTATAACGAAGTAAATTTCTCCGTCATTTTTGGTCTACGCCGGGATTCGAACCCGAGGCCGCTTATTCCGGAACAAGTCGCTCTACCAACTGAGCTACGCAGACATGTATTCTGATTCCTATCTGCCTTTATGTCGTGTGCGTCCTGCTGGCAGGTACTTCACATCTCCCCCCCGGAAAGAGGGCCGGGGGCATGGCCCACGGATCAGCCGTGGCCATGAATCGTTGCAGGCAGCCATCCACTGTAGAACGTGCACTTGAGAACTCCCAGTCAATCTGCTGTGTGGAATGCAACATCACACATTTTTATTTTTCGAAGCGCTGGAGAAGGAATTATCTGATTTTTCCTGTCTCGCGGTGTGGAAATAACATCACACCAATGCAAGATTTTGAACGGCCGGGTCATCCGGATAGTTCAGGCGCCATTATAACGAAGTAAATTTCTCCGTCATTTTTGGTCTACGCCGAGATTCGAACCCGAGGCCGCTTATTCCGGAACAAGTCGCTCTACCAACTGAGCTACGCAGACGTTTATTCTGATTCCTATCTGCCTTTATGTCGTGTGCGTCCTGCTGGCAGGTACTTCACATCTCCCCCCGGAAAGAGGGCCGGGGGCATGGCCCACGGATCAGCCGTGGCCATGAATCGTTGCAGGCAGCCATCCACTGTAGAACGTGCACTTGAGAACTCCCAGTCAATCTGCTGTGTGGAATGCAACATCACACATTTTTATTTTTCGAAGCGCTGGAGAAGGAATTATCTGATTTTTCCTGTCTCGCGGTGTGGAAATAACATCACACCAATGCAAGATTTTGAACGGCCGGGTCATCCGGATAGTTCAGGCGCCATTATAACGAAGTAAATTTCTCCGTCATTTTTGGTCTACGCCGGGATTCGAACCCGAGGCCGCTTATTCCGGAACAAGTCGCTCTACCAACTGAGCTACGCAGACATGTATTCTGATTCCTATCTGCCTTTATGTCGTGTGCGTCCTGCTGGCAGGTACGTCACATCTCCTGGTACGTTACAACTTCAATTAGCAGGCACCTGTGGTCAGCTATGGTAGACACTGAACGAGATTTGAAGTTCTACCTGGTCTGAGATGCACGAGGTCGTCTGGGTCCACCAACAGATTCTAGTAAATGAACACGCTTTGTCGATTTAGAAAAGAATGCACAAATCGCATTTATATTTGCAAAAAAAAATACGCGATTCCTTCAACACTGACGCTGCTCTGCTCAAAACTAAGTTCAGTCTGTGTGCGTAGCAGTGAACAAATAATGCTTGAGGGCCATTACACTTCACTTTTCCTTGCAATCCATTCAGCTCTGATGCCATCACTGCTTCGCCATCATATGTCTGTGCAACTAGTTTTTCTTTCTAGCTAAATCTTTCCAGCTCACGATCCAGTAATTCTTTAAGCGAAGTAGCACACCGATCAGAGCTTACCTCAAAAATCCCAAATTTTTTTCTGCTGATACTCCATCTTTCACGAATCGAACTATAATTGATGCTTGTACATGGGAGCTAATAATGTCTGTCGCTTCATAAATCTGCCAAGAAAAAAACTGGGCATTTTCAATATCTGCATTGATTTAATTCCTAATTATATCTGCAACTGATTCGAATAAATCATTCTGTATTGTTTTTGAAGTTCCTGAAAATGTTGTACTATTCTCCATAAACACTCTCAATGTTTCGCCACTCTTGGAGAGTAAATCAATCATCTCGAGGTAGTTTCCCTTATTTTCAGAGACTTCGCCCTCATCGTGTCTACGAAATGGGAGCTGTTGCCGCGCCAGTAGTGTTGAAATATCAATCAACTTCTTCATTACATCACGATTATTTTTTACTTTTTCATTATGACATAAGTCACTTGTTCTCTTTGCTTCGATGAGAGAGTAGTCTATCCTTGTTTTGCCTAGCAACTCTAATTTAACAACTGCCAGAATGTGATCTTTACACGTTTAGTGCCTGTCCAAAGCACGTGGTAAATTTTTCAAATCATTGAAGCCTTTCTCTTGCCAGACTTCATTGCCACTCATCACAGGAAACAGCAAACATGGCCAACAATATAGTTTGTTCGTTGATTCACTACCAGTTAGCCATTGTTCTTTTTTGTGCCAGTAAATATTAAAACCTCTGTTTGTAGTGTTGCCCTTTGAAGTCATCTTTTTCATTTCAGGTGTAGGCTTACCATCATTTTTAATTTGATTCTTTTCTTCAAAATCTCTTCTACTGAAAGGCTTTTCAAGTAAGCTATCCACCATATTAGATATGTTTGAAGCAGGGGCCATGGTCTGATAAACAACTCTTCATAAAACATAAATCAAATTAGTTACACAAACATTAGTGTGAAATAAAAGCAACTAGGAAGAAGATGCTATGTAATGACGCTCGAAGCTGTCCGAATGAGGAGTTAACACAGCGGAGCTGCAGCTTACAGGGAAACAGCTGTTCCCATGAGGCAAGATAGCATCTGCCTCACAGGAAGTCCACGGTGCGCGTGCGCTCTTTGTGTTGGAAGTTCCACCGCCTACCTTCGTATCTACTGATACAGTGGGAGTAAACAAGTTTGGCGCAAAATGTACGAGAGGCAGTTTGCTTCTTGCCTCAAGGACGGATATCACAACCTGAGCACAATTCGCAACTACGCGCTACCGATTGTTTTCGAAAAGCGTCAATGAAAAAAAACTGAATGAACGCGTAGACGATATTTAATTCAAAAGAGTTAACTAGCATTAACGTTTGCTCTCCTATACCCAAAAGTTCTGAATGAGCAAAACGAATAATTCTAAGTAACAGTCATAAAATTCTGAGGAGGCACTGCCTCCCTTGCCTCCTCCCAAAAGCCGCCACTGGTATGCGCTTCCATTCAGTATGCTAACTGTTGCTTAGTAGTAGGCCTTAGTTCCAAACTTCTTATGCGTCGCTCTTATTCATCCCATGAGTGCCCTATGAGATTACGATCAGGGCTCTGTGCTGTCCTATCCACACACGATACGGAATTATCATCAAACGATACCGTAACCGTCCTTGCTTTATGGCTCGGTGCATTATCCTGCTGGCACCAACAAGGCTCGGTTCCATAGTTTTGCCACATAGTTGGTAGGGCATAATTGTCCAGAATATCGAAGTAGACATGCTGGTTAACAGGTTTGTACATGATAACCAATGGGCCGGGACCATACCACGAAAAACAAAAAAACATCCTCACACGAGTGCACTGCCAGCTCCAAACTTGACCGTAAGAACAGTACACTGTGGTAAATAGCGTTCCCCCGGTTTCCGCCATACCTACACACGGCCATGAGACTGATGGACCGTGTATCTGGATTTATCAGTCCATAGGACCCGTTCCATTGATCAACGGTCGACGATAAATGTTCTTTACGCCATGCTAAACGATGAGTAGCATTCCGAGTGGAGATGAAAGGCTTATGAGCAGCCACACGAGCACAGTAACCCATGGAATGAAGTTCTCTGCAAATGGTACGTGTACATACAAAGGTTCCAGCATTTTTACTCACCTGTACACTGAGGTCTTGTGCAGTACTCTGTCGATTAGCTGTAACGACTCTCCTGAGGCTTCGACGTCCCCTATCACTGATTTTCTTTGGTATGATGGTACGTTTTGCTGCTCCATGTGTCTTCCACTTATTCAGTACATCCAAAACACTTGACTTGGGTATGTTTAAACGCCTCTCGATTTCTCTTATGGACAACCCAGTAATACACTGCTGGCCAATTGCTAAGGATGGATCATAAACGGCAATATTGCGCATAAAAAAGTAAGTGTGGTTGGATGCCAAGTGAAATAAAATAATGTCAGAATGCCAGGACATTACAAGAATGACAATTTATTGTGCTCTGAAATCCAGAAGGCTTTGGAACGTGTTCAAGGGACAAACAGGCCATTTTGTTCAGAATACGTAAACGTGAAAAAAATGCAATTACCGTCCGCAGGCGTTCCGGCGTAAGATGTCAATACGGGATACGGCCACCATGGAGGGCGATGCAAGATTCCACACTTCGTGTCATGCTTCGCACAACATTATCAAGCAGTTGTTGGGGTAATTTACCCCATTCCTCTGTCAGTGCACGGATGAGGGTGTCCTTGTTTATTGGAGGGCATTGGCGACCAGCAAGACTCCTCCCCAAAGCATCCCACACATTTTCAATGGGATTCAGATCTGGAGAACGTGCTGGCCATACGAGGCGTTGAATATCCTCGCTCTCAAGACACTCCTGGACAGCGACTGTTCGATGACATGTTGCGTTGTCGTCCATGAAAATGAATCTATCACCGACAGCACCACGGAAC
Source organism: Macrothele yani (assembly GCA_039090855.1). Taxonomy (NCBI): domain Eukaryota; kingdom Metazoa; phylum Arthropoda; class Arachnida; order Araneae; family Macrothelidae; genus Macrothele; species Macrothele yani. Next base: position 14,178,450 of record CM077032.1, on the reverse strand, counting down.
ATGCGAACATGAGGTAGCAGAACATCATTAATGTATCGTTGGCCAGTCATAATCCCAGTTGGAAGCACATAGAGGGACGTACGTCCATTGATCATGATGCCAGCCCATACCATGACACTACATGTCGGATATCGGTCCCTTTCCTGTATGTTTGCTGGACAATATGCAGTACCACTATCACGCCAGATCAGTTGTCGTCGACAATCAGACGATAGACTGTATCTACTCTCATCTGAGAAGAGGACAGCAGACCAGTCGTTATCAGTCCAATTGCGATGTTGATGGCACCATTGCAAACGGGCGGTACGGTGACGTCTGGACAATGGGATGCACACAACAGGACGGCAGGAGTATAGTCCTCCTTCATGCAAACGTCTGGCGACAGTTTTTCGGGAGATCCGCTTGCCAGTAGCAGCCATAAACTGATTTGCTACCTCACTAGCTGTGCTGCGCCGGTGTCTTTTTGTTGATAGCACTATGCACCGATCTTCTGCAGGTGTCGTACTGCGAACACGACTTCCCCGTGACGTTTGCTACACTCTCCATTTGTTTGAAATGATTTCCAAAGCCTTGAAACAACACTGTGGCTGACGTCGAACTCCCTGGCAACATCTGTTATTTTTCGCCCTTCTTCAGTCTTGCCAATAATACGGCCACGCGTACAATAATCTAGGTGATGTCGGGAATACATACTGAAAATTGCAAGTTCGTCAATTGATTCTTTCCCTTTCAACTTTGCGTTTGAACAACAACGGTCAATACGCGTCAAATCCTTTATATCTCTTATCAGCGCTATGACGTCACGAACAAGTTCGGCAATCCAAAATTTGCATATGCACAACACGTCTTACTGTATCCCGCACTTATGCTAATTTCCACATTTTCCTGCCTTCCATTTTATGGTTGCTATCGTTGCTGTTGTCATCCGTCATTAGCAATTGTCCGGCAGTGTATAACACCCAACAATCTTTCCTTTCTCAAAGTCAGTTCCGCGAAATTTTCACTCAACCTCGCAGTGCGATATGTTTGTGGTTAGTTGTAGGCTTGTTTTTATACCGTTTGCGGCTGTGCCACGCATCTTAACAATGCAGTGGATCCGTTCATTTGCTTTTGAAGTGGTGTCCGGTGACTTTTGTCAATATAGGTATATTGCTGTTTACTCCAGCCAAACACAGAAGTAATAAATAAGTCTTTTTATCAATAAAATGCTCTCTTTTTCCATAAAGTGCCGTTTTCGCATTTTAATTTCAGATATGATCAGCAACTTTCACAGGCGTCGCACATGAAAACATCTTCATTTTCATCGTAAGAGTTTTGGCACTTCATGTGGTAGCATATCTGGCAAAATCAATATTGAACCGAGTGAGCTTCACTTTATTTTTCACATCCTCTTTATAGTTCTGTAAAAAACATTCGCCATCAAAGTTTTCGTCTTTTCTTTGCATGAGCCTGTTGATAAAAATTGTATATATGAGCTAGAGGTAAGCTCGGGCCTGGGCTCGGACGGGCTCAGAATTCATTAATTACCGAAAAACCCGGGTCCGGGGTCGGAATTACGCGTCTTGAATTCTATTGCTGTACTTAATACAACACGTGTAATTCAGAGCCCGGTACGAATTACACGTGTTGAATTTCATTGTGGATTTGTTACCATGGTGACAGGATTCTCAATTTCCTAAGCTAGCTGCCATTGCAAGACAAATTTTGCTTTGCAAGACAAATTTTGCTTAGCAAGACTTGCAATATGCATTGTCCAAAGCTATGGCCCTAGCAAGAATTAGTTTAAGGAAGTCTGGTATCGAAAAACTGGGAAAAAATCGTATTCCCATTTTTTGTATTTTATTAAAAATCAAAAATCTTATCTTTAAAATGATGTATTAATTTCCAAAATTGTGCAGTTAGAAGTATTGTTATTTATTTTTTAAATGTTCCTCACTCCCGCGATTTTTGGGGTGACGTTGGTTTTTAGCGCAGCAGGTCGAGTTTTATAGAAAAGAAGATCAAGTTGAAGCGCTGAGGCATAAGATGCAATTCTCTCTCTCTCTCTTTTTTCATGATCAACTTGATGTGGAAACTGCTCACACATATGATAATATTGTGATTATTACACTATTAAGCGCAAAGCTTTGTTAATGTTACAAAATGCAGAATAATCCGGTCTGGAATGCTTTTACGTTCTTTTTCTTTTTTAAGTTTGGAAATTTCCCGACATGCTTTTTTTTCTATTCTACTACATCACTCTAAACTACCTTTACCAATTAGCATATATGTAAATTACATTGCAAAGATTAGTTTTCTAGAGTCAAAACTTCAAACACTTGCAACTGTCTGTACGGCGTTGTGCGTTTTATAATGCAATTTATTCAAAATAAAAGTAAATTTAGAAATCAAAAAAAAAATAACGAATGGAATTTTTTGTTTCTAAACGATTTTCTTTTCTTCAGCTTTTACCAAAATTACTGATTTCCCTGATACGGTCAAAGGTCACGTTGATTATTTATTTATTTTCAAATCCACATTTTAGAACATTCGGCTTTATGCGTAGTTATTCTAAAAACATATTAATATTGTGAAGTGGATTAACTGAACTAAACTTTTTGAACTAATCCTTGCTTGGGCCATATCTTTGGACAGTGTATAATGCATAAATGCAAGCCTTGATAAGCAAAATTTTCCAAGAATCCGGAACCGGGCTCTTAAAATTGAGCCCGAACTCATCTCTAATATGAGCTACATTTTGTTACATTTCAAATGCATGAATTATTATCTAACAACTGGAATCTAATAATAACTATAGCATCACCCAACCATGATGATTACGATTCAGAAATGAGATCATCATCATCACCCAACCATGATGATTACGATTCAGAAATGAGATCATCATCATCATCATTGTCAACCATTATCAATCCACTGCTGGACGAAGGTCTCCCCAAGTTTCCTCCTCAACGGTCTGTCTTGTGCCAGTTTCCTCCATGTCACTCCCGCATACTTTCGAATTTCATCCACCCATCTCCCATGTGGTCTTCTTCTGGGTCTTTTCCTGTCCCTTGGAATCCAATCTAAAATTTCGGCTGTCCATCGATGGTCTGTCCTTCTGGCAGTATGTCCAGCCCATTGCCATTTCAGGGATTTAACTCTGGTCATGATGCTTTCCACTCTTGTCATTTTTCGGATCCACGAGTTCCTCTTCTTATCTCTCCTGGTTACGCCAAGCATGCATCTCTCCATGCTTCTTTGAGTTGGCTAGAGTCTGTGTATGTCTCTTTTAGTTAAGGTCCCCGTCTCTGCACCATACGTAAGCACTGGAAGGATGCATTGATCAAACACTTATTTTCAACACAGAAATCAGATAGTGCAATTTAAATTATGGAAAAAAAATATTATCTAAATCAATATCAATGTCTAAAAAAATTAACTCCCCAAAGATAAGGGGTCATGCGACCGAGGTTGTCTCTACACTCATTGAATGCTGATAAATGACTTTTTTTAATTGGAGATTTAACGACCACCGTGAGTAACTCAATGGGCCCGTCCCTAATTTAGGGTCACTGGTTGCAGGGAAGGTAGAGAGCTAGTGCCGTAAAACAAACACAACATCTATGCATCACCGGAATTCGAACCCGGACCCCTTTCAAACGAATGATCAGAGACCAACTCTTAGACCACTGCGATACTAGGGCGGCGGTAAATAACTTGCAAGTGCAATTTTAAATTATAAAGGAATCTTTCAATGACTGGGTTAAATATGCAGGAATCTTTCAATAACTGGGTTAAATATTCCTTTTTTGTTTTTTATTTGAGATTTAATGACCACCGTGAGCAACTTAATGGACTATAAGCAGTCGCCCGTCCCTAATTTAGGGTCACCGGTTCCAGGGAATGTAGAGAGCCAGTGCCGTAAGAAAACACAACATCCATGCTTCACCAGACAAACCGGTTCATAATGATGTGAAACAACACGTGTTCGAAATACACTGGCGGAAAGTCAAAAAAGAACACCAAGAAGGAATTGGCGGACGATCATCAAATTAACATATGTTAATGGGGTCGAGTTTACGTAGGTGTGATGTTAATTTCGGGACCAACCGGTGAGCGCTTACGCCACAGCATGGCATAATATGCAAATTATCGTCGGTGGTATTTAAGGAGTACGGCGATGTGATTGTAATCAGTCGTCGGCGTACGAACACGTGCGAAGACCCTGAAGAAGCTGCAATGCCTGGACATGGAAGACGTGTAGGATTTCAGCAGTTATCGTATTTTGAGCTAGGTCGACTAGTCGGACTCCGCGAGGCCGGGTGGTCGTATCGTCGTATTGCGGAGCGAATTAGATGGGAAGTATCGGTGGTGGTACGATGGTGGCGCCGATGGTCCGAGGAACATTCCCACACGAGAGGACGTGGAACCGGGAGTAACAGACGGACTGATGAGGGGTCCGATCGACGCATAAGAAGAGCGGCTATGTCAAGCAGAACATCCACTGCGACGCAAATCCGAGCTGCCGTTGAACCTGAGGTGACTGTGCGAACAATCCGCAACCGTCTACTGGATGCAGGACTACGTGCACGTGTGCCTCTGGCATGTGTACCTCTGACGCCAGCCCACCGTCAGGAACGGCTGCAGTGGTGTCGCCAACGTCTGCACTGGAGAACGCAATGCCGATCTGTCGTGTTCAGCGATGAAAGCAGGTTCTGCTTGGGAACCTCCGATGGCCGTATGCGTGTTCGCAGACGCACAGGGGAGCGTCTCCACTCTTCTTGCATCCACCAGCGACACACAGGGCCTACACCTGGTCTCCTGGTTTGGGGATTGATCAGCTATCACTCCCGTACACAACTAGTGTTTGTACCAGGTACAACTAGTGTTTGTACCGGGTACGTTAACCTCCTACATCAACAATATCATTTAGCCCGTTGTTGTGCCATTTGAAAGGTCGGTCCATCGTGGTGTTTTCCAGCAAGATAACGCACGCCCTCACACGGCACGTGTAACGCAACATGCACTTCAGGGTGTGAGACAACTTCCATGGCCTGCACGTTCACCGGATTTGTTCCCCATTGAGCACGTGTGGGATTTTATGGGACAACGACTTATCCGGTCTCCACGGCCAACCACGACCATCCCCGATTTACGCGTGCAGGTTGAGGATGCTGGGAACTCAATACCCCAAACTTACATCCAACATCTGTACGATAGACTCCATGCCAGAATTGCACAGTGTGACGCAGTTCATGGCGGTTCAACCTCGTACTAACCATGTTACATGGAAATGTTATTTTTCAGTTTACCAGCAAATACAGCTGTATTTTGCCATAATGTTTTGACCACGTTATCTTCTGTATTCCGTTATTATGCTGTATAAATTTCGTTGGTATCAGACGTCTCCTTCTTGGTGTTCGTTTTTCACTTTCCGCCAGTGTAATTGTGGACTCGGAGTAAAAAATTTATGGTGTCAACGTACAGGCAGCAAACGGATTATTTTAATAGCAAGCGTTTGTAATATGCAAAGGAGTGTTTCGATAAAAAGGAGTAGTTTGTGAGTCAACAGAATTTCTGTTTCTTTTTCGGTTGAAGGTTTAACTACTACCGTGAGCAACCCATTGGGCTATAAGCAGTCGTCCGTCCGTAATTTAGGTCACTGGTTCTAGAGAGAGGAGAGAACCAATTCCTTAAGACAAAAGCAACATCCATGGCTCCCCGGAATTCGAACCTGGATCCATCTCTGAAGAATGGTCACAAGCCAGTGTTTAGACCATTGCTCCAGGGTGGATCTGTAGCGATTTTTCTGTACACTGTTAAAATCTTTTTGGGAGGTTGCACCAAAAAGTGGCGCTACACCAACTGCACCACTTTCTCAGAAAAGATATACCATTATGTGGTGCAAACAAATCCCAACAACATCGTGCAACTTTGCAGCACGTAATGATTTAAGGTTGCACCACATTATGTGCAAGGTTTCACCATGTTGTTGGGTTTTGTTTGCATCACACAATGGTGTATCTTTTTCAAAAGGTGGTGCAGCTAGTGTATCACCAATTTTTGGTGCAACCTTCCACGAAATGTTTAACAGTGTACTTTGTAGGTACAAGCAATCAGGAAATAGTAATTACAACCCAGGAACTAAAATTGTGCTCCAAGCTTTTATATCTTCTCTACCGTAGCTCTAACTTAACGTTCAAATTAAATCAACTAAGATATAATCCAATTCCAACAATAACATTATAATGATCACGGCAAATTCTCACAATTCGATTGAAGCAGTCGTTCGCCAAAATATTAGAAATAAGGATGTGTAATAGCATGAAGTCTTCCCATTACTAGCCAGTACATAAATTCCTTTAATTTACTTATTAGTTTTGTGTTGTTGAGGACCTGAGTCAGTTGAAGAGCCGCTGAGTTTTAGCTACTTAAAGAAATGCGTGGCGAAATTGAGAGCTGCGATGAAGCGTTAAAGGCAAACAATGAGGATATTGATTAAATACCCTTCTCTCGCAGCGCTTAATCGATGGCGGGGAATTTATTGAAGATGACAGTTTGTAAGGCTAACGGCCGTCATGCATTTTCATACAGACGACAGAAGCCAGCTGCCGCGCATTTTGCCACGGAGGGTTATGTGTGTGCGTGTGAAGCAGAGAATAGCTATTGATGGCTCTCTTGTGAAGTTTTACGCCCTAATGTACGGCATTAATAAGGCACCTTTCACGGACAAAGCACAGGAGCACGCCACCGATAGGCAAGACTGGATGAGCCCGAGAGTTATTGTACGTCCATATATCTCGAGGGACGGGTAGCGAATTTCGCTTTACGAAGACTATTCTTCTTCGAAGACCGTCACTCTTATTGCTTTCACAGAATTCCTTAGAGGAAACACAGATACAAAGTGGAAGGCTCATCTGCATTGAACCGAACATGGAGTGATGTAATTTATTAAACAGGCAATCTATACCATCCCAAATGACTTATTCACGTGTCTTCTCGAATGCGGACTGCTTTTGTGTAGGAGCATTTCCTATTATGCTTCTCCGAAATTAAACACTTTCAGCTTATCCACATACCAGCTACTGAATTAGAAACTTTTATTTGACACCGGGTTGGGCTTCCGTTAGCTAGACTTACAATACGCATGCGATTTGGCAGATTCACAAGGTGTTGGAGTGCAGATCTCAGTCACAAGAATCAGTCATAGATCAGTCACAAGGAGTGCACAAGTTGTTGGAGTGCATACATTCCACAGGTTATTGAAGTGCATAGATTTCACAAAGTGTTGGAGTGCAGAGATCAATCACAAGAATCAGTCATAGATCAGTCACAAAGAGACCACAAGGTGTTCGAGTGCACAGATTACACAGGTTATTGAAGTGCATAGATTCCCCAAGGTGTTGGATTACATACACTCCACAAGGTGTTGCACAGCGTAGATTCCACAAGGTGTTGTACTGCATAGATTCCACAAGGATTTGGAGTGCACAGATTACAAAAGGGGTTGCAATGCATAGGATGTTTGGAGTGCATAGATTCCACAAGGTGTTGAAGTGCATAGATTCCACATGGTGTTGGACTACATAGATTCCACAAGGTGTTGGAGTTCATCGAGTCTACAAAGTGTTGGAGTGCATATGTTCCATAGAGTGTTTGAGTGCATAGATTCCTCAAGGTCTTGGAATGCATAGATTCAACATGGTGTACTGCATAGATTCCACAAGGTGTTGGATTGCATAGATTCAACATGGTGTACTGCATAGATTCCACAAGGTGTTGGATTGCATAGATTCCACAAGGTGTTGGATTGCATAGATTCCACAGGTTATTGAAGTGCATAGATTTCACAAAGTGTTGGAGTGCATAGATTCCACAGGTTATTGAAGTACATAGATTTCACAAAGTGTTAGAGTGCATAGATTCCACAAGGTGTTGGATTGAATACACTCCACAAGATGTTGTACTGCGTAGATTCCACATATTGTTGTACTGCATAGATTCCACAAGGTTTTGGAGCGCATAGATTACAAAAGAGGTTGCAATGCATAGACTCTTTGGAGTGCATAGATTCCACAAGGTAATGAGCTGCATAGATTCCACAAGTTGTTGGACTACATAGATTCCACAAGGTGTTGGACTACATAGATTCCACAAGGTGTTGGACTACATAGATTCCACAAGGTAATGAAGTGCATAGATTCCACATGATGTTGGACTGCGTAAATTCTACAAGGTGTTGGAGTTCATCGAGTCTACAAAGTGTTGGAGTGCATTGGTTACATAGAGTGTTTGAGTGCATAGATTCCTCAAGGTTTTGGAATGCATAGATTCAACCAGGTGTACTGCATAGATTCCTCAAGGTCTTGGAATGCATAGATTCAACCAGGTGTACTGCACAGATTCTACAAGTTATTGAAGTGCATAGATTCCACAAGGTGTTGGAGTGCATAGATTCCACAAGTTATTGAAGTGCATAGATTCCACAAGGTGTTGGAGTGCATAGATTCCATAGGGTGATGGAGTACGTGAATTCCACAAATGTTGGTATTCATAGATCCCACAAGTTGTAGGACTACATAGATTCCACAAGGTCTTGAAGTGCACAGATTTCACATGATCTTGGACTGCGTAGATTCTACAAGGTGTTGGAGTTCATCGAGTCTACAAAGTGTTGGAGTGCATAGGTTCCATAAAGTGTTAGAGTGTATAGATTCATCAAGGTCTTGGAATGCATAGATTCAACAAGGTGTACTGCATAGATTCCACAAGTTGTTGAAGTGCATAGATTCAACAAGGTGTTGGAGTGCATAGACTTCATAGGTTGTTAGAGTACATGAATTCCACAAGTGTTGGTATGCATATATCCCACAAAGTATACTGCATAGATCGCACAAGGTGTTGAAGTGCATAGATTCAACAAGGTGTTGGAGTGCATAGATTCAACAAGGTGTTGGAGTGCATAGATTCAACAAGGTTTTGGAGTGCATAAATTCCATAGGGTCTTGGAGTACATGAATTCCACAAGTGTTGGTATGCATAGATCGCACAAGGTCTTGGAGTTCATAGATTCCACAAAGTGTTGGACTGCATAGATTATTCAAAGTGTTGGGCTGCATAGGTTCTACAAAGTGTTGGAGTTCATCCATTCCAGAAGGTCTTGAAGTGGATATATTTCCCAAGATTTTGGAGTGCACTGATTCCAAAACATGTTGAAGTGCATTTACGTCTACGGCATACCAAACAGTCCTTTAAATGGCTCAAAAATCACAGGAGAGGAGAGGACTTATATCCTTTCTGATATATCTCGTACATTCTCAATGCGGTTCAAGACTGGTCTTTGGGGTGGCCAGGGAATGTTGTGGACATCGTAGTTCTGATCCCTGAACCACAGCTGAACATATCTTATGCTATGGACAGTAGCACTGTCGTCGTCCATCAAACAGCCATCATCTGGTGGATAAACTGTTAACATTTCAAGATGTATTTGATCAGCAACCATGTATGTATAATCCTTGGAGGACAGTCAACCTTCCGGCAATATCACTTCGTACCAACCAAACGTACTTCACACCATGACACCACCTCCATAACATTTTTTTGTATTGGGTTGGAAAGAAAATAATGACGGCAAATGCAAGGCAAAAATTGCTAATTGCCGTGTATACAGGCACAAATCAGGTAAAAATAAAGGAGCTATGGCTTGCCACGGCATGCACACATCGTTTCTGGAGCTGTTGGATATCATCCCTGTAGAATTGTGGCGGCTTGGACGCAAAGAAATGAGTAAGTGCCCGTTCGACATCGTCCCTGTTAGTGAACCGCTGTTCGTACAGGAAATGCTGCAACGACAGGAAAAGGAAGTAGTCGCTTCGGACAATACCAGAGGAATAGGCTGGATGCTGCAGCAGCTCCCAGATCTTGCGACAGATTACCTGTACTGTGTTAGGTCTCGCTCCATCCAGCTTTTGGAGGATGCACTTTAGGTTCAGCAGTGTTAATCGTTTCAACGTGAGCAGTGGCTGCAAATATTCGAGATAACGGCAGTACACCTCGGCAGTGATAGTGCTTTTGTGTGGTTGGAGCTCAAAAAGAAAGCCTCCGCTACACTCCCCTTATACACCAAACAAACAGCACGACTTTTAATGGGTGTAAGCTAGATTCGGAAATAGGCATGGGTTTCTGTTTTATGTCAAACCATTGCGGGCGCTGATATTGTCATACGGGACCCATTTCTCCTCACCTGTCACACTGCAGCCCAAGAAGGGTTCAACTTGGTCACGTGCAATCAGGGAAACGCATGCACTCATGCGATTTGCTTACTGCTCAACTGTGAATTAATAAGATACCCAAACTCCCCTGTTGTGCACCTTTCCAAATTTACTCAGGTTTTTGATAATGCTCGTGTAGGTAGTTCCAAGCTGTTTGGCAAAGTTCCGCGTGGTCACAAGAGGATCGGTCTGCACGATCCTCTTGTGAAAAGCATGTCGAAACCAAGGGTTTCGGGTCATACGCATTTGGAACGGTCTGACGGGTTACAGTTTTCCTCTCGAAACCGTTCGAGCAAACAACAGCACTGACGATGGGATATGGCTTTGGGGTACACACTGCTAATGTTCCTTACAGAACTTGCGGGAATGCTACCACGAAGAAACTCATGCAGCATGCAATAGCGGATGTGCTCCTTGTCCACTTCCATATTGGTTGCCGCTTACACTCTTCGCCTTCTGACGGCTGTCCCTGACTTAAGCCACCTACCTGCTGATGTTATGCCGGTGTTCTGCGCAGTCTCAGTGGCCAAGGTACGTACGCTGTGGCCAGGGCTTCGACTTCGAATATCATTACTTCCTTTCCAAACCAATATGTGGTTCGAGAGCAGCCTACTTTTTAAATCTTCAGTCAACTTTTGCACACAGGATGTCCTATTTCTCCGTACAAGTTTTCTCAGACGAGGGCGATCTCGTTTCTGACAGATTGTCTTTGCGCCAAAAGTACGCCTGTTATACAATGACCATAGATTATTTTTTCACTGATTAATGTCCCGGGATATCTCACCTTTTGAGGAACCAGTCAGCTTTCAATCGTCTATTCAGCCAAACGAGCACTCGCAATTAGCCCTTCATCGAATTCCGAAAGTGTCTTTGTTTTTCCTACTGTTACTAACACTACTGACGGTTACTTACGAGCAGCAGTCTCAAACAATTGACTAGATCACGTGATGAAGCACATGACCATGTATTTTGCATATACGCGGCACAAGTGACCTTTACGTACACTGAAGTGCCAGAAAAACTGGTACAGACGAGCTTATGCAAAATACACAGCGACATCACCTATGCGCGTACTCCGTTGCGTCCGTCAGTGCGTTTATAAAGCGATAGACATCCTTGCCAGCTGTCAGAGCTGTTTTCGGCATCAGAACGACAAGTAATAACGGTTTAAGCGATTTTCTACGCTTTGTCATAGTTGGCGCTCGTGAGATGGGCCATTGTATTTCGGAGGTAGAAAAAAGTTCGGATTTTCACGGACGACCATTGCAAGGATGTACCGTGACTACACAAATTCCGGCAAAACCTCCAACCTACGATACCAGTGTGGCCGTTAAAATACATCGGGTGAACGTAACCATCGTCGGCTGTCAAGAATCGTTTCACGTGACACTCTCGCAGGTAGGATCGGAATTCAATGCTGGAGCCTCAACAAGCATCAGCGTCCGGACTGTGCAACGCACCCTACACGATATGGGCTTTGAAATCCGATGCCCAACTTGAGTCCCTTTGATGGGTGCACGAAACAGAGCTATGCGCATCGCTTGGGCACGGCAACACCGCCACTGGACACTTGATGACTGGAAACAAGTAACCTGGTCTGACGAGTTCCGTTTCCAGCTGTATCAGGCAGATGGAAGGATTCGTGTGTGGCGCAAACCTCATGAAGCCATGGATCCCGCCTGCCAACAGATAACTGTACCAGCTGGTGTGTGTGTGTGGGGGGGGGGTCCGTAATGGTTTATGTGTGTTTAGCTGGACTTCACTGGGACGCCTGGTACGTCTACAAATGTATGTGACCGGCCAACGCTATGTGAACATCTTTTCTGACGAGGTACACCCGTTCATGTCCTGCATTCATGCTGATGGGTTGGGCCTGTTCCAACAGGACAACACAAATGTCAGGACGCCACATTATGGTTAGAGGGGCATTCATCTGAGTTTGGGGTGTTGCCATTCCCACCCAAGTCCCTAGATATGAACGTGATAGAACACATTTGGGATGCCATGCAACGCGCTATCGAACACAGGAATCCGAGACCTCGGAATACCCCCGAATTGTAGAATGCTCTGCAGGAAGTACGGTGTGCATTTCCAACGACATATTTCCAGAAATTAGTGGAGTCCAGGCCCCGTCGTATTTTTGCAGTTCTGCGCTCCCGTGGGGGATCTACCAAGTGTTAGACTGGTGTACCAGCTTTTTTCTCAAAAATTTCCATTTTTTGTTTAAGAACTGCAACACAATTCTGCACACCAATACCCTATCTGCGAGCTAAGTTAGAGTACCATGAGATAGTATACCAAATTTGGTGGTTCTGTATTGAAAACTGTAGATTTTACGAAACTTTTGTGAGCCTTGATCCTGAGCCCCGATCCCTTCCAAAAACCATGTGCGGTCTAAGTTAGAGCACCATGAGATAGTATACCAAAATTGGTGGTTCTAAATTGAAAACTATAGATTTTACGAAAATTTTGGGGAATCGACTGTTTGCATTTATAGTGTCGACGAAATGAGTTGTTGACGAAGTGGCGTCGACGAAATAAGTTGTCGACGAAATGAACGAGACCGGAGGTTGTAGCTATGCCCGAACAACTAACTGTCCGGAGTCTTGCATTGAGAGCGGATTTTTCCAATTCTTAATAAAATTGGTCGGTTTTTAACGGTCATTATTTTTATACGACACGAGCAATCACCATGATACCGACCCCATGTCACTCATCATGCCCTTCCCTTTCTCTGTGGTAAGTGTCTCCGCGATCGGCTGATGATCTTTGGAGGAGATAGGTAACAAACGACCCCTTCTCAAAACCCGGAAAAACCGCTAAAAATACAAGTTTTTGGACGATTATTCCTCAATGACACGGAATTTCGGGAATCGGAAGGTGTCAAAACCTGACCATGGACGATGTCCGGTGGCGTGCAAAAAGTCACTGTGATCGGATGTGTCATCTGGTACCTGCGCCCGAACAACTAATTGATCGAGTCTCTTAAAGAGAGCTTCGCTCGGCCATCGGCGTCACTTCGCTCAATGACTTCTGGTATGTTTGAAAGCGTATCATAATCAATGCATTGCATGATTTTATTAACCTTGTTTTTTTCGGTCATCTGGTGCCTGACTAAATATCACACCCTTCTCCACTAGCGGCGAGTTTAAGCGTCGCAAAAAAGCCGAAAAGCAAGGTTCAACGTTCACATATTTCGAGTTTTCCAATACAAAAGGAGGTTTTTGAAATGGAACTAAGAGTTGGAAAAATATCGTGTCCACACCCTGATGGACTGGGAAACTGATATCATATGCACGTTCTTTTTAGCACGTCTTTTGTAAAAAACGACCGTGCTTATGTTATCTATTTGTCCGTCCGTCCGTCCGTCCGTCCGTCCGCCTGTAAACACGATATCTCTGCAACTATTAGTCGGATTTGAAAAATGATTTTTTTATATGGGAAGCTTGAAATATCCGAATGATGATTCTTCATTTCGTTTTTTTTTACGATGTATAATTTTGCCGCTAGAGGGCGTAAATGCAGATGGTGTCGAATTCAAAAATACGTTTTATTCCACATATTTGCTTCTAAACATCCGATTGAACAAATTCTTTAATCTTTCGATTCCATTTATATTGAAAAGTATTTTAGGTATAGTTGCTTCTTCAAATTACTCATTGTTTTCCCGCTAGGGGGCGTAAAATTAAAGTTACGTTTTCCCCGATATCTCTTCCTCTAAAATTCAGATTTGAAAAATGTTTTCTTTAGCGGATACAGCTCATGATGGAAAATCTTTTGCATATAATTTCTATTTTTTGGTAAAGAATACCTTGACCACCAGGGGGCGTAACTGTTAATTTCTGCTTCTGATGTATTTGCCATAAAATCTGAGCTTCTAAAATCTCAATTGAAAAAATTATTTTGTGGACTGATGCCACTCACGTCGATAAACCTTTCCGAATATTTTCTTCTTAAAATATTCCTTGGTTTCTCCGCCAGGGGGCGTAGATGTATATCATATTTTTTCAAATGTTTCTACTTCTAGGAGTCCCATTTAAAAAATTCCTTCTTTGTTGGATAGTGTTTTTTTAGTGTGACGAGTTTTTAATATAATTTCAAAATTTTCAAGTAATACATAGGCTTTCCTGGGCGTAAAGGTAAATTGCGTTTCGACCTGTGTGTGTCTCTGCTTCTAAATCTCCGATTTGAAAAATTATTTCTGCACCGGATACGGCTCCTGATGGGAAATGTTTTTCATGTAATTTTTAATGTTTGGTAAAGAATGGTTTGGCCACCAGGGCGCATAAGTGTTAATTTCAGGTTCTGATATATTTGCAGCAAAATCTGGGCTCCGAAAAACTCGAATAAAAAATTATTTTTCTTGGACCGATAATGCTCATATTAAAAGAATTTAGAGAATAGTTTCTTCCTAAAATAATGCACGGTTTTCCCACCAGGGGACGTAAAGACACATTTTATTTTTTTACGATATCTATGATTCTAAGAGTCCGATATGAAATATTCTTTCTGCGTGGAAGAGCGTTTCCGGTGCAAACTGTTTCTCATGAAAATTCAAATTTTTGTTAACGCACAAGTCTGCAACCAGAGGGTGCAAGCTCACGATTTAGTTTACAGAAACATCTGCAGGATTAAAAACCCGATTGAAAAACGTCTTTCTTCCGTCAGGTACTATTGTTTTCCATACCAGTTCCATTGACTTTGAATAGCTTTGATAAATTTACTTTTCGTCAAAACGGATTCAAAAGACGTGCTTATTACACCCGAAAATTCGATGTCGAATTTCTTGGGGTTTTTTTTACAAAAGATGTTTTACAAAACAGAACCTACATTTGCTAAAACGAAGAAAATAAGAAGAAAGGAAAGTTAAAAACATAATGGACTGCGATAATTATTGTATGAACACAAGTTTAGCAACAGCACACTAATTACCAGGGACACGTTCTTTTCAACGTTGTGGAATTTAATTTTATTACGATCTGCAATCGAGTTGTACAACTCAGATATTTCTGAACCTATGTAATAGAACAACTAAGTTTTAAACAAACCGTGACGCATCAAAACAAATGCTAATTTCCCTTACTCAATGGGTTTCCGTAGGAGAAACTCAACGAATTCCAAACAGATGCGTCTCATTCCAATCGGTTTGAATTTGTTTCCCAAACAACTTCGTTGAAATTCTTCTTCCCCTGACATGAAAGAAATTCATTCGTGCTTCAAATTAATCAGCTATTTGCTTGTAATTAGCCTTAAAATGCAAATACCACAAGGGAGTAAACATCCTTTTCACACCAAGCGATACCAGTCTTTAAAATCACGACATTCCATATCTACACCGCAAAGGAAGAGGGAAGAGAGTGGGAACTTGAAAGAATTATAATATTTCATAGGAGGAATTCTGGAACGTCTTACAAACCAATTTATTTTTCTACCTACTCGGACCAAGCAAAATATTCTATTGTGACGGACTTTATGATAAAATAGAGAAAATAATCTGAAATCACCCACTTTAAAAAAAATCTCTAAAAATCTTCATAATTTTTTTTTTCAAAAAATAACATCAAAGTACAGGGGATTCAAAAAAGGCACTTGCGGAAACGCTCTGCTTACCAGAAAGACAAAAATTGGATTTGCACACAAGTCTGAAATAAATAAAAAAGATATGAATCTATTAAAAACGCAAAATACACTGACGGAAAAAAATCCTAACACCAAGAAGGGGTTGTGTTAGATAAACGACAGTTGGTAGGCGGCGAGAGTACATCTGTAAGATGATGTCTATGCAAATTTCGCGCTCGGCGCACACGTGTGTCGCTAGTAGCGCCCCTCGGAACATGCAAAGCAGGTTTGCTGTAAATACGCGCTGTAACGTTCGTGAGCGTTAGTTATCGTTGAGATTCGACGTAGGGTGTTGATGTTAGTCAAGAATGCCTTTAAGAAGACGAAGAAGCCATTATCAACAGCTCACGGAGTTTGAACGAGGTCGTGTAATAGGGCTACGAGAAGGTGGATTTTCTTTCCGTAATATTGCAGAAGAGAGTTGGCAGGAATGTAGCCACTGTGCATGATTGTTGGCAGCGGTAGTCAAGGGAAGGTACTGCCTCAAGAAGACCGGGTTCCGGCCGGCCACGTGGCACTACTGAGAGGGAAGACCGCCGTGTACGGCGTATGGCCGTGGCGCATCGTACCGCGTCTGCGGCAGCAATTCGAGCTGCAGTTGCCACCACAGTGACACAACGAACTGTTACAAATCGGTTACTTGAAGGACAGCTCCGAGCCAGACACCCTGTAGCGTGCATTCCACTTACTCTAAACCACCGCCGTTTGCGACGTCAGTGGTGTCAAGCTAGAGCTCATTGGAGGACGGAGTGGAGATCTGTTGTGTTTTCTGATGAAAGCCGGTTCTGCCTGGGTGCCAGTGATGGCCGACTGGTGGTTAGAAGGAGGCCAGGTGAGCGCCTGCAACCAACCTGTCTGCGGCCGAGACACACTGGACCTACACCTAGAGTTATGGTCTGGGGAGAAATTTCCTATGACAGCAGGAGCACTCTCGTGGTTATCCCACGCACCCTGACGACACAGTTGTACGTCGGTCTGGTAATTCAACCTGTTGTGCTGCCATTCATGAACAGCATTCCAGGGGGTGTTTTCCAACAGGATAACGCTCGCCCGCATACCGCTGTTGTAACCCAACATGCTCTACGGAGTGTCGACATGTTGCCGTGGCCTGCTAGATCACCAGATCTTTCACCAATCGAGCACGTATGGGAGATCATTGGACGACAACTCCAGCGTCACCCCCAACCAGCATTAACCGTCCCTGTATTGACCGACCAAGTGCAACAGGCATGGAACTCCATCCCACAAACTGACATCTAGCACCTGTACGACGCAATGCATGAACGTTTGCGTGCTGGCATTCAACATTCTGGCGGTTACAGTGGTTATTAATGTACCAGCATTTCACATTTAAAATGGCTCTTCTCGCGCTTACATTAAGCTGTGATCTTGAAACCTTAATCGATTAAATATGTTACCTATACAAATGTATTGCCACCATTTCATTCCTCTACAACTATTTTTTCGTGGTGTTGGGATTTTTTTCCGTCAGTGTATATTACTAGAAGCTTAAATAGCATTTTGACGCAGAACTACGTTTTTCCACGCGCTGGGCAGGGGCTAGGATGCAACGAAAACATGTCACATTCGGAACACATATATCTTCGAAACTAACAATCGTACAGTAATAAATTATACACCAGCAGATAGTTTAAAGAGTACCATTTATAAAACAAGAAGTTTTAACCCTAAACTCCTTAATTCTATCGATACAGTAGCGTTAGAAAGTTTAGGTAAAATTCGGGTAATTTTTCTTCATCACATACCTTTTTAAGGTTGATAACTAGTGAATAGATAATCATAGCGATGACCTCAGCCTCGCATTCCGTAGCTTACGGTCAGAGCTAATAGACGTATGTTATAAACCGAAATAAAATGGACTTAAAATTTATTTATGTTTTAGATAAAAATATTTGGTGACGAATAGTTAGAAATGCTGCGAAAATCTGGGAAAAAATTCTATAAAAACCGAAGGAAGTTCAAGAAACAGCTAGAAGACAACGAGAGAAATCCGAAAACGGCCTGCTAAGTCGTCAACCGAAAGGTCACGGGACTGTAGGGAGCGCCAAAAGTCTTCCCGCGGGGATTCATTTTACTTTTCACTCGAATTGGACTCTAGAGCTACAATCTTCCACTTCAACTGCACAAACTGAGACTGAACAGCAAGAACAGATTGAGATTGATGACATGGATACGAGTTTTCAAATTTTAACACCGAGCATTGAATACCAATGTACATCGCCAGTCTTCACGACATCGCTTATTAATAAATTTGTTACATCGCAAACGTTTCACACTGCCGATGCATTCTGAATCCAGACAAGAGCAACAACAAGAAGAGCACATTAGGCCCGAGACAAATAGCCAAATTCATAACAAGGCAACTAAGGAGATTAAAAAATTGTTTCTGAGGAATGATCTTTTCAGAAACTATTTTAGCAATAGCTACTGACAAGATGATACTACGCCTTCTACTTCTACTAGCATTAATTTAAAATCAGCATAAGTTACTATGAATTTTATACAGTATAGGTTGCTTTTAAGTAAATGAAGTAAAACATCTCCTTCTTCCTATTTAAAAAAAAAATTTATATCTGAAAAAAAATCGAAGGGGACAGTATCAACTGTGAGGCAACCAACAACATAACACTACGTTAACTGTCCTTCGCTGAATACCTTAAGTACGTAGAGATAGTGAGATAGTGCCATGAAATAGAGACAGTTGAATACTTTAAGGACGTAGAACTAGTGAGATAGTGCCATAAAATAGTGACAGCTGAATACTTTAAGAACGTAGAACTAGTGAGACAGTGCCATGAAATAGAGACAGTAGAATACTTTAAGGACGTAGAACTATAGAAATAGTGCCATGAAATAGTGACAGTTGAATATTTTAAGAACGTAGAACTAGTGAGATAGTGCCATGAAATAATTACATTTGAATACTTTAATGACGTAGAACTAATGAGATAGTGCCATGAAATAATTACAGTTGAATACTTTAAGGACGTAGAACTAGTGAGATAGTGTCATGGAATAATGATAGTTGAATACTTTCAGGACGTAGAACTAGTGAGATAGTGTTATGGAATAATGACAGTTGAATACTTTAAGGGCGTAGAGCTAGTGAGATAGTGCCATAAAATAGTGACAGTTGAATACTTTAAGAACGTTGAACTAGTGAGATAGTGCCATGAAATAGTGACAGTTGAATACTTTCAGGACGTAGAACTAGTGAGATAGTGCCATGAAATAGTGACAGTTGAATACTTTGACGACGTAGAACTATAGAAATAGTGCCATGAAATAGTGACAGTTGAACACTTTCAGGACGTAGAACTAGTGAGATAGTGCCATGAAATAGTGACAGTTGAATAATTTTAGGACGTTGAACTAGTGAGATAGTGTCATGGAATAATGACAGTTGAATACTTTGACGACGTAGAACTAATGAGATAGTGCCATGAAATAATTATAGTTGAATACTTTAAGAACGTAGAACTAGTGAGATAGTGCCATGAAATAGTGACAGTTGAATACTTTAAGGACGTAGAACTATAGAAATAGTGCCATGAAATAGTGACAGTTGAATACTTTCAGGACGTAGAACTAGTGAGATAGTGCCATGAAATAGTGACAGTTGAATAATTTTAGGACGTTGAACTAGTGAGATAGTGTCATGGAATAATGACAGTTGAATACTTTGACGACGTAGAACTAGTGAGATAGTGCCACGAAATAGTGACAGTTGAATACTTTAAGGACGTAGAACTAGTGAGATAGTGCCATGACATAGTGACAGTTGAATACTTTAAAGGCGTAGAACTAGTGAGATAGTGCCATAGAATAATGATAGTTGAATACTTTAAGGGCGTAGAACTAGTGAGATAGTGCCATGAAATATTGAGAGTTGAATACTTTAAGGACGTAACACTTGTGAGATAGTGTTATGAAATAGTGACAGTCGAATACTTTAAGGACGTAGAGCTAGTGAGATAATGCCATGAAATAGTGACAGTTGAATACTTTAAGGACGTAACACTTGTGAGATAGTGTTATGAAATACTGACAGTCGAATACTTTAAGGACGTAGAGCTAGTGAGATAGTGCCATGATACAGTCACAGTTGACGTACTTCTACATGGTCGGTTGAGGCATAGTTGCTAGTGTACCCACTTGATTTCTTTGTAACCTATCCAATTTTCAGGAAAGGGAAACAAATCGCAAGAAGAAAGATGATATAGAATTTTTAGTTGTAATGAACACATTCTTTAAATCCTTTCCGAAGAGAATACAATATTCTAGGTAATTCAACGCCGGTGGGACCGGGTAGTGAAAAAATCAACCGGATTTCAAGAATCGGTAACATTTCGACAAATAGAAACAGCGACACACTTCCACCAGCAGCTGTTCGGTTTCGAAGATCACTGCAGCCTTTAGGAATGTCAATGCACCGGTTCTGTCACAATCTGTACTTTCTCAAAAGCCTATAAATCCTTTTGCTTACCTATTACGCTCCTAATTATGTCATAACCTGTCCAACAGTTTGGTACGTAACACTTTTTTCCCATATCAAAAACGTAAGAATTGAAGAGTGTAGTCTGCTACATATCTGCACTATACGGAGTATAACGTAACCCTTTTTAGGTTATGTAAGTTTCCGGATGAACAGATGTCAAACGAAGGGTAAACGCGACGCAACTAATTGTACCGGATAGCTCAAATTAAAGTTTTACGGCCAGACGAAACATATACAGAAGTCCAACTTACGTCAACTTTATATTGGTCCAGCAACAATAGACAAAATCCAAAACACACCACTTCATATATCTTAGTCAAAAAGTCCAACTTACGTCAACTTCTTATTGGTTCAGCAACATTAGACGAAATCCAAAACACACCACTTCACATCTTAGTCAAGAAGTCCAACTTACGTCAACTTTTTATTGGTACAGCAACATTAGACAAAATCCAAAACACACCACTTCCCATATCTTAGTCAAGAAGAATCCAAAATATAGCACGGAGAGGTATGTATATATCATCATCATCATCATCATCATCATCATTGTCAACCATTATCAATCCACTGCTGGACGAAGGTCTCCCCAAGTTTCCTCCACAACGGTCTGTCTTGTGCCAGTCTCCTCCATGTCACCCCTGCATACTTTCGAATTTCATCCACCCATCTCCCATGTTGTCTTCTTCTGGGTATTTTCCTGTACCTTGGAATCCAATCTAAAATTTCGGCTGCCCATCGATGATCTGTCCTTCTGGCAGTATGTCCAGCCCATTGCCATTTCAGGGATTTAACTCTGATCATGATGTCTTCCACTCTTGTCATTTTTCGGATCCACGAGTTCCTCTTCTTATCGCTCCTGTTTACACCAAGTATGCACCTCTCCATGCTACTTTGAGTTGTCTGCAGCCTTTGTATGTCTCTTTTAGTTAAGGTCCACGTCTCTGCACCATACGTAAGCACCGGAAGGATGCATTGATCAAACACTTTTCTTTTAAGACATAATGGCATATTGCTCTTGAAAATTATGCTGTTTCTTCCAAAAGCTCTCCAGGCAAGTTTTGTACGCCGATTAATTTCTTCATCAATGTGACCCTCACTTGATATCTGCTGTCCAAGATAAACGTACGTGTCTGTTATCTCCAGCTTTTCTCCATCAATCGATAAATCTTCATTTCTTGTAAAAGCATTGAACATCACTTTTGTCTTCTGAAAGTTCATTTTAATCCCACTTCTTTTCTCTTGTCAGCAAGTTCCTGGATCATACTCTGCAGCTCTGATGGGGTAGTTGCAAAAATGACTACGTCATCAGCAAAACGAAGGAGGGTTAGATAATCTCCATTAATCTTTATCCCCTTGTTTTCCCAGCTCAGCGACTGAAAAACACCCTCCAATATGGCATTAAAGAGCTTCGGAGATATGGTGTCACCTTGTCTCACTCCCTTTCCAATTTTTACGTGTGTTGTATTTTCAAACAGCCTAATCTTTGCACTTGCATTTTCATAGATGTTATTAATAATATTAATGTATGCATCTTCAATACCGCAGGTTTTCAGAGCCATTGTAACTGCTGATGGTTTCGCCGAATCAAAGGCTTTTTCATAATCGATAAAAGCCATGCACAATGGAAGTTCATATTTCCTCGCTCTTTCAATTAGTTCTCTCAGTACGTGGGTATGATCTATTGTGCTGTAGCCACTCCTGAATCCAACTTGTTCTCTCGGTTGAGCCATGTCCAGTGTTACCTTCAAGCGGTGTGAAAGAACTTTAGTGAAGATTTTATAAACTACTGATAGGAGGCTGATAGGTCTGTAGTTTCCGAGATCCTCAATGTCACCTTTCTTATGTAGCAGGATCATTGTGGCGGTGTTCCAATCCTCAGGAATCTTTCCTTCATTAAGGCATCGAGTGAAAATTTGGGCGAGTACTGTTTCGATTTCTCCACTTGCTTCTTGTATGATGTCTACAGTAATTCCATCTTCTCCTGGAGCTTTTCCCCGCTTCATGTTCTTGATTGCATGTGCAACTTCTGCTGGAAGGACTGGAGGAACTCTGGTACTGGTATCTTTCATGATGTCTGGAGTGCATATATCATCCCTTTCATATAATTTGGAGTAGAAATCTTTCACTCTTGTCAAAATTTCGCCTCTATTTCTTGTTACAGAACCATCTTCTTTTCTTAGTGCCATAATCTGTTTTCTTCCCTTACTGAGATGTCCCTTTGCTATCTTTAGGCTTTGGTTGTTTTCAATTGCTTTCCTCACTAGTTCACAGTTGAATTTTCTTACGTCTTCAGTGATACTTTTTCTTACTGTCTTGCATAGCTCTATATATTCCACTTTGGAAGTCACATCTTCTTTAGTTGTGCTCATCTCTCTTCTTTTTTGCATCAACATTTTCGTTTTTCCTGATAATTTGTTTACATGGAACTTGTTCTTAGACCCAGCTAATTTTGTTGCTGTTTCCATAAGAGCTTCGGTTACTTTTCTGTTAACTTCAGAGATGTCCACTTCTTCCGATGTTAGGCCTTCTAAAGCAGAGAACCTGTTCTTCAGTTCCAACTTGAAGGTATTATGGTGTTTTTTAAGGTTGGTTATGTCAATAGATTTTGTTTGTCTTATGAGCTTGCCACGTTCAAGTTTAGTGTTGAGGTGCATCTTACATCTCACCAATCTATGGTCACTACCTGTGTTGAACTTGTTTAGCACACTGCAGTCTTCTATGACGAATTTTTTGTTACACATAATAAAATCAATTTCACTTGTCGTCCCATTTGGATGTCTCCATGTCCATTTCCTGTGTGGCTTTTTCTTGAAGAAGGAGTTCAAGATGAAAAACCCTTCTGCCTCTGCAAACTCAACGAGAGTATTTCCACGCTGGTTTCTGTTGCCGTGACCGAATTTACCTACTGAAGTTTCATTCTGTTGCCGTTGCCCTATTTTTGCATTGAAATCTTCCATAATTATTTTCAAGTGCTGCTTACCTTTATTATTTAGATGACAAATTTCCTCATATAAATTCTTCAATTTATTCTTCAGGATGACTTGTGGTGGGTGCATAAGTTTGAATAATCTGAGCCTGGTATCTTTTCGAGAGTTGGATAACAAGTCGTGCAGCTCTGTCAGAGGAACTTTCAACTTCTACAACTTTATTCTTCAGTTTCTTGTTTATTATAAATCCAAAACCACTAGTTCTGCCAGTATCTGTCCCACGATAGTAGAAGAGATGTCCACTTTTCAGTTCGATGAGATCTCCTTTTCTCGTTATCTCACTTAGCCCCACGATGTCCCACTTGATCCTTTGTAGTTCCTCTTCCAATTCAAGAAGCCTTGAATCAGAAGATAGGGAGCGTCCATTGTACGTAGCCAAGGTCAGCCTCAGATGGCAGCCTAGTCCGGTCCTCCGGGGATTCTTAGCCCCCTCTGCCTTCATGTCGCACTGGCCGCTGCCTTGGCCAGGTACATTCCAGCTGCCGGAGACTGAGGGCCAAGATTTAAGTTGTGGAATCATTTTGGAGGGGTTTGGCCATAACTCACCACGCTGGCCAAGCGGGTTGGTGAGTGTGGGATAGAATTTCCTCTAATCCCGATGGTACAGTTATACCGCTATTGGCGGTCGTCAGAGCCCCTTTAGTGGGAACAGGATGCACCACGAGAAGGCGGGGTTGACATTTGTCAAGGAGAGGCTGTGATGTTACGCATCACCTGACCTTACATCCCATGTATATATACACTTCTTATACCTTAATTACCTGTCGTATAATCTAGCTTAGCAACGGTCAAACATCTGCGCACACAAATCCAACTGCTGCGTCGTCTTTTTATCTAACGTTCTTATCATATACATTCATACGTCACTTTTGTTCCGACCTTACTGTGTTGCCAACATCATTCTAGTTTGAGGGAAAAGACATAACGTTAAGGTTTGAAAATGTTTAAGAGAATGAACTCAAAATTACGTAGAAAAAAAGTCGGGGTAGGTAGTTCCGGATCACTGCCGCTGAGGTGTTTGGCGGAAAACGTCTCCGCGGGGTGTTTGTGGGGTTGGTGAGAAAGAAATGAGTGCAACGAACTTGCATGTCTTTTATTTTATTTATTTCTCATAATGCTGATTAATTTGTAATCTTTTGTTGAAGACAAGACAATGGTACGAATAATACGATGCGTAAGACTTGAATGCTACACTTATATCTCTAGAGAACGTTAAGTCTATCGTGGTATTCATAAAAGTTTCGAAGTCAGTTGGATCCGTGGCCATCACCAATCTAAACATGTCGTTCAGAAACTGTTTCAGACGATCGTTCGACGCCTCGATGTTAAAGTACCCGGTGAGCATAAGCAGTATGTTGGGGTCGCAGGGCCAGCCGCTAACTATTGTTCTGACATGTTCTGTGTAGTAAAGCTTTAGTTGAAAGAGAAACATCTCGATATAGTTGATTGGTGTCTGTGGATGAATATAGACTGCCACCACTTGAACTAATTTGAATTGGTTGGGTATCTCAGCTTCCACTAGTACGCCTTCGCCGTGGATGAATATATGCCGACAGTTGAACTAATTTGAATTGGTTGGGTATCTCAACTTCCACTAGTACGCCTTCGCCGTGGATGAATATAGACTGACACTTGAACTAATTTGAATTGGTTGGGTATCTCAGCTTCCACTAGTACGCCTTCGCCGTGGATGAATATAGGCCGACAGTTGAACTAATTGGAATTGGTTGGGTATCTCAACTTCCACTAGTACGCCTTCGCCGTGGATGAATATAGACTGACACTTGAACTAATTTGAATTGGTTGGGTATCTTAGCTTCCACTAGTACGCTTTCGCCGTGGATGAATATAGGCCGACAGTTGAACTAATTGGAATTGGTTGGGTATCTCAACTTCCACTAGTACGCCTTCGCCGACATAAATATCCTGTAGACAATTGAATCCAAAATACTTGGGTATTGGCCGTCGTGGAGAGGGTCTAGCAACATGAGCCCTGAAGGTTTTCTGATTCTTGAAGACTGCCGTACCACCGTAGTGTCCACTACGCTTCTTCTTGCTAGTGCCACGACGCGTACTGGGATGTTGGTCGTCGTCATCCTCGTGTCTGTCGCACTCTTTGGATTCAATGTGTTTTAAGCCGGGTATGTCGACGGTTTTGTCTTTATCCATACAAGTCTGCGTGAGTGCCAAATATTCGGAGCGTGACGTGACTGGGTCACTGCTCAAGTCCAAGTTGTGCGCCACCAAATTTTTAATGTTAAACGTGCACACTATGAAAGGCTCTCTTTTGTCGTCGTCGTTAGTAGTGTTGTTGTATTAATTGCATCCACAGAATTTATCAGCGTCTTTTGTTACCGTGCACAGACGATGTCTCTCAAGGCGCAATTATTTGTTGGTCATCTCCTTAAGCCCTGGCGCGTTACTGCCTCTGCCGTGATAGAAGTTGAAGTCTTTGTTTGCATTAGTCAAGTAGAAACCGTCGATGCTGGGTACTCTGCTCAGGCTTACGTAGACCAAAGACATCTGTTGTCTCTTGTAATAATATACTACTCTGCCGAATGTGGTCCAAGTGTCTTGGTAGTTGCCTGAACACTTCATCCACATCGCAGAGCACGTTAATCAATTGGACCACAATACCGTATTTGCCTTCATAACGAAGACGCCTGATCTGCAAAAACGGTAGTGCCGGAGATATTAGAAGTTCGCTTAGTAGATCCAACTGTGGCTTCGGTGGACACGTGAAGCCGTTACTCTTACTTAGCGTTGGCACCTTTCCTTTGCTTTACTGATGTCCAGCAATTTGAGTACGACATAAACTGTTGAACATCTTTATCTGTGAATTCCTGTTGTAAGAATTGCAACAAAGCTGCATTGGGCCGTTATAAATCATTTTCGAACCATATGCGATCACAAACTCTACAAACAAAACCCAACTTGTTACCATAGAACGATATTTCAGAGTGCTTCGTCGCCAGATGCCAATGGTTTCTCAACGCTAAATCTCGATGCTCGTACGTCTCATATGCTTGTATTTCGTCGCATTCCATCGGTTCTGTCTCACTGTCGATATCCATTGCCTGTGAACTGGCGTTAGGAGTTGCGGCCTCTGAGCGACTGGTACTCGCCGCAACTTGTCGACGCCATCTCGTCCTCCGCATTCGTTCTGCTGCTGTCATAGGGACCTTTTTGGATTCCTCATTTATTCTTTTTTACGCTTTCCAACCGTAGGTTGAAGAAGCGTATATGCTCCAGCTTTGTCCGTCCGTCCGTCCGTCCTCACGATAACTGGCGTAAAAATGGTTCGATTTCGATGAAATTTTAGTATGTGGTAGGGGACCACCTGGGCACGAACCCTATTGAAAATGGACGAAATGGGGTCAAAGGTCAGGACATAGGATTGCGATCCATTCCATCGCTCTTATCCCATATTATTAAGGTAGACGTCAAGTAATTTTGCTTCCTATACTTCCAATGGAAAAACTTTTGTACACATTTCCTTCAAAATTAATGTGTTCCCAAGGATGAAAATTTGAACATCGATTAAAATACCTTCTTAATATAACTTGGAATACTTAATATTTTCTAAAACATAACCATAATTATATTAAAAATCAATAACTTTTCCTTTGGTGGTGTTGAAACCAGAAAAAGAATGGCGCGACCTGTACTTTGATGACGTCAGTAGACAAACAAATGTTGGATTGCATAACTATGGTTATGTTGTAGAAAATATTAGGTATTCCAAGTTATAAAAAGAAGCTATTTTCATCCTTGGGAACGCATTAATTGGGGAGAAAAAAGATGGCGCGACTTGTATTTTCATGACGTCAGCAGTCAAACAAATGTGCGGATCCTATTAAAGTTTTATGATGTCACACTTTTGCTAGTAGATGGCCGCGATTCCCATCTGCCTTATTACGTCACGCGTTGTGTGCGTATGTTCGTCTGCACGATAACTCGCGATGACGGCAAACAAGTAGCCTGGAAAATCATTTGATATAATTTCAAATTTTTGGTAAAGAATACCTTGACCACCAGGGGGCGTAATGGTAAATTTTTGCTTCTGATGCATTTGCCATAAAATCTGAGCTTCTAAAATATCGATTGAAAAAGTTATTTCGTGGACTGATGCCCCTCACATCGATAAAACATTTCGGAATATTTTCTTCTTAAAATATTCTACAGTTTCTCCGCCAGAGGGCCTAGATGTATATCTTATCTTTGTCAATATCTCTACTTCTAAGAGTCCGATTTGAAAAATTCCTTCTTTGTTGGATAGTGTTTTCAGTGTGACATGTTTTTCATAAAATTTCAAAATTTTCAAGTAATTCATAGACTCCGCTAGGGGGCGTAAAGGTAAATTGCTTTCTCCGCTATATCTCTGCTTCTAAATCTCCGATTTGGAAAATTCTTTCTGCACCGGATACAGTTCCTGATCAGAATTCTTTTACACATAATTTAAATTTTTGTAAAAATGGTTTTGCCCCCAGGTGGCGTTAGTCTTAATTTCCGCTTTTGATGTATTTGCAGCAAAATATGAGCTTCTAAAATCACGATTAAAAAAAACGTCGTTCGTTGACCGATACTACTTATGTCGACAAACCTTTTACGAATATTTTCTTCCTGAAATAATGCATGGTTTCTACGCCGGGGGCGAAGATGTATATTCTATTTTTGTCAATATCTCTATTTCT
Organism: Macrothele yani; assembly: GCA_039090855.1. Lineage (NCBI taxonomy): Eukaryota > Metazoa > Arthropoda > Arachnida > Araneae > Macrothelidae > Macrothele > Macrothele yani. The sequence continues at coordinate 14,150,375 of CM077032.1, read as the reverse complement.
AGTAGTCCGATTTGAAAAATTCCTTCTTTGTTGGATAGTGTTTCCGATGCGAAATATTTTTCTATAAAATCAAAATTTTCAAGTAAATCATAGACTTTCCCCTAGGAGGCACAATGGTAAATTGCGTTTTCTGCGTTATTTCTGCTTCTAAAATTCCGATTTGAAAAATACTTCCTGTATCGCATACAAGACCTGATGGAAAATATTTTTCACGTAATTTCTAATGTTTGGTAAAGAATGCTTATGCCACCAGGTGGCATAAGTGTTAATTTCTGCTTCTGATGTATTTGTAGCAAAATCTGGGCTCCTGAAATCTCGATTAATTTTTTTACTTGGACCGATACGGCTCATAGGAACAAACCTTTTGAGAATACTTTCTTCTTAAAATAATGCATGGTTTTCTCACCAGGGTACGTAAAGTCACATTTTATTTTTTATCGATATCTCTGTTTCTAAGAGTCCGATTTGAAAAATTATTTCTGTGTTGGAGAGCGTTTCCGGTGAGAAATGTTTCTCATATAAATTCATGTTTTTCTTAACACACAAGTCTGCAACCAGAGGGCGTAGGCTCACGATTCCGTTTACAGCAATATCTGAGGGATTAAAAACTGGATTGAAAATCTTCTTTCTTTAGTCAGATCTATTGTTTTCCATACCGGTTCCAGTGCCTTCGAATAGCTTTGATAAATTTAATTTGAGTCAGAACGGATTCAAAAGACGTGCTTATTACACCCGAAAATTCGGTGTCATCTTTCTTGTTTAACTTTTGGAAAAGATCAGCCCGGTGGATTGAGATCAAGGCTGTATGATGTGTAGGATTAAGTTCCCCAGTTATATTTCGATATAAGTGCCCGTACCGAAGCTTCACCATTACACGATGCGTTATACTGCATCAAGATCGCTCCAGCTTCCAACTAGTTTGGACGATTTTGGCAAATTTTCGGTCTCAACTTTGTCCTCAGAACATCACGATAATATTGTGCTTTGACATTTCCTAGTACCGGCACTCGATGAGAGACCACAACACCCTATGTATCGTCCGCAAAAATCATCATTTGCTACATTTTGAATTGCTGCCGACGACCCTTTAAGAGGCTTGGGGAACTTAGATGCCTCCATTTCGTTGATTGTGACTTCAGTTCCAGCTCAAAATCACTGGTACAAGTCTAATCAATTAAGACAATTACACTGGCGGAAAGTGAAAAAAGAACACCAAGAAGGAGACGTCTGATACCAACGAAATTTATACAGCATAATAACGGAATACAGAGGATAACGTGATACAAAATTATGGTAAAATACAGCTGTATTTGCTGATAAACTGAAAATAACATTTCCATGTAACATGGTTAGTACGAGGTTGAACCGCCATGAACTGTCTCACACTGCGTCATGGAGTCTGTCGTACAGATGTTGGATGTAAGTTTGGGGTATTGAGTTCCAAGCATCCTCAACCTGGACGCGTAAATCGGGGATGGTCGTGGCTAGCCGTGGAGACCGGATACGTCGTTGCCCCATAAAATCCCACACGTGCTCAATGGGGGACAAATCCGGTGAACGTGCAGGCCACGGAAGTTGTCCCACACCCTGAAATGCATGTTGCGTTGCACGTGCCGCATGTGGGCGTGCGTTATCTTTGCTGGAAAACACCACGATGGACCGACCTTGCAAATGGCACAACAACGGGCTGAATGATGTTGTTGATGTAGGAGGTGCTGTTTAACGTACCCGGTACAAACACTAGTTGTGTACGGGAGTGATAGCTGATCGCTCCCCACATCAGGAAACCAGGTGTAGGCCCTGTGTGTCGCTGGCGGATGCAAGAAGGGTGGAGACGCTCCCCTGTGCGTCTGGGAACACGCATACGGCCATCGGAGGCTCCCAAGCAGAACCTGCTTTCATCGCTGAACACGACAGATCGCCATTGCGTTCTCCAGTGCAGACGTTGGCGACACCACCGCCGGCGTTCCTGACGGTGGGCTGGAGTCAGAGGTACACATGCCAGAATCACACGTGCACGTAGTCCTGCATACAGTAGACGGTTGAGAATTTTTGTCACAGTCACCTCAGGTGCAACGGCAGCTCGGATTTGCGTCGCAGTGGATGTTTTGCTTGACAACGCCGCTCTTCTTATGCGTCTATCGGTCCGCTCATCAGTCCGTCTGTGACTCCCGGTTCCACGTCTTCTCGTGTGGGAATGTTCTTCAGACCATCTACGCCACCATCGTAGCACCTCCGATACTTCCCGTCCAATTCGCTTCGCAATACGACTATACGACCAACCGGCCTCGCGGAGTCCGACTAGACGACTTGCTCAAAGTTCGATAACTGCTGAAATCGTACACGTCTTCCATGTCCAGGCTATGCAGCTTCTTCAGGGTCTTTGCACATGTCCGTACGCCGACGACTGATTATATTCACTTCGCCGTACTCCTTAAATACCACCGACGATAATTTGCATATTATTCCGTGCTGTGGTGTAAGCGCTCACCGGTTGTTCCCGAAATTAAAATCACACCTACGTAAACTCGACCCTATTAACATATGTAAATTTCATGATCGTCCGCCAATTCCGTTTTGGTGTTCTTTTTCACTTTCCGGCAGTATATGTTGAGGAAGGTGTCTTCCTCCCTTTGGAACCTGTGAGATGATCACTCTCGCTGCCATCTGCTCGGGGGTGAGTTGAGGGGATTTTTCTTATTCCCAGTGAATCAGTAAAAATCCGGTGAACAGACATGAGCAATCTTCTCGACTGTCAAATGGAGATACCCTTCGAAAAGCGAAGCATGGTGACAGATGTTTTGCCTGTCGCCGTTTGAGGTCGGCCTGAGCAGTGATCCTCTTCGACGCTGCTTCGGCCTTCCTGAAAGCGCGATGATGCCCGGCGAGATATTGTACTTCGATCATGGGTTCTTTCCCCCCAAACTTCTTGCAGGGTAGTGTGGATCTGTTTAGGAGCCCCCCCCAAGCAGAGTTTCTATGTTCACGTACCAGTGTAAGTCTAACGTCATGACTCGGCCTGAGAAGCTGAAAGCTTCCATTTCCAAACTCTTCCACGTCCACACAGCAAATGATAGCGCGTCGTTCTGACACCACTGCGTTTCTGAAAGTCTGACTTTGACATGACGCAATCAGTTTCCCGATTGCATTATCAGCTTTCGTATCAGACTAACGTGTGAGGAATGTTTGTTATCACTCTCGTAAGTTTAAGTCTTTTTCTTAATTAAACAGAGTTGAAGTACTTTAAATCCTGTAGAAAAACTTCAGAGTTTCTGTAACTTCAGTATTGTGTAAATATACAAAGTAATTAATAAAATATACTTGAAATGAATAGTGATTTAAAACTGATGAAATCATAAATACTGCGTATACGTACACTGAAGTGCCAGAAAAACTGGTAGAGACGAGCTTATGCAAAATACATTGCAACGTCACCTATGCGCGTACTCGGTTGTGTCCGCCAATGCGTATATAAAGCAATAGACATCCTTGCCAGCTGTCAGAGCTGTTTTTTCGGCATGAGAATGACAAGTAATAACGATTTAAGCGATTTTCAACGCGGTGTCATAGTTGGCGCTCGTGAGATGGGCCATAGTATTTCGGAGGTAGAAACGAAGTTCGGATTTTCACGGACGACCATTGCAAGGGTGTACCGTGACTAAAAGAATTCCGGCAAAACCCTCGAACCTACGATTCTAATGTGTCCGTAAAAAGACATTGGGTGAACGTGACCATCGTCGGCTGTCAAGAATCGTTTCACGTGATAGGCGTGCAACACTCTCGCAGGTAGCGTCGGAATTCAATGCTGGAGCCTCAACAAACATCAGCGTCAGGACGGTGCAACGTACCCTTTACGATTTGGGGTTTGGGAGCCGACGCCCAACTCAAGTCCCCTTGATGGGTATACGACACAGAGCTATGCGCCTCGCTTGGGCACGGCAGCACCGCCACTGTACACTTGATGACGGAAAATAAGTAGCCTGGTCTGACGAGTCGCGTTTCCAACTGTATCGGGAAGATGGAAGTATTCGTATGTGGCGCAAACCCCATAAAGCCACGGATCCCGCCTGTCTACAGGGAACTGCACTGGCTGGTGGGGGGGATGCCTAATGGTATGAGGTGTGTTTAGCTGGACTTCACTGGGACCTCTGTTACGTCTACAAACGTGTGTGACCAGCCAACGCTATGTGCGCATCCTTTCTGATGAGGTGCACTCGTTCATGTTCTGCATTCATGCCGATGGGTTCGGCGTGTCCCAGAAGAACAATGCACCTCCACACAAGTGTCAGGACGCATCATTGTGGTTAGAGGAGCATTCATCTGAGTTTGGGGTGTTGCCATTCCCACCCAAGTCCCCAGATCTGAACGTGATAGAACAGATGCCATGCAACGCGCTATCGAACACAGGAATCCGATACCTCGGAATACACCCGAATTCTGGAACGCTCTGCAGGAAGTATGGTGTGCATTGCCTACAGTATATTTCCAGAAGCTAGTGGAGTTCAGGCCTCATCTTATTTCTGCAGTCCTGTGCTCCCGTAGGAGACCTCCGAAGTATTAGACTGGTGTACCAGCTTTTTTGGCACTTCAGTGTATATTCCCAAGGATATTGTATTGGTTACTACACTGGTGTGCAAAAATTAAAGACGAAGAGGAGAAAATAGCATGACAGCGGAACGAGAAGGCAGAACGGACCGAAAACCACTGAGGAGGTAGACTAGGGTCCGGTACGGTAGGACATGCGCATATATGCAGCATGACGTAGGGGGTGGGGGCAGTGTCGGTAGGGTATAAAGCACACGGGCGGTGTACGCTCAGCAATTCGGTGAAAGTTATTGCACGGTGTACATCGGTTTGAAAGACGTCGAGTTCCTGCCACCGTGTGATATGGCTAACAGGCAATCCAGTAGATGACATCTGGATGACGTTACCCAAGATCACGTCATTAGGAAGTTGGAAGAAACCTGAAATGTGACTAGTGTTGCCAAGGAGTTCAGATCGCTCACAGCATCGTTTAACTAGCTTGGAGAGAATTTCAAACGACAGGAACAGCTGTCCGAGAGTTTAGCAATGGTCGTTCATAAGTAACGACGGCGCCGGACGACCGGTATATTGTCCTAGAGACGGCAGACAACGGGAGAAATCGCAAGGCACATGCAACAGAAAACTGGACGTCCATTATCGCAATTTACTGTGGCTAGGAGGCTGCTCAAATGTGGTCTATTTGAACGACGACCAGTACGGGGTGTGCCATTAAGGCCTGCTCATCGGAAACGGCGGTTTCTCTGGTGCCAGGAACACAAGAACTGGACACATCAGCAATGGGGTCGAGTTCTCTTTACGGATGAGAGCCGATTTAGTCTGCCGAGCGATTCTGAATGTATACACATCTGGAGAGAGCAGGGAACACGCAATCACACCTCCAACATCATCGAAAAGTACCAGTTTGAAGGTGGCGGAGTTCTCTTTTGGGGCGGTATCATGCTTGGTAGCCGTACTGACCTCCACATCTTCCAAGGAGGTTCGGTCACTGGTGTCCGCTATTCTAGCGAAGTTCTACTGCTTCACGTGCGTTTGTTTAGAGGTGATGTGGGTCCTGAGTTCCTCTTCATGGACGACAACGCTACACTTCATCGTACAGTGGCTGTCGCAGAGTTGTTGGAGAGTGAAGATATTCAACGCATGGATTGGCCCGCAAGGTCGCCGGACATAAACCCAATTGAACCCGTGTGGGACCTTCTCGGGAGACGCTTAGCAGCACGTCACCAGCCGCCAGCAACGATTCCGCAGCTGTGATTGGCGCTACAAGAGGAATGGGCCGCGATGCCTCAACAGCTCCTTGACAACCTCGTCCTCAGCATGGACATACGTTGTAAATCCTGTAACGCAGTCAGGGGTGATCATATTCCCTACTAAAGACTGGATTTTTCTTGGCAGCCGCCTGTCACATGTCTTCTGTCCAGTTGTGCTCGAAGCTACCTTTTCAATAAAGTGCCTTTGTATCTATTAGATTCCTTGTTTGGACGGTTTTGCTCACTTGTCCCATATTCTTACATCTTGGGGATCTTATGGTATGATTTGAGCCGATGTGGAGCACTTCTGCACGACGTTACATTCGAAAGACCGTCTCGTGTTTAATTTGTGCACCCCAGTGTATATTATCTCTAGATTGGGACCATAAGCGATCGGTGCTCTCATTGGCTATTTGATTTGACGTCACAATACAGAAGAGGAAACAATTCAAGGCGTGTATCTGATATCTTTGTACACCTATGATAATCCGTACAACTTAAAGTTTATATTCTTAAAAGCAAAAATTCTTTTCCAGTTGAATTTTTTTTTCTTCTTCACGGAATTACTATAGATGAGAAAAAATAAGATCTGACCTTTGAAATGAATTCTTCATAACTATAAAATAGTTACGTTGATCGGTGCAACAAGTATATTCAAATCAGGAGGAAATATTAAGGTGAGTTTTTGAAAAAAAAAATGTCGTTCTATCATACGTCATACGTACTTGTGTGCGCATGACAAATCAAGAAAGATTCTATCCGTTGTTTTATGTTATCTCTATAGCAGCTGCCATGACCTTCATCGTAGAATACAATGTTATTTGAAAATTACAGAAAGTTCTAAAGTACGCTATAAATAACTGCAATTTAACAATCCTGATGATAAGCCAGCTAGAATTTCAGCGTGCGCTTTTAGAGCGTGTGTGCGTGTGTGTCTTAGGGGATTAAGTTTCAGAAATGATTAGGAATGACGACAACAAATATTTCAACGATTTACTGTAAGCAAAATCATCTTTATAATTTAATTTTAGTATATGAAAACAAGTCTGGAATATAATCGGATCATCAGAGAAGCACAGTGCATTTTATCGTAATCTGTTCGCCCCCATGCCTTAAACCATAGAAATATAAGATCTCTATATTATCTTTTTACCCTATTGGGACGCGTTCAAGTTATCGCCGTGTAATGTGTTTTCCATTTAGATTTGCATACAATTAGGAATACCTGAATAGTGGAATTAATTAGCAAAATAAGAATAATGATTGCTACAGTACGAAATTTGAATTCGCAGAAATGAATGGAACAGGATTTGCGGCTTACTGCATTTGGCAATATTCCTAATCTTATGGGACTTTGATCCAGATTGCGCATGCTCTCTGTGGCTTCGCGTTGGGTTTAATTTTATATTCAGAACAAGTTTTGTGTAAAAACCTAATGTTAAATGGAAAAGGCCGCCCCAGTGGCGCAGTGGTCTAAGCGATGGCTTCTGATCACTCGTCCGAAAGGGGTCCGGGTTCAAATCCTGGTGAGACATTGATGTTGTGTTTGTCTTCCGGTACTGGCTCTCTCCTTTCCCTGGAACCAGTGACCCTAAATTAGGGACGGGCGACTGCTTTTAGCCCATTTAGTTGCTCACGGTGGTCGTTAAACCTCCAATAAAAAAGTACACTGCTGGCCACCCAAAATACAACACCAAGAAGGAAGCATCCGATTAGCCAGAAATTCGCAGCATGCGTCGCCCGCGAGAGGACATGCAAACGATTAGCATTGCAGGGTATATGCAAATCATGTGCGCCCGGCACGCCACAGAGAAGCACTATAAGAAGGGTGCACAGAAGGCGGGGTGTAAGTAGTGGAAGTGTGTTGTGCTGCCGGACCTGTGCGTCGGGATGCCTCTTCGCAGAATACGATAGTCATTGCAGCACGTTTCGGAGATCGACAGAGGACGAATAGTGTCTTATCGCGACAGCGGTTTATTGCACCGAGACATCTGCGCCCGTGTGGGACGACTTCCAGCCACAGTGAGGCGAGTATGGATTCGGTGGGTGCAGGAGGGACGGACGGACCGACGTGAGCGATTGCCGCAGCCGCGGCACAACACAACACGAGAGTACCGGCACGTATCTTCGACGTTGTCTGCATGAGTGGGGACTTGTCGCACGGCGCCCATTGCTCCGATTGCCAATGACGTTAAACCACCGGCGAGTGCGGCGGCAGTGGGCCGGTGAACGCCGCACCTGGACCACGGAATCGCACGACATTTTCTTCACCAACGAAACCCGCTTCTGCCTGCAGCACCACGACGGTGGGATACGCGTCTGGCGGCACCGCGGCGAGAGACTGTATGACGCCTGCATTATGCATCGGCATACCGGTCCGTCGCCTGGCGTTATGGTTTGGGGCGCAATTGGATATGACCCCCGCAGCGCTCTGGTACGCATCGCTGGTACACTCAACAGCCACCACTACACCTCCGACGTTTTGGAGCTTGTAGTCCTCCCTTATATGCAGGAGCTGCCAGCGGCCACGTTTCAACAGGACAATGCGCGCCCGCACGTGGCACGCAGCGTGCAACAATTCTTCACGGCCCACCAGGTATCACTGCTGCCGTGGCCCGCCTGTTCTCCAGATATGTCGCCCATCGAACACGTCTGGTCGCTGATCGGCAACCGAGTGGCCCGGCAAGCACCACCCGCTGCTATGCCTGATGAACTGTGGCAACGTGTGGAAGCAACCTGGACTGATATACCCCAAGCCCACATCCAAAGCCTCTTTCGTTCGATGCCGCGACGTGTAGCGGCCGTTATCGCCAGCCATGGGGGCCACACGAACTATTGATATCTGCGTGTTCCGCAAGTCGCATGGGCATGTAAGCTCAATCGTTTCAACTTTGTATCTGTTGTTATGTGTCCAGTAAATTTGGCTTTGCTATCTCGTGTCCTTGTTGGTGTTGCATTTTGGGTGGCCAGCAGTGTATATACTGAAAAGTACAGTCCCCAAAATTGAACCCTGTGGAACACTTGTTGGTATGAGTTGAAGAGTGGATTGATGTTGGTTAATTTGTGTGTATTGTTGCCTATCTGATAAATAACTTTTAAAAAGAGAATGTTCATTGTTTCTAATTCCTATCGTGGTAACATATTATGATTTATGGTATCAAAAGCTTGGGATAGGTCTAAAAAATAATGCGATGGTATATAAGTTGAGTTCAAAATTATGTTGGACTGTTTGTTGTAGGTATAATAAGGCTAATTCTGTTGACTTTTCAGATTGAAAACAAGAAGCATTTCGAATGTGTGTTTACAGAAGGATGCTGATTATCCCTTTGGCGGATAAGTTAACTAACCTTTAGATGACTTTATTGTGACTGCCTTTTGTTGGAAAGTATTTGAATACTTGGTTGCAAAATGGAGGTTCGCACTTTTAGGTGACCTTCTAGATTGGTATTCGTCATTTTTGGCCTTAATGTCGTCTTGATTTGAGTTAGGTAGGAGAAAGTAAATTCCCAGCAATAAGTGCTTGGAAAACAAGAAAGCATTTTTCCTGCATGTTGCCGAAGGCGTGGGTATTCTATTGCATTTTTGCGTTGGTATCGATCACTTGGCAGAAAATCACTTCGCCGAAGACCACTACTTGATCGAAAGGTACATTTCACCGAAGGGTCACTTGACCGAAAAGTTCATTTCACCGAAGGATTACTTTACCTAAAAGTTCATTATATCGAAAGATCATTTCACCGAATGGTCGGTTTATCGAAAACTTATTAGACTTTTGTTGTTAGATATCTGTTTGAGTGTGTGGTGCGGGTTTTTGAAAAACTCGCCACGTAAACATTATCCGATTGTATAAAAAATACACTTTTAATTTCTATGAAACACCTCGACATGAGTAGGTCCGAGAAGTCCTTTTTGCCGGTCCAAGAGGTCTTTTCTGCCGGTCCGAGAGGTCCTTTCTGTCAGTCCGAGAGGTCCTTTCTGCCGGTCCGAGAGGTCCTTTCTGTCAGTCCGAGAGGTCCTTTCTGCCGGTCCGAGAGGTCCTTTCTGCCATTCCGAGAGGTCCTTTCTGTCAGTCCGAGAGGTCCTTTCTGCCGGTCCGAGAGGTCCTTTCTATCGGTCCGAGAGGTCCTTTCTGCCGGTCCGAGAGGTCCTTTCTGTCAGTCCGAGAGGTCCTTTCTTCCATTCCGAGAGGTCCTTTCTGTCAGTCCGAGAGGTCTTTTCTGCCGGTCCGAGAGGTCCTTTCTGCCGGTCCGAGAGGTCCTTTCTGCCGGTCCGAGAGGTCCTTTCTGCCGGTCCAAGAGGTCTTTTCTGCCGGTCCGAGAGGCCCGTTCTTCCGGTCCGAGAGGTCCTTTCTGTCAGTCCGAGAGGTCCTTTCTGTCAGTCCGAGAGGTCCATTCTGCCGGTCCGAGAGGTCCTTTCTGCCGGTCCGAGAGGTCCTTTCTATCGGTCCGAGAGGTCCTTTCTGCCGGTCCGAGAGGTCCTTTCTATCGGTCCGAGAGGTCTTTTCTGCCGGTCCGAGAGGTCCTTTCTGCCGGTCCGAGAGGTCCTTTCTGCCGGTCCGAGAGGTCCTTTCTGTCAGTCCGAGAGGTCCTTTCTGCCGGTCCGAGAGGTCCTTTCTATCGGTCCGAGAGGTCCTTTCTGCCGGTCCGAGAGGTCCTTTCTGCCGGTCCAAGAGGTCCTTTTTGCCGGTTCGAGAGGTCCTTTCTATCGGTCCGAGAGGTCCTTTCTATCGGTCCGAGAGGTCCTTTCTATCGGTCCGAGAGGTCCTTTCTATCGGTCCGAGAGGTCCTTTCTATCGGTCCGAGAGGTCTTCTCTGCCGGTCCGCCAGGTTTTCCTGCCGATCCGCGAGAGTCGAGTTAATATATTTTTCTTTTTGAATCGAAATGGAGTCAAAGTAAAAGAAAATCGAGATCTAAATTCCTTTGAACACCTGTCGCGGAAGGTTAAAGGACGCTTGGATCGCTAATCTCTTCACAGAAAATTTGAACTCCTGCAGGCTAACTCACCAGGAAAAAGGAATGCTTCGTTGAACTTCCTTCTGATGCCAGCCTGGTTTTGATATTCAGATCCAAATCTCGGACTCAATTTTGGGGTATTATGGAGAAAAAATACCAGAGTCTCAGCAACAAAGCTCTAAAATCATTGGTAACTTTTTTTTGAACCACGTATTTATTGCAAGAAAAAGTTTCAGCTATTTCGTCAATCAAATCAAAATACAGGACCACAATTGACATTATTGCTGCACTGCGTTTTGAACAAACGACGCTGGAACACTGTCTTGAGAAGATTATCGAGAAGAAGACGTTGTATTGACCCCAGAAAGTTATATTAACGGTAAGGAGAATATTTATGGTATATTGATTATAGACTGCACTTATTAATCATAAAATAATATTAACAAATGAAATGATATTAGCTGCAAGGAGAAAACATGGAATAATCGGGAATATAAATTATGGATTATTATAATACAGAGTATTATGAGATTAATTGTTCGAAAATAGCCTAAAGATTTTGTTTCGGCATCGCTGCTCCGCGAAAGTTTCCCCCAATGTTTTGCCGATCCGCGAAAGTTTTCCCAAAGTTTTGTCGGTCCGCCAAAGCTTCCCCAAGGTTCTACCAGTCAACGAACGCATCCCCAACGTTTTTCCGGTACGCGGAAGTTTCCCCGAACACTGTGCCGGTCCGAGAAAGTTTTCCCCAAATTGTGTCCGTCCGCGAATGTTTCCTTAACGTTTTGCCGGTCCGAGAAAGTTTTCCCAAATTTTGTCGGTCCGCCAAAGCTTCCCCAAGGTTCTACCGGTCAACGAACGCATTCCCAACGTTTTTCCGGTACGCGGAAGTTTCCCCGAACACTGTGCCGGTCCGAGAAAGTTTTCCCCAAATTGTGTCCATCCGCGAATGTTTCCTTAACGTTTTTGCCGGTCCACCAAAGTTTCCACAAGGTTTTACCGATCCGCGAAACTTTTCCCAACGTTTTGCCGGTTCGCGAAACTTTCCCCAACGTTTTGCCGGTTCGCGAAAGTTTCCCTAACATTTTATCGGTCCACCAAAGTTTCCACAAGGTTTTACCGGTCCGCGAAAATTTCCACAACGTTTTACCGGTCCGCGAAACTTTCCCCAACGTTTTGACGATCCTCGAAAGTTTCGCTAACGTTTTGCAAATTCGTGAAAGCTTCCCCAACACTTTTCCGATCCGCGAAAGTTTCCCCAACATTTTGTCGGCCCGAGAAAATTTCCCCAACGTTTTACCGGACCACGAATTCATTAAGTTTGGGAACCGGAGGTTTAATGTACACCATTGAAGCAGGTTATTGACGTCAGCTTGAAGAGCAAGACAGTAATCAGGTGTCTGTACACTGCGATAAAGCTTGAGATCATCAGCGAAAAAGAGATAAGGGTCATTAATATATATCGTAAACAAGAGCGGTCCTAAGTTAGAGCTTTCGAGTATTCCAGACATGGTTATTTGCCCATTACCCCACCTCTAATGTTTTGTCCACTGAGTACAGATCCACTGAAATAAGATTGTTATAATGCAAAAGTGGGCATAACTTTCTTATTAACACACAGAGGTTGTTCAAATTGCACATGTTTGTAGATTAACACTTTCTCTATAAAAAGGTGTTACTCAACATAGTCTCCAATACAAGCGATGCATTTGTGCCATCATCGAACCCAACTCTCGAATCCTTTTTAAAAAATTTCCGGTGTGGACTGTTGTACCCATTTCTTCACAGCCACTTTCGCCTCCTCTGTGTCATCAAATCCTTGTCCCCGGAGAATGTTCTTCATGGTATCGAACAGGTGGAAATCGGAGTGCGCCAGATCTCCGTTGTACGGGGTATGGGGGAACACCGACTGGCCTATTTTGCTGATCACCTGATTTGTTGCCAAAGATGTGTATGGTCTCGCATTGTCATGGTGAATGTGCATCCTTTTCAGATTCCTCTTCAGTATCTTCCTCCTTATGGCTTCTCTAACCTTCTTCAGTGTCTCAATGCACCACCAGCTGGTCACGGTATGGTCACGTCCCAGAAAATCAAAGAGAATGACATCCCTGTCATTCCACAAAACAGTCACCATGGCTTTCTGTGCTGATCTCTGGCTCATGAAATTGTTAGGCCTTGGTGAAGAGGTGTGACGTCATTCCATGGAGTGATTCTTCGTTTCCGGATCGTAAAGATACGCCTACTTTTCATCCCCTGTCACCAGATCTAAAAAATGTGTCTTCATTGGTTTTAAACGCTTACAGCAGATCAGAGCAGACTTTCCCCTTTCACTGCTTCAGATCGGGTGTCAAATGCCGAGGTACCCACTTTGCTCACACTTTCCGATAACCTAATTCTTCCACCATCACATGACGTTGTTAGTACAATCCATTTGTGCAACAAGCTAATGGAGTATGGCTTGTCCCTCCGCGCTAATCAATTCATCTATTCGCTGACGATTCGTGTCACTGGTCGCAGATGTGGCTCCCACCGCGTGGTTTGTATTTAGTGTTGGTTTCCCCTTCTTTAAGCTTCTTCATCCATCTGTGCACATTGTTCTTGTCACTGGCGTCATCTCCGTAAACATTCTGTAGCCTTCTGTGGATGGCGCACAACTTGCACCGTTCCTTCGTGAAGAACTGAATGACGGCACTTTGCTTCTGCTTTGAATCCATCATTTACCTGCAATGAAGAAGAAGAGCTACTACTGAGGAAGAGTTACTATACTAACATGTGCAATTTGAAAGATCTCTGTCAGTTAATAATAAAGTTATGCTTACTTTTGCATTACTTTCGGTACAACCCTCGTATTTACTTGCAATGAAGAAAAAGAGTTTCTACAGAGGAAGAGTTACTCTACTAAGATGTGCAATTTGAAAGACCTCTCTCAGTTAATAATAAAGTTATGCCCACTTTTGCATTAATTTCGGTACAACCCTCGTATTTACTTGCAATGAAGAAAAAGAGTTACTACAGAAGAAGGGTTACTATACCAACATGTGCAATTTGAACGACCTCTGTCAGTTAATAAAAATGTTATGCCCACTTTTGCATTACTTTCGGTACAACCCTCGTATTCACGAGGGCTGTACCGAAAGCAATGAAGAAGAAGGGTTACTATAGAGGAAGAGTTACTCTACCAACATGTGCAATTTGAACGACCTCTGTCAGTAAATGAAAATGTTATGCCCACTTTTGCATTACTTTCGGTACAACCCTCGTATTCACGAGGGCTGTACCGAAAGCAATGAAGAAAAAGGGTTACTATAGAGGAAGAGTTACTCTACTAAGATGTGCAATTTGAACGACCTCTGTCAGTAAATGAAAATGTTATGCCCAATTTTGCATTACTTTCGGTACAACCCTCGTATTCACGAGGGCTGTACCGAAAGCAATGAAGAAGAAGTGTTACTATAGAGGAAGAGTTACTCTACCAACATGTGCAATTTGAACGACCTCTGTCAGTAAATGAAAATGTTATGCCCACTTTTGCATTACTTTCGGTACAACCCTCGTATTCACGAGGGCTGTACCGAAAGCAATGAAGAAGAAGGGTTACTATAGAGGAAGAGTTACTCTACCAACATGTGCAATTTGAACGACCTCTGTCAGTTAATGAAAATGTTATGCCCACTTTTGCATTACTTTCGGTACAACCCTCGTATTCACGAGAGCTGTACCGAAAGCAATGAAGAAGAAGGGTTACTATAGAGGAAGAGTTACTCTACTAAGATGTGCAATTTGAAAGACCTCTGTCAGTTAATATTAAAGTTATGCCCACTTTTGCATTAATTTCGGTACAACCCTCGTATTTACTTGCAATGAAGAAAAAGAGTTACTACAGAAGAAGGGTTACTATACAAACATGTGCAATTTGAAAGACCTCTGTCAGTTAACAAAAATGTTATACCCACTTTTGCATTACTTTCGGTAGAACCCTCGTATTTACCTGCAATCAAGAAGAAGAGTTACCATAGAGGAAGAGTTACTCTAATAACATGTGCAATTTGAACGACCTCTGTAAGTTAATAAAAATGTTATGCCCAATTTTGCATTACTTTTAGTACAACCCTCGTATTTTTGAACCACCAGAGAAGTGTTATTTCGAAAAATACGTCTGTTTTGAATTTGTACCTCACAGAAAGTAGATTTATATAAAGACATAACACCGTAGTGTCATTAGATTTGTGAGATACATGTACATGCGAAGCCGTATTTAAACCTTATCTCCAGTCACAGAGAACGCTTGTATCATAATTTTAGCTACTATTTTTGAGTTCCTTATTTAAATTTTTTCTCATTTACATAAAAGTATGTATTTAGTGGAGAGTGGTGGTTGAAGTTTTATAGGATGGGCATTTCCATACATTCGAGGGTAAGCAGTTCTTCCCATGATCCTCTTTCTGCATATCTCTCGGAAATAAGTACGATCATATGTATGTATACATTTTGTTTTCTCCGAATTTACCGGATTTGTGATAGGCGCGTCGCTGGAAAGTGCCTCAATTCCAAAGCACAACAAAACTCACGGAGAAGTCTCGGGAATACCTCCACTCGCTTTATAGAAAACAGAGAAAGCGCCGGGATTTTTCGTATTCTCAAAACGTTCCTGGTCGTCGGTCTAAAAGTGCCAGCACATCAAAGTGAGAAAACTATGTTCAATCCCTCTGCATCACCGAGACGAAGTTCTCGAACAGAATGACAATGAACACACACTTAAATAAAAATCCGACGGGGATTCCGCTGAAACGGTGATCAGCATTGCTAAGTTTTCGCACTTCCCTAGTCGATGTCCCCGCCGTCGAGGCGGGAGAAACTCTGTACTGGTTGCTTATACATTCATTATCACATATTTGTGTCTCCAAGCTGGAAGTTCCATCTAATGGAAGTAAAGGAACTGGGAAATTGGATTACATTTCCTATTCGTGCGGTTCCACCAGTTGCTTTCACAAAAAGATAAGTTCGATTCTTAGGTACATAAATGGAATAGGGAATATTTTAAAAGAGAAATCTCTTTCCAGTAAGGATTTCTTCCACAGTACTACAGTACTCCTTTCTATCGTCTTTTTACCTAGGAATCTCCGTTTTTGCTCTCCTTCAGCACAACTCTATCGTTGGCTGAATTCATAAATTTAGTACAGCGGAGCTAATGTTTATACACTGGTGTTCAAAATTAAGAGAATTTGCACATTTTATCGATTTTCACAAAAAGTACGGAACAAAAGGTGCAAATTATGCCGCCGAATAAGAACGCAAATTTGCAGTCACGAATACGTAAGCGTTCACATGCGTGTGGGCGGAGCTGTGACAGCTGAGGGCATGGAAAGAACACGTGGCTTTTTCCCGCGATTAGTTCGCTCGTACTCCTCGGCGACATTCGTTGTGTTTCTTGCAGGAGTTGGTTCAATTCCATGAGCAATCAGGTAAAATGAGTTGCCACGAACGTATTGATGACGGAATGAGGTGGAGAATCGTCGGTAGATTGGAAGCAGGGCGATCGCAAGTGCAGGTTGCTACAGAGCTCAATGTAACGCCCAGTGTCGTGTGCAATTTGTGGAAACAGTTTAAGGACAAAGGATCCATATCGAGAAGGCCTGGGCAAGGTCGTCCAAGAGCCACGACGCCAATGAAGATCGTTTTTTGGCACTTTCAGCGAGGTACCACAGGACTGCTACAGCTGCACAGCTATCGCGTGAGCTGCATGCCGCTACTGGAACCCGAGTTTCAAGGGTTGCTGTTTCCCGAAGGCTTCATGAGAGAGGGCTTTTTTCCAGACGACCCGCTCACTTCAGCACACAAGAGAGCGCGTTTAGCATGGTGCTGACAACATCAGCCTTGGATCAGACTTCAGTGCGGTAACGTTCTCTTCACAGATGAGTCGCGATTCAGCCTGGACACTGATCCTCGACGTACCTTCATCTGGAGAGAACCTGGAACCCGATACCTTTTCTTCAACATCCGAGAAAGGGGCCGCTATGGCAGCGGAGGTGTCATGGTCTGGGCACGCATCATGCTGCAAGGCCGCACACCTCTCTATGTGTTTGACAGAGGCTCCCTGAGTGCTGAGAGTTTTAGGGATGAGATCTTACAGTCCTATGTTCCACTTTTTAGAGGCGCATTTGGCCCTCGGTTTCTTTTTTATGGACGGGAACGCTCGTCCACATAGGGCTCACCTGGTCGAACGATTATTTTGAAAGTGAGGATATTCGCCGGATGGAGCGTCCAGCCAGATCACCAGACCTAAACCCTATCGAACATGTCTGGAACGCTCTTGGGAAGGCAATTGTAGCTAGCCATCCCCCTCCGAGAACCATCCAGGAGCTGAAAACTACGTTACTGCAGGAGTGGGACCGACTGCCACAGGGATTCATCAACTGCCTCGTTTGCAGTATGACGTCAGGCTGTGTGAGCTGTATGACTATTAGAGGGGATCATACCCCATATTAGAGTCATTTTATGTTCGATCTTGCAACGTGGATTTTGGACATTCCTGCGCTGTTGAGCCTTACTGACGATCATGAGTGCGTACCATGCCTGTTGTATGGTATAGTTTTTCTTTTATATAACCGTGTATCCATACCGAATTTCATTAAAATGTGTCCATTAGTTTTTCCAAAATTCGACAAAACGTGCAAATTCTCTTAATTTTGAACATCAGTGTAGTGGGGGAAATACAAGTTTGCCGTATCGAACCAACATTCTTTTTGGACATGGGCCCGACACGGACCAGGGTATCACACAATCTGACCCGACCCAAACCCGAACGTCATATAATTGGACCCGGTCCGTACTTGAACCGTACAAATCTGCTTTTAATTATAAATCCGAAACTCGATTTATAATTTTATAAATCACATATGTGCCGATGAGCCATTTCATAGTGGCCACCCCCATCGTTGAGAAATGAACGCGCCTGGAGACCACACAGCTGCGCAGATGAAGTTCACAGAGCAATATAATATACAGTATATACCCCGAGGGCCGGCTTTCGGTTTAGTAGAGTGTTCGCAGTCAGAATGGGAAAAGCTGCCAATTTATCGGAGTTTGATAAAGGACAAATCGTGATGGCACGTCGCTTCGAGTCTACGATCACGGAAACGTCGCTGCTTTTGGGTTGTTCGTGTGCCGCTGTATTGAGTGCGTATCAAAAGTGGTGCACAGATGGCCGAGCGACGAACCGTCGTCCAGGCGCGTGTCGTTCGTAGCTCATTCATGCCAGAGGGAAGAGGGGACTTTCGCGCACTGTTCACAGCAACCGCACGGCCCACAGTGCGGCGAATCACCCGCAGCTACAACAATGGTGAGGTGACACAGCCCACTGCTCATCGCAGCTTTCCTCTTATGGGGCTGCGTAGCCGAAAACCCAGCCGGGCTCCCATGCTCACTTTACGTCACCCCCAAAACCGCATGAAATTGGCGCAAGATCACCGAGATTGGACCATGAATGATTGGAAGAAAGTGGCTTGGTCTGACGAATTAAGATTCATGGTGTATCACGATGACGGCGAGCACGGACACACCGGTTACTAATGGAGGCTATGGCACATGGTTGCACTATTGGGCGGGAAAAGGAGGGCGGCGGCGGTATTAAGCTGTGGACGATATTCTCCTGAGGCACTTTAGGATCCATTATGTCAATAGCACAATCCCTGATAGCTGTCAGGTATCTGAACAAAGTTGAGGGTCAAGTTCACTCATTCATGGCAAAATTGTGTTCCCTGCTGGTGACGGCCATTACCAACAGGATAATGTTTAATGCCGCACTGCCATAATCGTCAAGGAGTGGTTCGAGAAATATGCTGGTGACTTTCTGTTAACCTTTTCACTGCCACAAAGCCCGGGACGCCCGGCCATTCAGTCGACCACAACGGCCCAGGTCGCCCGATAACTCCACTAGGATATATACCCCCCGCCCCCGCCGTGTCCTTTGAATTTGCATGGCGTCTAGGGATTATCAAAAGTCACCCTGAGTCGTTTTTGTCGTCGCTACACAAAGAAGTGAACCAGGAGTTTGTTTGTCCCGGGGCAATACCATTCAGCCTTCTGACATCGCTCAGTTGAACTATTATTCTATTAAAACGTGCTTCATAAAAATAATTTATATATGTTGGAACTATCTTATTAAAAATAATTTATATAAAAGCATTGTAGGACTGCATGCACTGGAAACCTTATTTTCGACATTTTTCTGGACACCTAAGGGTTTGTGTAGCAAATAAATTTACAAAATAACTTTTTCTGGACACCTAAGGGTTCGTGGAACAAATAAATTTACAAATTACAATTTTCTGGGCACCTAAGGGTTCGTGGATCAAATAAATTTACAAATTAAATTTTTCTGGACACCGAAGGGTTCGTGGAACAAATAAATTTACAAATTACCTTTTTCTGGACACCTAAGGGTTCGCGGAACAAATAAATTTACAAATTACTTTTTTCTGGACAGCTAGGGGTTTCGTGGAACAAATAAATTTACAAATTCCAATTTTCTGGACACCTAAGGGCTCGTGGAACAAATAAATCTTCAAATTACCTTTTTCTGGACACGTAAGGGTTCGTGGAACAAATAAATTTACAAATTAAGTTTTTCTGGACACCTAAGGGTTGTTGGAACAAATAAATTTACAAATTACATATTTATGGACACCTAAGGTTTCATGCAACAAATAAATTTGCAAATTACATTTTTCTGGACACCTAAGGGTTCGTGGGACAAATAAATTTTCAAATTACCTTTTTCTGGACAACTAAGGGTTGTTGGAACACATAAATTTACAAATTACGGTTTTCTCGGCACCTAAGGGTTCGTGGAACAAATAAATTTTCAAATTACCTTTTTCTGGACACCTAAGAATTCGTGGAAAAAATAAATTTACAAATTACATTTTTCTGGACACCTAAGGATTCGTGCAACAAATAAATTTACAAATTACCTTTTTATGGACACCTAAGGGTTCGCGGAACAAATAAATTTACAAATTACTTTTTCTGGACAGCTAAGGGTTTCGTGGAACAAATAAATTTACAAATTCCAATTTTCTGGACACCTGAGGGCTCGTGGAACAAATAAATTTACAAATTACCTTTTTCTGGACACCTAAGGGTTCGTTTTGGACAAATAAATTTTCAAATTACCTTTTTCTGGACACCTAAGGGTTGTTGGAACAAATAAATTTACAAATTACGGTTTTCTGGGCACCTAAGGGTTCGTGGAATAAATAAATTTACAAATTACCTTTTTCTGGACATCTAAGGGTTCGTGAAGCAAATAAATTTAAAAATTACATTTTTCTGGACACCTAACTTCGTAGACGGAAATACGGCTCTGGTAGCACAGAGCTTTGCTATCTAACGTAGGCCCAACACTGAGCCACCGTCTTTTACTATAATAGAAGCCGATGGCACAGTATTGGACCTGCGTTAAATTGCCTGGAGGGCCTGATTCTAACCGACTATGCACAAAATATGCGCACATATGTTCTGTAGATCTTACAAAAAAAAAACAACTTCGGGCGTCATAACATATTTTTGTACTACGTGAAAAAACAAAAGTTCATTTAGCAGAAAAATAGTGATTTTCAGCCTCAAAGACAGCATAAAATACTAATATTTAATTTAATAAAAAGTGCAGTATCTTCCTTTGTCTTAAAAGCAGAGTTTATGAGAGAAAATTTGCCGTAAAAATTATTTCATGGTTGCTCAATCGAAATAAACAGATTGAGATTTTATTTTTTACAAGAAAGAACTAGAGAAAAACGGAAAGTGAAGATTTTCCAGCTTTTACCAGTCCCACCTTAGGCGCCGCTCCGGTGGCGCAGTGGTCTAAGCGATGGCCTCTGATCATTCGTCTGCCGCCCCGGTGGCGCAGTGGCCTCAGGCGCTGGCCTCTGATCATTCGTCCGTAAGGGGCCCGGGTTCGAATCCCGGTGAGGCATGGATGTTCTGTTTGTCTTACGGCACTGGCTCTCTCCCTTACCTGGAACCAGTGACCCTAAATTAGGGACGGGCGACTGCTTATAGCCCATTGAGTAGCTCACGGTGGTCGTTAAACCTCCAATAAAAAAAAAAATCATTCGTCCGAACGGGGTCCTGGTTCGTATCCCGGTGAGGCATGGATGTTGTGTTTGTCTTACGGCACTGGCTCTCTCCCTTCCCTGGAACCAGTGACCCTAAATTAGGGACGGGCGACTGCTTATAGCCCATTGAGTTGCTCACGGTGGTCGTTAAACCTCCAATCCCCTATCTTAGGGTCTCAGTAGAAGAATGCACAGATTGCCGCCGGGAAACGTAAAAAGGTCAACGCATAGCAAGCCTAGACAATCGACCACATTGCCGACCCGGTGGCGCAGTGGTCTAAGGCGCTGGCCTCTGAGCATTCGTCCGTAAGGGGTCGGGGTTCGAATCCCGGTCAGGCATGGATGTTGTGTTTGTCTTACGGCACGGTCTCTCTCCCTTCCCTGGAACCAGTGATCCTAAATTAGGGACGGGCGACTGCTTATAGCCCATTGAGTTGCTCACGGTGGTCGTTAAACCTGCAATAAAAAAAAAAAAAATTGACCACACAACTGGCGAAACGTTTGAAAGTGACTCAATCGACGGTGGTACGGCGTCTACAGGCCTTGGGGAAGATTCAGAAGATTGGTAAGTGGGTTCCGCATACTTTAACGGAGCGAAATGTTGGTCAAAATTGGACATCTGCATGTCGTTGCTCAAGAGGTTTCAAGGGAAGAATTTCTTGTGGAAGGTTGTCCCCGGGGATGTAAAATAGATCTATTGCGACAACCCCGTACGCAAGCAATCCTGGTTTAACCCAGGCCAGCCATCAGCATCCATTGCAAAACAGGATATCCACGGGGAAAATGTGCTGTTGTGTGTGTGATGGGATATGCTTGGAGTGCTGTACTTCGAACTGTTGAAACCGGGCGAAACAATCACTGCACGACGATATAGCGATCAGTTGAAGAAACTGAACTCCGCAATCGAGCAAAAACGCCCATTGACATGTAAAGTAGAGGATAATGCCAGACCACATGCCGGCGCCACCACGACATCAATCCTAGAATAGTTACACTGAGAGGTTTTAACTCACCTGGTTTACTCCCCGGACATTGCACCTTCAGACTTTCATCTGTTTTGCTCTATGCAACTGCAGCAGCAGTTCTCCACAGTTCGGGAGTGCAAAATTTCGTCATTGCGTTCTTCAGCTGAAAACCCGAATTCGTTTTTCACAGGGGCATTCATTTGTAGCCTGAAAAATGGCAAAAGGTCATTGAAGCAAGCGGCCAATATTTCGTTGAATAAATGTGTACTGGCTTCCTGGTTGTTCCTGTCTCCTTTCTCCTTAAACCGGCGGAAATTTTTGCATACCCCAATAAAAATCCGGTAAAATTATTTTTGCAACTTTAACAATATTTTATTCGCAACGGAACGAATTCAAAAGACATATTAATTACAACCAAAAATCTAATGTCCTCTTTATTGTTAGATGTTTGAAAAACCCAAAAATTTAATTTTCACGCCGGAAAGAATTCAAAACCCCTCCTTGTTACAACAAAATTCAGTGTCTTGTTTTATTAATTCCTTGGTTTCAACAGCTGCCGATTCTTTCATCTACACTGCTGGCCACCTATAACCCAACACCAAAAAGGACACGAGGTAGCAAAGCCAGATTTACTGCACACATAACAACACATACAAATATGAAACGATTGAGCTTATAGCCCAGTCCGACTTCCGGAACACGCAGACATCAATAGTTCGTGTGGCCCCCCATGGCTGGCAATAACGGCCGCTACACGCCGCGGCATCAAAAGAAAAAGGCTTTGATTGTGAGCTTGGGGTATGTCGGTCCAGGCTGATTCCATACGTCGCCACAGTTCATCAGGCGTAGCCGCGGGTGGTGCTTGCCGGGCCACTCGGTTGCCGATCAGCGAACAGACGTGTTCGACGGGCGACCTATCGGGGAACAGGCGGGCCACGGCAGCAGTGACACATGGTGGGCCGTTAAGAATTATTGCACGATGCGTGCCACGTGCGGGCGCGTATTGTCCTGTTGAAACGTGGCCGCTGGCAGGTCCTGAAGTTAAGGGAGGACTACAGGCTCCAAAACGTCGATGTAGCGGTGGCTGTTGAGTGAACCGTCGATGCGTACAAGAAGTTTGCCGTTGTCATATCTAATTGCGCCCTAAACCATAACGGCAGGCGACGGACCGGTATGGCGATGCATAATGCAGGCGTCATACAGTCTCTCGCCGCGGTGCCGCCACACGCGGATCCGACCATCGTGGTTTTGCAGGCAGAAGCGGGACTCGTCGAAGAAGGCAATGTCGTGCCATTCCGTAGTTCAGGTGTGGCGTTCAACGGCCCACTGCCGCCAATGGTAATCGGAGCAATGGGCGCAGTGCAACAAGTCCCCGCTCCTGCAGACGACGTCGAACGGTACGTGCTGACACAGGTTGTTGAGCAACACACCCTAATCCCTGCGCTAACGTTCGTGATGTGGCGGTGCGAGCCGTCAATGCTTGCCGCACAACATGCCGGCCCTCTCGTTCGGTGCTGTGCCGCGGCTGCGGCAATCGCTCACGTCGGTCCGTCCGTCCCTCCTGCACCCAACGAATCCATACTCGCCTCATTGTGGCTGGATGTCGTCCCACACGGGCGCCGTTGTCTCAGTACAATAAACCGCTGTCGCGATAAGTCACTATTCGTCCTCTGTCGGACTCCGAAACGTGCTGGAATGACTGCCGTGTTCTGCATCAGGAAGCTTCCCACGCACAGGTCCGGTAGCGCAACACACTTCCACTACTTACACCCCGCCTTCTGTGCACCCTTCTTATAGTGTTTCTCGGTGGTGTACCGGGTGCACATGATTTGCATATACCCTGCAATGCTAATCGTCTGCATGTCCTCTCGCGGGCGACGCATGCTGTGAATTTCAGGCCAATCGGATGCTTTCTTCTTGGTGTGGAAATTTGGGTGAACAGCAGTGTATGTCCGAGCTCTGGAGTTTGGCTTATTGCTTGCTTATTAGTTCTCGTAATATTAAAACATGTTTTTCTTTATCTAAACTGGTTAAAGTAAGAGTATCTGAAAAGATCAAATAAACCTTAAAATTGTTTTGCCTGAAATGTGCAATTTTACGGACAACTGCCCGTTTTAGGCATTTATATGCATTATAGTCAAAAATGGCTAAATTGTGCAGTTCAGGGGCCCGACTTCACCAAATTATTGAAGGGGGAAGGCGTGAAGGGATCAGACGTGGGAGGGGCATGTCTCTCTCATTGTCCGGAGGAAAATTGAAAAAAAAAGGGGGGGGAATAGACTACGGAATTCAACGTTTATTTTAAAACGCAATTCTAATTGCTCATCAGCAAATGGACAATGAAACTGAAATAATTTTTTTTTGGCAGAACTATTGGCTGTGCCTCTTGGCTCGCTACGCTCGTTTCCAGAGTAGCATTCGGGCTCTGCAGCCCGATCTTCAAGTACATCACATGAAACAAAAATTGGAAAATTCATATAGATTTAAATTTTTATTGCATGTCTAAGCAAACAAGTATTGTTTATAGTTTTTGTTTCGCTCCTGGTGAACTCTCTGTTAGATTTTTGCAGAACTTTTTTCAATTTCCTTCTATTTTTATTGAAGGACTTTGCTCCGCCGCCATTCCGAAGTTTCCGAGTTTTTTTTTACAGTCATTATTTTTCGGAAGGGCGGACTTTTGTCGTTTGAACTTATACGTCAGAATTTTCTGCAAATGTGTTCGACTGTCTCTTTCCGGTGATGCCATCTGACGAAATGAAAATGTTCTTCGAATTGTTCAATACTTTTTACGCTGTATCGGTTGTAAGATGGCGGCTTGTTTACAGTTTTTGTTTCGCTCCCGGTGAAAGCCCTGTTAGATTTTTGCAGCACTTTTTTTTCAATTTCCTTCTATTTTTATTGAAGGACTTTGCTCCGCCGCCATTCCGAAGTTTCCGAGTTTTTTTACAGTCATTAGTTTTTGGAATGGCGGACTTTTGTCGTTTGAACTTATAGCACGTACTAAATTTACCACCAAGGAAAACAAAAGTGGTCCAAAAACCATGTCGCACTGCAAGACCTACCAGCATGGCACTTTTTAAATCTATAAGTTATTTAGAAGTGGTCTAACAATTCGCGAAAAATTCAAGCAGAAAATGTTCCAAAGCCACCATTTTGATTTTTTTTTTTTTTGGTTTCGTACTTTTCTAGGTATAAGGACCTTTATACCTATCAGCATGCCGATTTTCAGATCTCTAGGCCATTTAGAAGTTGTCGAACAATTCGCGGACGAACACACTCGCATTTTCCCTCTTTGCTTTTCATATACGAGGCAAAAGTCGATATTTACATAGGTATTCACGTATGTAGGCAGAAAACGCCGAACTTTAATAAAAGCGTCCCTACGTCATTAAGCATTGCGTCATTACCAGTTTGATATTGTTGCCTGTCCTTTCCCCCAATGAGAAGAGAGTGCCAAAAATAGCTTCGTCACCATGGCAGCAGGCCACGGGACCAGAACGTTCCTCTGTGGTTATTGTGAAGACAGACAAGCCGTTCGTTTCTTTCCTTTACGTTTTTACAAAATGCTTAAAAATGAAAAAATGACTTTTTCTTAATTTTTTTTTTTTGTATAAAAATGGATGATATCCAAACGTCTGCGCTATTCGTGCCAACTAAATACACCAAAAATAACAGAATGCTGTCTAGACACGGTACCAAACAATGGAGATAATTGCTAAATTAAAAGATGAACTTTTATTTACAATCTAAAACCATATATACACAGGCGAGATCTTTCGGACCCACAATGGGTCCATCCTCAGGCACCGCAGAGGGGTGGTTCCGGGATTATATAGCCGGACAAAACGACCCACAATGCAACCGCATGGAGGCGCAGCTCATGTCCACGCATGCGCACTTGTTAGAAAATATAAACATACAAATTTACAAAAGTACAAGATACACGATTACGGATTATGATGAAATATACAATGTTGTGAAATGAAATGTCTCCATGATGAGGGTAGCTCTGACGGCATTTCATCATTACAACACTGGTTAGCAAATAGATCTATGTACATGCTTTCAGTGAATAATAATCCAGTCTTAGTTGTAGGTGTTGCTAAGATCTTGGTGCTGTTCCAGTCCGGAATGTGTTGGCCTTGTTTAACTAGTCGGGATAAAGCGGTGGTACCCGATCCAGTCCGGACATTGTACTTGTGTTCAGAAATACGGGTAGTAACAGTCCGAATCGTGGATCCTACGTAATTGGTGTCTTGTATATCAGGGTCAGTAGCTTTTAATGGAATGGAATAGACACCGGGCCTTTGGTACGTATTAACCCTATCCCGATCCCTCCTAATTAAGGAAAATTTGATATATATATAAATTTTCCTTTATACACTGCCGGACAATTGCTAAGGACGGATGACAATAGCAACCATAAAATGGAAGGCAGGAAAATGTGGAAATTAGCATAAGTGCGGGATACAGTAAGACGTGTTGTGCGTATGCAAATTTTGGATTGCTGAACTTGTTCGTGACGTCATAGCGCTGATAAGAGATATAAAGGATTTGACGCGTATTGACCGTTGTTGTTCAAACGCAAAGTTGAAAGGGAAAGAATCAATTGACGAACTTGCAATTTTCATTATGTCTTCCTGACATCACCTAGATGATTTTACGCGTGGCCGTATTATTGGCAAGATTGAAGAAGGGCGAAAATTAACAGATGTTGCCAGGGAGTTCTACGTCAGCCACAGTGTTGTTTCAAGGCTTTGGAAATCATTTCAAACAAATGGAGAGTGTAGCAAACGTCACGGGGGAGGTTGTGTTTGCAGTACGACACCTGCAGAAGATCGGTACATAGTGCGATCAACAAAAAGACACCGGCGCAGCACAGCTAGTGAGGTAGCAAATCAGTTTATGGCTGCTACTGGCAAGCGGATCTCCCGAAAAACTGTCGCCAGACGTTTGCATGAAGGAGGACTATACGCCCGCCGTCCTGTTGTGTGCATCCCATTGTCCAGACGTCACCGTACCGCCCGTTTGCAATGGTGCCATCAACATCGCAATTGGACTGATAACGACTGGTCTGCTGTCCTCTTCTCAGATGAGAGTAGATACAGTCTATCGTCTTATTGTCGACGACAATTGATCTGGCGTGATAGTGGTACTGCATATTGTCCAGCAAACATACAGGAAAGGGACCGATATCCGACATGTAGTGTCATGGTATGGGCTGACATCATGATCAATGGCCGTACGTCCCTCTATGTGCTTCCAACTGGGACTATGACTGGCCAACGATACATTAATGATGTTCTGCTACCTCATGTTCGCATGCTCCGTGGTGCTGTCGGTGATAGATTCATTTCCATGGACGACAACGCAACATGTCATCGAACAGTCGCTGTCCAGGAGTGTCTTGAGAGCGAGGATATTCAACGCCTCGTATGGCCAGCACGTTCTGCAGATCTGAATCCCATTGAAAATGTGTGGGATGCTTTGGGGAGGAGTCTTGCTGGTCGCCAATGCCCTCCAATAAACAAGGACACCCTCATCCGTGCACTGACAGAGGAATGGGATAAATTACCCCAACAGCTGCCTGATAATGTTGTGCAAAGCATGACACGACGTGTGGAATCTTGCATCGCCCTCCATGGTGGCCATATCCTGTATTGACATCTTACGCCGGAACGCCTGCGGACGGTAATTGCATTCTTTTCACGTTTACGTATTCTGCACAAAATGGCCTGTTTGTAACTTGAACACGTTCCAAAGCCTTCTGGATTTCAGAACACAATAAATTGTCTTTCTTGTAATGTCCTGGCATTCTGACATTATTTTATTTCACTTGGCATCCAACCACACTTACTTTTTTATGCGCTATATAGCAGTTTATGATCCGTCTTTAGCAATTGTCCAACAGTGTAATACATCATAATCCATAATCGTGTTTCTTGTACTTTTGTAAATTTGCATGTTTATATTTTCTAACAAGTGCGCATGCGTGGACATGAGCGACGCCTCCATGCCGTTGCATTGTGGGTAGTTTTGTCCGGCTATATACTCCCGGAACCACCCCTCTGCGGTTTCTGATGATGGACCCATAGTGGGTCAGAAAAATCTCGCGTGTGTATATATGGTTTTAGATTGTAAATAAAAGTTCATCTTTTAATTTAGCAATTATCTCCATTGTTTGGTACCGTGTCTAGACAGCATTCTGTTATTTTTGGCGTAAAGGGATGATAGTTGTAAGTTTATGCTGTAAAAATTGCAATGCGTTATGATTTATAGTGTGCCATATATCCGTTTTTTTTTAATGGTTCCCAGCGCGAAATAGAGAATTTTGTGAAATTTAAAAATTTAATTTTCGTAAACTAAATCGAAATTCAAAAAAACAGGGCGACGAGGTGCAAACATTTGGACATCGCAATACATTCCTACAACGTTTCGTGGTTCTGTTGCTGTTAGTGAGTTCGGAACGCGACCTGATAGCGCTTTTTTGCTTACCTTAAGTTTGAAATACAATAGCTCTTGAAGTATCGCCAGAATCCAGAAACGGTTTATATCAGCGTGTTCTCCGAACAATTCTCTACAAACGATGTAAATTTCGTATTTTTGTGTTCAACACGTTTTGCGCTGCGAGCTAGGAAAGCAAGAGTGTCGCGAAATTTCAAAAACTCCAGCTTTGTCCGTCCGTCTGTTCGTCTGTCCGTTCGTCCGTCTGTCGGCCGGCACCATAACTCACGTAAAAATGGTTCGATTTCGATGAAATTTTAGTATATTGTAGGGGACTACCTGGGAATGATCCCTATTGAAAATGGGTAAAGTGGGGTCAAAGGTCACGGCATGGGAGCGAGATCCATTCCATTGCCCTTATGCGTCATAACTTGCGTAAATATGGTTCGACGTCGATGAAATTTTAGCATATTATAGGGGACCACCAGGGAATGATTCCTATTGAAAATGGGTGAAGTTGGGTCAAAGGTCACGGCATAGGAGTGGGGTCCATTCCACTGCTCTTATGCGTCATAACTAACGTAAAAAAGGTTCGATTTCGATTAAATTTCAGTATATGGTAGGGGACCACCTGGGGAAAAACCCTATTGCAAATGGGCGAAATGGGGTCAAAGGTCAGGACATAGGAGCGGAATAACTTCCATCGCCATTATGCGTCATAACTTACGTAAAAATTCTTCAATCTGGATGAAATGTTAGTATGCTGTAGGGGCCTGCCGATTAAATGGACAAAATGTGTTCAACTAATCCTATTAAAAATGGGAGAAATGGGGTCAAAGGTTAGGACACATGAGCGGAATCTATTCCATAGCCCTTATGCATCATAACTTACGTAAAATTGCTTCCCTTCCGACACAACTTTATCATGTTATTTCGGAGGTATACTGAACCGGTGTTGTAGAATATCATCGAAATGGGATAAAGTTCAGGGCACAAGACCGAGATTTATTCCACAGCCATTATCCTCATAACTTGAGTAATGATTTCTGGTATATTGGAAAGCGTATCATAATCAATGCATTGCATGATTTTACTAACTTGTTTAGAATAGGGAGGTATTAATATTTAAAAAAATAAAATCCAGCCTGTGATTTCATAAAAACATCCAGAGCGATTTTATTTCCAAACGTTTATACGAAAGATGAGAAATTAGCTGTGCTGCTTAAACAAAGAACGAGAAGCGCACAAAATAAATAAATAAAGGCGCTAAATATTATACATTTCTTTTAGTTTTAATAATTGTTTTAAACATTTACCACATATCACGCGAACATGTCTAACACTATTAATACTTAGCTGGCAATGCGGTTTCTAATCGAATGAGTAATGCTAAATTTCGGGAAAGTTTTTATTTATTTTGGTATTTATTAATTTTTTGGAAATAAATAGCCTTGGTTTCATAAAATGGAGCTCAGTCCACCTTATGAGGCTAAAGCGATTATTCAATTGAACAGGAAGAAAAATATTGGGCGGGCACTGCCTCCCCAATTATTATAGGGGCAAGATTCACTTTGCCACCCCATAGTGGGCGCCCATGATGCAGTTGCATATACACTGGCGGAAAGTGAAAAAAGAACACCAAGAAGGAGACGTCTGATACCAACAAAATTTATACTGCATAATAACGGAGTACAGAGGATAACGTGATCAAAACATTATGGCAAAATACAGCTGTATTTGCTGGTAAACTGAAAAATAACATTTCCATGTAACATGGTTAGTACGAGGTTGAACCGCCATGAACTGCGTCACACTGTGCAATTCTGGCATGGAGTCTGTCGTACAGATGTTGGATGTAAGTTTGGAGTATTGAGTTCCAAGCATCCTCAACCTGGACGCGTAAATCGGAGATGGTCGTGGCTGGCCGTGGAGACCGGATAAGTCGTTGTCCCATAAAATCCCACACGTGCTCAATGGGGGACAAATCCGGTAAACGTGCCGGCCACGGAAGTTGTCTCACACCCTGAAGTGCATGTTGCGTTGCACGTGCCGTGTGTGGGCGTGCGTTATCTTGCTGGAGAACACCACGATGGACCGACCTTACAAATGACACAACAACGGGCTGAATGATGTTGTTGATGTAGGAGGTGCTGTTTAACGTACCCGGTACAAACACTAGTTCTGTAGGGGAGTGCTAGCTGATCGCTCCCCTGTGCGTCTGCGAACACGCATACGGCCATCGGAGGCTCCCAAGCAGAATCTGCTTTCATCGCTGAACACGACAAATCGCCATTGCGTTCTCCTGTGCAGACGTTGGCGACACCACTGCAGCCATTTCTGACGGTGGGATGGAGTCAGAGGTACACATGCCAGAGGCACACGTGCACGTAGTCCTGCATCCAGTAGACGGTTGCGGATTGTTCGCAAAGTCGCCTCAGGTGCAACAGCAGCTCGGATTTGCGTCGCAGTGGATGTTCTGCTTGACAACGCCGCTCTTCTTATGCGTCGATCGGCCCGCTCATCAGTCCGTCTGTGACTCCCGGTTCCACGTCTTCTCGTGTGGGAATGTTCCTCGGATTATCTACGCCACCATCGTACCACCACCGATACTTCACGTCCAATTCGCTCCGCAATACGACGATACGACCACCCGGCCTCGCGGAGTACGACTAGACGACCTCGCTCAAAGTCCGAAAACTGCTGAAATCTTACACGTCTTCCATGCCCAGGCATTGCAGCTTCTTCAGGGTCTTCGCACGTGTCCGTACGCAGACGACTGATTATATTCACTCCGCCGTATTATGCCGTGCTGTGGCGTAAGTGCTCACCGGTTGGTCCCAAAATTAACATCACAACTACGTAAACTCGACTCCATTAACATATGTGATATTCATGATCGTCCGCCAATTCCTTCTTGGTGTTCTTTTTTCACTTTCCGCCAGTGTAATTCGGACGCTAAGACTAAGTAGCATCTCAATGTACATTTTTCTTCAAATACATCTTACGAATATTACATTCAAGTAAGCGACAGAACTATAAATCGAAGGTTTATTCGTTGAAAATCGGCCGACGTACAATTAAATGCGATATCTCCCCTAAGACAGCTATAGTTTTCTCATAAGGAGGCTGTACCATTTGGTTTCTCGTGGAAAATATTGGAAATGGACAGCGATTCAGATATCAGAATATATCCCTTCCCAATATGATAGAATGCTGAGACGATAATGCATTCTTTTCCTTTATAATACATCTAACTCGCGTTAGATTTGAATTTTATGAGCTTCCCCAGCGGGATATTAAAATCCCATCGACTACAGGACAAGGCGATGTTATTTCTTATATGTGAAGGCTGTGCTCAGAGCGGTTTACACTCGATGCATTGCCTTGTGGAGTAATAATCCTTGATATAAACTAAAATGGAAAAATAATTTTGGGTCTTAATATATTTCTCGTTAGTGTTCCCTGTAATCTTTTCGAAGTGCTTTAGAATTGCTTTCAACAAAATGAAAGAGGAAGGAAAACAGACGATCATTTTCCATCACTGTCTGGTACAGTATCCATAAATAGAATACATGCAAACTATGTGGACAAAAAACATTGGAAACTGTGAGCAGCAGCGGTTGTGTCCTCAATTTGCAGAGATTACACCAGCCACCTGATCGAAGTGAACTGCCTACAAGCCCATCGACTACGGACAGCGGGTTGTTCCGCCATTTCGCCTTTAGTACATCGCACAGCTCTGTCAGTAACGAAGGCAGTTCAAGTTCATCCCATAGGAGCTCAACGGGATTGAGGCCCGCGATCTGAGCAGGCCAGTTCATCCTGGAGACGTGATTTTCCTCACATTGCAGCCCTGGAAACAGCAGTTTCGTCGTGAAAGAGACAATCGTCTTGTCCCTAGAACTGCCACAACGTTCAGAACTTTTGTCTATAAAGGATATCTCTATACAGCACGGAGTTCATTTTGCCATGAATAACAAGTTAGTAAAATCCAGCAATGCATTGATTACGATACGCTTTCCAACATACCAGAAATCATTACTCAAGTTATAAGGAAAACGGCTGTGGAATAAATTTCGCTCTTGTGACCTGACCTTTGACCCCATTTCGATGATTTTAAACAGAATTGGTTCAATATACTTCCGGAACAACATACAAAAGTTTTGTCGCAATAGAAACATCTTAGTTAAGTTATGAGGATAATGGCTGTGGAATAAATCTCGCTCCTGTGCCCTGACCTTTGACCCCATTTGGATTATATTAAACATAAGTGGTTCAGTATACTTCCTGAACAACGTACTCAAGTTTTGTCGGAATAGAAACATCTTAGACAAGTTATGAGGATAATGGCTGTGGAATAAATCTCGTTCCTGTGCCCTTATCTTTGACACTACTTCGATGATATTAAACAGAATTGGTTCAGTATACTTCCGGAACAACATACAAAAGTTTTGTCGCAATAGAAACATCTTAGTAAAGTTATGAGGATAATGGCTGTGGAATAAATCTCGCTCCTGTGCCCTGACCTTTGACCCCATTTGGATGATATTAAACATAAGTGGTTCAGTATACCTCCGGAACAACGTACTCAAGTTTTGTCGGAATAGAAACATCTTAGACAAGTTATGAGGATAATGGCTGTGGAATAAATCTCGTTCCTGTGCCCTTATCTTTGACACTACTTCGATGATATTAAACAGAATTGGTTCAGTATACTTCCGGAACAACATACAAAAGTTTTGTCGCAATAGAAACATCTTAGTAAAGTTATGAGGATAATGGCTGTGGAATAAATCTCGCTCCTGTGCCCTGACCTTTGACCCCATTTGGATGATATTAAACATAAGTGGTTCAGTATACCTCCGGAACAACGTACTCAAGTTTTGTCGGAATAGAAACATCTTAGACAAGTTATGAGGATAATGGCTGTGGAATAAATCTCGCTCCTGTATTTATCTTTGACCCTACTTCGATGATATTAAACAGAATTGATTCAGTATACTTCCGGAACAACATACAAAAGTTTTGTCGCAATAGAAACATCTTAGTTAAGTTATGAGGATAATGGCTGTGGAATAAATCTCGCTCCTGTGCCCTAATCTTTGACCCCACTTCGATGATATTAAACAGATTTTGTTCCGTATAGTAAAGTTTTGTCGCAATCGAATCATTTTAGCATACGTTATGACGCATAAGAACGATGGAATGGATCCCATTCCTACGTCCTGGCGTTTGATCCCGTTACGTCCATTTTGAATAGGGTTCGTCCCCAGGTGTTCCCCTACCAAATACTAATATTTTATCGAAATCGAACCATTTTTACGCGAGTTATCGTGCGGAGAGGCAGACGAACAAAGCTGGAACATATACACTTCTTCAACTTACGGTTGGAAAGCGTAAAAAAACAACGCGCCCACCACGTACCAGTTGAAACAGGCACATGGCATAATTCCACCGCCTCCGTGCTGCAAATTCGACAGTGTATACTCCCGAAGCACACGTCCTCCGGGTAACCGTTAAACCCAGCTTCCGATCGCAATAATGTGAAGCGGGATTCGTCGCTTCACAACACCTGCCGCCATTGCTCCATTGTCCAATACTTGTGCTGCTGACACCATAGTAGCCCCGTGGCTTTAATGGTCTTTTTCGTTGAGAGGTATATGGGGGGTTGGGTGGTGGGTAGCCGGCTGCTTGGCAATGATATTCGAGTGAATGGGCTTCTGTTCAAAGTCCATAACATCTGTAACCAACTGGAACTCATTTGGTATGACGTGCACTGGTCCCGATTAGTTTTTCCTGATCTGAGCACCCTCCTGTCCCTGAGTTGCAGATTTCTAGGAGAGTTGAATTCCTGCACTGTCTCGTCTTCCTGCACGTGTTGGTGACAAAGGCCACATTCAATTTGGCGTCCGTGTAAAATCAGCAATGCTTCTCATCCTCATTACCTCCAATTGAGTAGCCTATTATAACGCGCTTTTCAAAATTGGAGAGCTCCCTCCTGCTAGCCAATTTATCAGCGACTGATCTTAGCGTCAGAGCTGAGGTCGGGCTCAATTTTCGGAGCCCGAGCACACCCGAGGCCGAGTTTTATATTGCAATATAAAGCCCGGACCCGAACGAGCCCGAAAACGGGTTAACCTGTTCAAATCATTAATAAGAAACATCTTCTTTTACACATTTCCACTCTCTCCTCTTCCTGCAATGTACACTGAAGAGCAATTACACACTTCCACTCTCTCCTCTTCCTGCAATGTACACTGAAGAGCAATTACACACTTCCACTCTCTCCTCTTCCTGCAATGTACACTGAAGAGCTCTGAAGGGCAACCAATGTACACTGAAGAGCAATTGAATAACAGATACCTGTCTAGTAATGTGTAGCACCACCTTTCGCCCCGATGACGGCGGCGATTCGTCTGGTCATGTACTTGACAAGACACCGGAAGCGTTGGGAAAAAATACGGATCCACGACCCCTGAACAAGCTCCCACAGTTCTCGAAGATTTGATGGAGGGTCAGAGCCTTGAACATCTCTCTCGATGGCATCCCAGATGTGCTCGATGGGATTGAGGTCAGGTTACCTAGCTGACCAAGGAAGCGAGGTCACGTCGGAGGAGTGTTCATCCAACCATTCGGATACAAATCGAGAGCTGCATTGTCTTGTTGCAGGATGAGGTCCCCATGGGATGTTGAAGACGCACAAACGGGAGCAAACGGTCGTCCAGGATATCCCGGTAAGGTTGACCTATGAGGGACGATGTCACACGTACCAGGGTTCCCATTTCAGTCTACGTAAACAGTCCCCAGACGAGAATGCAACCCCCATCCGCTTGAAGAGTACCCTTCTGGCAAGAAGGATCCATCGCTTCATGTGGTTTGCGCCGTACTCGTACCCAGTCATCCGCATGTACCAACGTGTATCTCGACTCCTCAGTTCAGGCAACATTCTCCTACATATCTAGGGTCCAGTGGTTATGTTCCCGCTCCCAGGCTAATCTTCACACCCTGTGATGTGTGGTCAGCAACGGTACCCTCGTGGGACGATGGCTTCTTAACCCCATAGCGAGGAGATGGTTCTGGATGGTGTGGCTGCTTACACGTTTTTGTGCAGCAGCGTTAAATTGCCGGGTGATTTCTTGCACTGTGGCTCGTCTATCCGCTGTTACAATGCGAGCTAGCCGACGATTACTCCGCTCATCCACACGCTGTTGTCCAGAGCAGTTGGTCCTCGCAGGGATTGTTTTACCGGATTCGATGTACTCACGCTGCACCCGTGACACAGTGGCTCGTAAAAATCCCAGTGCCTGCACGACTTCCGAGATGGAGTGACCCATTCGTTGGGCCCAGACAATTTTCCCACGATCAAATGCGCTTAGATACTTCGTCTTACCCATACTGCGTCCGACTCTTACTGATTCCCGTTGCATCACTCCTTATATTGTCGGATCGCTGCATACGTCATGTCGTTTCCGTCCACAGCGCCACATTTGCATAACGCCAGCTGTCTCTAATTCAATTGCTCTTCAGTGTATTTCTCAAATGGGGAGTGGAAAAGGGACCTCTATCTATTTTGATAATGCAACTGTGCGATTTTCTATGACCGTTCGTTTCCACATGAAGTGTTTCGGAACATAATCGGAGGGTGCTGCAATTGTATGTCGTTCAAATAATGCTAATACCAGACGAAACCCGTGGGAATCGACGGTCCGTTTTTTTTTTTTTTGTTTTTTTTTTAAATGAACTCATATGAAACAACAAATGTGAACTTTATTTGATTGACAATTTCATTCAACAACTTCAGTAGAGACAATACTCCAGGTTCGTGATTTTGTTTTATCTTTTTCTGACTGAATAATTAACGACCGCCGTGAGCAACACAATGGGCTATAAGCAGTCGTCCGTCCCTAATTTAGGGTCAGTGGTTCCAGGCAAGGGAGAGAGCCAGTGCCGTAAGACAAAACACAAAATCCTTGCCTTACCGGGATTCGAACTCGGGCCCTTCACGAACGAATTATCATAAGCCAGCGCTTAGACCACTGCGCGCCGCCCCGGTGGCGCAGTGGTCTAAGGCGCTGGCCTCTGATCATTCGTCCGTCTGGGGTCCGGGTTCGAATCCAGGTGAGGAATGGATGTTGTGTTTGTCTTACGGCACTGGCTCTCTCTGTTCCCTGGAACCAGTGACCCTAAATTAGGGACGGGCGACTGCTTATAGCCCATTGAGTTGCTCACGGTGGTCGTTAAACCTCCAATTCAAAAAAAAAAAAATTAGACCACTGCGCCACCAGGGCGGCCAGGTTCGTGATGAGCATCACGACTGCTCCCTTTTTCAGTCGTAAAATGTGAGTCGGAAGTCCACTCATCTCGATCGTGTGCAAAAATTCAACTGGATAGCGCACTCTTTCACTCTCATCTTCAGTCACAACTATGTTTGTAAATGTTGGAATGAGATTCGCGTTGCGAATACTCTTCCCCCCGTCGGAATCCACGGTTAATTTTTGTATTTATTTATTTTTTTGAAAAGAATAAACTCATATAAAACAGCAAATGTAAACTTATTTGATTGACAATTTCATTCAACCAATTCAGTAAAGACAATAGTGTAGGTTCTTTATTTTTTTTATTTTTTTTTTTTGACTGAAGGTTTAACGACCACCGTGAGCAACTCAATGGGCTATAAGCAGTCGCCCGTAATATTTTCATTACCAATGGTCATCGGAATTTTCATTTACATCTTTACATAATGGGAAACGTCTTAACCTACGTGAATAAACTTGATTGAATGAATATTAAATTGTATATAAAAATCACGCAGTCCAACGGCATAACGCAATCAGGTCTTCCAGAGTGTTCGCTGTTCCGATGAGAAGAACTTCGATACTAATGCCTGCTAGCGTTGTTTTGCGATACGGATGTCTCAGAAAAGAGACTTTGGACTATCTCAGTCCATCCATACCTCCGCCTTCAACAGCGCGTGCGTCAACCGCAGGCGATCAAATGTCAATCGCACGCTTCTCCCATAGAGTTTACATAGGACATTTGCCACCCCACAACGCCCCAACCGTTGCCCCAATCTCATTTTTCTTTTCGACTGTCACATCTACTTGGAGAGACTTTTATTTTGATACCTCAACCATATATTTACGTTCAGCCGTTCTCTCAGAGTAGGACTCACAGTAAAAAACCTTACAGAATTCATATATACACTAAAGAGCAATTGAATTAGAGACTGCTGGTGTTATGCAAATATGGCGCTGTGGGTGGCCCTGTAAACGGAAGCGACATGACGTATGCAGCGATCCAACAATATAAGGAGTGATGTGACGGGAATTAGTAAGAGTCGGACGCAGTATGGGTAGGACGAAGGATCTAAGCGCATTTGATCGTGTTCAAGTTTTCGGGGCCCGACGAATGGGTCACTCCGTCTCGGAAGTCGTGCAGGTACTGGGATTTTCACGTGCCACTGTGTCACGGGTGCACCGTGAGTACATCGAATCCGGTAAAACCATCCCTGCAAGGGCTAACTGCCGTGGACAACAGCGTGTGGATGAGCGGGGTCATCGTCGGCTAGCTCGCACTGTACCAGCGGATAGACAGCAGTGCAAGAAATCACTCGGCAATTTAACGCTGGTGCACGTAAACGTGTAAGCAGCCGCACTATGCAGAACCATCTCCTCGCTATGGGGAACAGAAGCCATCGTCCCACGAGGGTACCGCTGCTGACCGCATAGCACAGGGTGCAAAGATAAGCATGGCCACGGGAACATCGCCACTGTACCCTAGACATGTGGAAAATTATTGCCTGGACTGTTGAGTCGCGATTCACGTTCGTACATGCGGATGGTAGGATACGAGTACGGCGCAAAGCACGTGAAGCGATTGATCCTTCTTGCCAGCAGGGTACTTTTCAAGCTGGTGGGGGTGGCATTCTCGTCTAGGGACTGTTTACGTGGACTGAAATAGGACTCCTGGTGCGATTGACATCGTCCCTCACAGGTCAATGTTACCGGGATATCCTGGACTACCATTTGCTCCCGTTTGTGCGTTTTCAACATCCCACTGGGGGCCTCATCCTGCAACAAGACAACGCAGCTCCTGAATTGTATCCGAATGGTCGGATGAACACTCCGCCGACGTGACCTCGCTTCCTTGGCCAGCTAGGTCACCTGAGCTGAATATCTTCAAGCACATTTGGAGTGCCATCGAGAGAGATGTTCGAGGCTCTGACCCCCCCCCCCCCGCCTCCATCAAATCTTCGTTAGATGTGGGAGCTTGTTCAGCTGTCGTGGATCCGTATGGCTTCCCAACGCTTCTGGTGTCTTGTAGAGTCCTTGCCGGGACGAATCACCGCCGTCAGGAGGTCGAAAGGTTACTAGACAGGTATCTGTAAAGCAATTGCTCTTCAGTGTAGATTATCGCGCCATAAAGCGCTGCAATATGTACATTGCTAAATAAAATTAGCAGGGAGCTACTGCGTGGAGATTGGGGATAAAATATCGTCAGAAAGCTATCAACTATCCAATATTGATAGGTCTTGAAAAGAGCACTTTCTCCTCTGCAGAAACACACTAATGCTCGCCCTATTGCATTTTCTACCCAAGCCCTGAATGTATAGCTATCTCGAATGCCAGCTCCCCAACCAGAACCAGTTGCCGAGGAATTCCCTTTACCAACTATGAAGTGTCTCATTTGCTAAATCATATAAAATCACATTTATATATAAAAAAATCCTCTCTCTCTCCAGCTCTCTAAGAGCCCGAGCCGCAGCAAATATTCTACAGCCCGAGCCCGATTAGGGCTCGGGTTCTGCTTTGGGTTTTCGTGCTCAATCCATCTTTTCTCTGCTGGGCGTACAACCGTTGTCGTTTCTATACTTTATTGACCACGTGTCTGCTGCGGGAGCACCCCATTGCGCCTGCGTGTGAGGTGTCCAATCACCTTTGTCCGCATAGAATACATGTTTAACGACGACTGGACAAGTTAGTACCGTTTCTTCAGAGGAAAAAATTGTCTCATATTTCTGTTTCGCATCATGAAACGTGAAATTTCTC
The DNA here is from genome assembly GCA_039090855.1 of Macrothele yani. Taxonomy (NCBI): domain Eukaryota; kingdom Metazoa; phylum Arthropoda; class Arachnida; order Araneae; family Macrothelidae; genus Macrothele; species Macrothele yani. Next base: position 14,111,061 of record CM077032.1, on the reverse strand, counting down.
AACACACGCATTCCCACCACTGAATTAGGAACTTTTACTTAACATCGGGTAGGGCTTCCTTTAGTCCGAATTACATCGCGTATGGTTTTGGCATATATTCCGCACAGTTTTAGAGTGCTTCAGAACTATCGTGGTATTATTATCTTACTGACAAGGGAAGCCTCTCAACTGTCACTCTCCAAAATTGAAGAAACGTAGCCAGGAGATACAGGGGTTGTCCAAAATAATGGAAACACCTTGAAACAATAGGTGTTACGCACCTTATATGGTGTGGGAGCACCCTTGGCATTTAAAACTGCTTGAATCCTCCATGGAATGGACGCATACAACTCCTGGATGGTGGTAAGTGGTATGTTGTACCATTCTTCCTGCATAAACTGCTCCAATTCCGTGAGAGACGCCGGAGGAGGATAACGGGATCGCACTCTGTTTCCCAACACAGATTACAGGGGCTCAATGATGTTTAAGTCCGGCAATTTTGCATGCTAGGGAAAGTGTGATACTTCATCCACATGTTCCTCAAGCCATGATTGAACAGTTCTACTTCTGTGAATCATCATCTTGAAAGGTGCAATCCCCTGACGGAAACAATGTCTGCGCCATGGAATGCACACGGTCGGCCAAAAGAGAGACATAGTCACCGCTAGTGATCCGTCCGTGTAACATGATAATAGGACCTGCTGCAAACCACGAGATCATGGCCCGAACCATTACGGAACCACCCCCATGCTTCACTGTAGGAAGGAGACAGTCTGGGTTGTAGGCTTCTGAGGGGATTTTCCACATGTAAACCCGTCCTGTGGCGGGGAATAGTGAGAAACTTGATCCATCGGAAAACAAGATATGTTTCCATTGATGCGCAGTCCACCTATTATTTTCCTGGCACCACTGTAGTCTCCATTTTATATTCACATGTGACACCAGGGTTTTGCAATTGTAGCTTTGCCATCAATATTGTGCTTGTGAAATTCCCTTTGCACGGCATGGGTCGACACTGGATTTTGGAGACGTGCATTAAGCTCAGCAGTCACTTTTGTCGCCGTGGTCCTTGCGGTCACAATCCTCTTTAATATCTCGCAGTGAGTTTGGTTTTCCTTCCACAGTTGTGTCTCGCAGATGATATTGTGCCGTGAGCACTGTATTCTGTCGTGACCTTCGACACGGTACCTCTCGATACCCACAATACCTGTGCCATTGTGGTTACCGAAGCACCAACCAGACAAGCTCAAACAATCTGCAATCTTTGGACCTCCGACGGGTTACTCATTGTGCCTTCACCTGGAACTAAATTATGCAAACACCGATTTACAACGCAATAACACAGACCCTTGAGACTACAAGCAACACTTTTTTGCGAAAAACATTGTAGCTACATGTTTGTTTTACACCAAAACCAGCACATACCAAAGTCACTGTTTTCAGCGAGTTGTTTCCACTACGTTGGACAACCCCTGTAGTACACTGGCGTGGAAAAAGTAAGGACGAGATGTCGTGCAGAAGTACTCCACATCGATACAAATCATACCATAAGATCGCCAAGATGTAATAATATAGAACAAGGGAGCAAAACTGTTCAAACAAGGAATCCAAAGGATACAAAGGCACTTTATTGGAAAGGTAGCTACGAGCACAACTGGACATAAGGCAGAAACGTCCGTGTGACAGGCGGCTGCCAAGATAAATCCAGTCTTTAGTAGGGGATATAATCACCCCTGACTGCGTTGCAGGATTTACAACGTCTGTCCATTCTGAGGGCGAGGTTGTCAATGAGCTGTTGAGGCACCGCTGCCCATTCCTCTTGTGGCGATAATCGCAGCTGCGGAATCGTTGCTGGCGGCTAATGACGTGCTGCCAAGCGTCTCCCGAGAAGGTCCCACACGTGTACGATTGGATTTCGGTCCGGGGACCTTGCAGGCAAATCCATGAGTTGAATATCTTCACTCCCCAACAGCTCTGCGACAGCCACTGTACGATGAGGTGTAGCGGTGTCGTCCGTGAAGAAGAACTCAGGACCCACAGCATCTCTAAGCAGAAGAACGTGAGGCAGGATAACCTTGGTACAATAGCGGACACCAGTGACTGAACCGCGTTGGAAGATGTGGAGGTCATTACGGCTACCAAGCATGATACTGCCCCAAACTAGAACTCCGCTACCTCCAAACCGGTCCCTTTCGATGATGTTGTAGGTGTGATTGCGAGTTCCCTGCTCTCTCGAGATGTGTATACGTCCAGAATCGCTCGTCAGACTAAATCGGCTCTTATCCGTAAAGAGAACCTTGGTACAATAGCGGACACCAGTGACTGAACCGCGACCCCATTGCTGATGTGTTCAGTTCTTGTGTTCCTGGCACCACAGACACCGCCGTCTCCGATGAGCAGGCGTAAATGGCACACACCGTACGCGTCGTGGTGCGAATAAACCACCTTTGTGCAGCCTTCTGGCCACGGTAAAACGCGATAACGGACGTCCAGTTGTTTGTTGCATGTGCCTTGCGATTTCTCCCGCTGTCTGCCGTCTGTCTCTTCTCGCCTGTAGGACAATATACCGGTCGTCCGCCGCCGTAGTTGCTCATGAAAGACCACTGCTAAACTCTCGGACAGCTGTTCCTGTCGTTTGAAATGCTCTTCTCCAAGCTCGTGAAACGATGCTGTGAGCGATCCTGAACTCCTGGGCAACACTAATCACACTTCGACCTTCTTCCAACTTCCAAATGACGCGACCTCGGGTAAAGTCATCCAGATGTCGTCCACTGGATCGCCTGTTGGCCATATCACACGGTGGCAGTAACTCGAGGTCGTTCAAACCGATGTACACCGTACAATGGCTGTCACTGAATTGCTGAGGGTACACCACCCGTGTGCTTTATACCCTTCAGACACTCTACGTCACGCTGCATATATGCGCATGCCCTACCTTACCGGACCCTAGTCTATCTCCGGAGTGGTTTTTTGGTCCGTTCTGCCTGCTCGTTCCGCTGTTATGCTAATTTCTTCTCTTCGTCCTTAATTTTTGCACACCAGTGTAGTAAGGGTAAACATCAATGGGTGTATTTCTGTTTTGGCCCAAATGAACTGACAAGGCTGAACCAGTGGACTGAAAATGGCCTTAGAGCACAAGTGGAGAAAATCATCGAACGTATCAATGAACAATCAATGGCAGTCAGAAAAATTCAACATGTTGTTATATCCGTGGATAGAAATTGGATACTGCGAAAGGGATGACGCTTCTTTTGATAATGTTCAACGTATTTGTTTTTCAGATATCAATGACAATTTTCAGTACTTTGATAACTTTGGGATCTTGCGCTGTTCTCATTGCTCCAAATTACACTGGTTCAATGCCACAAATGTTCATTTACACCTGTAATAAAGGTTTTTTGTTGCTTTTTGTACGACATGAGCTTAATTTGAATCATGGGGACATAGCAAATATTTGAGGTTACGTATCACACACCACAACACATGTCAGACGATTATCCCACTTGAGCTGTAAGGCCATTTTCAGACCACTCGTTCACCTTTTTCAGCTCATTTGGGCCAAAACGGAAATATACCCTTTGGTTTTGTGTCCTTAGTACTATCTCCCGGCCAAGTCTCTTCAATTTTGGAGAGTGACAGTTGATATGCATCCCTTGTGAGTGTGGCAGGGTAAAGGGTTTGGTAAGGTCATTGTTGAAAAGGTACAAGGTCTTACATCAGAGAAAGCGTGGGATGTTCAGTGGGGTTTTATGCTTGGTTAAGGCAACTATACTTTTGCATTACGCATGATAATCGAAAAGTAATATATAAAATGTATGAAAGTTTTTGCTGCCTTCATAAATTTAGAGAAAGCTTACGACCGCGAGTAAATGGGATATGTCGGTGAGAGGTATTGAATAAATATGGTTTTACTGGGAATCTACTTAATTGTGTAAAACCCATGCATGCTGGCACTACAGCTTATGGACGAGTGAATGGTGTTGCATCAAAATGGTTTTCTATTGGTGCAGGAGTCAGACAAGGTTCTGTAAGTCACTATACTCTGCCTAACAGGGAAAACGCCACACCACGAAGGAATGCTCGAAAACAGACCATAATGCACACACATATAGCCAAGTAGGTTCTGAACAAATGACTTAATTGTCACATACAGATTAGGCTCCAGTAGCCGAATATACAGGATGATCAATAAGGATCCCCATTTTGGGTCATACACAGTGTGGCAAAGAATTTTTAAGACTGGGTCTGTAAAATGAAATAGAAACAAGAAATTATAATTTGTTTTGGTTTGTTATTCAAAATAAGTCCCTCCGGCTTCAATACACTTGTTACAGCGATTTAAAAATGATTCGAATGCCTGTTCCAGGTCACTTTGCGGAATTGCCTCCAAAGCACACATCGAAGCTGTTTGTATGGTCGAAATATCATCAAAATAACACCCTTTTAACGTCATTTTAAGTTTGGGGAACAAAGAAAAGTCGCAGGGTGCTAAATCAGGCGAATACGGTGGATGATTCAACACATAGACGTTATTTTTTGCCAAAAATCTACGAACAAGAAGTGAGGTGTGACTGGGTGCATTATCGTGCAACAGACACCAACTGTTTTCTACTCGATATTATGGACAAATGCGACGAATTCTGCCCATCAAATGCCTCAAAACATTTAAATAAAACTCACCAGTAGTTGTTTGTCCACTTGGAACAAATTCTTTGTGGATAATACCCTTACTATCGAAGAATGTAATAAGCATTGTTTTGATTTTTGATGGAACTTTTCTTCTTTTTTTTTTGGCTTGTGGTGAGTTTTTTGACTTCCATTCCGCACTTTGTCGCTTTGTTTTAGGATCATATTGAAAACACCATGTTTCATCAACCGTAACAATCTATTTTAAGAAGATTGGATGATTTTCAGCGGCTGAAATGATGTCTCTGCAATGTGCACTTCTCCTTGATTTTTTTTCATTGGGTAACGTGTCTGGAACAAATTTAGCACAGACCCAAATCTTTTTGCCCAAATCTTTATGCAGGATGGTTCGAATCGTTTCTTTGTTGGTGTTTAAAGACTCTTCCATCATTCTTAGTGACGCACATCGATTGTTTGTCACGAAATCACGCACTTTTTCAATAATCTCAGGTGTCCCATATGAACTTGGCCATCCGGTATGCTTATAATCTTTTAGCGTATCTCTTCCGTCCAAAAAACGTTTGTGCCACAGGAAAACATTTGATCTACTTAAACAAAACTCACCGTAAACTTGTTTCATCATTTGGTACGTTTCCGAGGCACTTTTACCAAGTTTTGCGTTAAATTTAATAACAGTCATTTGTTACATCTTAATAATTCAACATGAAAAAAATTTTACTTCTCTAATGAACGGCCGTTTCGTTTGAGTTACTTTAACAACTGCGCAGTACTTTTGGCAAAAAGAAGCAGATGGTCACGGTTTATAACGCATTCGCGATTGCACTGGTGGCGCCACCGTAGGCTGAAATCTAGCGCCAGTCTTAAAAATTCTTTGACGCACTGTGTACAGCGCTGAATTCGACGTGGCATCCAGTCAACGAGTATTTTTTTTATCTTTCGGCTACATTCTCATGATTTGATTACCATGAGAATGTGGCCAAATGATTACAGTATCGTCCACATGCCTGAAATTTAATCCTTGATTGTATCGGCATTCAGATAGAGCATTATGCTTTGGATTCTGCACCAGAATCTCAGCAAGAATGGCCGAGAGAGGAGAACCGTGGGTGCTCATTCAGTTTGGAGGTACACTATATTGACATAAGTCATCGAACACCTACAAGAGAAACACAACACAGCATTTATTGACATACATTAGTACGGTGTCGGTCCACCTTTGGCCTTAATTCAGGCACTGACTCTTCGAGACAAGCTTTCGACAAGGTTTTTAGAACACTGCGATAGGTATGCGCTTCCATTCGGTACATAATGCTGCCGCTAATGTTGCTTAGTGGCTTTGGTTCCAAACTTCTTATGCGGCGCTCTAATTCATCCCATAGGTGCTCTATGGGATTAAGATCAGAGCTCTGTGCTGGTCAGTCCACACACGATACGGAATTATCGTCAAACCACTCCTTAACAGTCCTTGCTTTGTGGCTCGGTGCATTAGTAACAACAAGGCTCGGTTCCATAGTATTGCCACAGAGTTGGTAGTTCATAATTGTGCAGTATGTCGAGGTAGACGTTCTGGTTAACAGATTTGTCCATGATAACCAATGGGCTGGGACATACCACTAAAAATACCCCCACACAAGTACACTGCCAGCTCCAAACTTGACCGTAGAGACAGTACGCTGTGGTTAATAGCGTTTCCCCGGCTGCCGCCATACCCACACACGGCCATCAACCTGATGGATCGTGTATCTGGATTCATCAGTCCATAGGATCCTTTTCTATTGATCTACGGTCCACGATAAATGTTCACTACAACATGTTAAACGTCGGGTAGCTTTCTAAGTGGAGATCAAAGACTTACGAGCAGCCGCACGGTCACGGTAACCCACGGAATGAAGCTATCTGCGATTGGTATGTGTACATGCCGAGGTTCCAGCATTTTTGTTCAAATGTACACTGAGGTCTTCTGCAGTACTCCGTAGATTAGCAATAACGACTCTCCTGAGGCTTCGACGTCTTCTATCACCGATTTTCTTTGGTCTGCCGGTACGTTTTGCTGCTTCAAGAACGCCATGCGTCTTCCACTTATTCAGTACATCCGAAACAGTTGACTTGGGTATGTTTAAACGCCACTCGGTTTCTCTTATGGACAACCCACTAATATATCACCCAACAATCTTTCCTTTCTCAAAGTCAGTGGAAGGCACATGGGGCTCCGGAAAGCTCCCATCGTGACAATTTCACTCAACCTCACAGTGCGATATGATCGCGGTCAGCTGTAGGCTTGCTTTTGTACCGTTTGCAGCTGTACCAGGAATCTGAACAACGCAGCGGATCTCTTCATTTGCTTTTGAAGTGTTGTGATGTGACTTCTGTCAATATAGTGTATATTACATTATCAAAGCGAAAATAGGTTCGCTTTTGAATTGCTCGCCATTGTACTTCAGGATGAATCTCGTGTCGATTTGAAAGATCTAGTATGCTTTTTAGTATTAAATCTTTTATCTAGATTATTTTAATTCCGTATTATTTTTATCGTGTAAGGAGGGCGATTGCAATCATTTTAGTAGCTACCTCAAAATTTCTAACAACGCATGGTTAGATCTTTGTTACGTACTATTCTGAATTTAAATGCGTATGGTTTTCATTCTTTGCGTTATGAATTACCATAACGTCCCCTATACTTTATTTCCGTCTGAGTTTTGGACATTTCCAATTGTATTTTCAGAAATAAACGCGATTGTTATATTTTGTTCCTTAATTTAACAAAATCAGTATAGAATCGGCTGGCATCTGGTACATTCTTGGATTGCCTATATTTCTATAGCGTCTAAAATTTCGACTATGGTTTTCTGTATGTGTGTAAACTTGAACATATTCAGTCTTTGGTTCTATTCAACATTTTTCGGAAGTAGGAGCTTCTGCCGCTGAAAGCAATGCTCAGTCATGATTTCAAATATTCTTTTCCGCTGACAGGAGCTTTCAAGAAAGACTCCTCTCTGACGGGTAGGCGATGACATCGTAAGACAGATAATCGAATCTAGACAACGTGAAGCCATTCGAGGTCTTGCCGAACTTGGAGGGGAAAAATCGTTCAGACAAATGATTCGTGGAGATATAATTCAGAACTTTTTAAAACCACCTCATGCAAGTTATTTTTTGGTGTATGATGAAGATAGGAAATTCATCAAGTGGGAGACAGAAGGATTTGTTTCAACACTTCTCTAGTATGAGTTCGTAGTTCGATCATACACAGTCATGTCACATTATTGTGACCACCTCCCACTTTTGACGTCAACAGCGTGTAGCCACCACGCAAAAACAGTCTTGTGGCTTGCCGAATCTTGTCCGCCAATTTCCCAGTAGTAGCCATAATAATGTAACCGCAGTTTCCCAAAGCTACAATTTTTTTTTCTACCATTACGAATTAACCCGGGGAAATTTTCCCAACAGATCGGAAAAACACCAGTTTGTATCTAAGTAGACTTGAACCTGGGCCGTTAGCTGAGCTCTCTACCGACCGGACTAATTTGGCTCGCTCGAACTTATGCTTAAAGCTGTTTGTTTCGTATGCAATGTGTAATCGAATGCTTCCCTCTTTCATTTTACAATATTGCGAGGTATTTTTCATAAAAGTCAGTTTAATATAATTGATAAATTAATTTTTTCAACGTAACGATTTTTTTTTTTTTACCTTAAGGGAACTTCACTCATTTTCAAGGAGTGTACATACTTAGAATCGCTTTCCAAAGGTTTGTACTGTCCTTGCCGTCTTGAAAAGAGATTGTTGAATAAATATATATTTACCCGGGTTCATGTCACATTCTGTTACATTTTTAACGTTGTGTCTTTCCTTTCCGTTGTCCGAAGCTACATTTGTTTTAAAGAGTAAAAGATATTTTATTTTACTTTTCGTTATTTTTAGAAGCGAATTCCTCCCAGTCTTGTGTATTCAACCCATGGATGAGTACACCACATAGCGTTGCTTTTTTTCTTTCAAATAATTAATAAATTTCGTACGCGTATATATATATTTTTTCCAACAAACGTTGTTTTAATGGTTTTCTAGGATATTTGTTTCAAGCTGTATCAATTTTTTTCTTTTTATTCATCCACTCCATTCCATGAATTGTTATTCATGGGAATGGAGTGGGTGTATTTCATGGCTGTAATCTAGTATTTCACGGCTTAATCTGATATCTTCGTCGACGTAAAATTTCATTAGGAAAATAATTCGCCTCTCCACATATGGATTTTTTCTTAACATCCACTAAAATAACACGATGGCGACAGCGTCGTCTTCAACTAACTGGTACCATGAGAGACACATCAAGTGTAGCTTCTGCGCATGCGCAGTCCCGTTGCTTCCCCCTGCTGTTGGAGGTTGCATTGGTTGTCAGCAACGGGCCACTAGTGGCACTTGCTTGGAGGCCCACAACTCACGGCGATGCTGCAGGGCCATCAATGGCTCGCCAACTGATAGCGCTGCCACCGACGGACCACTACCGGGCCGTGAGCGGCAGATTTCAGCCAGCAGTGACCCATCACTGCCAGCTGGTGGCCAGCAGTTTCCCAGCATTTGTGTATTCGCTAGGTAATGAAAGAAAGAACGTGTCGTGAGGTGGCTTCGAGGGTATGTAAGGTGTGCTGTAGGCATTCTGAAAACATTTCACTCGTTGCTGTCATGTATAAAAGGAGCGATTTATCAGATTTGCAAAAAAAGGGATGATTACCGGTTTCCGAGGCAAGGCTGGCGGTATTTCCGAAACAGCTCAGTTTGTGAACTGTTCGCGTGCTGCTGTGGTTAAAGTGTTTCGTGATTGGACAAATGGCACCATTGCGAATAAGAGACGTGGAAACTGCGGAGCACCACGTGCCATCGATGTGAGAGGTGAACGTCGGCTGCAAAGGTGCGCGAGGGCCGATCGGCACGAATTAACCAGGGGGGGCGGGGGCTACTGGAAGTGTGTCTAAAACGACAGTTCAGAGAACCCTGCTGCGTATGGGGCTTCGATGCAGACGGATGGTCAGTGCTCCCATGCGAACGAAGGTGAACCGGACGAAAAGGCTTACATTTACACGGCAGTATCCGAATTGGACCTCCGCTGATTGGCAAAGATTGCCTTCTCCGATGAGTCGCCTTTTCTGTTCATCGAACGGATGGAATTTGGCGTATAAGGAGATGAACAATCGGAGAACAAACACTCTTTACCCATTGCTGGAAGAACACAAGCTGGTGGGGGCAGAGTGTTGGTCTGGGGAATGTTTTAGTGCCATTCTCTGAGTCCACTCATACCTGTGGAAGGCACTATGGACCGAATTCGTTTTGAATCCATCCCTGCAGACCGCGCACACCCATACTTGCTGATTGCTGATTGTCTTCCCTGGGGCGGATGAGATCTTCCAGCACGACAATGCGACGTGTCACACAGCTAGAAATGTCCGAGAGTAGATGAAGACCACGACGAACACTTCAAAGTACTTCTCTTGCCGTCTAATTCCCCAGACGTAAAACAATTGAATATCTTTGGGACCACCTCGATCGTGTACTTTGCTCTATGGATCCCCCACCACGCACCTTTCAGCAGCTGTCAGATACACTGGCTTTACAGACCTGTGAACACCTTCTAGCACCTTAATGAGTCACTCCCAGTCCGTCTAGCTGCTGTCCGCGTTGTACATTGAGGTTACTCTGGATATTAGCTGGTGGTCACAATAATGTGACTCGATCGTGTATATGTGCAGTTACGAATAACTATTTACACACCTCATGTTTACCGGTAATAATAAATAATTCGTCCGTACCAAGCACGGTTGAAAAAGCTCTGACTAAAATTTTTTCTTGTCATATAACACTAATCGTAATAAAATGTATAACTACAATAAACGGTTGAATTATGCTAATAGGCAGTCTATAAGATGGATCACCAATAAAAAATTTCGTAATATCCCCATTAATTTTTCCAACTACCGGTATGCGAATTTAACGATGACGTTCCTCATTATTGTATAAACATGTTTTTTTTTGTTTTTTTTTGCCACACTACACCTTTTACCACACAATCAAATCACAGACACAGTTTCTGTACCAAAAAAAAAAACATGCAAATACAAATATTATACAATAATATTATACATAAATTGAAAAGTATAAATGAAATAATAGGAAATACAAAAACACGCATGATTACATGAATAATTTTGTTTTTAGTTTTAGTTTAAGTAAGTTGAAGCACCACTACAGGTGCTTCTTAGTTTAAGTAATTGAAGCACCACTACAGTGATTGCTTGTTATTGACGGTTTGCTTTGGAGTACTGAGGCATTCTTTAAGTGACCCGAAATGATATCGTGTTTAGATAACTACACAATGGGGTTAAAAATGTGTTTTATTTTTCCAGTTTGGTTTTAACAATTTTTTTGGTATCATTATATAATCTATACTAACATATAAAGACAGAAAGTTTGTTTGTGTGTTTGAGGTAATCTCGAAAACTACTGAACCGATTTAGATAATTATTTCACCGTTGGAAGTTTATTTCTTTCCGGTGGACATAGGCTATTTCGTTTATTTTTTTTTATTATTATTATTTTTTTTTTGGCTGTACTACCAAATCAGATTGCTTTCAAGTAGTTCCTGATTTCCCGTGTATCGTTCCGCTTTGTTTACATACAACATGATCACACCCAACGTGAAAGAAAGTAGTTAACGGTAATATACGGAATTTTTTTACAAATCTCTAAGACTAGTGAACTGATTCGGATAATTACAACTACGTAGTTGATAGCGGAGGGCTTAGTTCCAAGTCCGACCACCGCAGAAAAGCAAATGGCGCTGCAAGCACTGAAGCGATAACAAACGCCAAAATAACGCACGGCGGATTGTATAAAGAAAATGCCGTGGTAGCATAAAACAAAATACTTATAGCAATAAAAATTAGCGATGACAAATCTGTTGGTCAGTAACTTTCATTTAAAAAAAAATATGAAAATCGCTTCGGCGGGTGACGCTGGCGTATTGTAGAAATAAACGACCTTGTGTTTTAAATATACAGATTGGATACCGAAAATTCTCTTGAAATACGTGTATGGTAATTAAATAACGGAACTGGCGACATATAGTGGTTTATCAAAATAATCGAAACACTAACTGCGTCTGGAGTGTGCGCAATGCGCCATATCTAAATTACAGGGACGACAACATCCACGTTGTAACTTGTGTGAAGAATAGGATCGGGGAAAAGATATGGGAGCCCAATCAGTTAAGTGAAAGATGGGGTGAATACTTCTGTGAGTTATTAGATCAAGAAAGCAAAGGTGATTCTGAGGCAGAAGCAGATGATGTCACAGTAAAAGATGGAATCACAGGAGGGATCTCAAGAGAAGAGGTGTGAAAAGCTGTAAAACCTCTTCAGAGTGGTAAGGTCTCCGGAGTTGATGACATAACTGCTGAGATGTTGAAATATTGTGATGACTCTGGTTAAATGAAATTTGCCAGTGGTTCTGGGATTTTGGAATGGTCCTTCCGGTTTGGACGGCTGATACTCCAAGAACTGTCGTGGTATTAGACTACTGAGTGTGCAACAGATATTGTTTGGTAAGGTCATTATTGAAAAAGTACGAGGTCTTACATCAGAGAAAGTGTGGGATGTTCAGAATGGTTTTATGATGTGCTAACCAAATTTTTCCATTGCGCATGATGATTGAAAAGTACCTGGCTCTAGATAAGATAGTTTTTGCTGCCTTCATAGATTTAGAGAAAGCTTACGACCGAGTAAATAGGACACTTTTGTGGAGGTATTGAATGAATATGGTGTTGAATATACACTGGCGGAAAGTGAAAAAAGAACACCAAGAAGGAGACGTCTGATACCAACGAAATTTATACAGCTTAATAACGAAATACAGGGGATGACGTAATCAAAACATTATGGCAAAATACAGCTGTATTTGCTGGTAAACTGAAAAATAACATAACATGGTTAGTACGAGGTTGAACCGCCATGAACTGCGTCACACTGTGCAATTCTGGCATGGAGTCTGTCGCACAGATGTTTTTTTTTTTTTTTTTTTTTTTTTTGGATTGGAGGTTTAACGACAACAGTGAGCAACTCAATGGGCTATAAGCAGTCGCCCGTCCCTAATTTAGGGTCACTCGTTCCAGGGAAGGGAGAGAGCCAGTGCCGTAAGACAAACACAGCATCCATGCCTCACCGGGATTCGAACCCGGACCCCGTTCGGACGAATGATCAGAGGCCATCGCTTAGACCACTGTGCCACCGGGGCGGCAATTGAAGGTTTAACAACCACAGTGAGCAACTCAATGGGCTATAAGCAGTCGCCCGTCCCTAATTTAGGGTCACTGGTTCCAGGGAAGGGAGAGAGCCAGTGCCGTAAGACAAACACAGCATCCATGCCTCACCGGGATTCGAACCCGGACCCCGTTCGGACGAATGATCAGAGGCCATCGCTTAGACCACTGTGCCACCGGGGCGGCAATTGAAGGTTTAACAACCACAGTGAGCAACTCAATGGGCTATAAGCAGTCGCCCGTCCCTAATTTAGGGTCACTGGTTCCAGGGAAGGGAGAGAGCCAGTGCCGTAAGACAAACACAGCATCCATGCCTCACCGGGATTCGAACCCGGACCCCGTTCGGACGAATGATCAGAGGCCAACGCCTTAGACCACTGCGCCACCGGGGCGGCGTACAGATGTTGGATGTAAGTTTGGGGTATTGAGTTCCAAGTATCCTCAACCTGGACGCGTAAATCGGTAATGGTCGTGGCTGTCCGTGGAGACCGGATAAGTCGTTTTCCCATTAAATCCCACACGTGCTCAATGGGGGACAAATCCGGCGAACGTGCAGGCCATGGAAGTTGTCTCACACCCTGAAGTGCTGTTGCATTGCACGTGCCGTGTGTGGACGTGCGTTACCTTGTTTGAAAACACCACGATGGACCGACCTTACAAATGGCACAACAACGGGCTGAATGATGTTGATGTAGGAGGTGCTGTTTAACGTACCCTGTATAAACACTAGTTGTGCATGGGAGTGATAACTGATCGCTCCCCACACAAGGAGACCAGCTGTAGGCCCTGTGTGTTGCTGGCGGATGCAAGAAGGGTGGAAACGCTCCCCTGTGCGTCTGCGAACACGCATACGGCCATCGGAGGCTCCCAAGCAGAATCTGCTTTCATCGCTGAACACGACAGATCTCCATTGCGTTCTCCAGTGCAGACGTTGGCGACTCCACTGCAGCCGTTCCTGACGTTGGGCTGGACTCAGAGGTACACATGCCAGAGGCACACGTGCACGTAGTCCTGCATCCAGTAGACGGTTGTGGATTGTTCGCACAGTCACCTCAGGTGCAACGGCAGCTCGGATTTGCGTCGCAGTGGATGCTCTGCTTGACAACGCCGCTCTTCTTATGCGTCAATTGGTCTGCTCATCAGTCCGTCTGTGACTCCCGGTTCCACGTCTTCTCGTGTGGGAATGTTTCTCGGATCATCTACGCCACCATCGTACCACCACCGATACTTCCTGTCCAATTCGCTCCGCAATACGACGATACGACCACCCGGCCTCGCGGAGTCCGACTAGACGACCTTGCTCAAAGTCCGATAACTGCTGAAATCGTACACGTCTTCCATGTCCAGGCATTGCAGCTTCTTCAGGGTCTTCGCACGTGTCCGTACGCCGACGACTGATTACATTCACTTTGCCGTACCCCTTAAATACCACCGACGATAATTTGCATATTATGCCGTGCTGTGGCGTAAACGCTCACCGGTTGGTCCCGAAATTAACATCACACCTACGTAAACTCGACCGAATTAACATATGGAAATTTCATGATTTTCATGATCGTCCGCCAGTTCCTTCTTGGTGTTCTTTTTTCACTTTCCGCCAGTGCATTTCAAATACGTGGTGATAATGTAAATAGACGATGCCATCTCTCTGTTCACGTTGTTTTATAAACAACGCATAGCAGTTGAAAAATTGTTGTTCCGACACCGCTGGGATCGAACCCCTATGCGTCGCTTATAAAATAACGTGGGCAGAGCGATGACATCGTCTATTTACATTATCACTACGTATTTGAAATATATTCACCATTTCTATCGCCCTATGGATTTATCAGCTGTAATTAAACAGCTTGCTCTTTTGAATGCCACTAGATGGCGACACATGAGTTGCTGAGACCATCAATATGGATTTATATAGTCAGATGCTAACTGATAAACCACGTATAGCGCTGTGAATTGTCGGCACCGTAGCGTAAAGCGAACGCACTCGGCTAGTTATCGAGAGAGATATGGGGTTCGATCCCAGTGATGTCGGAACAACAAGTTTTGAGTTGCCATGCTTTGTTTATAAAATAACGTGGACAGAGAGATGGCATCGAATATGGTGTTACTTGGGATTTAGTTAATAGTGTAAAAGCCATGTCGCTTGGCAGTAGATCTTGTGTATAAGTGAATGGAATTTTTATCAAAATGGTTTTGTATTTGTGCAGGAATGAGACAAGGTTGTGTAATGTCGCCATATCTGTTTAATATATTTATGGATGCGTGCATGCGCGATGCCGAGATGGGAAATACTAGTTTAAGTTTTGGTAATATCTGTGTGTGCAGACTGCTGAAGACACAGTCCTGTTGGCAGAGAGCAAAAGTGAGTTGTAGGGTATGTTAGCCCGGATGTACGAAGTTTGCATGAAATTCAAACTGGGTATAAGTGAGGGAAAAACCAAAGTTATGGTTTTTAAGAGAGGAGCTGTTAGTACTGAATGCGATATCAGTTTAAATGGCACAGTGATTGGCCAGGTGAATGAGTTTGTGTATTTAGGAAGCATGTTTGACAGAGAGAACAATTTAGATGGGGAAATTAGTTGGCGAGTGAATTCTTCATCGAAAGTCATAGCTGTTTTAGGAGGTTTTCACAGGAATGATGGGTTCTCAAGAGAGTCCCGCATGGCTGTGTATGAAAGTGTAATTTTTCCTACTCTGAGGTATGGCAGTGAAACTTGGGTATTGCAGAAGAAACATATGAGCCGTTTGTGTACTGGAGAAATGCGTTACTTACGAAGGGTTTGTGGAAAGTCACGTTCTGATCGCGTGAATGATGAGCATGTGTTGCAGTTGTGTAATTATGTGTGTGTGGTTGTGATTCGAGGTTTAACGACCACCGTGAGCAACTCAATAGGCTGTAAGAATTTTTAGGGCCACTGGTTCCAAGGAAGGGAGAGAGCCAGGGCCATAAGACCAACACAATATCTATGCCTCACCGTGATTCGAGCCCGAACCTCTTTCGGAAGAATGATTAGAAGCCATCGCTTAGACCACTGCGTCACCGGAGCAGCTGTGTAATATGAAGTAAAATATTATTAGCACGGCCGAGCCTATATTCTAAGGTGGTTTGGCCATGTTGCAAAAAAGGAGTGATGAATGCTTACTGAGAATTTTTTTTTAGAACAAGTGACAGGAAGGAAAAGCGTAGGAAGGCCATGAAAGTCATGGGAGGATCAGATTCAGGAGAATCTGGGCGAAAAAAAGATTATGAGTATGAAGTATAGGAAGTCTTGTGTACGTCGTGTGATGGATGTCAGTGAAACCTCAGTTGTGTGTCAAGATCGCTGTAAATGGCGAAGTTTGATACGGCAACAGTAAGTAAATAACATTAAACAACAAAAATAAACTTTTTGTTTATTACAAATATTGCAAATTGCGAATCATACAGTATTTGTCGTGCTGATTGCAAATCTGCTTACTAAATTGTGCTATCGAGCATAGTTCTTAAGTAACCTCTTGTTTCAGTTTACAATAAGCCCTCGTTTTGGCATATACACTATCTACAAACAAGTAATTGGACTCCCCTGCAATCGACGATATCTGCGGTCCTGATACACGTCACGGCCTCCGCCGTTAAATATCGTGTGGGAAACAACAACTCAACCAGTCGCATGCAAGATGCCACGCAGTTCGTAGGTCTTTTATTTCGAGAAAGGTGTAATCGTCGGGTATCACAGAAATGGCCGATCCATACGTGACATATCCAGCAAGTTGAAGTACCCAAAATCGACAGTGACCTACGTGATTAGCAAGTAGAAGATGAGAGGTGACTGTCGGAATGTGGCCAGACCCGACTGGCCCACAAAACTGGGAGTTTGTGACCGACGGGTGCTCGCCAGAGAAATTCGGAAGAACCGCACCAAATCGATGGGCTACATCCACGAGGAGTTTCAACAGGCATCCGTGAGTGTTCTTTCGATGAATACCACCCGTAAGGAAGCCCATCTGCTCGGTTATCATGGACGTGCTGCCGCCCACAAGTCTTTGATCACCAAGTCCAATAGCGCTGCTTGCCTGGCATGGTGCAAAGAACGTCGACAGCGGACCGTTGAACAGTGGAAACAGGTTCCCTGGAGCGACAAATAAAGGTTCACCCTCTACCGTTCGGATGGCAGGGTCTGGGTTTGACGTCTACCTGGAGAACGCTTCCTGCCGGAATGTATTGTGCCAACTGTGAAGTTCGGCGGCGGTGGATTTATGCTATGGGGGTGTTTCTCCTGGTATGGCAGGGGACCCTTGGTCGCAATTCCTGATTGACTCAACGCCGAGACCTACTACACCATTTTGGATGACCATGCGCTTCCTACGTTGTGGCAGTTTTACGGTGTGGACCCATGTTACTTTCAGGATGACAATGCCACCTGTCATATTGCGAGGTCCACCATGGTTTGGTATGGTGACAATGGGGTTAATCAAATGGACTGAGCCCGGACCTTAACATTATCGAGCACCTCTGGGACGAGTTGAAACGTCGACTGAAGAGGTGCCCCCACCGCCCAAAATCGGTGAAGGAACTGACCTTTCTTCCCCAAGCCGAGTGGAAGAAAATACCGCTAGCAGTCGTACAACGCCTGGTTGAGAGTATGTCCCGGAGGGTCGCAGCTGTAATCGCCGCTCGTGGAGGCTCCACCAACTACTGAAGATGAATAAACTTCGTTTTTCTTTGCTATCACAGGTGTCCAATTACTTGTTGGTAGATAGTGTATATTTCGTACAAGCAATTAATTACACTTACCTTAAAAAGTAATTATTTTATATTTTCTTCTGTACTTTGGTTGTCCTACATTTCTTTTTAAATTCCAATAGTAATCAACAGGCATTTTAGGGCGTCATATTCCTTTACAGTCGTTTTCTATGGTACACATGTCCTGATGAAAACTATCTCCGTGCTCATCGCTCACAGCTCCTAAGTTCTGTGGGAAAAGTTCCAGATGCGAGTGAAGGAAATGTATTTTAAGGGACACATTGCATCGCATAGCTTTATAGTTTTCTGAAAGCTCAATAGCAAGTTCTTTATAATTTTCTGCTTTCCGGTTTCCTAAAACGTTTGGTATCACATCTTCAAAGGACTTCCATGCAACAGCTTCAGTCTCATTCAAAGTGCCTTCAAATGCAAGATCACGCATAAGTTCCCTTATTTATGCACCAATAAAAATGCCTTGCTTAATTTCGACTTCAAATATTTTGGGGAACTTGTTCTTTAGAAAACGGAAGGCTTCTTCATTTCTATACAATGTCTTTACAAAATTCTTTATCAAACCCAGTTTGATGTGTAGCGGTGGTAAGTACACGTTCTAAGGACTTACTAAATGCTCAGCAACAACATTTTTATTATCTGGAATTAAGGCTCTCTTTTAGGCCAGGTCTTTTTAATGTAACGAGAATTTCTGTAGATACTATTCCATTCACAGAGGAAGCAGCAGTATTTTGAGTATCCAAGTTGTAAACCAAGGAGCACGGCTATCACTTTAAGATTGCCACAAGTATTCCATTAGTGTTTTTGTATACATTGAAGGGCAATTAAATCAGCGATACCTGCCTAGTAACGTGTAGCACCACCTTTCGCCCTGATGACGGCGGCGATTCGTCTCGGCATGCACTCGACAAGACACCGGAAGCGTTGGGAAGCCATACGGATCCACGACCCCTGAACAAGCTCCCACAGTTCACGAAGATTTGATGGAGGGGGGTAAGAGCCTCGAACATCTCTCTCGATGGCATCCCAGATGTGCTCGATGGGATTGAGGTCAGGTGATCTGGCTGGCGAAGGAAGCGAGGTCACGTCGGTGGAGTGTTCATCAAAACATTCGGATACAATTCGGGAGCTACATTGTCTTGTTGCAGGATGAGGTCCCCAGTGGGATGTTGAAGACGCACAAACAGGGGGCAAATGGTCGTAAAGGATATCCCGGTAACGTTGACCTGTGAGAGACGATGTCACGCGGGGGTCCCATTTCATTCAAGGTAAACAGTCCCCAGACGAGAATGCCACCCCCAGCTTGAAGAGTACCCTGCTGGCAAGAAGGATTCATCGCTTCATGTGGTTTGCGCCGTACTCGTATCCTGCATACCACATGTACCAACGTGAATCTCGACTCATCAGTGGAGGCAACATTTTCCCACATGTCTAGGGTCCAGTGGCGATGTTCCCGCGCCCATGCTAATATTTGCACCTTGTGATGTGCGGTCAGCAGCGGTACCCTCCTGGGACGATGGCTTCTGTACCCCATAGCGTGGAGATGGTTCTGGATGGTGTAGCTGCTTACACGTTTTTGTGCACCAGCGTTAAATTGTCAAGTGATTACTTGCACTGTTGCCCGTCTATCCGCTGTTACAATGTGAGCTAGTCAACGATGTCCCCGCTCATCCACACGCTGTTGTCCACGGCAGTTGGCCCTTGTAGGGATGGATTTACCGGATTCGATGTACTCCCGGTGCACCCGTGACACAGTGGCTCGTGAAAATCCCAGTGCCTGCATGACTTCCGAGATGGAATGACCCATTCGTCGAGCCCCGACAATTTACCCACGATCAAATGTGCTTAGATTTTTCGTCTTGCCCATACTGAGTCCGACTCTTACTGATTCCCGTCGCATCACTCCTTATATTATCGGATCGCTGCGTACGTCATGTCGTTTCCGTTTACAGGGCCGCCCACAGCGCCAGCTGTCTCTAATTCAATTGCTCCTCAGTATGCTTTGAAGCAGCAGTTTCATATTTGCATATGTTTCTTTCATGTATGCAGCAAATGCAACAGATACTGAGGGATACATGTTTCCGTTATGAAGAAGGACAGCTTCTAAGCTTATTTTTGAAGAATCTATAAAAAGTCTCGATTCTTCAGGTTTGTGTTGCTGTCCTAATACTTCAAACACTAACTGTATACCATTGCAGTATCTAAGATCACCACTTTTCGAAAATAAGTGTTCAAGCTCTTGCTGTCGTCGACGAAAAATACAAATTCTTGTACTTGGTTATAAAAAATTCCATCCCTTCAATTTGAAGCCAATATTTCGGCACGACTTTCTGCAAAATGAAAGTCACAAACCAGATTATCCGAGAAATCAGTTTTGTTCATATCTGCTTCGCTGTGAGGATTTATTTATCTTCATCAGTATCGCTATCATCTAAACTCCATGACTGTTGAGGTACAGGAACAGGAAGATCTGGACCATGAGGAACAGGTGTTATGGCCGAAAAAATACTTGGATACTGAATCGTGTCTTTGGTCTTAGCTGTAATTCCAGATATCTTAGTGATGCAAAAGTAACAGTTTGTTGAGTGGTCTTTCCATTCTCTCCAAACCATTGGTACCGCAAATGGTATCTGACGTGATCTGTTCAACCAGCCAGTCAACAAAGTTACACATGCATTACAAGAAATGTGGGGCGCCCAACATTTGTCTTCATCGGCCGTTTAAACTGGAAATAAAGTTCCTACAATTTCCTAATCAACCGTGTGAAATGTCGCCTTTGATACTTCAAATTAAATTGTCCACAAATGTAGGATAAACGTTTTGGAAGGCCCACACAAGGACGCGGCATTTTTTAACGTACACTTTTCACAATTCACACTACTTTTTAAAACAACGAGAAAATGCACGTTCTTTTTTTTTTTTTTTATTGGAGGTTTAACGACCACCGTGAGCAACTCAATGGGCTATAAGCAGTCGCCCGTCCCTAATTTAGGGTCACTGGTTCCAGGGAAGGGAAAGAGCCAGTGCCGTAAGACAAACACAACATCCATGCCTCACTGGGATTCGAACCCGGACCCCTTACGGACGAATGATCAGAGGCCATCGCTTAGACCACTGCGCCACCGGGGCGGCACGTTCTTCAATAATGACTAAATACATTCGAATGACAAATATTCTGCTTTGCTCTCCCTTCCCAGAAGGAACTGAACAACAGAAAGAAATGGCGCCGGTATGTCTACTCTCAAAGATACAGCTATCCTGACTGCAGACACATGTCTCCGTTGGGAAACAGGGAAAATCCTTTAAGTAACACAAATTTAGGGACACTGTTTCGAGAAAATAGAGGTAGACAGTGGCGTAAGACAAACACAACATCCATGCCTCACCGGGATTCGGACTTGGATCCATGTCGGAAGAGTGTTCAGAAAGCAGCGCATAGACACTGCGGTATTGGGGCGAGAAAATATTTTTTCACAAATTATTTTTTTTAATTACGGTCAAGGAGTATTGCCGAATGGTTCATATTTTCACGAAACAGAAGTCATCGCTCTTTCCACGTTTATAATTGAGTCACGGAAAATTCTCATTGGCCGCCACCGGGAATCGAACCCAGGGTCTTCCAGTTACGCGCCGGACATGCTTTCACTGCACCACGGCGGGCTAGAATTCCTCCAGACTCACATACACTAACTGCCGAGCCACTTGGCAGGTTGCTTCTTGGAGCCCAGCACAATGCTGGGGATTCACCAAAGATGGTAAACAGGAACTGAACAGATAACTAGAATGGGAATGAATAATAAATACAGACATTTGACGTGGACTAGAAACATCAAACAGAAGTAATCGCTCTTTCCACTTTTTCCACGGCTTGGCAGTTAGTGTTTGTGCGTAAATGGAAGATTCTGGGTTCGATTCCCGGTGGCGGCCAATGAGAATTTTTTCCGTGACTCACTTATAAACGTTGGAAAGAGCGATGACTTCTACTTGATGTTCCTGGTCCACGTCAAAGGTCTGTATTAATGGTTTATAATTTTTTATAACAGAAATTAAATAAAGATAATGAAACATCGTTTATGTATGCAAAGGTGCCACTCAATATATCCGTCTTCGCATTTATCACATATACGACGTTTTCGCAAATCCACAAAAGCGCGTTCGTAAAATTCTGGTTCCCACTCTTGAATTCAACACTTGACTTTCTTATCACGCGTTCCTCCGAATCAAATATTTTCCCACGTAAAAATCTCTTTAATCTACCCCAAAGAAGAAAATCCTAGGTTTTTCATTCCGGACAATATGCAATGTGAAACATAATCGACCGATCGAATTTCACAATTGTCGAAAGAGACAAAACCGATTTGTGGTGTTCTGCTTTACGGTGGGGAGACTTAAGGTATTCGTCTATTTGTGGATATATCTTACTTTTCATGGATCTCTCCAATTGTCAAAAGAATTTGCAATATCTTTTCTTATTAATACCGGCATTTTTTTTCATTTTTTTAATTGTTTTAAGGCGATCTTGGTGTCTGAAAACCGTGATCATGCTCACTATTACGTCTTTTGTAAAATAAAAGAATAATAAATCATGAAAAAAATACGGGATTACGCCACATAATACAAATTTTGAAGATGACAATCCGATTTTTGGCGTAAATATGACAAAGATGGTAAGTCAGATAATATCCGAAAACTTTAAAATTTTCATCGTCCTGGAGCGGGACTCGAACCCGCGTCTCCCAGAAAATGCCCGGGTATGCTAACCACTAAACCACCCAGAACGACCAAGTTTCAAGTTTCCCGTTAAGTTAGCATACCCGGGCGTTTTCTGGGAGACGCGGGTTCGAGTCCCGCTCCAGGACGATGAACATTTTCAAGTTTTCGGATATTGTCTGACTTACCATCTTTGTCATATTTACGCCAAAAATCGGAATGTCATCTTCAAAATTTGCGTTATATGGCGTAATCCCGTATTTTTTCATGATTTATCTGCTGCTCCGGGCAAACACGAGATAAGATTCTTAACCTCCAGATTCGCTAAGCATGAATGCCGGTTGCTTCGACTAGCGAATCCTGTGATGGTTATATTCAATTTATCGGGGCCGCCCCGGTGGCGCAGTGGTCTAAGCGATGGCCTCTGATCATTCGTCCGAACGGGGTCCGGGCTCGAATCCCGGTGAGGCATGGATGTTGTGTTTGTCTTACGGCCCTGGCTCTTTCTCTTCCCTGGAACCAGTGACCCTAAATTAGGGACGGGCGACTGCTTATAGCCCATTGAGTTGCTCACGGTGGTCGTTCAACCTCCAATCAAAAAAAAAAAAAAAATTATCAGAAACTTGAAACTTGGTCGTTCCGGGTGGTGTAGTGGTTAGCATACCCGGGCGTTTTCTTAGAGACGCGGGTTCGAGTCCCGCTCCAGGACGATGAAAATTTTCAAGTTTTCGGATATTATCTGACTTACCATCTTTGTCACATTTACGCCAAAAATCGGATTGTCATCTTCAAAATTTGTATTATATGGCGTCATCCCGTATTTCTTTTATGATCTATCTGCTTCTCCGGGCAAACACGGGATAAGATTCTTAACCTCCAGATTCGCTAAGCATGAATGCCGGTTGCTTCGACTAGCGAATCTTGTGATGGTTATATTCAAATTGATCGGAAACTTGAAACTTGGTCGTTCTGGGTGGTGTACTGGTTAGCATACCCGGGCGTTTTCTGGGAGACGCGGGTTCGAGTCCCGCTCCAGGACGATGAAAATTTTCAAGTTTTCGGATATTATCTGACTTACCATCTTTGTCACATTTACGCCAAAAATCGGATTGTCATCTTCAAAATTTGTATTATATGGCGTAATCCCGTATTTCTTTCATGATTTATCTGCTTCTTCGGCCAAACACGGGATAAGATTCTTAACCTCCAGATTCGCTAAACGTGAATGCCGGTTGCTTCGACTAGCGAATCTTGTGATGGTTATATTCAAATTGATCGGAAACTTGAAACTTGGTCGTTCTGGGTGGTGTACTGGTTAGCATAGCCGGGCGTTTTCTGGGAGACGCGGGTTCGAGTCCCGCTCCAGGACGATGAAAATTTTCAAGTTTTCGGATATTATCTGACTTACCATCTTTGTCACATTTACGCCAAAAATCGGATTGTTATCTTCAAAGAATAATAATTAATACACACAATTCACGTGGATTTGGAACATCAAACAGAAGACATCTCTCTTTCCACGTTTATAAGTGAGTCACGGAAAAATTCTCATCGGCCACCACCGGGAATCGAACCCAGGGTCTTCCAGTTACGCGCCGGACATTCAACCACTGCACCACAGAGGCGTCGATTAATTTGTGTTTATTAATTATTCATTCCCCTCCTAGTTATTTGTTCAGGTGCTGCTTACCATCTTTGGTGAATCCCCAGCATTGTGCGGGGCTCCAAGAAGCAAACTACCATGTGGTTTGTCAGTTAGTCGTACGTGAGTCTGGTTAATTCGAGGTCGCTGTGGTGCAGTGGCAGCATGTCCGGCGCGTAAACGGAAGATCCTGGGATCGATTCTTGGTGGCAGCCGATGAAAATTTTCCGTGACTCAATTATAAACGTGGAAAGAGCGATGACTTCTGTTTGAAAAGAAGATCAAGCTTATGTTATCACTTTGTCGTTCCCGCCCGTTCTTCTATCTGTGGACACCATATCTCTGCAACTATTTGTCAATTTGAGAGATTCAGTTTTGCATTCAGAAGATTAAAATATAAGAATGATGATAATTGCATTCCGGTTCCTTCCGATGCACAATTTTGCCACAAAAAAAGACGTAAACGAAGATGATATTGAATTCAAAGTACATCTTATTATACAATCGTGGCTAAAATTCCTGCACCATTAGACCGAAAGTCAATTTTTAATGTTTGAGGTCAACTTAAATAACGTAATGGTAAAGTCAGGAATCCATATTATAAGTCATTTTAAAGGACATTTTATGCTGAATTAAAATATTTTTACAGAATGTTGCTACCAGTAACAGAAGTGAAGTTACTAGTAAACATGTGCAAGCGAGGAAACACAAATCCAGTTTTGAAAAAGCGTTTGCGCCCCTCTAATCCACTATAGCTTTCTCCGATGTCCGCTAGTGAGATATACACTGCCGGAAAGTGAAAAAAGAACACCAAGAAGGAGACGTCTGATACCAACGAAGCATAATAACGGAATACAGAGGATAACGTGATCAAAACATTTATGGCAAAATACAGCTGTATTTGCTGGTAAACTGAAGAATAACATTTCCATGTGACATGGTTAGTACGAGATTGAACCGCCATGAACTGCGTCACACTGTGCAATTCTGGCATGGAGTCTGTCGTACAGATGTTGGATGCAAGTTTGGGGTATTCAGTTATAAGCATCCTCAACCTGGACGCGTAAATCGGGGATGGTCGTGGCTGGCCGTGGAGACCGGATAAGTCGGTGTCCCATAAAATCCCACACGAGCTCAATGGGGGACAAATCCGGTGAACGTGCAGGCCATGGAAGTTGTCTCACACACTGAAGTGTATGTTGCGTTGCACGTGCCGTGTGTGGGCGTGCGTTATCTTGCTGGAAAACACCACGATGGACCGATCTTACAAATGGAACAACAACGGGCTGAATGACGTTGTTGATGTAGGAGGAACTGTTTAACGCATCCGGTACAAACACTAGTTGTGTACGGGAGTGATAGCTGATCGCTCCCCACACCAGGAGACCAGGTGTAGGACCTGTGTGTCGCTGGCGGATGCAAGAAGGGTGGAGACGATCCGCTGTGCGTCTGCGAACACGCATACGGCCATCAGAGGCTCTCAAGCAGAATCTCCTTTCATCGCTGGAGACGACAGTTCGCCATTGCGTTCTCCAGTGCAGACGTTGGCGACACCACTGAAGCCTTTCCTGACGATGGGCTGGAGTCAGAGGTACACATGTCAGAGGCACACGTGCACGTAGTCCTGCATCCAGTAGACGGTTGCGGTTTGTTCCGACTGTCACCTCAGGTACAACGGCAGCTTGGATTTGCGTCGCGTTGGATGTTCTGCTTGACAACGCCGCTCTTCTTATGCGTCTATCGGTCCGTTCATCAGTCCGTCTGTGACTCCCGGTTCCACGTCTTCTCGTGTGGGAATGTTCCTCGGATCATTTACGCCACCATCGTACCACCACCGATACTTCACGTCCAATTCGCTCCGCAATACGACGATACGACCACCCGGCCTTGCGGAGTCCGACTAGACGACCTTGCTCAAAGTTCGATAACTACTGAAATCGTATACGTCTTTCAGATCCAGGTATTGTAGCTTCTTCAGGGTCTTCGCACGCGTCCGTACGCCGACGACTGATTACATTTACTTCGCCGTACTCCTTATATACTACCGACGATAATTTGCATATTATGCCGTGCTGTGGCGTAAGCGCTCCCCGCTTGGTCCCCAAATTACCATCACACGTACGTAAACTCGACCCCATTAACATATGTAAATTTCATGATCGTCCGCCAATTCCTTCTTGGTGTTCTTTTTTCACTTTCCGCCAGTGTATAAAGGATGCAGAATCGTATACGGATTTAGAACGCAGCTGCTTTTAGGCAGTTGACGGACGTTTATGCACAATTCCTGGTGATATTTGAATTTCGGAATGTCAGAGACCCGAAAATTGGTCCTGCCCCTTCAAACCAGGGCAAAAATTATTACTTTGCATGAACTTGAGCTCAGTAATCGTTAAATTGCTGTTAAATGTGACTGTAATCATTCCACTGTCTTTCGCACAATTAAACGAGTTGCAGAAATTGGATGTGTGGGAAACAGGAAAAGAACAGATCGACCAAGTCTGTGTACTGAACGTGATGATCGCATGTTGTTTCGTCGTTCCTTAAAATCAAGGTTTAAAACAGCCACTGATTTAAGGAATCAGTGGGAGAATAGAGTAGGCATTAGTGCATATGCATGTACAGTTGGTCGTAGGCTACAAGAAAATAGACTGACTGCAGGAAAACCTTTCCTTACTGAACAACAACGGCTCAAAAGAATTGCTTGTGCCAAGGCACACAAGAATTGGGCTGTTGAATGGAAAAATGTTATTTTCAGTGATGAAACAACTGTTACTATTTCCGCTGATAATGGAAATAATTATCTACGTCTTCGAGCTGGTGAAAGATATAAGGCATGCTGCACCCAGCCAATAATAATCAAGCACCCACATTCGGTGATGTTATGTTCCTGTATTTCAGCCAGTGGTGTTTGCCATCTGCACATTATTGGTTGCACATTGAATGGAACAAAATATGTGGATATTTTGGAGTCTAAACTGCTACCATCTGCACAAGATATTGGTTTGCGGAATTTTATATTTTAGGACGATAACGCGTCTTGTCATGGGCCAAAGTTGGTTGACGAGTGGTTTAATCGGAAAGTTATGGGAAAATTTCAGTGGCCGGTACAGTCACCGGATCTTAATCCCATAAAGAATCTGTGAGTGAGATTGAAGCAAAAGATCTATCAACAAGGACCCTCATCTAAAACAGCGTTAATTGAATCTGTAAGGGCCGTATGGTTCCGTGTTATGACCAATGTTCAACTAAAGAAGCTCATTATTTCCATGCCAAGATTTGTTACTAAGAAACCGTGGTTACCTAATTAAGTATTAAAGCTTATTTTGCTTGAAAATCCTCTAAATACGTGGGGTCAGTTGAATAAATAAATCCATCGCTCTTTCCACGTTAAGCACGCATAGCAACCGAATAACAAATAAAAAAATAACACCAAATAAATGAAAACAATAATAAATCATCATCATCATCATCATCATCATTGTCAACCATTATCAATCCACTGCTGGACGAAGGTCTCCCCAAGTTTCCTCCACAACGGTCTGTCTTGTGCCAGTCTCCTCCATGTCACCCCTGCATACTTTCGAATTTCATCCACCCATCTCCCATGTGGTCTTCTTCTGGGTCTTTTCCTGTCCCTTGGAATCCAATCTAAAATTTCGGCTGTCCATCGATGATCTGTCCTTCTGGCAGTATGTCCAGCCCATTGCCATTTCAGGGATTTAACTCTGATCATGATGTCTTCCACTCTTGTCATTTTTCGGATCCACGAGTTCCTCTTCTTATCTCTCCTGGTTACACCAAGTATGCACCTCTCCATGCTGCTTTGAGTTGTCTGCAGCCTTTGTATGTCTCTTTTAGTTAAGGTCCACGTCTCTGCACCATACGTAAGCACTGGAAGGATGCATTGATCAAACACTTTTCTTTTAAGACATAATGGCATATTGCTCTTGAAAATTATGCTGTTTCTTCCAAAAGCTCTCCAGGCAAGTTTTGTACGCCGATTAATTACTTCATCAATGTGACCCTCACTTGATATCTGCTGTCCAAGATAAACGTACGTGTCTGTTATCTCCAGCTTTTCTCCATCAATCGATAAATCTTCATTTCTTGTAAAAGCATTGAACATCACTTTTGTCTTCTGAAAGTTCATTTTTAATCCCACTTCTTTACTCTTGTCAGCAAGTTCCTGGATGATACTCTGCAGCTCTGATGGGCTAGTTGCAAAAATGACTACGTCATCAGCAAAACGAAGGTGGGTTAGATAATCTCCATTAATCTTTATCCCCTTGTTTTCCCAGCTCAGTGACTGAAAAACACCCTCCAATGTGGCATTAAAGAGTTTCGGAGATATGGTGTCACCTTGTCTCACTCCCTTTCCAATTTTTATGTGTGTTGTAATAATATATGAAAATAAATAATAATATATGAAAATAAATAATAATAAATAATAATATATGAAAACAAAATAATAACAAATATAATGAATAACAGATATCGAGAGATTCGGTATTCAATTCCCCGACGGCGGCCGAATAGCCTAATTTATTTGTTGTTAAGTTATTTCAAGTGTCCTGCAAGTTTCAATAATGTACTTCCTGTACAGTAATTTTTCGTTAAATGCATTGTACACTAATTTCACAAATTCCACATTTTTCATTTTTTAAGTACAGCCTCTTGCACGGCTTTTCCGCTAGGGGGCGGAAAAGTAAATTGCTTTTCCCCCGATATCTCTGCTTCTAAGTGTCCGATTTGGAAAATTATTTTTGCCTTGGGAAAATTAAAATGTAGGAATGATCATCCTTGCATTCCTGTTTTCTTTCAATGCACAGCTTCGCCACAAGAAGACGTTAATGCAGATGATATCGAATTGAAAATACATTTTATTCGAAATATTTGTTTCTAAACATCCAATTGAAAAAGGTATTTTTCCTGTTGATGCCATTTATATCGAATAATATTTTAGGTAGTTCTTTTTTTCAAATAATGCCACAGATTTTCCGCTAGGGCTAGGAACGATAAATTGCGTTTTCTCCGATATCTCTGCTACTAAGAATCCGATTTGAAAATTATTTTTGCGTTGGTGAGACAGAAATGTAAGAATGGTGTGTAACGTACCAGGAGATGTGACGTACCTGCCAGAAGGACGCACACGACATAAAGGCAGATAGGAATCAGAATAAAAATGACGGAGAAATTTACTTCGTTATAATGGCGCCCGAACTATCCGGATGACCCTACCGTTCAAAATCTCGCATTGGTGTGATGTTATTTCCACACCGCGAGATAGGAAAAATAAGAGAATCCCTTCTCCAGCACTAAAAAAAAAATATATAAGGGGGAGATGATGTGACGTACCAGGAGATGTGACGTACCTGCCAGAAGGACGCACACGACATAAAGGCAGATAGGAATCAGAATAAAAATGACGGAGAAATTTACTTCGTTAGAGGTGATCCTTGCATTCCGGTTTTCTTCCGATGCACAAATTCGCCACAAGAAGACGTAAACGCAGATGATACCGAATTAAAAGTGCATCTTATTCCATATATTTTGTTCTAAATATCCGATTGAAGAACTCATTTTTTATTTTGATGCCGTTTATATCGAAGACTATTTTAGGTACAGCCTCATTTCCAAGTAACGCACGGTTTTTCCGCTAGGGGCGAAAAGGTAAATTGCATTTCCTCCGATATTTCTGCTTCTAAACGTCAGATTTGAAAACTTATTTCTGCACCGGATACAGCTCCAGATGAGAAATGTTTTCCAAATAATTTCTAATTTTTAGTATCGAATGATATGTTCACCAGGAGGCATAAGTGTTTATTTCTGCTTCTTATTTCCCCTTTCGCTCTTTATATTCCCACAAATGTTCGATTACACTAAGTTCTGGAGATTGAGGTGGCCATACCAGGTTCTGTACTTCATTCTTATTAACCACAAACCACAATTTTGCACGTTTCACACATTGCACAGGTGCATTGTCTGCTTGAAACCAGGGACGGGCATTAGTGACCAATGCCTACAACACTGATTAGAGAAGAATGGATTCATACGTTCTGGATCCATATGTGAACGTACGGAATTCCAGCAGATAACCAATCGCCGTAAGGAATGCCATGTTATGGCACCCAACAGTACAATGATCCACCTCCGTGCTTCACAGGTGGAACCACACGGTTGTGGGTTGTACGCTTGTACACGTTTTCCCCACGCGTACACTGTACCAGTGATAGAAAGCCATGTTAAAAGTCTGCACGGGTCCGGGCCGACCGCGTATTTCACAAGTGAATGGGCGTAATTGCGATTAAGTCCATTTTCGCCACGCGATTGGTTCAGAACTACTTTGGAGATTGCAAAGTAGGCGGGGCCTATGAGGAGAGTCATGTGACGGAGACATGTAGGCTTTGCTGCACTCGCCATATGCCATTTTAATGTTCGGGTGTTTTCATTGCAACAATGGTTATCTTGAGTTGTTTCACCCGTACAGTCGGAATGAGACAGGAGGTGAATAGAGAGTATACTTTATTTGAAGGGAAACTTTTGAGTTTTTATATCAACATGACTTCTTGGACTTATCTTCCGAAGTACCTTTCACTCTATATAGTTCTCACAGCGCCGAGAGATGTCAGCACGTCACTCCTCCTTTGGCTCAGGAGTAGTACTGATGTTTTCTGTATGGAGACCCCATTAGTTGTTTAACTTTTTTTTTTTCAGGGTAGAACTGGGGTTGAAATGTGGAATTGAAGGCATTTTTCATGAAGTTTGGAGGGACAAAAATATGAGGAATTTCCTAAATATTTGAAAACAATACACTGGCGGAAAAAGAAAAAAGAACACCAAGAAGGAGACGTCTGATACCAACGAAATTTATACAGCTTAATAACGGAATGCAGAGGATAACGTGATCAAAACATTATGGCAAAATACAGCTGTATTTGCTGGTAAACTGAAAAATAACATTTCCATGTAACATGGTTAGTACGAGGTTGAACCGCCATGAACTGCGTCACACTGTGCAATTCTGGCATGGAGTCTGTCGTACAGATGTTGGATGTAAGTTTGGGGTATTCAGTTCCAAGCATCCTTAACCTGGACGCGTAAATCCGGGATGGTCGTGGCTGGCCGTGGAGACCGGATAAGTCGTTGTCCCATGAAATCCCACATGTGCTCAATGGGGAACAAATCCGGTGAACGTGCAGGCCATGGAAGTTGTCTCACACCCTGAAGTGCATGTTGCGTTGCACGTGCCGTGTGTGGGCGTGCGTTATCTTGCTGGAAAACACCACGATGGACCGACCTTACAAATGGCTCAACAATGGGCTAAATGATGTTGTTGATGTAGGAGGTGCTGTTTAACGTACCCGGTACAAACACTAGGTGTGTACGGGAGTGATAGCTGATCGCTCCCCACACCAGGAGACCAGGTGTAGGCCCTGTGTGTCGCTGGCGGATGCAAGAAGGTTGGAGACGCTCCCCTGTGCGTCTGCGAACACGCATACGGCCATCGGAGGCTCTCAAGCACAATCTACTTTCATCGCTGAACACGACAGATAGACATTGCGTTCTCCAGTGCAAACGTTGGCGATACCATTGCAGCCGTTCTTGACGGCGGGCTGGAGTCAGAGGAACACCTGCCAGAGGCACACGTGCACGTAGTCCTGCATCCAGTAGACGGTTGCGTATTGTTCGCACAGTCACCTCAGGTGCAACGGCAGCTCGGATTTGCGTCGCAGTGGATGTTCTGCTTGACAACGCCACTCTTCTTATGCATCGATCGGTCCGCTCATCAGTCCGTCTGTGACTCCCGGTTCCACGTCTTCTCATGTGGGAATGTTCCTCGGACCATCTACGCCACCATCGTACCACCACCGATACTTCCCGTCCAATTCGCTCCGCAATACGACGATAAGACCATCCCGCCTCGCGGAGTCCGACTAGAGGACCTCGCTCAAAGTCCGATAACTGCTGAAATGGTACACGTCTTCCATGTCCAGGCATTGTAGATTCTCCAGGGTCTTCGCTCGTGTGCGTACGCCGACGACTGATCACATTCACTTCGCCGTACTCCTTAAATACCTCTGACGATAATTTGCATATTATGCCGTGCTGTGGTGTAAGCGCTTACCGGTTGGTTCCGAAATTAAGATCACACCTACGTGAACTCGACGCCATTAACATATGTAAATTTCATGATCGTCTGCCAATTCTTTCTTGGTGTTCTTTTTCACTTTCCGCCAGTGTATATATGACAGATCACTTACTATTTTATCAGACACAATATATGGCAAACAACATTCTGGAGTATTTATTCCAACGGAGCTGTCTTATTTCAACAGAACACTGCTTTGAGGTCTTACTTAGTGTCATTAGGTAGTTCTTTGCTAATACAAAATCACCCTATGTGATTTTTTTCTAGTCAGACCTCTTCAAATGAAACATTCTCATACCATAACTCCACCCTACCGTGCTTCAAAGTCGGCTACGAGCACTCCGGCAGCAGACGTCCTTTGGGTAACTCCAAACCCAAACGCGTCCATCCAATAGTTGCAGTTTCGTGGATCTTTTAGGGCGAGGTGAATTCCTGCAAAGTCCCGTCTCTTTCCACTTGTTGATGACAAAAGCCACAGACGATTTGGCGACCTTTCTGTCATCAGCAATGCTTTTTACGTTCATACCTCCAACTGAGCAGCTTATTACTACACCCTTTTGAAACTCGGAGAGCTCTCTCTCCTGCTAACCATTTTATCAGCGATTTATCTGAGCGTACTCCCGGTTCCGTCTTTTTTACGCTTTCCAACTGTAGGTTGAAGAAATATACATGCTTCAGCTTTGCCCATCTGCCCGTCCGCACGATAACTCGCGTAAAAATGGTTCGATTGCGATGAAATTGTAGTATGTGGTAGGGGACCACCTGGAGACCAACCCTATTGAAAATGGATGAAATGGGGTCAAACGTAAAGGCATAGGAGCGGGATCCATTCCATTGCTTTTGTGCGTCATAACTGGCGTAAACATGGTTCGATTTCGATGAAATTATAATATGTGGTAAGGGACTACCTGTTGACGAACCCTGTTGAAAATAGGCGAGATGGGGTCATAGGTCAAGGTAAAGGGGCGGGATCCATTCCATTGCCCTTATGCGTCATAACTAGCGTAAAAAATTTTCGATTGAGACAAAGCTTTATCATGTTGTTCCAGAGGTATACTTAACCGGTTCTGTTGAATATCATTGAAATGGGGTCAAAGGTCAGGGCATAGGAGCGAGATTTATTCTGCAGCCATTATTCTCATAACTTGAATAAAAAAGTTTTTATTGCAACAAAACTTTAATATCTTGTTTTGGAGGTATACTGAACTAATTTTGTTTAATATCATCAGAATGAAGTGAAAGGTCAGGACACAGGAGCGAGATTTTTTCTACTGACACTATTTTCATAACTTGAGTAATGATGGAAAGCGTATCGTAATCAATGCATTGCGTGGCTTTACTAACTTGTTTTTATACTAATTGACCACGTGTGTTTTGTGGGAGCACAGCAATGCGCCTGCGTGGGGTATTCAATCACTTTTGTCAACATAGTTTACACAGAAGAGCAATTGAATTAGAGACAGCTGGCGTTATGCAAATGTGGCGCTGTGGGTGGCACTGTAAACGGAAACGGCATGACGTATGCCGAGATCCGACAATATAAGGAGTGATGCGACGGTAATCAGTAAGAATCGGACGCAGTATTGGGTAAGACGAAGGATCTAAGCGCATTTTATCGTGGGCAAATTGTCGGGTCCCGACGAATGGGTCACTGCATCTCGGAAGTCGCACAGGCACTGGAATTTTCATGAGCCACTGTGTCACTGGGTGCACCGTGAGTACACCGAATCCGGTAAAACCATGCCTGCAAGGGCCAACTGCCGTGGACAACAGCGTGCGGATGAGCGGGGACATCGTCGACTAGCTCGCAATGTAACAGCGGATAGACGGGCCACAGTGCAAGGAATCACTCGACAATTTAACGCTTGTGCACAAAAAGTGTAAGCAGCCACACCATCCAGAACCATCTCCTCGCTATGGGGTACAGAAGTCATCGTTCCACGAGGGTACCACTGCTGACCGCACATCACAGGGTGTAAAGATTAACATGGGCGCTGGAATATCGTCACTGGACCCTAGACATGTGCAAAATGTTGCCTGGACTGATGAGTCGAGATTCACGTTGGTACATGCGGATGGCAGGATACGAGTACGGCGCAAACCACATGAAGCGATGGATCCTTCTTGCCAGCAGGGCACTCTTCAAGCTGGTGGGGGTGGCATTCTCGTCTGGGGACTATTTACGTGGAATGAAATGGGACCCCTGGTACGTGTGACATCGTCCCTCACAGATCAACGTTACCAGGATATCCCGGACGACCATTTGCTCCCGTTTGTGCGTCTTCAACATCCCACTGGGGACCGAATCCTTCAACAAAACAATGCACCTCCCAAATTGTATCCGAATGGTTGGATGAACACTCCACCGACGTGACCTCAATCCCATCGAGCACATCTGGGATGCCATCGAGAGAGATGTTCTAGGCTCTGACCCTCCTCCATCAAATCTTCGTGAACCTGTGGGAGCTTGTTCATGGGTCGTGGATCCAACGCTTCCGGGGTCTTGTCGAGTCCATGCCGAGACGAATCGCCGCCGTCATTAGGGCGAAAGGTGGTGCTACGCCTTATCAGACAGGTATCTCTAATTTAATTGCTCTTCAGTGTATATTACATGGCACGTGACGTCACCTGTGTGATTTGTTTGCGACGCATTGTGCGTACTTCAGTCGGTGTTTCCATTATTTTCTTGGCAAACCCCTGTACATTTATCAAGTTATTACAAAGAAGAATCTGTAGACCAAAAATTATGCGAATTCTAAAATTTTACTTTCTGTACCTTGCAATACTTATACTTCTGCTCGGATTATTTTTCACATGGTAATAATAAAAAGGTATGCTAATAGCATTAATGGAAGTGCGAAAAGGCAGACGAGATGTTCGGCAGATACCGTGTTACCGAGAATAAATACCATGTATTACTGGTTTACAAGTGCCCTGGAAGTGACATTTGAAGACGATCTTTACGAAAACAAGAAGGAATTAATTCCGGTTCTAATATTTAATGATTAACGATGTCAGCGCTTTGGCTTTCTTCCAGAAGCAAAAGGTCCTGTCATTTGAAATTCACCCAGAGATAATGCATCATCACAATTTTGCAGTCGAATAAACAAAATTCGTTGTCACTGCACGAACATTGATCATTCTGGTTTATGTTTCCTCCGTGCTAGAAATAATTGGCTAATGATTTGAAATTCTACAGATTCGTGGCGTCGATTCTTATAGATGGATTGTAACAGGGAAGCCAAACGAAGTACAGATTCTTCGTTACAAGGGGAACTTTGGAATGCATCCGTTTTAGTGCTTTCGAAATAAACTCCAACGATATAATACAAATTTGAAGTAGTGATTCCATCTATGGGTGTAAATTAGGACAAGAGTTGTACGTCAAATAATATCCGAAAATTTAATTAATTGTCCTTGAGCGGGAATCGAACTCGAGTCTCTCGGTTTGCCCCCGAGTTTGCTAACCACTACACCACCCAGAGCGACCAAGTCTCAACTTTCCGACTAATTTGAATTTCACACGTCACAGACTTGGAATCGCCAGTCGAAGTGACGACATTCATATTTAGCAAATCGAGATGAATAGAATTCATTGTCTCGTGTGATTACCCGGAGAAGCAGATAAATCATGAATACGGGATTACACTAGTGTGCACTACCAATTTGTAGTTGTGCAAACTAAAAGAATAGATTACTCGTGTTAAAATGTCCTGAGAAACCGTGGTAAATAACCCTCTAAGCACGGTACACTAAAAAGAAAATTCACGATGAGATGGAAGACAAAATTATAATTACACTAAAATAAAATTCACGATGAGATGGAAGACAAAATTATAATTACACTAAAATAAAATTCACGATGAGATGGAAGACAAAAATTATAAATTTTATGTTTGCTTACCAAAATGAAGTTGTCCTAACACGTAACTACATCATACTAAAATCAGTAAAACTTGTTACGTCATTAAAATGTCGTTATTGCACATTTAATGATGTAACAATTGCGTAATTTTCTTAAAATCTTAATTCATTTGATACAAACTGCGGATTAAGCAGCAATTCACTGTATGCATGTTGAAAAGAGTTTTATTGAGCCTTTAGTAATAATTTAAAAACGCACAGGAAAAAATTCAGTCTTTTTTCTTGACTTTTTTTTTACATTGGTGTGCAACTTAATTCTCGGCACCTAAACGCAAGCGATCATAGAACGTCGGCAAATGCAAATAGCTGTGTGCGATAATGGCTGATAGCAGCGCCGTCCAACAGCTTTGCAGGCAACCGTAACCGCTTACAGCTGTAGTAACAGAAGGGACGAAAGTTGACGGTGAAAGCAATGTCGTTCGAGAAGCAACATTTGAGGCACTGCCTTCTTGTTCGCGTTTCAGCTAAAAAAAAGTGCCGCGGAAGCACAGCAAATAATCTGTGCTGCTTTGGGTGGGGCTGATGTGTCCTACAGTACGTGTAAGAAGTGGTTCCAGCAATTTAGGCAGGGAAATCTCTATCTCCGTGATGCAGGACGTCCGGAACAGCCATAGAAAGTTGCCGATGAGGAACTGGAACAATGTTGGACGCGTATTCCCTGTTGCACACAGTCAGAGCTCGCCCAGGAACTCAGAGTAACACGGGAGGCCATTGTAAAGCACCTGCACAAGCTTAGACGGATTCACACGGAGGCTGTTGGATTTGTGCAGCCCTTTTCAAATGGATTCACAGAGATTTGTCAGATTTGTGCGGCCATTTTCAAACTGCTGGCACCACTTTAAAATAGGAAGGCGAGACACGGCATTTCCCCCGTATGCAGAACAAATTTCACGATGAATGTCAGTGCAATTTAGCAGCTTAACCCACAAAAATCGAATGGTTCTATATCACTTCCAATTCGGAGTAAGAATCCAGTTGGGGCGCCATTTCAAGCTGCCTCCTGTTGCGCACGCCTTACGGAGTAACTGAACTAAAACACCTCCCGTCGGCAGCTCTGGCGTATTGTTTACTTCGCTCCCAAGCACACACGTTCTGACTGCAATTCCGCACCAGACAGCGCTATGTGTAACTTACTTTTTCATTCATCTCCGTATTACGACGAGTTTCAGGATAGCCGATATACTTTTGAACAGATAGTGTAGTTATTTGGACATGTTGAAATGTCACATTATTGGCCACCGTTCCTGATAGCCGAAGGGGGGGGGGAGGTCTGAAGTGCCTGAGTTTCCTACCATTCGTCAGAGATATGCCGCTCTTAAACTTTTACAGTCGTTCTAACTCTTCAAATGTCGGCTGGTCCAAAACATCCAAAAACTAAGTCGTACAGCCAAACTCAAAATAGCGTGGTATAGAAATTAATTTTTATATTCGGGGACTTAACGACCACAGTGAGCAACTGAATGGGATGTAAGTAGTCACCCGTCCCTAATATACGACTATTGGATCCAGGGAATGGGAAGAGATAATTCCGTAAGGCGTACGCAACATTCATATCTGACTGAGATTCAAACCCGGACGCATCTCAGACGAATTATTAAAAGCCAGCTCTTACACCACTGTTCCACTAGGGCCGCATGATCCGTCTTTCAGGAAATGTCATTTTTTTCTGAAAAAAACTCAGTACCTGAGCTCAGGAAAGTAGAAGCTCAGGTATAGGAAAGTAAAATTCATACCTGAGCTCAGGAAAGTAAAAGCTCAGGCGTAGGAAAGTAAAGCTCAAGTATAGGAAAGTAAAGTTCTTACCTGACCTCAAGTTTAGGAAAGTAAAGCTCATACCTGAGCTCAGGAAAGTAAAAGCTTAGGTGTAGGAAAGTAAAGCTCAGGTATAGGAAAGTAAAATTCATACCTGAGCTCAGGAAAGTAAAAGCTCCGGTATAGGAGAGTGAAAATGCATACCTGAGCTCAGGACATTAAATGCTCAGGCGTAGGAAAGTAAAGCTCAGGTATAGGAAAGTAAAGTTTATACCTGAGCTCAAGTGTAGGAAAGTAAAGCTCATACCTGAGCTCAGAAAAGTAGAAGCTCAGGTGTAGGAAACAAAGGTCAGGTATAGGAAAGTAAAATTCATACCTGAGTCAGGAAAGTAAAAGCTCAGGCGTAGGAAAGTAAAGTTCTTACCTGAGCTCAAGTGTAGGAAAGTAAAGCTCCTACCTGAGCTCAGGAAAGTAAAACCTCAGGTGTAAGAAAGTAAAGTTCATGTATAGGAAAGTAAAGTTCATGTATAGGAAAGTAAAATTCATACCCGAGCTCAGGAAAGTAAAAGCTCAGGCGTAGGAAAGTAAAGCTCAGGTATAGGAAAGTAAAGTTCTTACTTGAGCTCAAGTGTAGGAAAGTAAAGCTCATACCTGAGCTCAGGAAAGTAAAAGCTCTGGTGTAGGAAAGTAAAGCTCAAGTATAGGAAAGTAAAGCTGAGGTATAGGAAAGTAAAATTCATACCTGAGCTCAGGAAAGTGAAAGCTCAGGTGTAGGAAAGTAAAGCTCAGGTGTAGGAAAGTAAAGCTCAGGTATAGGAACGTAAAGCTCATACCTCAGCTCAGGAAAGTAAAAGCTCAGGTGTAGGAAAGTAAAGCTCGGGTATAGGAAAGAGCACCTTATACCTGAGCTTTTTTCTGAAAAGCTCAGGTAAAGCTCAGGTGTTTTTCATTTTCGTAAAAATAAGTTGCCAAACCTTTTTCGATCATGGTATTGAAGATTTTTACATAGTCTTGGAGCGTTTTTGATAAGAAATTACAGAAAATAAAAGAAGAACTGGCAATGGCGTGTTAGATGAGCACGAAACAAACATCTTCTGCAGTTAAACATCGTCTGCTAAGAAAATGGTGCCGGTAAAGAAGCTGTGAATGGAAGGCTATGTTTTTGCTCCATAAAGAGCAATCCACATTCAAATTCTGTAATTAAAACTATGCTGTGAAATTCATGGAATCAGCACTACTTACGCTATAAAAATCCACCAACCAACCAACCCCATATTATCTTTCCTTACAGTTATTTGCGGTCTTTGTATGTCTTTTTTAGTTAAGATCCACGTCTGTGCCCTGTACGTAAGCACGGGAAAGATGCACTGATTATACACTTTTCTTTCAAGACATAATGGCACATTGCTCTTAAAAATTGTATTGTTTCTTCCAAAAGTTCTCCAGACAAGTTTAATACGTCCATTAATTTCTTCATCAATGTGACGTTTGCTTGATATCTGTTGTCCAAGGTAAATGTAGGTATCTGTTATCTCCCGTTTTTCTCCATCGATCGATGGACCTATCTTTCTTGTAAGAATCATTGTTCACCAGTTTTATCTTCTGAAAGTACGTTTCTAATCCCACTTCTTTACTCTTGTCAGTAAGTTCCTGGATCGTACTCTGCAGTTCTGAAGGGGCAGTTGCAAAATGACTACAGATCAGATAACATATAGAGTATTTTGGGAAGGGAGTGTCTGACCCCAACAACCCTTAGAAATAGGAAGCTAGGAGATTTGGGATGTAGTGCACGATAGGAAAGTGACACGGAAGCGAGTAAGAAAGCGGTAGAAAGACGCCCTTATTTTTTAGTGGATGGACAGTACCGGGAGTCCGACGACTTTACGTGCCCATCCGACGCACGACGGATATTTAGTGGTTCGAGCGTTAGTAACTGTCCGGGATCGAACCTAAGGTACCTCCGTTGTAGTCACGAACGCTCACCACTAGGCCATCCGCCTCCCAAAATTAATGCAGCAAAACGAAGGTTAGTTAAATAATCTCCATTATTTTTTCCCCTTGTTTTCCCGGTTGACAGCTACAAAGATTAATGGAAGATATTTCACATTTTGCTGATGACGTAGTCATTTTTGGATTGTACAAAAAAAAAAGTTGTCTTATTTGAACTGTCACAGCACAGAATATTTCGTATATGTTACAAGTACGTAGCACTGAAACATTGAGACTTTTCAGATACGTCGCACAATGTAACAGTAATATTTCAGAAACATTACGATTACATCAAAATGTCCTCAAACGTTACATAACTTTGAAACATAACTGATACGTTACAGTGAAAGGTCTTTGTAAT
This sequence comes from Macrothele yani, assembly GCA_039090855.1. NCBI lineage: Eukaryota > Metazoa > Arthropoda > Arachnida > Araneae > Macrothelidae > Macrothele > Macrothele yani. Next base: position 14,070,870 of record CM077032.1, on the reverse strand, counting down.
TTCGACATGCCAATTTCATGTTACAGTTACGTATTTGAAAGATATTTGTAACTTCGTTACATTACTGTTACGTATTTGAAAGATATTTGTGGCATCATATTACTGTTACCTATTTACTCCGTTGAACATTATAGTTTTAATAAACTTTGTAAAATCACAATAAAAATATTACACTCGACAGCTGTTTCAAATGTAACAACATTCGTATTATGAGTTGTTTACGTTTTCACGGGTTCAACGCAGTGCGCTGTCCTTTGGGAACAGTGGCGGCGTTTATATATTGATAACAAAAGAAGAAAAAATCGGTCCCAAATGAGGGTTCGAATTTCTATTATACCTGTGGAATAGAGTATATTTCAGCGAAAAAAAGAGAGAAAATCAAATTCGCCGTTTCTTTAAATACCTACCAATATGAAATTCCTCAGCTTCAAGTTTAAAAAATCCATGCTGGTATAGTATACTAATGTAACAACACAGCCATCTACTTAGATTTTATAAAATGCTTTTTAGAATTTAAAAATTATAATAATCAAAACACTTACTTACTTTCAGATGATCTTGAATCACACACACAAAAAAAAGATGGAATATTAAATCAAGTAACTAGCTAACTCGAGTACGACAGTATCACCAAAGAATATCCCAGTAGCAAGTGGAAATACGACTACGAGAGTGCTGCGGTGAAATGGCATAAATGCGCATGCGCATCCACGCTGTTGCCAAACCAAAAATCTTAAATATCGCCGGAATGTAACATCAAAGTAGCAATTATGTACAATGGAAACTATAAAACAGTCGGTGAATGCTATTTGTAACCGTAATGTACAAAGAGTTATGTTCCAAAATAGATGTTGCTGTAAGATATCTCTGAAAGTGTAACGAAAATGACAGATTGTAAAATTATTGATACATATCTGAAACGTTTTGTGCTGTATGGGTGAGCTTCAGATTACAAGAAAATATATCACAGCTTAATAGTGCAGCACACGGTTTTCGCACTATTACATTTTTATTCTGGTTATTGCTGGTTCCTCTAATTCTGAGGAGTGAGTGTTGAAATAAAGAAACAGCAGATTCCGTCATTTCTTTAGAGACTTCTTCTCTGATATCTCTCTTTTTTTATATATATATTGAACCAAGGGCAAATCATATTTCCCAGTTCCATCTCTGGTTGTCACAGTCGGAAATTTGAGAAACTTGTCAGACACATTTCAACAATAGTTGTGAGAACACATCCGTAGTTTAGAAGCAGAAATAAATGGATGCGACAGGTAACAATAAAAAGAAAGGGGAGTGAGAAAGGGAAAAAAGAATTTAATCATGACGAAAGTGTAACACAACGTGACACAGTTTACATGTGCTATTATTGATCTGCGCGTGAGGTCAACGCTGGTTTCGGTGCCTGTCATCCTTAGGTCAATCCAAGATGACGCGAGCGAAGTCTGAAACTCTGTGTTCGTATAATCCGTTTCCTCATTGGACGATCTCGTTTTCGGATCTGAATCAGCGTTGACATGTTTTATCTCGTTTGAAATCGATTTCGTCCAAGCCTCCTCCTGCGCTCCTTTGGGAAAAGAATGTCGATGATTTGTAGGGGAGAAAATATCTTTTGAAAGGATGGTAGCTTGGTTCATTACGGGGCTACGACTTTCGCTTTCTCAAATTAACTACGAAGAGTTTTGTGACTCCTTAAGTGACAAGGAGTTACGGTGAACGTGAAATATGACTCCCGTCAGAGCATCTCCGTTAATAAAAGTTCTGTGCACATAAATTTAAGCAATTGAAGAATGCAAAATATTTATTACGTGAGCATGGGCGCCCATAGCCTAGTTTTCAGGAGAGGACAAACAAAAATTGGTTTTCAGGAGAGGAAATGTGAAATTAGTTTTTAGGTGGACACAAACAAACATTATTTTTCAGGAGGGGAAAAACAGAAATTAGTTTTCAGGAGGGGACAAACAGGAATTAGTTTCCAGGAGGGGGTAATCTGAAATTAGTTTTCAGGAGGGGACAAACAAAAATTAATATTTAGTAAGGAGAGCACAGAACCTAATTTTCATGAGCAGGCAATCTGAAATTAGTTTTCAGGAGAGTTCAATATGAAATTAGTTTTCATGACGGGTCAAACAAAAGTTAATTTTCAGGAGGGGACAATCTGAAAATTTGTTTTCAGGAGGAGGCAATCTGAAATTAGTTTTTAGGTAAACCCTAATTTTCAGGAGGGGTAAAACAGAAATTAGTTTTCAGCAGAGGCCAATCTAACATTAGTTTTCAGGCCGGAACAGACATAAATTAATTTTCAGGAAGGGGAAAACAGGAATTAGTTTTAAGGAGGGGGCAATCTGAAATTTGTTTTCAGGAGGAGCTAATCTGAAATTAATTGTCGGGCGGGGGTAAACAAAAATTAATTTTGAGAAGCGGGAAAACAGAAATTAGTTTTCAGGAGAGGGCAATCTGAAATTTGTTTTCAGGAGAGGGCAATCTGAAATTAGTTTTCAGGAGGGTACAATCTGAAATTAGTTTTCAGGACGGGGCAAACAAAAATTAATTTTCAGGAGGGGACAATCAGAAAATTAGTTTTTAAGAGAAGGCAATCTGAAATTAATTTTTAGGTGGACCCAATTAATTTTTAGGTAGACGAACAAAAATTTATTTTCAGGAGGGGGAAAACAAGAATTAGTTTGTAGGAGGGGGTAATCTGAAATTTGTTTTCAGGAGGGGGTTATCTGGAATTTGTTTTTAGGAGGGGCTGATCTGAAATTAGTTGTCTGGCAGGAGTAAACAAAAAGTAATTTTGAGGAGCAGGAAAACAGAAATTAGTTTTCAGGAAGAGCCAATTTGAAATTAGTTTTGAGGCGGGAGCAAATAAAAATTAAATTTCAGGAGGGGGAAAGCAGAAAGTAGTTTTCAGGTGGGAACAAATAAAAATTAAATTTCAGGAGGGGGAAAGTAGAAATTAGTTTTCAGGTGGGAACAAATAAAAATTGAATTTCAGGAGGGGGAAAGCAGAAATTAGTTTTCAGGTGGAAACAAATAAAAATTAAATTTCAGGAGGGGGAAAGCAAAAATTAGTTTTCAGATGGGGCAAACAAAATCTAATTTTCAGGAGGGGCAATCTAATATTAGTTTTCAGGAGTGCACAAACAAAAATTAATTTTCAAGAAGGGGAACACAGAAATTAATTTTGAGGAGGGGATAATCTGAAATTTGTTTTTTGAGGAGCGGGGAAACAGAAATTAGTTTTTAGGGGGAAATCTGAAATTAGTTTTCAGGAGGAGCCAATCTGAAATTAGTTTTCAGGAGGGGCCGATTTGGAATTAGATTTTAGGCGGCGAAAACAAAATGTAATTTTCAGGAAGGGACAATCTGAAATTAGTTTTCAGGAGGGAGCAATCTGAAATTTATTTTCAGGAAGGAGCCATCTAAAATTAGTTTTCAGGAGGGAGCAAACTAATATTAGTTTTCAGCAGGAGCAAAGAATAAGTTTTCAGAAGTAGACAAAAAATAAGTTCTTAGGAGGGATAAACTGAAATTAGTTTTTGGGGTGAGGGTAAACTAAAATGATTTTCAGCAGGGGTAAACCGAAATTAGTTCTTTGGGTGGGGGTAAACTGAAATGAATTTTCATTAGGGGTAAATTGAAATTAGTTTTTGGGCTGGGGGTAAACTGAAATTAGTTTTTGGGCTGGGGGTAAACTGAAATGAGTTTTCAGGAGGGGGCAATGAGAAATTAGTTCTGAGGAGAGGCAGAAATAGAAATTGATGAGTTGGGTTTGAAGAATGACTTAAGGTGTACTTAAGCGGTTCTTTTGATATTATATCAATAAACATATTTTAATTTTTATAACATAAATGTTACTTTTATGTGCCTGTAAATATAAGTATGTGTTGTTTAAAATCTTTGAAACTGAATTTCTCATAACAATGTTGTTGTGAATAAGACGCTGTTTCAAGTAGCTCTTCAATTCTAACTACAAATAACATACAAAAACACCACACGGAAACTTTCTCTGTCCTCTTCTTGGTGTCTAACCAGTATTACCAGATACACAACGCATAACTTTAAATGAAAATTAGAGATCCAAAGACATCATAAAAGAGGTGGATAAAGTAAATTCGACAGCTTGTTGAGACAATAGAGAAATTTCTTTGCTGTTGTTCTGAGCCTTGGCCTTTCGTCTACTTGTGACTCGTGCTCAGCGAAACTGCAGGGATCATCAAGAAAAACAAATAACCTCCAGAAAAAGTTCTGAAAACAATTTCAGATCTTTGTCAAGCAGTGAACGCGGCTGCTGCAGAGAATGATATATTTTTCCTTTTTTTTTTTTTTTTTTTTTTTTTTTGGTTGGAGGTTTAACGACCACCGTGAGCAACTCAATGGGCTATAAGCAGTCGCCCGTCCCTAATTTAGGGTCATTGGCTCCAGGGAAGGGAGAGAGCCAGTGCCGTAAGACAAACACAACATCCATGCCTGACCGGGATTCGAACCCAGACCCCTTACGGACGAATGATCATAGGCCTGCGCCACCGGGGCGGCATATTTTTCCTTCCTACGCCTTTGATGCTGTACGTATCTACGTTGTTGTCTAAAATTCAATGCAAAATTTTTATATTATTATTAGGTGTACAAATAAGTTTTAAAGCGATTTCTGTGTGACGTATACCGCTAATTTACATATCCGACATTCTCCCGCGTTGTTTTCATGTGACCGTAACTGGTCCAGACTATAAAATGTGACACAAAAGTTTGCCCAACAGTCAAACGCACTTGCACATCGGTAGGTGAAAGATGGCAAGCGATACTGCATTTATTCGACACTGCATTCGTTACGAATTTCATCAAGGAAAAAGTGCTGCAAAAGAATGTGCATCGATCTGTTCTGTTCTGGGGGAGAATATTGTATCAAAAAGCACGTGTGAGTTTTTTTTTTTATTGGAGGTTTAACGACCACCGTGAGCAACTCAATGGGCTATAAGCAGTCGCCCGTCCATAATTTAAGGTCACTGGTTCCAGGGAAGGGAGAGAGCCAGTGCCGTAAGACAAACACAACATCCATGCCTCACCGGGATTTGAACCCGGACCCCTTTCGGACGAATAATCAGAGGCCATCGCCTTAGACCACTGCGCCACCGGGGCGGCCGTGTGAGTTTGAGTTTAAACGATTTAAAGCAGGTGCAAAAACGCAGCGGTGCCCCGCAGAATTTTGCACATGAAGAACTGCAAGCATTGCTGGATGAAGATTCGTCTCAAACGCAAAACGAACTAGCTGAACAACTGGGGGTAACTCAACAAACCATTTCCAATCGTTTAAGCGTAATGGGGATGATTCAGAAGGAAAGAAAATTGGTGCTACATGACCTGAGCCAGAGGAACAAGGATGAGCGTGTCATGAAGAGTTTGAATCTGTTGAATAAACAACACAGAAAGTCTTTCCTGTGGAAAGTCGTTACGGGTGATGAAACGTGGGTATGGTACGACAATCTCAAATGCAAAAAACACTGGATTGACCCCAGTGAAGCAACGACTTCGACACCGAAACGCAATATTCATTCTAAGAATGTTCTGCTGTGCATCTGGTGGGATATGAAGGGTGTGATCTATTATGAACTATTGGGACAGGGTCAAACTGTTATTGCTGATCACTACAGGCAACAATTGCTGCGACTGAACCAGGATATCTGACAGGAACATCATTTCACAGGCAAAGGATTGCGTTCAGTGAAATTACTGCATGAGAACGCTAGGCCGCATGTTGCGAAATCGGCCAAGGAAACGTTATTGACGCTTGGCTGGGAAGTTTTGGAGCACCCGGCGTACAGTCCCGACATAGCCCCTTCAGACTATCATTTGTTCCGATCGATGCAACATGGTTTGTCTGCTGTACGGTTCCGGACATGTGACGAAGTGCAAAAATGGGTTGAAGACTTCATCGCGTCACACGACAAAGTATTCTTCATGGCTGGAATACGTCAGCTGCCCGATCGATAACGGAAGGTGATAGATAATGACGGCGCATATTTTGATTCGTAAAGGTATTGTTTTTTTCTCTCAAATTAGATGATGCGTTGTCTTAAAACGCTTTGAAACTTATTTGTACACTTAATATTTTCTACTGTGTATGCACAACTTTTTCCCTACTTTTACTGCATACATACGCATTCAGAAGTTCAGTAGAAAAATAAGTAATCATAAATAATGTCATCGCAAAAATGCATGTAGCATTTTCCAAAACCAAAAATTGTATAGCAAGATTTCCAGGAGAGGACAAGTGCCCCACTTGTACCTCCCTATGGGCGCCCATGTACGTAAGAAAGTTCTCTACAATTGTATGCAAAACAAAAAAATTTTGTTTTTTTAATTAATCAGTGTTTCCTTTCAATCTTTTGCAAAGTCTATATTATTAGTGATGACAGTTGCTTTCCTCGAATTAACTGTTCAGTTAAAGAAAGCACCGGCTGTCAAAAAAACATCTGAGTTCCCGTTTCGACCTCTACATTATGAAACAATTCCCGAAATCCACGTGGCACTGTAAATGATCCCTTTCGCGATTAAACGAAGCATATTTCAGATTCAACGTCTTCCGTAAAATGAGAGAAAGCCGAATTTCACGGATTTTTTGATCGCCAGGTTAATGGAAAATTCTTAATTTTCAGAAACCTTTCCGCGATTCCCATCCTGCATTAACGGTGAAATTTCGTATTTTTCGTGCATTAAAGGAAAATTTAGAGCTTTTGGAACCTTTCATGCAATGCAATTCCTGTCGTACATTAACGGTAAATTGCCGTTTTAAGAGGGGTTACCAAAAATTTCTGAATTTTCAGAAACCTATCAGCAATAAATTTCTTATATGGACGGCAAATTGTTGTTTTTAAGAGGTGTAAACGGGAAATTTGAATTTTCAGAAACCTTAGAGCAATTGCTTTAATATATACGGACCGTAATTTGACGGTTTTAAGAGGTGTTAACGGAAAATTTTGAAATTTCAGAAACCTTTCAGCAGTTCCTTTCCTACATTGACCGTAAATTGCTGTTTTTGAAAGGTGTTAACGAAAAATTCTGAATTTTCAGAAACCCTTCTTCAATTCCTTTTTTATATTGACAGTAAATTGTCGCTTTTAAGAGGTGTTAACGGAAAATTCTGAATTTTCAGAAACCTTTCGCCATTCCCGTCCTGTATTAACGGTAAAGTTCCGTATTTATCGTTTATTAACTGAAAATTCTGAGCTTTCGGAAACCTTTTATGCAATGCAATTCCTGTTGTACATTAACGGTAAATTGCCGTTTTAAGAGGTGTTACCAAAATTTTCTGAATTTTCAGAAACATCTCAGCAATTTATTTTTTATATGGACGGTAAATTGCCGTTTTTAAGAGGTGTTAACGGAAAATTCTGAATTTTCAGAAACCTTTCAGCAGTTCCTTTCTTACATTGACAGTAAATTGTTGTTTTAAAGATGGGTTTACGGAAAATTCTGAAATTTCAGAAACCTTCTCGCAATTCCTTTCGAATATTAACGAAAAAACTCAATTCTCACTTTTCCGTATCCGAGAAATTACCGGTAATAGGAGCGATTGGTGAGATTAGTTGAGGTTTGATTAAACTTTTAAATTTCAATCGTCTGTCGAATTTTGAAATTTATTAGCGAGATGAGATATTGTGGATAGCATATCGCATGAATTTTATTTATTGTGGCACAGGGTATTTCTTCTACTCTCCCCTATTTTGAGCACCAGCTATTTATTATATATTGTGTTACTGTAAGAAACCGATGATTATACGATCTTTGGACAACTTTAGACAAAAGCTATTTTAGCTATCAAGAGTAAATTTCATATTTAGGAGGGGTTTTTTTGTTAAATATTACTGTAAGAAAACTACATTTCACCTTTTTTACGCTTTTCAACCGTAGGTTGAAGAAGCGTATATGCTCCAGCTTTGTCCGTCCGTCCGTCTCTACCCAGCAAAAACACAAGTGCTGGGAAACTGCTCGACACCAGCTGGCAGTGATGGGTCACTGCTGGCTGAAATCTGCCGCTCACGGCCCGGTAGTGGTCCGTTGGTGACAGCGCTATCAGTTGGCGAGCCATTGATGGCCCTGCAGCATCGCCGTGAATTGTGGACCTCCAAGCAAGTGCCACTAGTGGTTCGTTGATGGCAACCAATGCAACCCCCAACAGCAGGTGAAAGCAACGGGACTGCGCATGCGCAGAAGCTACACTTGCTGTGTCTCCCATGGTACCAGTTAGTTGAAGACGACGCTGTCGTCATCGTGTTATTTTAGTGGATGTTAAGAAAAAATCCATATGTGGAGAGGCGAATTAATTTCCTAATGAAATTTTACGTCGACGAAGATATCATGTTAAGCAGTGAAATAGTAGATTACAGCCATGAAATACACCCACTCCATTCCCATGAACAATAATTCATAGAATGGAGTGGATGAATAACAAGAAAAAATTTGAAACCGCTTGAAACAAATATCCTGGAAAACCATTAAAACAACGTTTGTTGGAAAAAAAAAGAATTATACGCGTACAAAATTTAGTAATTATTTGAAATAAAAAGAAAGCAACGCTATGTGGTCTACTCATCCATGGGATGAATACACAAGACTGGGAGGAATTCGCTTCTAAAAATAACGGAAGTAAAATAAAATATATTTCCTCTTTAAAACAAATGCAGCTTCGGACAACGGAAAGGAAAGACACAACGTTAAAAATGTAACAGAATGTGACATGAACCCGGGTAATTATATATTTATTCTACAATCTCTTTTCAAGACGGCAAGGACAGTACAAAACTCTGGAAAGCGACTCTAAGTATGTACACGCCTTGAAAATGAGTGAAGTTCCCTTAAGGTAAAAAAAAAAAAAAAAAAAAAAAACTATCGTTACGTTGAAAAAATTAATTTATCAATTATATGAAACTTACTTTTATGAAAAATACCTCGCAATATTGTAAAATGAAAGAGGGAAACATTCGATTTCATATTGCATACCAAACAGACAGCTTTAAGCATATGTTCGAGCGAGCCAAATTAGTCCGGTCGGTAGAGAGCTCAGCTATCACGCCAACGGCCCGGTTTCCAATCTTCTCCGATACAAACTGGTGTTTTTCCGATCTGTTGAGAAAATTTCCCCAGCGCAGTTCGTTAAATTCGTAAGGGTAGAAAAAAAATTGTAGCATTGGGAAACTGCGGTTATCTTCGCTTTTTTTTTTAATTATTATGGCTACTACTGGGAAATTGGCGGACAAGATTCGGCAAGCCACCAGTTACGTCACGTGGTTGCCTTTTGCCACTAGCGGACCGCATTAGGCTAGCAATCATTTCTGGCACGTGCTTGCAGCGCCACTTGTGGCAGCTACTGCCTGTGATGGACCACTGATGGCCCTGTTGTGGCATATGACAACTGATGGAGTGCCAACTGTTGGCCAGCTGTTGGCCTGAACTGCTGGCCCTTCTGTTGGCCACCCGGACATTTTATTGACGGTTCGGCAGCGGCAACGTAGTGCTGGCCCAGCAAGACTGTTTTTGCTGGGTATCTATGTCCGCACGATAACTCGCGTAAAAATGGTCTGATTTCGATGAAATTTTATTATGTGGTAGGCGACCCCCTGGTTACGAACCCTATTGAAAATGGGACAAATGGGGTCAAAGGTCACGACATAGAAGCGGGATCCATTCCATTGCCCTTATGCTTCATAACTTCCGTTAATACGGTTCGATTTCGATTAAAGTTTTGTATGTATTAGGAGACTACCTCGGAAGGAAACCTTTTGAAAACGGGTGAAGTGGGGTTAAAGGTCAGGACATAAGAGCGGGACGCATTCCATTGCCCTTATGCGTCATAACTTGCGTAAGTATTGTTCGATTTCGATGAAATTTTAGTTTGTCGTAGGGGACCACCTGTAAATGAACCCTGTAGAAATTGGGAAAAATGCGGTCAAAGGTGAGGACATAGGATCGGGATCTATTCCATTGCCCTAATGCGTTATAACTTACGTAGAAATGCTTCGATTGCGACAAAACTGTATCATGTTGTTCCGGAAGTATACTTTACCGGCTCTGTTGAATATCATCGAAGTGGGGTCAAAGATCAGGTCATAGGAGCGAGATTTATTCTACCGCCATTATCCTCATAATTTGAGTAATGATTTCTGGTATGTTGGAAAGCGTATCATAATCAATGCGTTGCATGTTTTTACTAACTTGTTTAAAGATAACTGAAAGTCATTATCAATTTAAAAAAAAATCAATCTCCATTTTGCAAAATTCTTCCGCTGGGAGACGTAGACTTATATCATGTTTCCATTTCTATATTTCTTTTTTTACAGTTATTTGTAAAAGATTAGGACCACCTACCGATTTATTGAAAATTTAGATTTTCTAAGAAACAACTAATTACTAGTTAGGGATATTTGAAAAAATTTGAAATTATATGCAAAAGATATTCCATCAGGAAGTGCATCGGCTGAAAAAAGATTTTTTCAAATCGGAGTTTTAGAAGAAGAGTTATCGGGGAAAATATAATTTACTTTTACGTCCCCTAGCGGAAATTCTATGCGTAATTTAAAAAAAGTAACTATATCTAAAATACTCTTTGACATAAATGGAATCGAAAGATAAAATTATTTTTTTCAATCGGATGTTTAGAAGCAAATATGTGGAATAAAACGTATTTTTTGAATTCGACATCATCTGCATTTACGCCCTCTAGTGGAGAAATTGTGCATCGTAAAAAAGAACGAAATAAAGGATCATCATTCGCATATTTCAAGCTTCCCAATGCCAAAATAATTTTTCAAATCGGACTAATAGTTGCAGAGATATCGTGGGTACAGACGGACGGACAATAGGTAACATAAGCACGATGTTTTTTACAAAAGACGTGCTAAAAATGACACACCACAGAGGAATACTTCCATTCTCTGAAACACAAAAGGGCCGAAATCAGTAATTTGTTAGTCCACCTTTGTTTTTTATAACAGACAGAATACGATGGGGCATAATCTCAATGAGAGCGTTGCAGTAGTAACTTGAAATGTTTTTGCCTCATACCTACTTTATCGTGTCAATCAAAACTTGGGAATTTGACGACTGCTTATCTGCTACTTTGTCTTTTCAAATGGTCCGCAAACTTTCGATGGGGTTAAGGTCGGGACTATTACTGGGCAAGTCAATACCAGTTATGTTTTTCCTCTGCAGGTAGTCCTTTACTGTCTCTGATCTGTGGCATGGAGCACCGCCCTGTATTAAGATTGTGCACCTGTGCACTTGCATGATTGTGTAACACGTAACATTTCCACATAAAAACGACCACTCATGATAGTACCTGTCGGCAAAAACGATAATGAAGTAGTATCGGATACTGACATAGCACACCATATCACCTGACTGGGCGGATGTCTCAGGGTGCTAACGGTATATACACTGGTGTGCAAAAATTAAGGACGAAGAGGAGAAATTAGCATTACAACGAAACGAGCAGGCAGAACGGACCGAAAGACCACTCAGGAGATAGACTAGGGTCCGGTATGGTAGGGTACGCGCGTATATGCTGCATGACTTAGGGGGGGGCGGAGTGCCGGAAGGGTATAAAGCTCACGGGCGTTATACACTCAGCAATTCGGTGAAAGCTATTGCACGGTGTACATCGGTTTGAACGACGTCGAGTTGCTGATACCGTGTGCTATGGCTAAAAAGCAATCCAGTAGACGACATCTGGATGACTTTACCCGAGGTCGCGTCATTGGGAAGTTGGAAGAAGGTCGAAGTTTGACTAGTGTGGCCGAGGAGTTCGGGATCGCTCACAGCATCGTTTCACGAGGTTGGAGAGTATTTCAAACGACAGGAAAAACAGTCCGAGAGTTTAGCAGTGGTCGTCCACGAGCAACCACGGCGGCGGACGACCGGTATATTGTCCTACAAGAGATAAGAGACAGACGGCAGACAGCGGGAGAAATCGCAAGGCACATGCAGCAGACAACTGGACGTCCGTTATCGCGTTTTACCGTGGCCAGGAGGCTGCACAAAGGTGGTCTATTTACACGACGACCAGTACGGTGTGTGCCATCAACGCCCGCTCATCGGAGACGGCGGTTTCTGTGGTGCCAGGTACACAAGGGCGGGACACATCAGCAATGGGGTCGAGTTCTCTTCACGGATGAGAGCCGATTTAGTCTGAAGAGCGATTCTGGACGTATACACATCTGGAGAGAGCAGGCAACACGCAATTACACCTCCAACACCATCGAAAGGGACCGGTTTGGAGGTAGCAGAGTTCTCGTTTCAGGCGGTATCATGCTTGGTAGCCGTACTGACCTCCACATCTTCAAAGGAGGTTCGGCCACTGGTGTCTGCTATTCTAGCGAGGTTCTCCTGCCTCACGTGCGTTTGTTTAGAGGTGCTGGGGGTCCTGAGTTCCTGTTCATGGACGACAACGCTACACCTCATCGTACAGTGGCTGTCGCAGAGCTGTTGGAGAGTGAAGATATTCAACACATGGATTGGCCCGCAAGGTTCCCGGACCTAATTCCAATCGAACACGTGTGGGACCTTCTCGGGAGACGCTTGACAGCAGGTCACCAGCCGCTAGCGACGATTCCGCAGCTGCGATTGGTGCTACAAGAGGAATGGGCAGCGATGCCTCAACAGCTCCTTGACAACCTCTTCCTCAGCATGGACAGACGTTGTAAATCCTGCAACGCAGTCAGGGGTGATCATATCCCCTACTAAATACTGGATTTTTCTTGGCAGCCGCCTGTCACATGGACGTTTCTGTCTTCTGTCCAGTTGTGCTCGAAGCTACCTTTTCAATAAAGTGCCTTTGTATCCTTGGGATTCCTTGTTTGGACGGTTTTGCTCACTTGTCCCATATTCTTACATCTTGGGGATCTTATGGTGTGATTTGAGTCGATGTGGAGCACTTCTGCACGACGTTACATTCGAAAATCCGTCTCGTCCTTAATTTTTGCACGCCAGTGTATTTCATCAAGCCTTTTGGTCACCGAACATATGCTTCACGTGATTCAAAATGACGCATACATCCCAAAAAAGAACTTGGCTCCAATTTTCAAAAGTCCACGATTGATGACGCTTCGCAAACTGGAGTCTTTTTTCATGACAGAGGTTAGTCTAGGTTTATGTGCAGGTTTATAAGACTTTAATCCAAAATCTTTGCTAAGACGTCGATAAACATTACTGATACTAATATCAGACCCTTTTGAATGTAGACAGACCCTGATTTTCTTGTACGAATTCTTCGGAGAACGCATAACTATTCTCCTTATTCCTAATGTAATCATGTTGTGTTGTTTTCCTTGGACGTCCACTTATCATTGGGTCGCTAAATTCGCCTGTATCCCGATATTTCATGATCGTATTATAAATAACAGTCTTTCTCACATTCACCTCTCTGCTTACGTCACGTTCGGAGTAGCCTTCATGATATAAAGTCACTAGAAAAACTTAGGCCGCGGGTGGCCTAGTGGGCAACGTTCGTGACTGCCACGGAAAGAACCTCAGGTTCGATCCCAGGCAGGTACGAACGCTCGATCCACTAAATGGGCGTCGGATGGGCACGTTACGCCGTCGGAACCCGGGTGCTGGCCCCCGGTAATGAATAAGGGCGTCTTTCTCCCCCTTTCTACTTCGCTTCCGTGTCACTTTCCTATCGGGATTTCTAGCCCAAATCTCCTAGCTTCCTATTTCTAATGGTTGTTTAAGGCCTGGGGTCAGAAACACTCCATTCCTAAAATTCTCTACATATGATTATTTGATCATTCGATTCTCTGAATAACACTTAATGACGCTTTTTTTACCCATTTTTTTGCTACATAGAAAATACGTACAAAACCTCTCATCATAAAAAACCAGAAGCAAACTGGCGGTCGCACGCATTTCCAAACTCTATCAACAGATGTCGCTGTAGGATGATGCAACACCGACAGGAAGTTGAGTAATACAGACAGTAGCTGACGCAATCGACAGAAATCTTCTAATACCAACAGGTGGTCTTAAAGAATTGGTCTTAAACAGTGTTTCTTTTTGGAAATGTCTGTGACTGTTCAATTTGAAACTCTCTTTGTCTCTGATGCCTTCTTTGTGCTATGCGAAACTCTTTTGCCCCATTTAATAATTTTCGTATCATGCTGTTAAGCCGCTGGTGGAACTAAGTAGATGTTGCTATTTGTGGATGTTTTATCGATTGGATAAACCGGTTGATCGTTTTCCTAACCGGTTCCGTTGACTTCGAATAGCTCTGATAAATTTAATTCGCGTCAGAACGGTCTTAAAAGACGTGCTCATTAAAACCGAAAATTCGTTGTCATATTTCTTGTTTAATATAATTTTAATTATAGTACTTTCCTTTCTTTATGTATTTTTACCCATTTAATTATTCCCCCCTTTTTTTTCCAGTTTATTCAACCTTCTGTTATAGCGACTTGTTAAAAGTGTTAACACTCAAGGCGAAAACAAACGCAATTACGTAAAAGTTGCAATTATTTGTGCTTTTAAGAACGTTTCTAACGCAAGCAGCAAAATCTTACTTCATCGAATTGCTGCTTTCTTTGTCACTTGTTGATATCATTATATTAGATTTCTCGACGATATTTGTTGGATTCATTCACTTTTAGTTAGGGTTTAGTGATTTTCGTTTTTCTACTTCATTTTCTTTGTAATTAGTCTCAATTTTCTATTACATTTCTTCCTTTTATGCTTTGAAACGCCTTATTAGCGATTTCTATTTTCTTAATTCTCAACGAGACGTCAAATGTTTTCGTTGATTTTAATTTCGTACCTAATTTCACTTTTTATTAATTGTCTTTTCTACCTTTACATTTTTAATCAAAGCGAGGAATGGAATTATTATATTTTTATTATTTCATTTTATTATTTTATTACTCCACAGCTTTGCTGTTGTAAATTAACTATATTAACTACGGCATGCCTTCTGTTTTTCTTTTGTATCTGATATTCTCCTATATTTTCTTTTGTTTATTTTCATTCGATTTTTTCCTTCTCCATTCTGTCTTACATTTTCTCTTTACACCAGCGACAACATTTCATGACTTTGGTGAATATATTTCAAATCGCGGAGTTCATGTAAATAGAAGATGTCATCGCCATGTCCACGTTATTTGATAAACGACGTATAGCAACTAAAAAGATGTTCATCCGACACCGCTGGGATGGAACCCCAGATCTCTCGATAACTAGCCGAGTGCGTTCGCTTTACGCTGAGGTGCCGACAATTCACAGCGCTATTCGTGGTTTATCAGTCAGCAGATGTCTACACAAATCCACATTGATGGGCTCAGCAAATGATGTGTCGCCATCTAGTGGCATTCAACAGAGCGAGCTGTTTAATTACAGCTGATAAATCCAAAGGGAGATAGAAATGGTGAATATATTTCAAATTCGTGGAGATAATGTAAATACACTATCTACCAACAAGTAATTGGACAACCCTGCAATCGACGATATCACGTCAATGCCGCCACCTTTAAATATCGTCTGGGAAACAACAACGCAACCAGTCGCATGCAAGATGCCACGCAGTTCGGAGCTCTCTGATTTCGAGAAAGGTGTAATCGTCGGGTATCACAGAAATGGCCGATCCATACGTGACATATCCAGCGAGTTGAAGTACCCAAAATCGACAATGGCCTACGTGATTGACAAGTGGAAGATGAGAGGTGACTGTCGGAATGTGCCCCGACCCGGCAGACCCACAAAACTGGGAGTTAGAGACCGACGGGTGCTGACCAGGGAAATTCGGAAGAACCACACCAAATCGATTCGCCACATCCCCGAGGAGTTTCAACAGGCATCCGGGAGTGTTCTTTCGATGAATACCATCCGTAAGGAAGCCCATCTGCTCGGTTATCATGGGCGTGCTGCCGCCCACAAGACTTTGATCACAACGTCCAATAGCGCTGCTCGGCTAACGTGGTGCAAAGAACGTCGACAGTAGACCGTTGAACAGTGGAAACAGGTTCTCTTGAGCGACGAATCAAGGTTCATCCTCTACCGTTCAGACGGCAGGGTCTGGGTTTAGCGTCTGCCTGCAGAACGTCTCCTGCCGGAATGTATTGTGCCAACTGTGAAGTTCGGCGGCGGTGGAATTATGCTATGGGGCTGTTTCTCCTGGTATGGCACAGGACCCTATAACGAAGTGAATTTCTCCGTCATTTTTATCCGCGCCGGGGTTCGAACCCGGGTCCACTCATTCCGGAATAAGTTGCTCTACCAATTAAGCTACGCGGACATTTATTCTGATTCCTATCTGCCTTTATGTCGTGTGCGTCCTTCTGGCAGGTACGTCACATCTCCTGGTACGTTACATCATCTCCCCCTTATTTTTCTTTTTTCTTTCGAAGTGCTGCTCATATTTTTCCTATCTCGCGGTGTGGAAATAACATCACACCAATGCGAGATTTTGAACGGTCGGGTCATCCGGATAGTTCGGGCGCCATTATAACGAAGTGAATTTCTCGGTCATTTTTGGTCTACGCCGGGATTCGAACCCGAGGCCGCTTATTCCGGAACAAGTTGCTCTACCAATTAAGCTACGCGGACATTGATTCTAATTGCTATCTGCCTTTATGTCGTGTGCGTCCTTCTGGCAGGTACGTCACATCTCCTGGTACGTTACATCATCTCCCTCTTATTTTTTTTTTATTTATTTTTTTTTTTTTCGAAGTGCTGCTCTTATTTTTCCTATCTCGCGGTGTGGAAATAACATCACACCATTGCGAGATTGTGAACGGTCGGGTCATCCGGATAGTTCGGGCGCCATTATAACGAAGTGAATTTCTCCGTCATTTTTATCCGCGCCGGGGTTCGAACCCGGGTCCACTCATTCCGGAATAAGTTGCTCTACCAATTAAGCTACGCGGATGATAGCTGATATCACATCCAGAGAGCAGATAATGGCAGAATTAATAAATGATCCAGATTTTGGGGATATTTACAATTTTTTGCTTGCGGGTTCGCTCCCTACCAAGTGATCCTTCTCTGGCTGGAAGGTCACGACATTTTGAAGTAATAGAGGGTCTTCTTTATTATACAAAGTCTCGGACTACTAGGGCAGAGTTTCGCCCATGTATTCCGCGAACCCTTAGAATGGCTCTTTTAAATGAATTTCATGACAAGCCTCTTGCAGGCCATTTAGGTATTCGCAAGACCCGTTGTAAATTGCGGGATGTTGCCTATTGGCCTGGAATGTACCAAAGTGTGCTCGCATACGTTCAATCATGTCACTTGTGTCAGATTAATAATTACCGTAATGTAAGCCCGGTTGTTCAAAATCTCGCATTGGTGTGATGTTATTCCACATCGCGAGATAGGAAAAATATGAGTAGCACTTCGAAAGAAAAATAAGGGGGAGATGATGTAACGTACCAGGAGATGTGACGTACCTGCCAGAAGGACGCACACGACATAAAGGCAGATAGCAATTAGAATCAATGTCCGCGTAGCTTAATTGGTAGAGCAACTTATTCCGGAATGAGTGGACCCGGGTTCGAATCCTGGCGCGGATAAAAATGACGGAGAAATTCACTTCGTTATAACCCTTGGTCGCAATTTCTGGTAGACTCAACACCGAGACCTACTGCACCATTTTGGATGACCATGCGCTTCCTACGTTGTGGCAGTTTTACGGGGTGAAACCATGTTACTTTTTAAGATGACAATGCCACCTGTCATGTTGCGAGATCCACCATGGCTTGGTATGATGACAATGGGGTTAATCGAATGCACTGGCCTGCGGAGAGCCCGGACCTTAACCCTATCGAGCACCTCTGGGACGAGTTGGAGCGTCGACTTAAGGGGTGCCCCCACCGTCCGAAATCGGTGAAGGAACTGACCTGTCTTCTCCAAGCCGAGTGGGAAAAAATACCGCTAGCTGTCGTACAACGCCTGGTTGAGAGTATGCCCCGGAGGGTCGCAGCTGTAATCGCCGCTCGTGGAGGTTCCACCAACTATTGAAGGTGGATAAACTTCGTTTTCCTTTGCTATCACAGTTGTCCAATTACTTGTTGGTAGATAGTGTAGTTGATGTCATCGTATTTAGAATATATTCACCATTTCTATCGCCCTTTGAATTTATCATCTGTAATTAAACAGCTTGCTCTGTTGAATGCCACTAGATGGCAACACATGATTTGAAGAGCCGATTAATATGGATTTTTGTAGTCTGATGCTGACTGATAAATCATCCATAGCGATGTGAATTGTCGGCACCGTAGCGTAAAGCGAACGCACTTGTCTCGTTATCGAGAGATCTGGGTTTCGATCCCAGCGGTGTCGGATGAACAATTTTTCAGTTGCTATGCGTTGCTTATAAAATAACGTGCACAGAGGTATGACATCGTCTTTTTCATGACTTTTCTT
Source organism: Macrothele yani (assembly GCA_039090855.1). NCBI lineage: Eukaryota > Metazoa > Arthropoda > Arachnida > Araneae > Macrothelidae > Macrothele > Macrothele yani. Next base: position 14,052,471 of record CM077032.1, on the reverse strand, counting down.
TCCTGTTTCGTTTTCATTTCTCCTTATTAACCATTTAAGGCTATCTTTGAATGAGTGTTACGGTTCATCTTCCACCCTATATCTGCAATATAAATTCTTCTTGTACACATTTTTCGAAGACTATTATTTTGTAGTGTTTGGAGTTTTCAGAACAAATCAACACGACCCATAGCTAATACATGCCACAGATATTATTCCGAAAAATGTGGCAGAATTTTTCTTAAAATTCAATTTATCTGACTCGAATGCATTCCAATTTGGCGCTAGATGGCGCAATAAATTAGCATAGCATGGTTTCTGTTTGGAAGCAACGAACTCTCTTATTTCTGTCTGATTTCTATAGTTATCTGAACCAAATAGAAATCAATGAATAGGGGCGAAACTGAGATTGAATCTTGTCTTCTATTATAGATCATCTGAAATCCTACTGTACGTTCATTTTTGAAGATAAAATGTTTACATTAGCGGAACCCCTGAATTTGAACTGTAGAAAATCCGCCTACTTACTGAGCTCCACTCCCAAATAACATCATTGGTTACGACGTAAAAGCGCGTATTTTGTCTTTTCATTTTGAAGCCAACGAGATCAGATCAGATCAAAAGTAGAGCATTTAACTAAGGTGTGTCTTAAACAATCCTTAGAAACAGCCTAGCAAAAACAGTCTTGTTGGGCCAATGGCCTAGCACTATATTGCCACGAACCGTCAATAAAATGTGCGGGTGGCCAACCGAAGGGCCAGCAGTTCAGGCCAGCAGCTGGCCAACAGTTGGCTCCCCCCCCCATCAGCTTTCATATAGCCACAACAGGGCCATCAGTTATCCATCATAGGCAGTAGCTGCCGCAAGTGGCCCTTCAACGGCCCTGAAAGCACGTGCTATAAATGATGGCTAGCCTAATGTGGTCCGCTAGTTTCCCGGCAGTGGCAGTCGACAATCACGTGACGTAACTGATGGCTTGCCGATTCTTGTCGGCAAATTTCCCACTAGTAGCCATAAAAAAATAATAATAAATCAAGGGTAACCGCAGTTTCCCAAAGCTACAACTTTTTCCCCCTTACGAAACTTCTGAATTGTAGTACTGCGCAAAGGGAAATTTCCTCAACAGACGGGGAAAACGCTCGTTTGGATCTGGCTGGAAACGAACCAAAGACCGTCTGAGTGGGAAGGGCGCACTCTACCAACTGGACTGATATGACACGACCGAGCGTTGCCTTGAAGCTGAGTCTCTTTGCTGCGGAATGTGTAATCGAATGGTTCTCTCTTCAATATAATAATATTGCGAGGTATTTTTCATAAATGTCAGCTTCATATAATTCATAAATTTATTTTTTCAACGTAACGACAGTTTTTTTTTACCTTATGGGAACTTCATTCATTTTCAAGGAGTGTACCAAATTAAAGGCGCTTTGCAAAGTATTTGGCTGTCCTTGTCGTCCTGAAAGGCGATTGTTGAATCAATATATTCACCCGTTCATGTCACATTCTGTTACATTTTTAACGTTCTGTCTTTCCTTTCCGCTGTCCGAAGCTACATTTGTTTTAAAGAGGAAAGGTATTTTATTTTACTCCTCGTTATTTTTAAAAGCGAATTCCTCCAGTCTTGTGTATTCAACCCATCAAGATAAACTTTTTCCGGGTATAATTCTTTTTTTTTTTTTTTTTTTTTTTTTTCAAAAAACGTTTTTTTAACGTTTTTCCAGGACTTTTGTTTCAAGCGGTTTTGTGTATGTTAAAACAAAAAATTACACAGAAATTATTTCTTGTTATTCATGGGAATGGCGTATTTAATGGCTGTAATCTGATATATTTGTCGATGTAGCATTTCATTAGGAAATTAATTCGCCTGTCTACATTGCCTTTTTTCCCTAACATCCACTAAAATAACACGATGGCGATAGCGTCGTCTTCAACTAACTGGTACCACGAGATACTGTGCATGAGTTGCTTCTGCGCATGCGCAGTCCTGTTCCTTCCACCTGGTGTTGGGGTTGCATCGGTTGCCAGCTACGGGCCACTAGTGGCTCTTGCTTGGAGACCCGCAACTGAGGCGATGCTGCAAAGCCATCAATGGCGGCCAACTGATGACGCTGCCATAAACGAACGGCTACCGTGCCGTGAGTGACAGATTTCAGCCAGCAGTGCCCATCACTGCTAGCTGGTTGCCAGAAGTTTCCTAACACTTGTATTTTTGCTGGGAGGAAGCTAGGAGATTTGGGTTAGAGTGCCCGATACCAAAGTGACACGGAACCGCGGTAGAAAGTGGGAGGAAGACACCCTTATAGTGCTGCAGTGTATCATCTTAACCTGTACTGTGTCTGCAGTTTTTAGACGAATCAGACACATCCCGTACGCCAATGTCAAGTTTTCTATAGCAGTCATAGCAAGTACTCCGACCGATAATATCGTTAGAAAATAAAATATCTAACGATATTATAGCGATAATATCGTTATATAGTATCGACGTAATTATATCGATATTTTATCGATATAATGTCGATATAATAATATATATTATATATAAAATCGCTGTAATGATATATCAATATAATATTATATCGATATAATATATATTATATATATATATATATATATTATATCGATAATAATATTGCTATACTAATATAATATATTATATCGATATTATTATGCTATAATATTATTATATATATATATCAATACAATATAATATTATTATATATATATATATCATGATGATCATCATCATTATATTCAACCATTATCAATCCACTGCTGGACGAAGGTCTCCCCAAGTTTCCTCCATAACGGTCTGTCTTGTGCCAGTCTCCTCCATGTCACTGCCGCATACTTTCGAATTTCATCCAGCCATCTCCTATGTGGTCTTCTTCTGGGTCTTTTCCTGTCTCTTGGAATCCATCTGAAATTTCGGCTGTCCATCGATGGTCTGTCCTTCTGGCAGTATGTCCAGCCCATTTCCATTTCAGGGATTTTACTCTAATCATGATGTCTTCCACTCTTGTCATTTTTCGGATCCACGAGTTCCTCTTCTTATCTCTTCTGGTTACACCAAGCATGCACCTATCCATGCTGCTTTGAGGTGTCTGCAGCCTTTGTATGTCTCTTTTAGTTAAGGTCCAAGTCTCGGCACCATACGTAAGCACTGGAAGGATGCATTTATCAAACACTTTTCTTTTAAGACATAATGGCATATTGCTCTTGAAAATTTTGCTGTTCCTTCCAAAAGCTCTCCAGGCAAGTTTTGTACGCCGATTAATTTCTTCATCAATGTGACCCTCACTTGATATCTGCCGTCCAAGATAAACGTACGTGTCTGTTATCTCCAGCTTTTCTCCATCAATCGATAAATCTTCATTTCTTGTAAAAGCATTGTACATCACTTTTGTCTTCTGAAAGTTCATTTTTAATCCCACTTCTTTACTTTTGTCAGCAAGTTCCTGGATCATACTCTGCAGCTCTGATGGTGTAGTTGCAAAAATGACTACGTCATCAGCAAAACGAAGGTGGGTTAGATAATCTCCATTAATCTTTATCCCTTTGTTTTCCCAGTTCAGTGATTGAAAGTTCAGTGATATATATATATATATATATATATATATCATCATCATCATCATTGCCAACCATTATCAATCCACTGCTAGACGAAGGTCTCCGCAAGTTTCCTCCACAACGGTCTGTCTTGTGCCAGTCTCCTCCATGTCACTCCCGCATACTTTCGAATTTCATCCACCCATCTCCCATGTGGTCTTCTTCTGGGTCTTTTCCTGTCCCTTGGAATCCAATCTAAAATTTCGGCTGTCCATCGATGGTCTGTTCTTCTGGCAGTATGTCCAGCCCATTGACATTTCAGGGATTTAACTCTGATCATGATGTCTTCCACTCTTGTCATTTTTCGGATCCACGTGTTCCTCTTCTTATCTCTCCTGGTTACACCACGCATTCACCTCTCCATGCTACTTTGAGTTGCCTGCAGCCTTTGTATGTCTCTTTTAGCTAAGGTCCACGTCTCTGCACCATACGTAAGCACTGGAAGGATGCATTGATCAAACACTTTTCTTTTAAGACATAATGGCATATTGCTCTTGAAAATTATGCTGTTTCTTCCAAAAGCTCTCCAGGCAAGTTTTGTACGCCGATTAATTTCTTCACCAATGTGACCCTCACTTGATATCTTCTGTCCAAGATAAACGTACGTGTCTGTTATCTCCAGCTTTTCTCCATCAATCGATAAATCTTCATTTCTTGTAAAAGTATTGAACATCCCTTTTGTCTTCTGAAAGTTCATTTTTAATCCCCCTTCTTTACACTTGTCAGCAAGTTCCTGGATCATACTCTGCAGCTCTGGTGGGGTAGTTGCAAAAATGACTATGTCATCAGCAAATCGAAGGTGGGTTAGATAATCTCCATTAATCTTTATCCCTTTGTTTTCTCAGTTCAGTGATTGAAAGACATTTTCCAATGTGGCATTAAAGAACTTCGGAGATATGGTGTCACCTTGTCTCACTCCTTTTCCAATTTTTATGTGTGTTGTATTTTTAAACAGCCGAATCTTTGCACTTGCATTTTCATAGATGTTATTAATAATATTAATGTATGCATCTTCCATACCGCAGGATTTCAGAGCCATTGCAACTGCTGATGGTTTCACCGAATCAAAGGCTTTTTCATAATCGATAAAAGCCATGCACAATGGAAGTTCATATTCCCTCGCTCTTTCAATTAGTTCTCTCAGTACGTGGATATGCTCTATTGTGCTGTAGCCACTCCTGAATCCAGCTTGTTCTCTCGGTTGAGCCATGTCCAGTGTTACCTTTAGGCAGTGTGAAATAACTTTAGTGAAGATTTTATAAACCACTGATAGGAGGCTGATAGGTCTGTAGTTCCTGAGATCCTCAATGTCACCTTTTTTATGTAGCAAGATCATTGTAGCGTTGTTCCAATCCTCAGGAATTTTCCTTCATTAAGTCATCGAGTGAAAATTTGGGCGAGTACTGTTTCGATTTCTCCACTTGCTTCTTGTATGATGTCTACAGTAATTCCATCTTCTCCTGGAGCTTTTCCCCGCTTCATGTTCTTGATTGCATGTGCAACGTCTGCTGGAAGGACTGCAAGAACTCTGGTACTGGTACCTTTCATGATGTCTGGAGTACATGTATCATCCCTCTCATATAATTTGGAGTAGAAATATTTCACTCTTGTCAAAATTTCGCCTCTATTTCTTGTTACAGAACCATCTTCTTTTCTCAGTGCCATAATCTGTTTTTCCCCTTACTGAGATGTCCCTTTGCTATCTTTAGGCTTTGGTTGTTTTCAATTGCTTTCCTTACTAGTTCACAGTTGAATTTCCTTACGTCTTCTGTGATACTTTTTCGTACTGTCTTGCATAGCTCTATATATTCCACTTTAGAAGTCACATCTTCTTTAGTTGTCCTCATCACTCTTCTTTTTTGCATCAACATTTTGGTTTTTCCTGATAATTTGTTCACATGCAATTTGTTCTTAGACCCAGCTAATTTTGTTACTGTTTCCATAAGAGCTTTGGTTACTTTTCTGTTAACTTCAGAAATATCCACTTCTTCCGATGTTAGGCCTTCTGAAGCAGAGAATCTGTTCTTCAGTTCCAATTTGAAGGTATTATGGTGTTTTTTAAGGTTGGTTATGTCAATACATTTTGTTTGTCTTATGAGCTTGCTACGTTCGAGTTTAGTGTTGAGGTGCATCTTACATCTCACCAATCTATGGTCACTACCTGTGTTGAACTTGTTTAGCACACTGCAGTCTTCTATGACGAAATTTTTGTTACACATAATAAAATCAATTTCACTTGTCGTCCCATTTGGATGTCTCCATGTCCATTTCCTGTGTGGCTTTTTCTTGAAAAAGGAGTTCAAGATGAAAATCCCTTCTGCCTCTGCAAACTCTACGAGAGTATTTCCACGCTGGTTTCTGTTGCCGTGACCGAATTTACCTACTGAAGTTTCATTCTGTTGCCGTGACCGAATTTACCTACTGAAGTTTCATTCTGTTGCCGTTGCCCTATTTTTGCATTGAAATCTCCCATAATTATCTTCAAGTGCTGCTTACCTTTATTATTTAGATCACGAATTTCCTCATAAAATTCTTCAATTTCTTCTTTAGCATGACTTGTGGTGGGTGCATAAGTTTGAACAATCTGAGCCTGGTATCTTCTCGAGAGTTGGATAACGATTCGTGCAGCTCTGTCAGAGGAACTTTCAACTTCTACAACTTTATCCTTCAGTTTCTTGTTTATTATAAATCCAACACCACTAGTTCTGCCAGTATCTGTCCCACGATAGTAGAAGAGATGTCTACTTTTCAGTTCAATGAGATCTTCTCCTTTTCTCCTTACCTCACTTAGCCCGACGATGTCCCACTTGATCCTTTGTAGTTCCTCTTCCAATTCAAGAAGCCTTGAATCAGAAGATAGGGAGCGTCCGTTATACGTCGCCAAGGTCAGCATCAGATGGCAGCCTAGTCCATTCCTCCGGGGATTCTTAGCACCCTCTGCCTTCTTGTCGCACTGGCTGCTGCCTTGGCCAGGTACATTCCAGCTGCCGGAGACTGAGGGCCAAGATTTAAGTTGTGGAGTCATTTTGGAGGGGTTTGGCCATAATTCACCACGCTGGCCAAGCGGGTTGGTGAGTGTGGGATAGCATTTCCTCTAATCTCGATGGTATAGTTATACCGCTATTGGCGGTCGTCAGAGCCCCTTTAGTGGGAACAAGATGTACCACGAGAAGGCGGGGTTGACATTTGTCAAGGAGAGGCTGTGATGTTACGCATCACCTGACCTTACATCCCTACATATATATATATGTAGGGATGTAAGGTCAGGTACATATATATATATGTAGGGATGTAAGGTCAGGTGATGCGTAACATCACAGCCTCTCCTTGACAAATGTCAACCCCGCCTTCTCCTGGTGCATCCTGTTCCCACTAAAGGGGCTCTGACGACCGCCCATAGCGGTATAACTATACCATCGAGATTAGAGGAAATGCTATCCCACACTCACCAACCCGCTTGGCCAGCGTGGTGAGTTATGGCCAAACCCCTCCAAAATGACTCCACAACTTAAATCTTGGCCCTCAGTCTCCGGCAGCTGGAATGTACCTGGCCAAGGCAGCGGCCAGTGCGACAAGAAGGCAGAGGGTGCTAAGAATCCCCGGAGGACCGGACTAGGCTGCCATCTGATGCTGACCTTGGCGACGTATAACGGACGCTCCCTATCTTCTGATTCAAGGCTTCTTGAATTGGAAGAGGAACTACAAAGGATCAAGTGGGACATCGTGGGGCTAAGTGAGGTAAGGAGAAAAGGAGAAGATCTCATCGAACTGAAAAGTGGACATCTCTTCTACTATCGTGGGACAGATACTGGCAGAACTAGTGGTGTTGGATTTATAATAAACAAGAAACTGAAGGACAAAGTTGTAGAAGTTGAAAGTTCCTCTGACAGAGCTGCAAGACTTGTTATCCAACTCTCGAAAAGATACCAGGCTCAGATTATTCAAACTTATGCACCCACCACAAGTCATCCTGAAGAAGAAATTGAAGAATTTTATGAGGAAATTTGTCATCTAAATAATAAAGGTAAGCAGCATTTGAAGATAATTATGGGAGATTTCAATGCAAAAATAGGGCAACGGCAACAGAATGAAACTTCAGTAGGTAAATTCGGTCATGGCAACAGAAACCAGGGTGGAAATACTCTTGTTGAGTTTGCAGAGGCAGAAGGGTTTTTCATCTTGAACTCCTTTTTCAAGAAAAAGCCACACAGGAAATGGACATGGAGACATCCAAATGGGACGACAAGTGAAATTGATTTTATTATGTGTAACAAAAAATTCGTCATAGAAGACTGCAGTGTGCTAAACAAGTTCAACACAGGTAGTGACCATAGATTGGTGAGGTGTAAGATGCACCTCAACACTAAACTTGAACGTGGCAAGCTCATAGGACAAACAAAATCTATTGACATAACCAACCTTAAAAAACACCATAATACCTTCAAGTTAGAACTGAAGAACAGGTTCTCTGCTTTAGAAGGCCTAACATCGGAAGAAGTGGACATCTCTGAAGTTAACAGAAAAGTAACCAAAGCTCTTATGGAAACAGCAACAAAATTAGCTGGGTCTAAGAACAAGTTGCATGATATATATATATATATATTCTATTAAGAAGCGACTGTAGCAAAAAAATTTTTGACTCATACCAAGTACAACATAGAAAAGATTATGTATTGACCGGTGTGAGTTAAAAGAGAAAAAAACAGAAAAAAAGAACAACTGAATGTAGAAAGTGTCGAGAATACTGAGCCTTGGCTTTATCAAGGACCAGCAAAAACTCTGCATTTTCTCACTTTCACAAAGACCTATTTGGAAATGGGTTTCTGCAAAATCATAGATGCAAGTAATAAGCCCACCAAAAAAAAAAAAAAAATTTAAAAATATATATATGTTATGACCTCCGCAGAGTTGTATGATCAAGCTTTAGTTACCTATTTAGCTTGCATTAATAACTTTCCTGGCCCGACCCATGCTCTTTATCTGTTACTATTAAACAGAAAGAAGATGATTATAGAAAACTCAAGTTGTAAGAGTGACATAATGAATCAGAAATAATGTTCACCAGAGTGACATAATGAATCAGAAATAATGTTCAGAAAAACTTTAGAATTTCGTTTTAAATTCTAAAGTTTTTCTTTTGATTTAGGCTTTGCTCTTTAGTATATATATATATATATATATATATATATATATATATATATTAATAATATAATATTATATATATATATATGAATAATATAATAGTACATACATATTATTCGATAAATTATCGATATAGTAATTTATAGTATAGCGATAAATCGATATAGTAATATATAATATATCGATATAGCGATATAGAAACATATAATATATCGATATAGCGATATAGAAATATATATATATTATATCGATATAATATCAAACTATACTATATCGATAATATCGTTACCTAATATCGTCCGCAATTTTCCAAGTGTTTCCTTTACTTTCAGCCCATTGAAATATTCATAGAGCAATATTGCGTGGACACTTTCCTTCGATATCGCCATCGTATCGTCGCCACGTGCAACTAATCTTCACCATAACAACACATGTTCTGTCCTTAGAATCTGTTCTTTCCCTCACAGCACTCTGAGATATTTACGTCACCGCAGGCCAGCAGCATTACACACGCCTCATATTAGGTGTGCAACTTAATTTTCGGCATTTTACCGTAAGCGATCATAGAACGTCGGCAAATGCATATACAAGGAGTGTTCAAATGAAAAGGTACGAAACGACACTGTGGGTATAAATGAAGACTTTATTCAATGTATGCACCTAAGGCCGTAGCACAACGATCCCATTGATTAACGAGCCGAAGGATTCCCTGTTCCCAGAATTCCCGTGGCCGTGACGAGACCCAGTCCTGCGCAGCGTCCTTGAATTCGTCGTCCGAGTGGAAGCGCTTCCCTTTCAGATGTTTTTTTCAGGGGACCAAACACATGGAAATCGCAGGGCGACATGTTCGGGCTGAAGGTCGGATGGTCAAGCTGCTCCCACTGGAACTTGGCCAGTTCCGCGTGTGTTACCCTGGAGACGTGTACACGCGCGTTATCATGGAGCACAACCGCACCCTCCGCGATGAATAGCTGCCGCTTTAAGAGCTTCCGCTGTCAGAAATCGGATAACGCCTCGCTGCTCCTCAAGCGTCGAATTTTGCAATGTGAACGCGCATCCTGTCCTCACATGCACTGCCGCGTCAATTGGACGGCGCTCTTTATAAGTGCCTCTGCTTTCTCCTGCGCATGCGGACGCCCGCGCATACTCTGATCCACGCCGGCGACTCCAATCGCATCCCTAGATATGTCGCTACGTTCTCCCATAGCGGCATAGGCAAATATGTTAACGGTTACGTTCTTATGACGTTTCGTACCTTTTCATTTGAACACCCCTAGTAGCTGTGTGAGGTAATGGCTGATTGCAGCGCCATCCAACAGCTTTCAAGGCAACCGTAACCCCCTCACAGCTGTAGTGACAGAAGGGACGAAAGTTAATGGTAAAAGCAATGTCGTTCGAGAAGCAACATTTGAGGCACTGCCTCCCGTTTGCGTTTCAGCTGAAAAAAAGTGCCGCGGAAGTCCAGCAAATGATCTGTGCTGCTTTGGGTGAGGCTGTTGTGTCCTACAGTACGTGTAATAAATGGTTCCAGCGGTTTAATAAGAGAAATTTTGATTTACGTGATGCAGAACTTCCGGGACAGCCACAGAAAGTTGACGATGACGAACTGGAACAACTGTTGGACGCAGATCCCGGTCGCACACAGTAAGACCTCGGCAAGACATTGCAAAGCGCGTGAACAAGCTTGAACGGATTCACAAGGAGGGCCGTTGGGTGTCCCACCAACTCACAGCTGCGAACAAGCCTAGGTGCTACGATGTTGCTGTGTCCTTGCTCACCAGATTCAATAAAAAGGATTTCCTCCATAAGATTTTCACCTGTGATTTGAAGTGGATACTCTACGAAAATCCTAAGCGGCGCAAAACATGGGTTTATCCACGTCAGCCTACCACCAGTACCGCCAAACCGAATATCCACGCCAGGAAGTTGTTGCTGTGCATATGGTGGGATCAGCGCGGTGTCGTACACTATGAGTTGCTCAAACCTGGTGAAACGATCAATGCTGAGCGTTATTGTCAGCAACTCATTCGTGTGAGTGACTCAATGAAGGCGAAAAGGCCATACAATGGCCTTTTCGCAGAAGGTCGGTCCCGGTTGCTTCAGGATAACGCGCGTCCTCACACCGCGTAAACGACTTTAAACACGGTCATCGACCTGGGATGGGAGATTTTGTCCCACCCGGCGTATTCTCCAGACTTCGCCCCATTGGATGATCACCTTTCTTGCTCCCTGCAGTATCACCTGAGTGATACGCACTACACTTCTGTCGAGGAAGTCCACAGAAGTATTGATGACTTTATCAACTCGAAACAGTCCTAGTGTTTCCGCAGTGGCATTCGGCAGCTCCATGACCGATGGTTCAAATGTATCCAACACGACGGGGATTATTTCTCTGATTAGGTACGTATTCGATTTGCTATAATTTGCTGTCAACGTTTCGCGCCTGTGGCCGAGAATTAAGTTGCACACGTAGTACGATTTTTTTCCAGAAACCTTCTTTACAACCTGATAGTAAGGCAGAAAGATGTCGTGACTTTGTGCGTGAACTATTGGATACATACAAAGCTATGGATTGCAACATGTCTCTGAAAATCCACTTCCTATACTCCCGCTTGGATTACTTTTCTGGGATTCTACGCGCTGGCAGCGATGAACAATGCGAGCGATTTCATTCAGGTATTTCATGCGCCGAAAAGTGGTACCGGGGCAGGTGGAGTCCAAGTATGCTGACTGACTACTGCTGAACACTCAAGAGAGACGTTCAGTAAGAGAAATAAAGCGGGAAGTTATCAACTATGATGTTTTAGGTAATTTATTTATAGATTATAAGTGCATATAAATATACAATTTATTCAAACTTAAGTCTTGTGTCACTAAAACAACTTCCGTGATAATGAAAAAAAATAATATATTGGAATTCAGCATCAAAAGTACTACTAAAATCCCATAACACTTCTTGTGGAACCAAAAACAAGCTTTTTCTAGACCTGTGTGATACAGGGTTACAAGGAAAGTCGCTGATTAGGCCAATATCTCACGAACTATGGCAGTTCGCTATTTACTTCTTGTGCAGTTGTATAGGAAACCCTCTATTGTTGCACACAATAACAGCACGAAGGATTCCTTCGCTAACTTTTTGGTGGGTTGAGGCGATATCGTGGCCCCCTTTGCAGATCAGGCAAAAAAGTCAATTACAAACTTTTTCAGCGAGACAAAAATAGTACGTAAATGTTTTCGTCCCATAACAAAAGATCGAAGGGGACTCTCCGAATGAGGAAAAAGCGGAAAGCTGCCTGAGTCCCTACGTCAGAAGCATATTTGCATGGATTTAAAATGTGCTTTCTTCTCCGTCGTCAGAATACAAAAATGATACATGCGTGGTCGGTATGGCAACACTTTGTAAATCAGTGACAGGAAGTCGAAAGCTTTTGCCACGTACGCAAGTCAATTAGATGCGCATACAGTTTTCCTATTGGATTAGTGTTTCGCCACTTTATGCTATTTCTCCTTGTCTCAGTGTATTTTTTACTGTATTGGATATCGAAGTCTGGTATTGAATATGTCAAGGAACTACGTTTTATTTCAGAACAAGAACTGTTGATAAAGTTTGTAGGAAAACGTTTCCTTTGTGCTTTCATTTACTTAGAACTTACGAGTTTAGATAAGTTCTAAGTAACAAATTCTTGTCTAAATACTCTGTCGTTGCTTCCGGATTTTGGTATTTTTTGGGGCCGTATTCCCGGTTCCCTTCCATCTTTTGTTACGGGACAAAAACTTTTATGTACCAGTTTTGCTTAGCTGAACAAGTTTGTAATTGGCTTTTCTGCCCTACCTGCAAAGGCAACGGGCCCCTCAACCCTCAAAATGGGTGTGAGGAGATCCTTCGTGGTGTTATTGTGTGCGCCATAGGTAATTTCCTATACAACTGCACAAGAAGTAAATCTCTAACTGCCATAGTTCGTGAGATATTGGCTTGATCACGGACTTTCCTTGTAACCCTGTATAGAACTATGAGATAATGCTTATCGCTTGTGACAGCTTTATGGTCGGTAATGCTGCGATGAATGGCAAAGGACTGCTTTGTGCACACTATCCTTCATAAAATCCGGCAGTTATGTAAGCATCTCTGTTTGGAGAGAGTAGACAATTTTGAGTACCATATGGTGTAGGTTCATCGGCAGCTTCCCAGGTTGAACCGCTTATCGAAAATTTTTGGTACCATTTGTTTAGGATTCATCTGCATCTTAAAAGGCTGAACTGCTTTTCAAAAATTTTTCGAACCCATTTGGCTCAGGTTCGTTGGAGGCTTAAAAGGTTGAAGTATTTTTCGAAAATTTATGGTGAAATTTGGTTCAGGTTCATCGACAGCTTAAACGGTTAAACTGCTTTTCGAAAACTTTGGGTACCAGTTGGTTCAAGTTCATCGGTACCTTGAAGAGTTGAATTGCTTTTTGAAAATTTTCGGTACCATTTGGTTCAGGTCCATTGGCAGCTAAAAGGTTGAACTGGTTTCCGAAATCGTTGGGTCTAATTTGGTTCAGGTACATCGACAGCCTAAACTGTTGAACTACTTTTCGAAAATTTTGAGTACCAGTTGGTTCAAGTTCATCGGCACTTTGAAAAGTTGAGTTGCTTTTCAAAAATTTTCGGTACCATTTGATTCAGGTCCATCGGCAGCTTAAAAGGTTGAGCTGGTTTTCAAAAAATTTGGGTACCATTTGCTTCAGGTTCATCGGCAGCTTCAACAGTTGAACTGCTTTTCGAAATTTTTGAATACCATTTGGTTCAAGTTCATCGGCATCTTGAAAGGTTGAACAGCTTTTCGAAAATTTTAGGTACCATTTTGTTCAGGTTCATGGGCAGTTTAAATAGGTGAATTATTTTCCGGAAATTTTGGGTACCATTTGGTACACGTTCATCGGAACCTTGAAAGGTTGAACTGCTTTTTGAAAAATTTTTGTACCATTTGTTACAGGTTCGTCGGCAGCTTAAACGGTTGAACTGCTTTTCGGAATATCTGTGTACAATTTGGTCCAAGTTCATCGGCAGCTTTAAAACGTGATTTGTTTTTCGGAAAGTTTGTGTACCATTTGGTTCAGGTTCATCGGCAGTTTAAATAGGTGAATTATTTTTCGAAATGTTTTGTACCATTTGGTTCAGATCCGTCGGCGACGTAAACGGTTGAACTGGTTTTCAAAACATTTGGGTACCATTTGGTTCAGGTTCATCGGCAGCTTCAACGGTTGAACTGCTTTTCGAAAATTTTCGGTACCATTTGGTTCAAGTTCATCGGTATCGTGAAAGGTTGAATCACTTTTCGAAAATTTTAGGCACCATTTGGTTCAGGTTCATGGACAGGTTAAATAGGTGAATTATTTTTCGGAAATTTTGGGTACCGTTTGGTTCAAGTTCATCGGAACCTTGACAGGTTGAACTGCTTTTCGAGAAATTTTGGTGCCTTTTGTTCCAGGTTCGTCGGCAGCTTAAACTGTTAAACTGCTTTCCGAAACATTTGGGTACAATTTGGTCCAGGTTCATAGGCAGCTTAAAAACGTGAACTGTTTTTCGGAAAGTTTGGGTACCATTTGGTTCAGGTTTATCGGCAGTTTAACCCCTTAACCGGCTGAAACGAATTAACTCGGGGTTAGCAAAATGAGCTGGTATCAGCTCGAATGGATGAATTCGCTGTCTAAGAAGTGGACCGAACGTGGCTCAAACGAGTGATCTTACCCATCACAGAGCGTTGCTCGTTTTAATCGCTCGTTTCTACCCAATGGCATTATGTCCGCGCCAGGGAAACTAGCCGTTCCCCATCGGGACTTCAGTCATGAAGCGGGGAATAAGGTATTAGAACAGAGAGAGTGAGAGAGAGATAGCGAAAGAGAGACAGAGAGAGAGGAACAGAGAAAGAGACAGAGAGACGGGAGAGAGGAAGACAGAGGCAGACAGAGAGAGAGGGACAAAGACAGACAAACACAGAGAGAAAGGGTCAGAGAGATAGAGTGAGAGACAGAGAGAGGGTAGAGAGACAGAAAGAGAGAGAGGGAGAGAGAAAGAAACAGAAAGACGGGATGGAGACAGACTGAGAGACAGACAGACACAGAGAGAAAAAGTCAGAGAGATAGAGTGAGAGACAGAGAAAGAAATAGAAAGAGACAGGGATATAAAGAGAAAGAAAGAGATAGAGAAACAGCGAGAGAGAGAAAGAGAGAGAGAGAGAGAGAAAGAGAGAGAGAGAGAGAGAGAGACGAAGAGAGACAGAGAGAGAGAGAGAGAGACGGAGAGACAGAGAAAGATAATTTAAGACTTGTGACACGTTTGGGGTTGGTACTTCTCAGATGTAAAGGTGAAAGGAATCGTTTTGCCACAGTTTTCGTAAATCCAGATCTCTTTGAGAACATATAGGTTTGAGAACCGCAGAAAAGTGTGAGCAGCATTTGGTCCACATACATCGGCCGCTTAAAGATTTAAATAGGTGAATTATTTTTCGAATTTTTTTTATATTTGGTTCAGGTCCATCGGCAACGTAAACGGTTGAACTGGTTTTCGAAAAATTTGGGTACCATTTGGTCCAGGTTCATCGGCAGCTTAAAAGATTGAACTTCTTTTTGAATACTGTGAGTACCATTTGGTTCAGGTCCATCTGCAGTTTAAAAAGGTTAATTATTTTTCTAAAATTTTGGGTACCATTTGGGTCAGGTTCATCAGCAGTTTAAAAGGTTGAACTTCTTTTCGAAAATTTTGGGTACCATTTGGGTCAGGTTCATGGGTAGCTTAAAAGTTTAAACTGCTTTTAGAAAAACGAATTTTCCCTTTTTCTTAAGCGTTCATTTCGCACATATCGTTTCAATGGGTTCCCTTTCTTTAAGGGGGTATCAAATCTAAAGTTTTAACGTTTTTTAAGTTTTTCTTTACGCTTTTTAGCTTAAAATGTTGAAAGCTAAATAAGATCTTTTAAAGTTGGTTTTTTCAATTGCTTCTTCAACACCATCTCCACTTACACATTAATTTGAGTTTCTTCATATCTTCTGATTTCTACTTTTTTTCTATTGTAATTGTATTGTAATTTTTTTTGTGTGTTCATTTTCTTCATTTTCATTTTTTCTGCTCATTTTTGTGGCGTTATTTTTACTTCCTACGCTACTACCATTTTTTTCCGTTCCTATTTCCGTTTCTTTTCCTCTTTCTGGCTTTTTCAATTTTTTTCATCTTTCTCTTCACATATTTCTGTCTTTCTCTCTGTCCTGCTTTTCTTCTCTTTTCCTTCTTTCTTTCGTTATTTCTTTTCGTCGATATATTTTTTTTTTGTACTTCCATCGCCATCCTTCCGGATTTATTCTTTTTCTTCCTCTTTTATTCTTCTTCGTTTGTGCTCATAGCCTGGAAGAAATCCAGCTTAACGCGAATATTCTCCGGATGTGTCGTCAAGAAATGGCTTCAACTTATGGAGTAGTGTTTTTATTCGAATACCTTATCATCTCTGTAGAAGCGCTCTTCTGTCTTTGTGCTAAAAGCTCTGGTTACGGTAATAACTTTTCTTCGTGGAGAAATAAAAATTCAGACGCCTTTTTGTGCCCCGGATTGCTCGACAGTTTCCGACAACGAGGAATGTCGAACGCAGAGGTCGACCTCTCATCTTCCATGTTATAGACCAACTTCTCCGGAACGAGCCGAAAGAAAATAACGGTTTCCACTTCACCGAGCATTCTAGAAAATGATTCATGAAGGAGGAAGGGTTTTCATCTTGTTTACGAGGGTATGATGATGTCCTTGGCTTTTTATAAAAGGAATTGAGTCAAGAAAATAGTTTTAATATGTTATTCTACCCTGGCTGTCAAAATTAAAGGACGTAGAAACGAATAAAACTGCCGCTGTATGTTAAACAGTGCACAGAAAATTGGCGAATATTCAAATTTTGATACACGAAAACAATCCTGTGGAGGTCTGCACGTGGAGGGTGGGTTTTTTACGCTTTCCAACCGTAGGTTGAAGAAGCATATATGCTCTACCTTTGTCCGTCTGTCTTTCTCTCCGCACGATAACTTGCATAAAAATGGTTTGATTTCAATGAAATTTTACTAAGTAGTAGTGGACAAACCTGGGGACGAACCCTGTTGAAAATGGACGAAATGGGGTCAAAGAACCAACCTTGGGACGAACCCTGTTGAAAATGGACGACATGGGGTCAAAGAACCAACCTGGGGACGAACCCTGTTGAAAGTGGACGAAATAGGGTCAAAGTACCAACCTGGGGACGAACCCTGTTAAAATGTAGTGATCATTTGCCAATTTTTTCATACACAATTCTTCTTATCAATGTATTAGAACACATGAACGTAATAAAATACGATTAATAAATGCAAGGAAGTTGGACTCATTTAAAACTAAGCTTGGGGACATTAACTGGCTTGATATTAAAAATAATGACTCACCTACTACAATGTACAAAGCATTTTATAAAATTTTCAAAGAACTTTATGACAATACTTTTGTTATAATTACGAATAGTAATAAATCACATGAAAAAAAACTCGAAAGCCCTGGATAACAAACACCTTAATAAATAATATCAATAAAAAAACAGATTATATTCAAAATTCTTAAAAAAGAGGGAGCAATCAGATTTTATTAACTTCAAAATATACAGAAATAATTTAAATTCTAAAATCAGAATGGCTGAGCGAAACTATTGTAAAAATATTTTTTCTCAAAACTCTTCAAAGCTCACTTGGAAAATCTCAACGTTTTACTTCGGATGAAACCTAATAATACCTCAATAGAGTGTCTAACTGTTTCAAACGATATCAAAATTAACGAAAATTCCAATAACTGCCAAGCATAATTTGAATACTATTGATACATACTTTACAAATAATCTCAAACAGTCGTAATTTAGTATTTCAAACGGGAATTTTTCCTGATGATTTTAAAATTACTAAAGCAGTACCTAAAAATAAATCAAGATCAAAAAATTATACTAATAATTACCGACCCATTGCGAAGCTTTCCATATTTTCTACATTTTTAGAAAAACTACTTTATAACAGAATGGTTACGTATCTAGAAAAATATAAAATTATTAATGAAAATCTATTTGGTTTTCAACTAAATAAATCTACTGAATTAGCTGCATTACACATTCAGCAAGTAATAAAAAAATTGAAAATAACCTTATTACACTAGCTATCTTTTAAGACCTTACTAAAGCATTTGATACACTAAACCATAACATCCTATTGTCAAAATTACATAATCTAGGTTTTAGGGGTGTACTTATATTTTGTTTAAGAACTACCTTAGTAAGAGATCACAACATACTCAAATTGATCAATTTATTTCACCCATCGCATATATAAAATCAGGAGTTCCACAAGGATCTTTACTTGGTCCACTATTATTTAATATATACATTAATGATATCTTTAATATTGAATCTAACTCAAAGCTCATTCTTTACGCCGATGATATAACACTCCTCGTTTCGGGACCAACTATTAGTAAAATAATATTTCTATCCACTACTGAATTATCGAATTACACTGACTGGTTGTCTTCCAATGAATTAGTAATTAATTACATATATACACTGCTGGACAATTGCTAAGGACGGATAATAAACGGCTATATAGCGCATAAAAAGGTAAGTGTGGTTGGATGCCAAGTGAAATGAAATAATGTCAGAATGCCAGGACATTACAAGAAAGACAATTTATTTTGTTCTGAAATCCAGAAGGCTTTGGAACGTGTTCAAGGGACAAACAGGCCATTTTGTGCAGAACACGTAAACGTGAAAAAAATGCAATTACCGTCCGCAGGCGTTCCGGCGTAAGATGTCAATACGGAATATGGCCACCATGGAGGGCGATGCAAGATTCCACACGTCGTGTCATGCTTTGCACAACATTATCAAGCAGCTGTTGAGGTAATTTATCCCATTCCTCTGTCAGTGCACGGATGAGGGTGTCCTTGTTTATTGGAGGGCATTGGCGACCAGCAAGACTCCTCCCCAAACATCCCATACATTTTCAATGGGATTCAGATCTGGAGAACGTGCTAGCCATACGAGGCGTTGAATATCCTCGCTCTCAAGACACTGCTGGACAGCGACTGTTCGATGACATGTTGCGTTGTCGTCCATGAAAATGAATCTATCACCGACAGCACCACGGAACATGCGAACATGAGGTAGCAGAACATCATTATTGTATCGTTGGCCAGTCATAGTCCCAGTTGGAAGCACATAGAGGGACGTACGGCCATTGATCATGATGCCAGCCCATACCATGACACTACATGTCGGATATCGGTCCCTTTCCTGTATGTTTGCTGGACAATATGCAGTACCACTATCACGCCAGATCAGTTGTCGTTGACAATCAGACGATAGACTGTATCTACTCTCATCTGAAAAGAGGACAGCAGACCAGTCGTTATCAGTCCAATTGCGATGTTGATGGCACCATTGCAAACGGGCGTTACGGTGACGTCTGGACAATGGGATGCACACAACAGGACGGCGGGCGTATAATCCTCCTTCATGCAAACGTCTGGCGACAGTTTTTCGGGAGATCCGCTTGCCAGTAGCAGCCATAAACTGATTTTCTACCTTACTAGCTGTGCTGCGCCGGTGTCTTTTTGTTGATAGCACTATGTACCGATCTTCTGCAGGTGTCGTACTGCGAACACGACCTCCCCGTGACGTTTGCTACACTCTCCATTTGTTTGAAATGATTTCCAAAGCCTTGAAACAACACTGTGGCTGACGTCGAACTCCCTGGCAACATCTGTTATTTTTCGCCCTTCTTCAATCTTGCCAATAATACGGCCACGCGTAAAATCATCTAGGTGATGTCGGGAAGACATACTGAAAATTGCAAGTTCGTCAATTGATTCTTTCCCTTTCAACTTTGCATTTGAACAACAACGGTCAATACGCGGCAAATCCTTTATATCTCTTATCAGCGCTATGACGTCACGAACAAGTTCGGCAATCCAAAATTAGCATACGCCCAACACGTCTTACTGTATCCCACACTTATGCTAATTTCCGGCAATGTATCTAAAGCCTTACTTTTTTCCTTACAAAAACCTAATCAAACTATTATTTTTAACTTTTCTCTTCAAAATAATCAGATTGAGTTAGTTAATAATCTTACTTATCTGGGTATTGTTTTTCACAATGATTTGAAATGGAATCTGCACATAGACATTTTATTAAAAAAATACCTAGAAATATAGGAATAATTAGTCATATACTAAAAATCTATTTGTTAAAACATTAAAATTATTATATTATTCATTAATTTATCCACATTTCGATTACTGCTTACTATCCTGGGATCAAACAACACTTAGCCGCCCCGGTGGCGCAGTGGTCTAAGGCGCTGGACTCTGATCATTCGTCCGTAAGGGGTCCGGGTTCGAATCCCGGTCAGGCATGGATGTTGTGTTTGTCTTACGGCACTGGCTCTCTCCCTTCCCTGGAACCAGTGACCCTAAATTAGGGACGGGCGACTGCTTATAGCCCATTGAGTTGCTCACGGTGGTCGTTAAACCTCCAATCAAAAAAAAAAAAAAAAACAACACTTACTAGTATTAATGAATTACAAATTCTTCAAAATAAATACATTCGATTAATAGATTTCAAACATAATCTAAATAGCCACAACTCACTAGGGCAAAATACGTTCAGATATTCCACAACCAACCCGAACAATTATAATATTCTAACAATTCAGAAACTCTTTCACTTAGGTAAAATTATGTACAAACGAATTAAAGTGAACCTTGGACAGGACCTCATAGAAATTAATACTGCTACGTACCGTTATAATATTCGTAAATAAACTTTATTGAGACTAACTACTCTTAGAACACAAACTACTAAACAAAGCCTAGATTATTCTGGTCCGGAACTTTAGAATTGTTTGCCTGCAGAATTGATATTTATTAGTGACTTCAATTTGTTTAAAAATAAATCAAACACTATCCATTTATTAGTACAAGATGGGAGGTTGATTGACAGGGATTATTCGACTGAGAGGGGAATGCGAGGGACCAAAGGACGGGGGATCTATACAACGAGAAATTGGTAGGAGGGGACAATTCAGGTTTCTCATTACTTTAATATTATTTTTCCCTTGATATGATGTTAATTCAATATTATGATTGGGTATTTAATTTGATATTTGTTTCCTTTTTACGCTCTCCAACCGTACGTTGAAGAAGCGTATATGCTCCAGCTTTGTCCGTCTGTCCGCAAGATAACTCGCGTAAAAATGGTTCGATTTCGATGAAATTTCAGTATATGATAGGGCATCACCTTGGGACGTACCCTATTAAAATGGACGAAATGGTGTCAAAAGTAAGGACGCAGGATGCATTCCATTGACCTTATGTGTCATAACTTGCGTAAAAATGGTTCGATTTCGATGAACTCTTAGTATATGATAGGGCATCACCTTGGAACGTACCCTATTAAAATGGACGAAATGTTGTCAAAGGAGAGGTTGGTTGGTTGGTTGGTTGTTTGGAGGTTTAACGACCACCGTCAGCAACTCAATGGGCTATAAGCAGTCGCCCGTCCCTAATTTAGGGTCACTGGCTCCAGGGAAGGGAGAGAGCCATTGCCTTAAGACAAACACAACATCCATGCCTCACCGGGATTCGAACCCGGACCCCTTACGGACGAATGATCAGAGACCAGCGCCTTAGACCACTGCGCCACCGGGGTGGCTCAAAGGAGAGGACATAGGAGCAGGATGCATTCCATTTCCATTATGTGTCATAACTTGCGTAAAAATGGTTCGATTTCGATGAAATTTTAGTATATGATAGGACTTCACCTAAGGACATACCCTAATAAAATGGACGAAATGGTGTCAAAGGAGAGGACATAGGAGCAGGATGCATTCCATTTCGCTTATGTGTCATAACGCGTAAAAATGGTTCGATTTCGATGAACTTTTAGTATATGATAGGGCATCACCTTGGGACGTACCCTATTAAAATGGACAAAATGGTGTCAAAAGTAAGGACGCAGGATGCATTCCATTGACCTTATGTGTCATAACTTGCGTAAAAATGGTTCGATTTCGATGAACTCTTAGTATATGATAGGGCATCACCTAAAGGACATACCCTAATAAAATGGACGAAATGGTGTCAAAGGAGAGGACATAGGAGCAGGATGCATTCCATTTCCCTTATGTGTCATAACTTGCGTAAAAATGGTTCGATTTCGATGAACTTTTAGTATATGATAGGGCATCAACTTGGAATGTACCCTATTAAAATGGATGAGATGGTGTCAAAGGAGAGGACATAGGAGCAGGATGCATTCCATTTCCCTTAGGTGTCATAACTTGTATAAAAATGGTTCGATTTCGATGTAATTTTAGTATATGATAGGGCATCACCTGGGCACGAACCCTATTGAAAATGGGCGAAATGGGGTCAAAGGTCAGGCAGGACATAAGAGCGGGATTTGTTCCATTGCCGTTATGCGTCATAACTTGCGTAAAAATGGTTCGATTTCGATGAACTCTTAGTATATGATAGGGCATCACCTTTGAACGTACCCTATTAAAATGGACGAAATGGTGTCAAAGGAGAGGACATAGGAGCAGGATGCATTCCATTTCCCTTATGTGTCATAACTTGCGTAAAAATGGTTCGATTTCGATGAAATTTTAGTATATGATAGGGCATCACCATGGGACGTACCCCATTAAAATGGACGAAATGGTGTCAAAGGAGAGGACATAGGAGCAGGATGCATTCCATTTCCCTTTTGTGTCATAACTTGCGTAAAAATGGTTCGATTTGATGAAATTTTATTATATGATAGGGCATCACCTTGGGACGTACCCTATTAAAATGGACGAAATTGTGTCAAAGGAGAGGACATAGGAGCAGGATGCATTCCATTTCCCTTATGTGTCATAACTTGCGTAAAAATGGTTCGATTTCGATGAAATTTTAGTATATGATAGGGCATCACCATGGGACGTACCCTATTAAAATTGACAAAATGGGGTCAAAGTGAGGACATAGGAGCAGGATGCATTCCATTGCCCTTATGCGTCATAACTTACGTAAAAATGCTTCGATTGAGACAAAACGTTTCCTGTTGTTCCGGAAGTATACTTTACCGGTGCTGTTGAATATCATCGAAATGAGGTCAAAGGTCGGGTCGTAGAAGCGAAATTTATTCTACAGCCATTATCCTTATAGCTTGAGTAATAATTTGAGCAATGATATATCTGGTATGTTGGAAAGCGTATCATAATCAATGCATTGCATGATTTTACTAACTGGTTTCTGATCAATCCTGGTCAAACAAAAGCCAAATCCAAACCAAAAAACTTGACGGCAATATCCGCTTGTTAGGATTAAACTGTTGGCCACTGTAAGAACGAAATTTATTTTGTTTTTGTTCCCAGCGAAAAAAAATATTGATAATATTTACCTTCATCATGATTTAATGTGTGTTAAATAATCTTTCTGGGAAATGGGATTGCTTGCTGCATTATTAGGGCCCTAGAGGAGAGCTCCGAAAATAATGCTTGGTGACATGGAGCCTAGATGTCTACTTATTCGGTGGTACGGAATAACCGCGTTTTTATTGGCCTTTCGTTCGGAATTAAGAAAAGAACCAGAAAAACTCGATTTTTTTGACAAATTTTGGAAATAATGACTCCGCTGAACGGGCAATATTTGTGGCTATGTCGCTTTCTTAGACGCTCGGATTTCTTTTATGGTTGTCGAAACGAGGTAAGTTGTACCGTTAGCCCCTATAAGAAAGACATTTAGGTCTAACAGCGGCAGAGTCGTAAAATGAAGAGGGCCCATTCGAGGCTTTGGATGATCATGATTCTTTTCTTCCAAATACAAGCCGGACGATGTCACTAAAAATAATCCTGCAGAGAACCGGGCTCAATAAACTGCCGGCATAAACAACAGGAGAGACGCCACACACACACACACACTGAAAAGATAAAGACTCTGGGGAAAACAAACAAACAAAGAAAAACTAAGTGTGGTTTTGGCTGCAATCAGGAAAAAAAAAACACGACGTATATTCTTCAAATGAAATTTATGCAATGTCTTCTTTATAAATATGCTAGCTGAATTGCGTGGCGTTGCTTGAGGGAATCTGCTGATAATTCACTATCTAAATTTTGTTCAAATCAAATGAAAATTATAAAATTTTTTGCGACATGAATAGTACCTAATACTGAATTTCATTTCTTCATTGAATTTGAATTTTATTCTCTGTAGAGTCTTTATTCACACAGTAGTTATGGTTTTCCCCGTTTGATTTTGTTGTTTTTTATATATTAGGTATACAACTTAATTCTCGGCAACAGGCACGACACTTTGACAGCAAATTATAGCAAATCGAATTCGTACATAATAAGAGAAATAATCCACGTCGTGTTGGATACATTTGAGCCATCGGTCAGCGAGCTGCCGAATGCCACTGCGTAAAAAAGGAGGGCAGTTTCGAGTTGATAAAATCATCAATACTTGTATGGACCTCCTCGACAGAAGTAAAGTGCCTATCACTCGGGTGATGTTGCAGGGAGCGAAAGCGGTGATAATCCGACGGAGCGAAGTCTGAACAATACGCCGGGTGGTACAAAATCTCCCATCCCAGGTCGGTAATTGAGTTTAAAGTCGTTTTCGCGGTATGTGGATGCGCGTTTTCCTGAAGCAACAGGACCGACCTTCTACCCTTGCCGGTGTATGGCCTTTCTGCTTCCATTGCATCACTCACACGAATGAGTTACTGACAATAACGCTCAGCATTGACCGTTTCACGAGGTTTGAGCAACTCATAGCGTACGACACCGCTCTGATCCAACCATACGCACAGCAACAACTTCCTGGCATGGATATTCGGTTTGGCGGTACTGGTGGTGTGCTGACCTGGATAAACCCTCGATTTGCGCCGCTTACGATTATCGTAGAGGATCCACTTCTCATCACAGGTCAAAATCTTGTGGAGGAAATCCTTATTCTTGAATCTAGAGAGGAAGGACACAGCAACATCGTAGCGCCTAGGCTTCTTCGCAGCTGTGAGTTCGTGGGGCACCAAACGGCCCTCCTTGTAAATCCGTCCAAGCTTGTTCAGGCGTTTTGCAATGGCTTGCAGAGTTCCTGGGTCGAGCTCTCACTATGTGCGACCGGGATCCACGTTCAACAGTTGTTCCAGTTCCTAATCGTTAACTTTCTGTGGCTGTTCTGGAAGTTCTGCATCACGGACATCGAAATTTCCCTTCTTAAACCGCTGGAACCACTTCTTACACGTACTGTACGACACAGCAGCCTCACACAAAGCAGCACAGATCATTTGCTGGACACTTTTTTTCAGCTGAAACGCGAGCAGGAGACAGTGCCTCAAATGTTGCTTCTCGAACGACATTGCTTTCACCGTCAAATTTCGTCCCTTCTGTCACTACAGCTGTGAGCGGTTAAGGTTGCCTGAAAAGCTGTTGGATGACGCTGCAATCAGCCATTATGGCACACAGCTATTTGCATTTGCCGACGTTCTATGATCGCTTGCGGTTAGGGACCGATAATTAATTGCACACTTAATACGTATAGCAAGAGCACCCGGTATTTCTCCGGTTAATTTTACTATTCCTGGAATCACTAAATTCAGTGGGTGAAAGTCTATGAGAATGATATTCCTGTTTTTTTTCCAGTAAATTTATTTTAATTGATTTACGTAAATTATTAAGCCAGGATGACTGCAAATGTGAAAAATAAAAAAAAATGGTTTAGTTAATTTACTCTTACGCAACAAAAAAGAAAGCAAGAGGAATGGAAATACTTACCTACAGGAATGGAATTACTTACCTTTCGATGCTGAATTGTGTTGACGTTCTTTTCACTAAAAAGCCCTTCCCACAAAAAAAGAAAAAAAAAAAGTCTTGCCCTTATCACAACAAAGAGTACTAAAATCGAATTCAAAATCAAAAAGTAAACAAGTTAGTAAAATCATGCAATGCATTGATTATGATACGCTTTCCAACATACCAGAAATTATTACTCGAGTTATGAGAATAATGGCTGTGGAATATATCTAGCTCCTGTGTCCTGACCTATGACCCCATTTCGATGATATTCAACAGAACCGGTTCAGTACACCTCAAGAATAACATACTAAAGTTTTGTCGCAATAGAAGCACTTTTACGCAAGTTGTGAGAATAATGGCTGTGGAATAAATCTTGCTTTTGTGCAATAAACTTTCACCCTATTTCGTTGATATTCAACAGAACCGGTTCACTATACCTCCGGAACAACATGATAAAGTTTTGTCGCAATCGAAACATTTTTTGGTAAGTTATGATGCACAAGGGCAATGGAATGGATCTCACTCCAGTGACCTGACCTTTGACCCCATTTCGCACATTTTCAATAGGGTTCGTCCACAGTGGCTCCCTACCACATACTAAAATTTCATCGAAATCGAACCATTTTTACACAAGTTATGACGCATAAGGGCAATGGAACAAGTCCCGCTCTTATGTCCTCCCTAACCTTTGACCCCATTTCGCCCATTTTCAATAGGGTTCGTCCCCAGGTGGTTCCACACCAAATACTAAAATTTCATCGAAATCGATCTATATTTACGCATATTATGACGCATAAAGGCAATGAAATGGATCCCGCTTTTATGTCCTGACCTTTGACCCCATTTCACCCATTTTCAATAGGTTTCGTTCCGAAGTGGTTCCTTACCACATACCAAAATTTCGTCGAAATCGAACCATTTTTACGCACGTTATGACGCATAAGGGCAATGCAATAAATCCCGCTCTTATGCCCTGCCTGACCTTTGACCCCAAATTGCCAATTTTCAATAGGGTTCGTGCACAGGTAGTTTCCTACCACATGCTGAAATTTTGTCGAAATCGAACCATATTTACGCATGTTATGACGCATAAAGGCAATGAAATGGATCCCGCTCTTATGGCGTGACCTTTGACCCCACTTCACCCATTTTCAATAGGGTTCGTCCCCTGGTGATCCCCTACCACATACTAAAATTTCATCGAAATCGAACCATTTTTACGCGAGTTATCGTGTCGACAGACAGACGGACAGACGGACGGAAAAAGCTGGAGCATATACGCTTCTTCAACCTACGGGTGGAAAGCGTAAATAAAATGGTTTAGTTAATTTACTCTTACGCAACAGAAAAGAAAGCAAGACGAATGGAAATACTTACCTTCACTTTTGATGCTGAATTCTGTTGACGTTCTTCACTGAAAAGCCCTTCCCACAAAAAAAAAAAATCTTGCGCTTATCACAACAAAGAGTATTAAATTGGAATTCAAAATCAAAAAGTAAAAAACGGAACTTTTTACGAAAATTTTGTTTGGGGCCCATTGACCCCGGGCCCCGACCCTTCCAAACATCGTCTAAAGCCTGAGTTAGAGCATCATGAGATGGTAGACCAATTCAAAATAAAAAAAATAAAAAATGGGACTTTTTACGAAAATTTTGACACCTGGCTACGACCCTTTCCAAAAACCACGTACAACCTAAGTTTGAGCACCACGAAACGGTAAACTAATTCAAAATAAAAAATAAAAATAAAAAATGGAACGTTTTACGAAAAATTTGCGTGGGGGCTACTTGACACCGTTCTCCGACCCTTTCCAAAAACAGTCTACGGTCTAAGTTAGAGCACCGTGAGATAGTATACCAATTCAAAATAAAAAAGTAAAAAATTGAACTTTTTTACGAAAATGTTGTACGGGGGCTCCTTGACTTCTGGATTCGAACCCTTCCAAATACCGTTTACGGTAAAATTAGAGTACCATGAGAGAGTATACCAATTAAAAATAAAAAAAATAAAAACTGGAACTTTTTAGGAAAATTTTGTATATGGACTCCGAGGTCCGACTCCTTCCAAAAGCCGTCTGCAGTCTAAGTTAGAGTTTCATAAGATACCATACCAACTTTGGTGGTTCTAAATTGAAAACTGTAGATTTGCATAAAGGACAAACAAACGAGCAAAAAAATATTCAACCTTCATACATTACATGTCAGTAGATTGCTGACTATACGAGAAAAAAGGGTTTGCGTTTAGTTTCACATGCAATAAAGCAGAAAGCCTTCTAAATTGCATTTTTTTGCGAATGAAATAGAAGGTGCAATAAAAAGTATCCACACAAGAATTATTAGCAAACAAGAAAGATGACACCAAATTTTCGGTTGTAATGAGCACGTCTTTTGAATACGTTCTGACGCGAATTAAATGTATCAGAACTATTAAAAGTTAATGAAACCGGTCAGAAAACGATCAACCAGTTTCTACAGTCGATAAAATATCTACTTAGTTCCACCAGCGGCAAAACAGAATGTTACGGAGGTTAACAAATGGCGCACAAAAAGTTTCTCATAGCACAAGGAAGGTATCACTTCGGACAGATCAGATGGAGTTGGAGAGTAATTTGTGGAGGAACGGCATGCTGGTAGACTACACCTTTATGATCAAAGAAAATTATCATCATCATCTTCCCAGCTGATTTGGTTTGGCCGACTTTCTTCAGAGGAGGCGAGCCTGTGTGTTTCAAGACACTCGTTGCGCGCTTCATGAGGGGATCAAAAGGGTGGACCCATGTTTCATCGGCAGTTATTACTGTGTTTAGAAAGTTTGAATCCTTTGCAATCATCTGTTGCCACTTATGACACACCTGAACTCTGGCTAAAAATTGTTTTGTCGTCTGGTGGTGATGTACCCATCTGGAACACACAAGATGCAGCATTAATTTTTTCTCTTAGAATGCGGAATGCCGACGTTTTTGAAGTATTGGTTGATGCCTCTATGTCTTCTTATTTTTATCTGATTGAAGGTTTAATGACCACCGTGAGCAACTAGATGGGCTATAAACAGTCGCCCGTCCCTAATTTAGGGCCACTATCTCCAGGGAAGGGAAAGAGGCCGTGCCGTAAGACAAACACAACAGCCATGCCTCACACGAGATTCGAACCCAGACCCATCTCGGACGAATGATCAGAAGCCATCGCTCAGACCGCTATAGATATATATCCCGGACCTTGTCTATGTCTTCACACGTCATATGTCGATCTTCTTTCAGATTGCCCAAACAATGTTAATAATACGTTCCGTAACAACACTTTCAGGTCGACCAGGCCTAGCAGCGAGTTCTGTTGACAAACGCCCTTTTCTGAAATCATGGTGCCATCTAAACGCCGTTAACTCACCCAAACCTTTGTCTTTGTGAGATTTTTCATTAAATCAACTGTTTTTTGATCCGTTTTAATCAAACGATAGAAAAATTTTAAACGCATTTCACTTCTTAACTCTGAATCACTCACCTCCATAGCTGTATGGCGAAGTGCAGACGTACCTTAAACAACTGCGCAATAACAAAGCCAGAATCGTCTGCCACGTCTAATAGATGCTACCATAGATACTTCCTTAACTCAGCTAGTCGTCTGCGTGGTTATTTCCCCTTCCCACCGTTGCCAACTCAAAAACATTACTCTTAGTTTTTATGGAATGGCCTTTGTACCTTATCGATAAATAAAATGTACCAATAGTTAACCGTGCCGTTAATCGTTTCGGTGGTAAATCACTTCTGCAGGAATACTTCCAACACCTTCCTCAAAAGGCACGCTTTCATCTGTGATTAGAGCTGGCTTTTCAATTTTAATTCCGTCCTGTCATTAACATCAGCTTCCCTCTCAGCACATCGCCACTCTGCAAACAAACATCATTAAAGCGAATTAGTCCGCACTTTGCGAGGATATGTAGAATAATGGTTTCTCGTTTTGGCCTTATCTTCTAGTTGAGTATTAGAGTGTGTTTTCATCCATCCGTTATGACACGTGATCACTCTAATGTCTAGCAATTATGCTTGCCTAGCTCAAAGACGCATGGAAATCGATTTGTTTTCAATTAGCCGGTTATCTCTGTCAAGCGCGGTTGTTAACCGGTGTCGTCTCGTCTTCAAGCGCAACACTTGACTGTCGATATGTTTGAAAGCCTTCGCGATTATAACTTGATGCTCCGTTAGTCTGCGAAGAGGTGTGTTCAACAGCTTTGTTTTTGCGGTCAAATTTTCTGACCCCTTTTATGATGACTCTTAAACACTCGCATCAGGTTTTCTGCGAATTTGTTTTAATAATAGCAAATGGCTTCTGACCACCCGAGATGTCTCTGGATTTGAATCCTCGTGAGGCATGAAGGTTGGGTTTGGCTTATGGCACTGGCTCTCTCCCTTCCCTGGAACCATTGACCCTAAATTAGGTAAGGACGACATCTTATACACTAAAAAGAATTGTGAAATTGATGAGCTCTATTTTCCGTAATTTCTTTCGTGAATTAACGAAGCATATTTCTGATATAACCTTTTCCGTGAAATGACAAAAAGAAACCTGTGTTTCACGGATTTTCGTACCATGGGAAAATTCTGAATTTTCAGAAACCTTTCCGCAGTTTCTTTCTTATTTTGACGGTAAATAATCACTTGAGAGCAGTGTTAACGGAAAATTTTGAATTTTCACAAACCTTTTCGCAGTTTCTTTCTTATATTGACGGAAAATTATCGTTTGAGAGATGTGTTAACGGGAAAATCTGAATTTTCAGGAACCTTTTCGCGGTTTCTTTCTTTTATTGATGGTTAATTACCGTTTGAGAGCTGTGTTAAAGGAAAATTCTGAATTTTCACAAACCTTTCAGCAGTTTTTTTCTTATACTGACGGTAAATTACCGTTCGAGAAATGTGTTAACGCAAAATTCTGAATTTTCACAAAACTTTCCGCAGTTTCTTTCTTATATTGACGGTAAATTACTACTTGTGAGCTGTTAACGGAAAATTTCGAATTTTCAGAAACTTTTCCGCAGTTTCTTTTTTTTTAATGACGGTAAATTACAGTTTTAGAGCTGTGTTAACCGGAAATTTTGAATTTTCACAAAACTTTCCGCAGTTTCTTTCTCATATTGACGGTACATTACCGTTTGAAAAGTGTGTTAACGGAAAATCCTGATTTTTCACAAATATTTCCACAGTTTCTTTCTTATATTGACGATAAATTACTACTTTTGAGCTGTTAACGGAAAATTTCGAATTTTCAGAAACTTTTCCGCACTTTCTTTCTTATATTGACGGTAAATTACAGTTTAAAGCTGTGTTAACTGGAAATTTTGAATTTTCACAAAACTTTTCGTAGTTTCTTTTTTATATTTGCGGTAAATTACCGTTTGAGATATGTGTTAAAGGAACATTTTGAGATTTTACAAAGATTTCTGCAGTTTCATTCTTATAGTGAAGGTAAATTACCGTTTGAGAGATTTGGTAACTGAAAATTCTGAATTTTCAGAAACCTTTCCACAATTTCTTTCGTATATTAACGAAAAAATCCGTTCTCCCATTTTTCGTGTCCGTATGACGAGACATTACCAGTAATAGGAACGACTGGTGAGAAAACTTGAGGTTCGATTAACTTTTAAATTTCAATCGTTTGTCAAATTTTAAAGTTCTGTAGCGAGATCGGATGCATATGGATAGCATACCGCATGCATTTTGTTTTTTGTGGCACAGGATGTTTTCCCTCCTCCCCTACTATCTGTACCAGGTATTTATTATATATTGTGTTACTGTAAGAAGCCGGGTACTTAAATTATTGTACAGATGGATATACCATGTGCATGAGTCAGTATTTGGGCAACTTAAGACAAAAGCTATTATACACTGGCGTGCAAAATTTAAGGACGAGCCGATTTTTCGAATGTAACGTCGTGCAGAAGTGCTCCACATCGACTCAAATCATACCATAAGATCCCCAAGATGTAAGATTATGGAACAAGTGAGCAAATCAGTCCAAACAAGGAATCCAAAGGAAACAAAGGCACATTATTGAAAAGGTAGCTTCGAGCACAACTCGACAGAAGACAGAAACGTCCATGTGACAGGCAGCTTCCAAGAAAAATCCAGTCTTTAGTAGAGGATATGATCACCCCTGACTGCGTTGCGAGATTTACAACGTCTGTCCACCCCCCCCCTCCAAACTCCCACCTGCATATTCTGAAGCCCTCACTCACCTTCGCTCTCTCCCCCTCATTCGCTCCCCTCCCTCTTCAACTCTAGAGCTTCTTTCTGAACCCCTCTTCTTCAACTCCCTTGTTCATCCCCCTCATCTCCCCTGTTTTTCATTCCCCTCTTGGCTCCGAGCAGGTGTAGTAACTGTACAAGACCTCACTAACTCGGATCTATCCTGGCGCCCTCTCTCTGGCCTCCCCCTGCTATTCTCTCGTCCCCATCCGCCCATTTGGTCTATGACTCTCTGCTAACTGCACTTCTTTCGCTTTTCCCTGATCTTGTCTCCCCCACCGGTCTCGTCTCTGTCTTTTCTGCCCCTCTTCCGCTGCCGTTTTTCCTCCGACTCACAAACTCGGTTCTTCCTCTCTCCTCTCTCTCCTCTAAATCTCTTTATCGTTTTCTAGTGCACCTTGCCACCCCTTCACCGCTTTCTATTCTGGAGGTTCCCCCTGCTTCTCTTCCTCTTGTCTGGGCCGCTGCCCGCTCACCCTTATCTACCCCTCTTGAAATTAATACCCACTGGCTCTTTTTGCATAATCGCCTCCCTGTTCCGTATTTTCTCTTTCGCATGTCTCTTCTCTCCTCCCCTCTCTGCTCCTTCTGCGCACAGGAGGCAGACGTTTCTCACGTCTACCTTTACTGTCCCATCCTGATGCCTCTCCTCCACCAGGCTTTCCGGATTGCCAGTCGCTCTTGTTCTCAAGATCTTCCGTTCACTGCCTACAGACATCTTCTTCTGCGGGCTCATCCACCTACAACTCTTCCTTCAGTATGTGCCTATCTTTTCGTGCTGGTTAAACACGTTATTTACGTATACCTTCAACAACTCCGCAGCATTTCCTCGCCGGTCTCTTTACACCAGGCCAGCGCAGCACTTTTGTGCCATTTTCAAGATCGATTGCTTTCTCGACTCCGCCTGGAGTACCAGTCGGCTTCTTCCAGTCGTCGAGAAGCCACCTTCTATGCTACCTGGGCGCCGGCCGCTCCATGGTTTGCGATTGATTCTGGACTGCTACACCTATCAGAACCCTAGGACATTCTACACCTCCTTTGCTGAGTTCCGTGGCACCCTGGTGGCCCTCCTCCACTCTACGACTCGTGCAATCCACACTACCGTTGAATTGTGAATGCTAATGCCATCTCAGTGTATTTTCATGCTTACTCGTGTACATTACTTACTTTCACCCCGCCTGTATTATGTTGCTTTGGTGCCCTCGTTAAATAACTTGCACAATTGTGCACGCTGTGTTTTTATCTCATGTATGTAATGTTTTACCTTCACGGCGGTGTTTGTGCTGTTCTTTTTCTAATTGTGTACTATTGTTTCGCCTGTGTTATCCTGTAAATCATGCCCAGCCAATGTCATGTGACACGATGTGTTTCTCTTTGTCACTTCTGCAATTTTTTTATTCAATAAGCTTTGCTTCCAGCATTTTGTTATTCATCCCCATTGTCATTGCAGTGTATATACCATCATGTTTTTAACAGTTTTGTATTATTTCCCAGTGAGATGCCCAATACTGTACGTCTCCCTCTTATGTTTTCTTATGATAAATTAGAATAAAGCGATTTTGAAACCATGCTGAGGACGAGGTAGTCAAGGAGCTGTTGAGGAATCGCTGCCCATTCCTCTTGTAGCGCGAATCGCAGCTGCGGAATCGTTGCTGGAGGCTAGTGACGTGCTTCCAAGCGCCTCCCGAGAAGGTCCCACACGTGTTCGATTGGATTTAGGTCCGGGAACCTTGCGAGGTGACCCATGCGTTGAAAATCTTCTCTGTCCAACAGGTCTGCGACAGCCACTGTACGATGAGGTGTAGCGTTGTCGTCCATGAAGAGGAACTCAGGACTCACAGCACCTCTAAACAGACGCACGTGAGGCAGAAGAACCTCGGAACAATAGCGGACACCAGTGACTGAACCTCCTTGGAAGATGTGGAAGTCAGTACCGCTACCAAGCATGGTACCGCCCCAAACGAGAACTCCGCCACCTCCAAACCAGTCACTTTTGATGATGTTGTAGGTGTGATTGCGTGTTCCCTGCTCTCTCCAGATGTGTATACGTCCAGAATCGCCCGTCAGACTAAATCGGCTCTCACCCGTAAAGAGAACTAGACCCCATTGCTGATGTGTCCAGTTCTTGTGTTCCTGGCACCACAGACACCGCCATCTCCGATCAGCAGGCGTTAATGACACACACCGTTCTGGTCGTCGTGAAAGTAGACCACCTTTGTGCAACCTCCTGGCCGCGGTAAAACGCGATAACGGACGTCCAGTTGTCGGTTGCATGTACCTTGCGATTTCTCCCGGTGTCTTCCGTCTGTCCCTTTTCGCCTGTAGGACAATGTACCGGTCGTCCGCCGCCGTGGTTGCTCGTTGACGACCATTGCTAAACACTCGAACAGCTGTTCCTGTCGTTTGAATTGCTCTCCAAGCTCGTGAACCGATGCTGTGAGCGATCCCGAACTTCTCGGCCACACTAATCACACTTCGACCTTCTTCCAACTTCCCAATGACGCGACCTCGGGTAAAGTCATCCAGATGCCGTCTACTGGATTGCCTGTTGGCCATATCACAAGGTGGCAGCAACTCGACGTCGTTCAAACCGATGTACACCATGCAATAGCTTTCACCGAATTGCTGAGCGTACACCGTCCGTATGCTTTATACCCATCCGAAACACACACCCTCCCCTACGTCATGCTGCATATATGCTCATGACCTACCGTACCGAACCCTAATCTATCTCCTGAGTGGTATTTCGGTCCGTTTTACCTGCTATTTCCGGTGTTATGCTAATTTCTCCTCTTCGTCCTTAATTTTTGCTCACCTGTTTAGCTATCAAGAGTAAATTTTACATTTAGGAATTTTTTTTTATAAATTATTCTACAAAAAGGACATTTCAGCTTTTTTAAAGATAACTGAACGTCATTACCAGTAAAAAGAAATTAAGTTGCACGGCATTTTGTTGTTTCGAAAAATCAGGATGAAAACTACTTAATTTGTAGAAAGTCTTCCTATAAAAAAAATTGATAACAAACCTATTCAGAAACATAATAGGCTCCAACAAGAAATAAATTGCCTAAATCTCTCGTATTAGAGACGAAAAAAAAAATCATTGTCGCGCAATTTGTTTTACGATGTACGTGATTCGAATTTCCGGGTGCCTGTGGCTCAGTGGTTAAAGGTGTGTTACATGTTCAGCTAACTCAAGCGGAGCGGCTTCGATCTGTGTTTTCAACACTCAGTTCAAAACTCTGAATTAAGGTTTAATTCAGTGTTTATAACTCTTCCCCTTGAACTTCTTATGAAAACTCTTAAATTCCCGTATGAAGAGTTCTACGAATTTCATTTTAATAATTGCAAATGGCTTCTCATCATCTGTCATAGATGGGTCCGGTTTCGAATCTTGTGGGACATAGATGTTGTGTTGCTCTTACCGCCTTGGCTCTCTGCCGTCCCTGGAATTAGTTGTCTCACATTACGGACGGACGACAGTTACAATATGCAGACAAAAGTAATTGGAAGCACACATTCAGCCCTCACGCAGGCGCAGTGGTGTGCTCCCGCAGAAACTGCAATATAGGGACTTGAGGGTGCTTCAGAGGTAGATCCGAAAGACCAGGTGTAGACCAAAGCAGATGGCCACAGGTGTTATGGTCTCCACCAAAACGCTTTGAAGACAGTCTCATGCACTCCGGTAACGTGGCCAAGCAGCCTTTTATAAACCTCTCATCACAAAGACCAATAAAGCCACGCGGCTACAATGGCATCAACAGTACAAAAATTAGACAATGTCGCAATAGCATAAGGTGTTATGGACCGATGAATCCCGCTTCACATTATTCCGATCGGATGGATATCTCGAGGGTTACGCGGTTACCATGGGAACGTCTGCTTCCGGGGTGTACAATAGCGACTGTGAAGCACGGAGGCGGTGGAGTTATGGTACGGGGCTGTGTCAGCTAGTAAGATGTAGGTCCGGTCCACTGGTTGTTATGGCAACAAAAACTCTACGCTGTATTGAGATATCCTGAATGACTCAATGTTCCCGACGTTGTGTCAGTTTCAAGGACACGACGATTATTTCTTCCAGGACAACAATGCCACTCGTCATGTTTCCAGGACCACATTGGTGTCAACATCGCTTTATTGAGTATCTGGGACTATTACATCGAAGAACGGGGAAAACGGGAAACTATAAAACAACAGAATGCGACGGGCTCGCCAGGCAGTATTGGCGAGGCATTACAAAAGACCACAGCGTGGTGCAGGAGCACAGGACTTTGAAAAACACAAGAGAAATGCATCGCACAAGCATAACAAGTTAGTAAAACCATGCAATGCATTGATTATGATACGCTTTCCAACATACCAGAAATCATTACTCACGTTATGAGGATAATGGCAGTAGAATAAATCTCGTTCCTGTGTCCTGACCTTCGACCTCATTTCGATGATATTCAACATAACCGGTAAAGTGTACTTCCGGGACAACAGACACTGGCGTGCAAAAATTAAGGACCAGACGGTCTTCCGAATGCAACGTTGTGCAGAAGTGCTCCACACCGACTCTAATCATACCATAAGATCCCCAAGATGTAAGAATATGGGACAAGTGAGCAAAACCGTCCAAACAACGAATCCAAAGGATACGAAGGCGCTTTATTGAAAAGGTAGTTTCGAGCACAACTGGACAGAAGACAGAAACGTCCATATGACAGGCGGCTGCCAAGAAAAATCCAGTCTTTAGTAGAGGATATGATCATCCCTAACTGCGTTGCAGGATTTACAACGTCTGTCCATGCTGAGGACGAGGTTGTTAAAGAGCTGTTCAGGCATCGCGGCGCATTCCTCTTGTAGCGCCAATCGCAGCTGCGGAATTGTTGCTGGCGGCTGGTGAACTGCTGCTAAGCGTCACCCGAGAAGGTCCCACACGTGTTCGATTTGATTTAGGTCCGAGGACCTTGCGGGCCAATCCATGCGTTGAATAATTTCACTCTTCAACAGCTCTGCGACAGCCACTGTACAATGAGGTGTAGCGTTGTCGTCCATGAAGAGGAACTCAGGACCCACAGCACTTCTAAATAGACGCACGTAAAGCACGAGATCCTCGGTACAATAGCGGAAACCAGTGGCTGAACTTCTTGGAAGAAGTGGAGGTTAGTAGGGCTACCAAGCATGATACCGCCCCAAACGAGAACTCCGCCACCTCCACACCGGTCCCTTTCGATGATGTTGGAGGTGTGATTGCGTGTTCCATGCTCTCTCCAGATGTGTATACGTCCAGAATCGCTCGTCAGACTAAATTGGCTCTCATCTGCAAAGAGAACTCGACCCCATTGCTGATGTGTCCAGTTCTTTTGTTCCTGGCACCACAGAAACCGCCGTCTCCGATGAGCAGGCGTTAATGGCACACACCGTGCTGGTCGTCGTGAAAGTAGACCACCTTTGTGCAACCTCCTGGCCGCGGTAAAACGCGATAACGGACGTCCAGTTGTCGGTTGCATGTACCTTGCGATTTCTCCCGGTGTCTTCCGTCTGTCCCTTTTCGCCTGTAGGACAATGTACCGGTCGTCCGCCGCCATGGTTGCTCGTTGACGACCATTGCTAAACACTCGGACAGCTGTTCCTGTCGTTTGAATTGCTCTCCAAGCTCGTGAACCGATGCTGTGAGCGATCCCGAACTTCTCGGCCACACTAATCACACTTCGACCTTCTTCCAACTTCCCAATGACGCGACCTCGGGTAAAGTCATCCAGATGCCGTCTACTGGATTGCCTGTTGGCCATATCACACGGTGGCAGCAACTCGACGTTGTTCAAAACGATGTACACCGTGCAATAGCTTTCACCGAATTGCTGAGCGTACATCGCCAGTATGCTTTATACCCATCCGACCCCCCCCCCTTCCGTACGTCATGCTGCATATATGCTCATGACCTACCGTACCGAACCCTAATTATCTCCTGAGTGGTATTTCGGTCCGTTCTGCCTGCTTGTTCCGGTGTTATGCCAATTTCTCCTCTTCGTCCTTAATTTTTGCTCACCAGTGTAGCTATCAAGAGTATATTTTACATTTAGGAATTTTTTTTTTATAAATTATTCTACAAAAAGGACATTTCAGCTTTTTTAAAGATAACTGAACGTCATTACCAGTAAAAAGAAATTAAGTTGCACGGCATTTTGTTGTTTCGAAAAATCAGGATGAAAACTGCTTAATTTGTAAAAAGTCTTCCTATAAAAAAAATTGATAACAAACCTATTCAGAAACATAATAGGCTCCAACAAGAAATAAATTGCCTAAATCTCTCGTATTAGAGACGAAAAAAAAATCATTGTCGAGCAATTTGTTTTACGATGTACGTGATTCGAATTTCCGGGTGCCTGTGGCTCAGTGGTTAAAGGTGTGTTACATGTTCAGCTAACTCAAGCGGAGCGGCTTCGATCTGTGTTTTCAACACTCAGTTCAAAACTCTGAATTAAGGTTTAATTCAGTGTTTATAACTCTTCCCCTTGAACTTCTTATGAAAACTCTTAAATTCCCGTATGAAGAGTTCTACGAATTTCATTTTAATAATTGCAAATGGCTTCTCATCATCTGTCATAGATGGGTCCGGTTTCGAATCTTGTGGGACATAGATGTTTTGTTGCTCTTACCGCCTTGGCTTTCTGCCGTCCCTGGAATTAGTTGTCTCACATTACGGACGGACGACAGTTACAATATGCGGACAAAAGTAATTGGAAGCACACATTCAGCCCTCACGCAGGCGCAGTGGTGTGCTCCCGCAGAAACTGCAACCTAGGGACTTGAGGGTGCTTCAGAGGTAGATCCGAAAGACCAGGTGTAGACCAAAGCAGATGGCCACAGGTGTTATGGTCTCCACCAAAACGCTTTGAAGACAGTCTCATGCACTCCGGTAACGTGGCCAAGCAGCCTTTTATAAACCTGTCATCACAAAGACCAATAAAGCCACGCGGCTACAATGGCATCAACAGTACAAAAATTAGACAATGTCGCAATAGCATAAGGTGTTATGGACCGATGAATCCCGCTTCACATTATTCCGATCGGATGGATATCTCGAGGGTTACGCGGTTACCATGGGAACGTCTGCTTCCGGGGTGTACAATAGCGACTGTGAAGCACGGATGCGGTGGAGTTATGGTACGGGGCTGTGTCAGCTAGTAAGATGTAGGTCCGGTCCACTGGTTGTTATGGCAACAAAAACTCTACGCTGTATTGAGATATCCTGAATGACTCAATGTTCCCGACGTTGTGTCAGTTTCAAGGACACGACGATTATTTCTTCCAGGACAACAATGCCACTCGTCATGTTTCCAGGACCACATTGGTGTCAACATCGCTTTATTGAGTATCTGGGACTATTACATCGAAGAACGGGGAAAACGGGAAACTATAAAACAACAGAATGCGACGGGGCGCGCCAGGCAGTATTGGCGAGGCATTACAAAAGACCACAGCGTGGTGCAGGAGCACAGGACTTTGAAAAACACAAGAGAAATGCATCGCACAAGCATAACAAGTTAGTAAAACCATGCAATGCATTGATTATGATACGCTTTCCAACATACCAGAAATCATTACTCACGTTATGAGGATAATGGCAGTAGAATAAATCTCGTTCCTGTGTCCTGACCTTCGACCTCATTTCGATGATATTCAACATAACCGGTAAAGTGTACTTCCGGGACAACAAACACTGGCGTGCAAAAATTAAGGACCAGACGGTCTTCCGAATGCAACGTTGTGCAGAAGTGCTCCACACCGACTCTAATCATACCATAAGATCCCCAAGATGTAAGAATATGGGACAAGTGAGCAAAACCGTCCAAACAACGAATCCAAAGGATACGAAGGCGCTTTATTGAAAAGGTAGTTTCGAGCACAACTGGACAGAAGACAGAAACGTCCATATGACAGGCGGCTGCCAAGAAAAATCCAGTCTTTAGTAGAGGATATGATCATCCCTAACTGCGTTGCAGGATTTACAACGTCTGTCCATGCTGAGGACGAGGTTGTTAAAGAGCTGTTCAGGCATCGCGGCGCATTCCTCTTGTAGCGCCAATCGCAGCTGCGGAATTGTTGCTGGCGGCTGGTGAACTGCTGCTAAGCGTCTCCCGAGAAGGTCCCACACGTGTTCGATTTGATTTAGGTCCGAGGACCTTGCGGGCCAATCCATGCGTTGAATAATTTCACTCTTCAACAGCTCTGCGACAGCCACTGTACAATGAGGTGTAGCGTTGTCGTCCATGAAGAGGAACTCAGGACCCACAGCACTTCTAAATAGACGCACGTAAAGCACGAGATCCTCGGTACAATAGCGGAAACCAGTGGCTGAACTTCTTGGAAGAAGTGGAGGTCAGTAGGGCTACCAAGCATGATACCGCCCCAAACGAGAACTCCGCCACCTCCACACCGGTCCCTTTCGATGATGTTGGAGGTGTGATTGCGTGTTCCATGCTCTCTCCAGATGTGTATACGTCCAGAATCGCTCGTCAGACTAAATTGGCTCTCATCCGCAAAGAGAACTCGACCCCATTGCTGATGTGTCCAGTTTTTTTGTTCCTGGCACCACAGAAACCGCCGTCTCCGATGAGCAGGCGTTAATGGCACACACCGTGCTGGTCGTCGTACAAAAAGACCACCTTTGTGCAGCCTCGTGGCCACGGTAAAACGCGAGAACGGACGTCCAGTTATCTGTTGAATGTGCCTTGAGATTTCTCCCGCTGTCTGCCGTCTGTCTCTTCTCGCCTGTAGCACAATATACCGGTCGTCCGCCGCCGTGGTTGCTCGTGGACGACCACTACTAAACTCTCGGACAGCTGTTCCTGTCACTTGAAATGCTAACGAAGCTGGTGAAACGATGCTGTGAGTGATCCCGAACTCCTCGGACACGCTAGTCACACTTCGACTTTCTTCCAACTTCCCAATGACGCGACCTCGGGTAAAGTCATCCAGATCTCGTCTACTGGATTGCCTGTTGGCCATATCACACGGTGGCAGCAACTCGAAGTCGTTCAAACCGATGTAAACCGTGCAAAAGCTTTCACCGAATTGCTGAGCGTACACCACCAGTGTGCTTTATACCTTTCCGACACTCTCCCCCTCCGTCATGCTGCATATATGCGGATGCCCTACCGTACCGGACCCTAGTCTATCACCTGAGTGGTTTTTCGGTCCGTTCTGCCTGCTCGTTGCGCTGTTATGCTAATTTCTCCTCTTCGTCCTTAATTTTTGCACCCCAGTGTACTAAAGTTTTGTCTCAATAGGAAAATTTTTAGTCATGACGCATAAAGGCAATAGAATGGATTCCCCTCCTATGTTCTGACCTTTGACCTCATTTTGACTATTTTCAATAGGGTTCGTCCCCAGGTGGTTCCCTACCACATACTAAAATTTCATTGAAATCGAACCATATTTACGCGAGTTATCGTATGGACGGACGTACAAAGGTGGAGCTTATACGCTTCTTTAACCTACGGTTGGAAAGCGTAAAAAAACTCAGAGCGAAATGTTCACATGACGTACCGGTGGTGCAGTGGTCTAAGCGATGGCCTCTGATCATTCGTTCGAAAGGGGTCCGGGTTTGAATCCCGGTGAGGCATGGATGTTGTGTTTGTCTTACGGTACTGGCTCTCTCCCTTTCCTGGAACCAGTGACCCTAAATTAGTCACGGGCGACTGCTAATCGCCCATTGAGTTGCTCACTGTGGTTGTTAAACCTTCAATTGCCGCTCCGGTGGCGCAGTTGTCTAAGCGATGGCCTCTGATCATTCGTCCGAAAGGGGTCCGGGTTCGAATCCCAGTAAGTCATGGATGTTGTGTTTGTCTTACGGCACTGGCTCTCTCTCTTCCCTCGAACCAGTGACCCTAAATTAGGGACGGGAACTCCTTATAGCCCATTGAGTTGCTCACTTGGTTGTTAAACCTTCAATTGCCGCCCCGGTGACGTAGTTGTGTAAGCGATGGCCTCTGATCATTCGTCCGAAAGGGGTCCGGGTTCGAATCCCGGTAAGGCATGGATGTTGTGTTTGTCTTACGGCAATGGCTCTCTCCCTTCCCTGGAACCAGTGACCCTAAATTAGGGACGGGTGACCGCTTATAGCTCATTGAGTTGCTTACGGCGGTCGTTAAACCTCCAAATAAAAAAAAATAATGTTCACACAGTAGGCGAGAAATAACACGGAGCATAGTTCTTGGAGCAACAAGGCGGGAATCCAGAAGGAAGCAGCGAGACCCTTAAGGGGACCCCGGCGGAACTAAGAGGCAGGAGAAAGTGTAGTTCCACAGCGCATCGAGAAAGGTAGACGGGTCATGATAGTCCTTCCGGCGTGGTCGAGTAGACCAGCTGAAGGGCTACGGCGAAGACAGCTGGGCATTGGCAGGGAATGCAGGAGACGTGGCGGACTTCATGCAGATCCGAGGATTCGGGCGATACCGACGCTTCTTGGGAAGAGCACCAGCTGAGGCAGCGCGGAAAGATGGAAAGGCAGGCTGAGGAGAAGTCACATTCGGCAAACAAGCAGAAAGCGAGGGCTACGGTGGAGTGGTACGAGGAAAATCAGGTCTTGCCGATGGACAAGTCCGGTGGACTCCGTTCATGTTCATCCCATTGAATACCTATTGGATGAACTTGAATGACTGCTGAGGTCTAGACCATCACGACCTTTTCACTGAGGAATGTCCCGTTCTCCGTACTTCATGGACTTGTGAAGGATTTACCATGAGGGGTAGCTGCTGTATTCTCTGAAAATGGATCAAGTGCCCGCTACTCACATA
The DNA here is from genome assembly GCA_039090855.1 of Macrothele yani. NCBI lineage: Eukaryota > Metazoa > Arthropoda > Arachnida > Araneae > Macrothelidae > Macrothele > Macrothele yani. The sequence continues at coordinate 14,009,857 of CM077032.1, read as the reverse complement.
AATACAATCCGATTTTTCTATTTAATCACAGTGTCCAATCACTTTTGTCCACATAGTGTACCTACAAGAGCAGCTTGGTGCTCTTCCTAGAAAATTTATGCTACGCATCTTTCATATGTCAAGACCTTTGTGAGTGTGAAACAAGTTAGTAAAATCACGCAATGCATTGATTATGATACGCTTTCCAACATACCAGAAATCATTACTCAAGTTACGAGGATAATGGCTGTGAAATAAGTCTCGCTCATGTGCCCTGACATTTAACCCCATTTTGATGATATTCAACAGAACCGGTTCACTATACCGGCGAAATAACAATATAAAGTTTTGTCGCAATCGCAGCATTTTTACGTAAGTTATGATACATAAGCGCTATGGAATAGATCCCGCACCTGTGTCCTAACCTTTGACCCCATTTCGCCCATTTCCAACAGGATTCGTCCCCAGGCAAGCCCCTACAACATTCTAGCATTTCATCCAAATCGAAGCATTTTTATGTAAGTTAAGACGCATAATGGCGATGGAAGTGAGTCTGCTCCTATGACCTGATCTTTGACCTCATTTCGCCCATTTTTTAATAAGGTTTGTTCCCAGGTTGTTCCCTACCACATACTAAAATTTCATCGAAATAGAACCTTTTTTACGTTAGTTATGACGCATAAGAGCAGTGGAATGGATCCCGCTCCCATGTCCTGACCTTTGACTCCATTTCATTCACTTTCACTGGGGTTCCTTCCCAGGTGTTCCCCTACCACATACTAAAATTTCACTGATATCGAACGATTTTTACGCGAGTTATCGTGCGGACGGACATACGCACACAACACGTGACGTAATGAGGCAGATAGGAATCGCGACCATCTGCTCGCGAGATTGTGACGTCATAAGATATCTAAGCATGTGTAACATTAATGGAACGACGCCATGACACTAAAAACGTGGTAATTTGGGGTGGTTATTTAACGCACTAAACCAATTTTCCTAAAGTCGAGATCAAGCAAAATCGATTTCTAGTACCAGAAAAAGGTAGGTTAAAGACTTTCATCAAAATCCTTAGAGCCGTTTTCAAAATAAAATATACATAGATACAAGAATTGCTCCTTTAAGGTGGACGTCAGGTAATTTTGCTTCCTATACTTCCAATGGAAAAATTTCTGTACACATTTTCTTCACAATTAATGTATTCCCAAGGATGAAAATTTGACCTGCGATTAAAATAGCTTCATTTTATAACTTGGAAGACTTAATATTTTCTAAAACATAACCATAATTATGCAATCCAACATTTATTTGTCTACTGACGTCATCAAAGTACAGGTCGCGCCATCTTTTTTCTGGTTTCAACACCACCAAAGGAAACGTTACTGCTTTTTAATATAATTAAGGTTATGTTTTAGAAAATGTTAAGTATTCCAAGTTATAATATGAAGTTATTTTAATCGATGTACAAATTTTCATCCTTGGGAACACACTAATTGTGAAGGAAATGTGTACAAAATTTTTCCATTGGAAGTATAGGAAGCAAAATTACTTGATGTTCACCTTAATAGTACGGAATAAGTGCGATGGAATAAATCCCGATCCTATGTTCTGACCTTTGACTCCATTTGTTCTATTTTCAATAGGGTCCGTCCACAGGTGGTCCCCTACAATATACTAAAATTTCATCGACATCGAACCATATTTACGCAAGTTATGACGCATAAGGGCAATGGAATGGATCCCACTCCTATGCCGTGACCTTTGACCCCATTTCGCCCATTTTCGATAGGGTTCGTCCCCTGGTGGTCCCCTATCACATACTAAAATTTCATCGAAATCGAACCGTTTTTACGCGAGTTATCTTGCCGACAGGCAGAAGCACGGACGAACAAAGCTGGAACATATACGCTTCTTCAAGCTATGGTTGGAAAGCGTAACAAAAACGAATGATTGAAGATAATTTATGTAAACTACAAAAAAAAAGAAGATAACGGAAGTTGCAAAATTAATAAGTCTTCCTAGAGAGTCTGATTTCTCTCAAAGAATCACATTTTACTCGCTTTTACTTGCCTGGGTTAAAAAATGAATTACGTTTTTTTACCTTTTCCTTGAACTCCTTATGAGAACTCATAAATCCACGTGTGAGATTTTCTGCGAATTTCGTTTTAGTCATAGCAAAGGATTCAAGAAGTTTTCTGCGAATTTCGCTTTAATAATAGCGAAGGATTCGAGAGATTTTCTGCGAATTTCATTTTAATTATAGCAAAAGATTATTTACAAGAATTCCAGGATTCTCTTTTGATTTAAAAAATTCGAGAGAGCAGCATGGTTTTCTTCGTAAATAATTAATGCTATGCATCTCTGCATGCAAGATCTTTGTGGCCCTGAAAAAAAAAAACCCTTAGCGTGTCTTTTTCAGTTAAGTTCGACACCTCTGTTCCACAAGCAAAAACTGGATGGATGTATTTTTTAATTACTTCTCTTTCAAGACGTAATGGTAAATTGCTCTTTAAAATTGTACTACTACTTCCAAATGCTCTGCATTCTAGGACTATATGCTATCACGAAGACCATATACACTATCTACCAACAAGTAATTGGACACCTGTGATAGCAAAGGAAAACAAAGTTTATTCACCTTCAATAGTTGGTGGAGACTCCACGAGCGGCGATTACAGCTGCGACCCTCCGGGGCATACTCTCAACCAGGCGTTGTACGACGGCTAGCGGTATTTTCTTCCACTCGGCTTGGAGAAGACAGGTCAGTTCCTTTACCGATTTCGGACGGTGGGGACACCCCTCAAGTCGACGCTCCAACTCGTCCCAGAGGTGCTCGATAGGGTTAAGGTCTGGGCTCTGCGCAGGCCAGTCCATTCGATTAACCCCATTGTCACCATACCAAGCCATGGTGGACCTCGCAACATGACAGGTGGCATTGTCATCCTGAAAGTAACAAGTGTCCACCCCGTAAAACTGACACAACGTTGGAAGCGCATGGTCCTCCAAAATGGTGCAGTAGGTCTCGGCGTTGAGTCTACCAGGAATTGCGACCAAGGGTACCGTACCATAACAGGAGAAACAGCCCCATAGCATAATTCCACCGCCGCCGAACTTCACAGTTGGCACAATACATTCCGGTAGGAGGCGTTCTCCAGGCAGACGCAAAACCCATACCCTGCCATCCGAACGGTAGAGGGTGAACCTTGATTCGTCGCTCCAGAGAACCTGTTTCTACTGTTCAACGGTCTACTGTTGACGTTCTTTGCACCACGTTAGCCGAGCAGCGCTGTTTGACTTGGTGATCAAAGGCTTGTGGGCAGCAGCACGTTGATGACAACCAAGCAGATGGGCTTCCTTACGGATGGTATTCATCGAACGAACACTCCAGGATGCCTGTTGAAACTCCTCGCGGATGTGGCCTATTGATTTGGTGCGGTTCTTCTGAATATCTCTGGCCAGCACCCGTTGGTCTCTAACTCCCAGTTCTGTGGGTCTGCCCGGTCGGGGCACATTCCGACAGTCACCTCTCATCTTCCACTCGCCAATCGCGTAGGCCACTGTCGGTTTTGGGTACTTCAACTCGCTAGATATGTCACGTATGGATCGGCCATTTCTGTGATACCCGACAATTACACCATTCTCGAAATCAGAGAGCTCCGAACTGCGTGGCATCTTGCATGCGACTGGTTGCGTTGTTGTTTCCCAGACGATATTTACCGGCGGCGGCCGTGACGTGTATTAGGACCACAGATATCGTCGATTGCAGGGGTGTCCAATTACTTGTTGGTAGATAGTGTATAATTAGAACGTAAGAAAAAATTGAAATTCACGAGCCACGTTCCGTTATTTCTTTTGTGAATTAACGAAGCATATTTCTGATACAAATTTTTCCAATAAATGATGAGAAACACCTCTGAGTTTCGCGAATTTTTCGTACGCCACGAGAATTCTGAATTTCCAGGAACTTTTCCGTAATTCCTTTCTCATATTTAACGGCAAATTACCGTTTTCAAGAGATGTTAACGGAAAATTCTAAATTTTCAGAAACCTTTCCGCAATCGGTTATTTTTTTATTGACGGCAGTAAATTACCGCTTTCAAGAGGTAACGAAAATTCTGAATTTCCCGAGACTTTTTAGCAGTTGCTTTTTTGTATTGACGGCAAATTACAGTTTTCCTGAGGTGTTAACGGAAAAATTTGAATTTTCCAAAACTTTTCCACAATTCCTTTCTTATATTGACGGTAAATTACAGTTTTTAAGAGGTGTTAACGGAAATTCTTGATTTTCAGAAACCTTTCCGCAATTCCTTTCTTATGTTGACGGTAAATTAGTTTTCAAGAGGTGTTAACGGAAAATTCTGAACTTTCAGAAACCTCTCCGCTGTTTCTTTCTTATATTGACGGTATAGTACAGTTTTCAAAAGGTGTTAATGGAAAATTCTGAATTTTCAGAAACCTTTCCGCAATTCCTTTCTTATATTGACGATAAGTTACCATTTTTAAGAGGTGTTAACGGAAAATTCTGAATTTTCAGAATCCTTTCCGCAATGTGTTTCTTATTTTGACCGTAAATTATCGTTTTGAAGAGGTGTTAACGGAAAATTCTGAATTTTTAGAAACCTTTTCGCAATGCGTTTCTTATATTGACCGTAAATTATAGTTTTGAAGAGGTGTTAACGGAAAATTCTGAATTATCAGAGACCGTTCAGCAATGTGTTTCCTATATTGACCGTAAATTATCGTTCTGAAGGGTGTTAACGAAAAATTCTGAATTTTCAGATGCCTTTCCGCAGTTCCTTTCTTATATGAACGGTAAAACTTCATTCTCACTCTTTCCGTGTCCATATGACAACAAATATCTGCTAACCGGAGAGATTCAAAGGAATACTTGGAGGTTTGGTTTACTGCTTAATTTCCCTAGTCTTTCAAAGTATTTGATTTTCAAGTTCTGTAGCGAGATCGGATATTTGTGAATATCATATCGATTGCATTTTTGTTAATGCTTTACACGATATTTCTTCTCCTTTCTCCCATTTTTTGCACCAGTTATTATATATTGTGTTACCGTAAGAAACCGGGTACTTAATTTATTGCACAGGTGAATGTACGATGTCTATGTAACCGTCTGGGTAGTCCTTAAGGCACAACCTATATATAGGGGTTGTCCAAAAATGATGGAAACACCTTGAAACAATAGGTATTACGCACTTAATTTGTTGTGGGAGCACCCTTGGCATCTACAACTGCTTGAAACCTCCCTGGAACGGACGCATAGAAGTCCTGAACGGTGGTAAGTGGTATGTTGTACCATTCTTCCTGCAGAAACGGCTCCAATTCCTTGAGAGACGCCGGTGGAGGATAACGGAATCGCACTCTGCTTTCCAACATAGGCCACAGGGGCTCAATGATGTTTAAGTGCGGTGATTGTGCAGGCCAGGGAAGGTGTGCAACTTCATCCTCATGCTCCTCAAACCACGATTGTACAGTTCGACTTCTGTGAATTGGAGCATTATCACATTGAAAGGTGTAATCCCCTGACGGAGACAATGTCTGCGTCATTGAATGCACATGGTCTGCCAAAAGAGTGACATAGTCACCGCTTGCGATCCGTGCGTGTAAGGTGATAAAGGGACCTGCTGCAGACCATGAGATCATGGCCCAAACCTTTGAGGAAGCGCCTCCATGCTTCACTGTAGGAAGGCGACAGTCCTGGTTGTAGACTTCTGCGGGGATTCTCCACATGTAAACCCGTCCTGTGGTAGGGTATAGTGAGAAACTTGATTCATCGGAAAACAAGACATGTTTCCATTGATCCGCAGTCCTCGTTTTATGTTCCTGTCACCATTGCAGTCTCCGTTTCATACTCACCTGTGACACCAGGAGTTTTGCAATCGCAGCTCTGCCGTAAATATTGTGCTTATGCAATTCCCTTCACATGGTATGTGTCGACACAGGGTTGTGGAGATGTGAATTAAGCTGAGATGTCACTTTCTTCGCCGGGGTCTTCCTCCTTGCTGTCACAATCCTCTGTAATGTCCTCCTGTCTCCCTCAGTGGTTTCGGTTTTCTTTTCACAGTTGTGTCTCGTAGATGATGTTTTGCCGTGAACATTGTACGCTGTCGTGACCTTCGACACGGTACCTCTCGATACCCCCAATATCTGTGCTACTGTGGTTACCGACGTACCAACCAGACGGGCTCCTACAATCTGCCCTCTTTGGAACTCCGATAGGTCACTCATTGTGCCTTCACCTGGAACGAAATTATGCAAGCACCGATTTACAATGCTATAACACAGACCTTGAGACTATAAGCAACACTTTTTTTACAAAAAAATGCAGCTGCATGTTCGTTTTACCCAAAAAGGAGCACATACCATGCAAAGTCACTGTTTTCAGCGAAATGTTTCCATTATTTTGGACAACCCCTGTAGCTATCGAGAGTAAATTTTATATTTAGAAGTTTTGTGAAATAATATTATAAAACAGTACAATTCCCCATTTCTTAAAGATAATTGAAAGTTATTGGCAGTTGAAAAGAAGATCTCAAACTCCAAACCATGCTGCTGCTTCCAAAATCACCAGGAAAAAAATATGTAATTTGTAATAAGACCTCGTACAGAAAAAATAAAATAAATGCCACGTTGGAAAAATGTCTTTCAATCACTGAACTAGGAAAACAAAGGGATAGAGATTAATGGAGATTATCTAACCCACCTTCGTTTTGCTGATGACGTAGTCTTTTTCACAACTACCCTATCTCAGCTGCAGAGTATGATGGAACTTGCTGACAAGAGTAAAGAAGTGGAATTAAAAATGAACTTTCAGAAGACAAAAGTGATGTTCAATGCTTTTACAAGAAATGAAGATTTATCGATTGATGGAGAAAAGCTGGAGATAACAGACACGTACGTTTATCTTGGACAGCAGATATCCAGTGAAGGTCACATTGATGAAGAAATTAATCGGCGTACAAAACTTGCCTGGAGAGCTTTTGGAAGAAACAGCATAATTTTCAAGAGCAATATGCCATTATGTCTCAAAAGAAAAGTGTTTGATCAATGCATCCTTCCAGGGCTTACGTATGATGCAGAGACGTGGACCTTAACTAAAAGAGACATACAAAGGCTGCAGACAACTCAAAGTAGCATCGAGAGGTGCATGCTTGTATAACCAGGAGAGATAAGAAGAGGAACTCGTGGATCCGAAAAATGACAAGAGTGGAAGACATCATGATCAGAGTTAAATCCCTGAAACGGCAATGGGCTGGGCATACTGCCAGAAGGACAGACCATCGATGGACAGCCGAAATTTTAGATTGGATTCCAAGGGACAGGAAAAGACCCAGAAGAAGACCACATGGGAGATGGGTGGATGAAATTCGAAAGTATGCGGGAGTGACATGGAGGAGACTGGCACAAGACAGACCGTTGTGGAGGAAACTTTGGGAGACCTTCGTCCAGCAGTGGATCGATAATGGTTGATAATGATGATGATGATGATTATTAAAAAAAAAGACAAGATCTAATAAAAAATATAACGCCTACTCACTGAAGTTAATGAAAGAAATTACCATTATTTAATTAAGTTTTACCTTGAACGTGAGATTGGCTCCTGTGACGTTCTGGGCCAGTGGTTAAGACTCGCGGTTGCAACGTAAACTACCCAGGCTCGAACATCACTACCGGCGCAATAGGATTCCCTCTTGTGAGGCCTGAAGTATTCGGCGTGTTGTATTTTGAGAAATCGCAGTTTAAATACGGGGGAAACTTGAAATGTATTTTTCTGAAGGAACTACGGAAAATCTGCTGAAATACGAAACTTAAAGAAAACGGGAACCTTTCAAAACTGAAATTTCTTTAAGAGACGACAGTTGCCGGCAACTTCGCCGCACGTTAATTTCAGAAATTTCCCGTGATTCACACCACTTATTTTTTACACTGTACAGAGGTAAAGTACAGTGGTGAGCAACAGCAATGCATGACGTGCGAAAACCGTACATTTTTAAGATTAACTTTTTGTTTAACTAAGTAATTTTCATAGTTATTTCATCATTTATACATCATTAGATTTGAAATTTAATGGAGATTTCAAAAATGTCTCAGTTTTTCCTGTAGCTACCTCTGTTCTTAAGATACAGTACAAAAATCATGACCAAGTCGAAAGTTTTATGAAAATTATCATTTATCCAATACTAAGGTTTACAACAATAAATTGTTTTTGAGCGAAGTGAGGCTGAAGTCCAAGCGGAGCTCTCTTTACGAGACTCGAGACAATTAGTTGTTTGGGCATAGGTACGAGATGACACATCAGATCACAGTGATGTTTTGCATGCGATTGGACTTGGTCCATGGTCAGGTTTTGACGCCTTCCAATTCCCGAAATTCCGTGTCATTGAAAATTTTCAATTAAAACTAGATGGTCTTTTACTTGAATCGTTTCACGAAAGTGGGGTCAGTAAAATTATTTGAAAAAAATCGTTTAAATTGAAAAACGAAGAAATGAAAAGACTGCCTCTGTTAGCTGAACACTTCCTTAATCTACAGTAATAAAAGGAAGTTTCTGTGTGTGCGTGTCTCTCTTTCGCGATACAAAATGAAAAACATGATACCCGACCGAGTGTATCTTTGCGCTTTGTTCACATGCAACCTGATCACAACCAACGTGAATGCGTGAAGAAAAGTAGTTCCTGATCAATATCAGGCACTTCTTTTTTAGAATGTTTCGTACTTTTTGTTCTGGAAGTCATAAATTTTACGCGTTCGTTCTTTCACGCTTTCCAGCCGTAGGTTGAAGAAGCGTATATGCTCCAGCTTTGTCCGTCCGTCCGTCTGCACGATAATTCACGTAAAAATGGTTCGATTTCGACGAAATTCATAGTATGTGGTAGGGGACAACCTGGGGACGAACCCTTTTAAAAATGGGCGAAACGGGGTCAAAGGTCAGGACATAGGAGCGGGATCCATTCCCTTGCTCTTATGCGTCATAACTTGCTTACACATTGTTCGATTTCGATGAAATTCTAGTATGTGGTAGGGAAACACCTGGGGACAATCCCTATTGAAAATGGGTGAAATTGGGTCAAAGGTCGGGACATAGGAGCTGGATACATTCCATTGCTTTTATGCGTCATAATTTGCGTAAAAATGGTGTTCGATTTCGATGAAATTTTAGCATGTGGTAGGGAGCCACTGGGGACGAACCCTATTGAAAATGGGCGAAATGAGGCCAAAGGTCAGGCAGGGCATAAGAGCGGGATTTATTCCATTGCCCTTATGCGTCATAACTTGCGTAAAAATGGTTCGATTTCGATGAAATTTTAGTATGTGGTAGGGAACCACTGGGGACGAACCCTATTGAAAATGGGCGAAAAGGGGTCAAAGGTCAGGTCACTGGAGTGGGATCTACTCCATTGCCCTTGTGCATCATAACTTACCTAAAATGCTTGGATTGCGACAAAACTTTATCATGTTCTTCCCGAGGTATAGTGAACCGGTTCTGTTGAATATCAACGAAATGGGGTCAAAGGTCATTGCACAAAAGCAAGATTTATTCCACAACCATTATTCTCATAACTTGTGTAAAACGGCTTCTATTGCAACAAAATTTTACCATGTTGTTCCGGAGGTATAGGGAACCGGTTCTGTTGAATATCATCGAAATGGTGTCAAAGATCAGGACACAGGAGCGAGATTTATTCCACAGCCATTATCTACATAACTGGAGTAATAAGTTCTGTGTTGGAAAGCGTATCATAATCAATGCATTGCATGATTTTACTAACTTGTAAGAGTTTGTTATAATAGACGCCTTAATGAGCTTAGATTTTGCAATAGCTTTGCTCAAAATTTGCCAACTGTACCTGAATTATCGGGTACCGTTGGCGGCTTGTCTTAGTTGTAATTCATTAGGAATGAAATATCATTTAAATACACAAATATAATGAAGCAAAATTATAAACTGTACCTAATATTTTGTTGCCCAGCCTTTAGCTTTAATCATAGCTTTGCATCTTGACGGCATACTGTGAAAAAGGTTTCGTAAAAAGACTGTGTCGAACAATACGATTCCAAATTTGAATTACATCTTCAATGAGGTGAATTTTCCTTCTTTTGGGATAGTTCATACAGAACTTTGAACGACAAATTTTATCTCTGGTTTAAGTCCGGTGACTTGATCGCAAATCAAGATGCTGATCGTTATTTTCCTGAAACTACGATTTCACTATTTTCGCACGATGATAGGGAGCATTGTCATCTTGAACAAGTTAGTAAAATCATGCAAAGCATTGATTATGATACGCTTTCCAACATACCAGAAATCATTACTCCAGTTATTACTCAAGTTATGAGGATAGTGGCTGTAGAAAAAATCCCGCTTCTATGACCTGACCTTTGACCTCATTTCGATGATATTCAACAGAACCGGTAAAGTATACTTACGGAACAACCCATGATAAAGGTTTGTCTCAATCGAAGCATTTTTACGTAAGTTATAACGCATAAGGGCGATGGAACGGATCCTGATCCTATGTCCTGACCTTTAACCCCACTTCACCCATTTTCAATTTGGATCGTCCCCGCGTGGTCCCCTACGACATACTAAAGTTTCATTGAAATCGAACCATATTTACGCAAGTTATGACGCATAAGGGCAATAGAATGCATCCAGCTACTATGTCATGACCTTTGACCCCATTTCGCCTATTTTCAATAGGGTTTGTCCTCAGGTGGTCCCCTTACTCATACTAAAATTTCATCGAAATCGAACCGTTTTTACACGAGTTATCGTGCGAACGGCCGGACAGACGGACAAAGCTGGAGCATATACGCTTCTTCAACCTACGGTTGGAAAGCGTTAAAAATAAAATTACCGTCATAAAGTCTTCTAGATGATGGTAGCACCTTGTTTCCTAATATCTAGATGTAGTTCTGGGAAATTACTGTACCATCGACAATATGGAGGTTAGGTCCCAACGTCATGTGCACACATGCAGCTCCAAAATATGACCTTCACCTGGTGTTCAACAGTAGTCACTAAGTAACTTCAATGGAATTCTTCGTGATTGAATGTTCTTACATAGCCACTACTCTGATTCCAATTAAAACAAAATTCTGATTCATTAATGGAAAGAACATTTTCTCATAGCTTGGTTGTCCGTGAACCATGATGTTTTGCCCACTGAAGCTTACCCTGTCTTTGATTTGCAGCTAACAGTGGTTTACCCGTGTCTTATGTCATATAGATGTATTAACTGTAACATCAATCACTGTAGACCATCTTTTAAGCGATTCAAGCGAATTGAGCCTTTTCTCTGCCAAACATAGATTTTTGAGAACTCAGTCCTGCCTTGTTGTAGTGAATCTGGGTTTTCCACTGTGACGCATATTTTTAATCAGTAGACTCATAACTTTAGATTGATCACAGCCCACTCTTTCAGCGAATTGTCTTTAAGAATATCGCTCTTCATGCAGAGCGATAATTTTTCTTCATATTTTTCCTCATTTTTCTCACTCAATTTCTCATTTTATTTTATTTTATTTTTATTTTTTTTTAATTTTATTTATTTCTTTATTATTTTAATTTTTTTTTTATTTTTTTTTTATTTTTCTTATTCTTCTTATTTTATTTTCTTTTATTTTTCTCATTTTATTTTTTCTTTTATATTTTTTATTTGCTTCTTCTCATTTATTTTTCTCATTTATTTTTCTTTATTTTTTCTTATTTTTTTCATTTATTTATTTTTCTTAATTTTTTCTTATTTCCCATTCATTTTTTTTTCTTATTTTTCTCATTTATTTTTTCTTATTTTTCTCATTTATTTATTTTTTTCTCATTTATTTTTTCTCATTTATTTTTTATTTTATTTTTCTCATTTTTTTTAATTTTTTTTTTTAATTATTTTAATAATTTTTAATTATTTTTGTTTATATATTTTTTATTTTTCTCATTTTTCTCATTTTATTTTTCTTTTATTTTTTCTAATTTTTCTCATTTTCATATTTTTCTTCAGTAGACTCATAACTTTAGATTGATCACAGCTCACTCTTTCAGCGAATGGTCTTTAAGAATATCGCTCTTCATGCAGAGCGATAAATTTTCTTCATATTTTTCCTCATTTTTCTCACTCTTTTTCTCATTTTATTTTATTTTTATTTATTTTTTTAGTTTTATTTGTATTTTAATTATTTTTATTTTTTCTTTTATTTTTCTCATTTTATTTTTTCTTTTATACTTTTTGTTTGCTTTTTCTCATTTATTTTTCTTTATTTTTTCTTATTTTTCTCATTTATTTATTTTCTTAATTTTTTCTTATTTCTCTTTCATTTTTTTTTCTTAGTTTTCTCATTTATTTTTCTTATTTTTCTCATTTATTTATTTTTTCTGATTTATTTTATATTTTATTTTTTCTCATTTTATTTTTTATTTTATTTTTCTCATTTTTTTAATTTTTTTTTTAATTATTTTAATTATTTTTAATTATTTTTGTTTATATTTTTTTAATTTTTCTAATTTTTCTCATTTTTATATTTTTCTTCAGTAGACTCATAACTTTAGATTGATCACAGCTCACTCTTTCAGCGAATTGTCTTTAAGAATATCGCTCTTCATGCAGAGCAACTAATTTAACTATGTCCGATGTGGACAACTACTTTATTTTAACCATTATTGAGAATGTACACAAATTATACAATAATAACATGAAGAAACGGCAACTACAATGCTTTAGTAGGTCTGCGTCAACCCTTTTAAAAGCTGGAGTAGGATTAGGATAGCGTTAGGAAGCAGCCAATCAGGTAAAAGAATGTCTATGATTGGCTGTAACAACTGATACGCAGCTAACGTGCATTTCAATGTGTTTGTCAAACCCCATATTTTATGTCATATCTTAAAAACAGAAGTAGCTGCAAGAAAAATTAAGACATTTTTGAAATATCCATTAAATGTCGCAGCTAAAGACGTATAAAAGATGAAATAGCTATGAAAATTACTTAGTTTGAAAAAGAACTAAACTTTAAAATTCAGGGTGTCCGCAAGTGATGCAATACTCTTGGACACCCGTGTACATGTCAAGTAGCAGTGATAAATTCTTGCTAGCGTAGCTTAATTACAACGCATTAGCCTCCGGAACTGAAAGATATGAGTTCGAGCCGCCACCGGCGAAAAGGACTTTTCAGGGTCTAAACAAATGCATCACTCGTTCCACGTTTTACCAACACACAGCCACCGAAAAATTGTTATTTGGTCACCGTCGGGGAATTCAATCCCGAATCTCTCGATATGTAGCCGAGCGTGTTAGCCTTACATCACGGTGACCGAATTGCAATTGGTCGGTTGATGTGTGTTGGTAAAGCGTAAAACGAGCGATGTATTTGTTTATTTACTGACGTCACGTATTTGGAGGACTTTCACTTTGGATCTCGCCCTTTGGATTTAAATGCTATAATTAATATACACAGTGCGTCAAAGAATTTTTAAGACTGGCGCTAGATTTCAGCCTACGGTGGCGCCACCAGTGTAATCGCGAATGCGTTATGAACCGTGACCATCTGCTTGCTTTCTGCCAAAAGTACTGCGCAGTTGTTAAAGTAACTCAAACGAAATGGTCGTTCATTAGAGAAGAAATTTTTCTTTCATGTTGAATTATTAAGATGGAACAAAGGGCTGTTATGAAATTTAACGCAAAACTTGGTAAAAGTGCCTCGGAAACGTACCAAATGATGAAACAAGTTTACGGCGAGTTTTGTTTAAGTAGATCAAATGTTTTCCTGTGGCACAAACGTTTTTTGGACGGAAGAGATACGCTAGAAGATGATAAGCATACCGGAAGACCAAGTTCATCTAGGACACCTGAGAATATTGGAAAAGTGCGTGATTTCGCGGCAAACAATCGATGTGCGTCACTAAGAATGATGGAAGAATCTTTAAACATCAACAAAGAAACGATTCGAACCATCCTGCATGAACATTTGGGCAAAACAAAAGTCGGTGCTAAATTTGTTCCACACACGTTAACCAATGAACAAAAATCAAGGAGAAATGCACATTGCAGGGACATAATTTCAGCCGCTAAAAATGATCCAAACTTCCTAAAATCGATTGTTACAGGTGATGAAACATGGTGTTTTCAATATGATCCTAAAACAAAGCGACAAAGTGCGGAATGGAAGTAAAAAAACTCACCACAAGCCAAAAAAACAAGAAAAGTTCCATCGAAAATTAAAACATTGCTCATTACATTCCTCGATAGTAAGGGTATTATCCACAAAGAATTTGTTCCAAGTGGACAAACAATTACTGGTGAGTTTTATTTAAATGTTTTGAGGCGTTTGATGGGCAGAATTTGCCGCATTCGTCCAGAATATCGGGATGAAAGCAGTTGATGTTTGTTGCACGATAATGCACCCAGTCACACCTCACTTATTGTTCGTAGATTTTTGGCGAAAAATAACGTCTGTGTGTTGAATCATCCACCGTATTCGCCTGATTTAGCACCCTACGACTTATCTTTGTTCCCAAATCTTAAAATGACGTTAAAAGGGTGTTATTTTGATGATATTTCGACCATACAAACAGCTTTGACGCATGCTTTGGAGGCAATTCCGCAAAGTGAACTAGAACAGGCATTCGAATCATTATTAAATCGCTGTAACAAGTGTATTGAAGCCGGAGGGACTTATTTTGAATAACAAACCAAAACAAATTATAATTTCTTGTTTCTGTTTCATTTTACAGACCCAGTCTTAAAAATTCTTTGCCACACTGTGTATAGCCAGTGCCGTTAATGCCCACCAGATGAAGACGTCTCAGTAGCTGAGCCCATCTTACGGATTTATGATGTCAGAAGCTGACTAAAAACACACATAGCGCCGTGGATTGTTGGCCATCGTGATGTAAGGCTATCGTGCTCAGCTAGATATCGAGAGATCCGCGATTCAATTCCCCGACGGTGACCGAATAACAATTTTTCAGTGGCTGTATGTTGGTAAAACATGGAAAGAGCGATGTATTTGTTTATTCATTGACGCCACGTATTTCGAGGGTTTTCAGGGTCTGTTTTCGAGGCTATAGCTGGGATCTTCAATAATTAAAAAATCGCATTTCGATGACACGAGTTTTCTGAACATGGTGAACCAGTCACCCACAATATATTTGCATGATTTTACCTATTGGAGACAGTTACCTTCAGCAGTACAATGCCCTATCCTACAATGTTCGGATCATCACACAACGTTTCCAGGAGCACGACAGTGAGTAGAAATTGCGATCATGAACGTCACAATTCCCAGATCATAATCCTATTGAATGCTTCTGAGATGAGATCGAGAGAGTCATTGGCAACACATATTCTCCACCAATGAACTTTCGTCAAACGACGGAATCATCAACTAGGCTCGGCATATCAGTAGAACGATATCATCGTTTCGTTGAATCTATGCAACATCAAATCCACTATGGTTTGTAGCCTGAGACTCTAATGTAAGCAACTGGCACTACCGGAGTGCTGTTGATATGAAAGGATAAATTAGTGATCATTTTTATCTGTTGGGGCTTTAAAAGTTCATAAACATTCTTTACATGTCAAATATCCTGTCCGACTGCTCGATACAAAACGCTTTCGCCCGATCTCAAAGAAGTACGAATTGAACTGTGATCCTAGCCCGACACACTGCTGCACAATAAATTGGAGTCTCCTTCTAAACTGAAAAGATTTGACATGCTTTAGCTCCTGAGGAGAAACTTCAAAGTTTATGGCGTTTGAGAATCGCACATCTACACAAAGTAATTAATAAACAAATTAGTAAAATCATGCAATGCATTGATTATCATACGCTTTCCAACATGCCAGAAATCATTACTCAGGTTATGAGGATAATGGCTGTGGAATAAATCTCGGTCCTGTGTCCTGACCTTTGAACCCACTTCGATGATATCCAACAGAACCGGTTCAGTATGCCTCGAGAATAACATGATAACGTTTTGTCGCAATCGAAGCATGTTTACGTAAGTGATGACGCATAAAGGCGATGGAGTAGATCCCGCTTCAAAGTCCTGACCTTAGATCGTATTTCGGCCATTTTTTGCAACAGGATTCGTCCCCAGGTTGTCCCCTACCCCATACTAAAATTTCATCGAAATCGAACCATTTTTACGCGAGTTAACGTGCGGAGAGGCAGACGGAGAAAGGTGGAGCATAGAAGCGTCTTCAACCTACCTTTGGAAAGCGTAAAAACACGTGTTTACGCTTTCCAACCGTAGGTTGAAGAAGCGTATAGGCCCCATCCCAGCAAAAACACAAGTGCTGGGAAACTGCTGGCCACCAGCTGGCAGTGATGGGTCACTGCTGGCTGAAATCTGCAGCTCACGGCCCGGTAGTGGTCCGTTGGTGGCAGCGCTATCAGTTGGCGAGCCATTGATGGCCCTGCAGTATCGCCGTGAATTGTGGGCCTCCAAGCAAGTGCCACTAGTGGCCCGTTGCTGGCAACCAATGCAACCCCCAACAGCAGGTGGAAGCATCGGGACTGCGCATGCGCAGAAGCAACACTTGCTGTGTCTCTCATGGTACCAGTTAGTTGAAGACAACGCTATCGCCATCGTGTTATTTTAGTGGATGTTAAGAAAAAATCCATATGTGGAGAAGCGAAATAAATTCCTAATGAAATTTTACGGCGACGAAGATATCAGATTAAGCCGTGAAATACTAGATTACAGCCATGAAATACACCCACTCCATTCCCATGAATAACAGTTCATGGAATGGAGTGGATGAATAACAAGAAAAAATTTGAAACCGCTTGAAACAAATATCCTGGAAAACCATTAAAATAGCGTTTGTTGGGAAAAAAAAAAGAATTATACGCGTACAAAATTTAGTAATTATTTGAAATAAAAAAGAAAGCAACGCTATGTGGTGTACTCATCCATGGGTTGAATACACAAGACTGCGAGGAATTCGCTTCTAAAAATAACGAGAAGTAAAATAAAATATCTTTTACTCTTTAAGACAAATGTAGCTTCGGACAACGGAAAGGAAAGACACAACGTTAAAAATGTAACAGAATGTGACATGAACCGGGGTAAATATATATTTATTCAACAATCTCTTTTCAAGACGGCAAGGACAGTACAAAACTTTGGAAAGCGACTCTAAGTATGTACACGCCTTGAAAATGAGTGAAGTTCCCTTAAGGAAAAAAAACTATCGTTACGTTGAAAAAATTAATTTTTCAATTATATGAAACTGACTTTTATGAAAAATACCTCGCAATATTATAAAACGAAAGAGGGAAGCATTCGATAACAAATTGCATACCAAACAGTTGGCTTCTAGGACGTATCCGAGCATCGTGAATTAGTCCGGTCGGTAGCGAGCGCGGCTTCCACCCAAACGGCCCAGGATCGAATCTAGTCAGATGCAAACGCCGTTTTTCCGGTCTGTCGAGAAAATTTCCCCAGCGCAGTGCGTTAGTTCACAAGCTTCACAAGGGCAGAAAAAAAAAAAATTGTAGCTTTAGGAAACTGCGGTTATCCTTGCTTTCTTTTTTTATTATTATGGCTACTACTGGGAAATTGGCGGACAAGATTCTGCAAGCCACCAGTTACGTCACTTGGTTGCTGGCTGCCACTAACGGCCCACTAGCGGACCACATTAGGCTAGCCATCATTTCTGGCACGTGCATGCAGGGCCACTGAAGGGCCACTTGTGACAGCTACTGCCTGTGATGGACCACTGATGGCCCTGTTGTGGCATATGACAACTGATGGGGTGCCAACTGTTGGCCTGAACTGCTGGCCCTTCTGTTTGCCGCCCGGACATTTTATTGACGGTTCGGCAGCGGCAACATAGTGCTGGGCCAACAAGACTGTTTTTGCTGGGATCTTTATCAGTCTGTCCGTCCGCATCATAACTCGCGTAAAAACGGTTCGATTTCGATGAAATTTTAGTATGTGGTACGGGACAACCTGGAAAGGAACCCTTTTGATAATGAACGAAATGGGGTCAAAGGTCAGGACATAGGAGCGGGATGCATTTCAATGCTTCGATTGCGACAAAACTTTAGTATGTTGTTCCGGAGATACACTGAACCGGTTCTGTTGAATATGAACGATGTGGGTCGGGGCACAGGAGCGAGATTTAGTCCACAGCCATTATCCTCATAACTTAAGTAATGGTTTCTGGTACGTTGTAAAGTATATCATAATCAATGTATTGCATGATTTTACTAACTTGTGTTAAATGCAGATTTACCACTGACGAAATCCCCGTATTCCTACGATAATAAAGGTGAATGATCAGCCCACAACTCTTGCACGCCCCTGGCCAGCTGTGATATAGATTTGTATGGTGTTTCACTAGGTGTTTGGACTTGATTTTCCTTTATAACTTGCAAACTAATGGATGTAATTCCGTGAAATTTGACATGGACCTACGTTGGTGTATTAGAAGCATGATCATTTCAGAGCAAGAGTTGAAGTGGTCGCCATGAACATCAGGGCATGCTTGTACATTCCTCTGCATGTTACGGAAGATATTCCCCAACACTTAGGGAGTCACAGTCTCAATTTCCCGCCGAATATTTTCCTGCAGTTCCATGAGAGTCCGTGGCTTGTTGCGATACACTTTCCCTTTCAGCATGCCCCATAGGAAGAAATCCGGTTGAGTAAGGTCAGGCGACCTTGGTGGCCAAAGCCCACTTTGAAAGGACATGATCTTCCAATAGGGAAACAATTTCAGCCATGCTCACATTGGAGGTGTTGCAGGTGGCACCATCTTGCAGAAAATTGCAGATACGTAGTTCCACGTCGCCCAACTGTTTCACAAACCCATGGAAAATTTCTATGTATCCAGCGTTCTATGGAAGAAGATTGGGCCAATAATGTGGCACCACGGCAGAGCAAACCACGCCCCAATTCTTTTTTTTTTTTTTTTTTTTTGTTATCATTAAGACGTTTCTCATGCAGGTTGCTAGGATTCTCACTAGTATAAATACGGCTATTCTGGGAACTTTAGGTTAAACCGCCCCTCGTCGGAGAGCCACGTCTAGTCCACTATAATCCCGGATACGCACTGGCAAACTGCTGGAACTAATGCCAGTAATGCAGTATCTTCTGTCCGTCGGAAGGTTTTAATTCTTGCACAGCAGTAACACGATATGCACGCAGCTTTGCTTTTTTAGCACGTCTTTTGTAAAGAAAGATCGTTTTGTCCGTTCGTCCACCTGTACCCACGATATCTCTGCAACTATCAGTCCGATTTGAAAAATGCTTCTTGCATTGGGAAGCTTGAAATATGAAAATGATGATCCTTTCTTTCGGGTTTTTTACGATGTACAATTTCGCCGCTAGAGGGCGTAAATGCAGATGATGTCGAATTCAAAAGTTCCTTTTATTCCACATATTCGCTTCTAAACATCCGATTGAAAAAAATATTTTATCCTTCGATTCCATTTATGTTGAAGAGTATTTTAGATATAGTAACCTTTCCAAATTACGCATAGGTTTTCCGCTAGGGGGCGTAAAAGTAAATTACATTTTTCCCGATAACTCTTCTTCTAAAGCTCCGATTTGAAAACTTTTTTCTTCAACGGATACAACTCCTGATGGAAAATCTTTTGCATATAATTAATAATTTTTGGTAAAAATACTCTATCCACCAGGGGGCGTAAGTGTTAATTTTTGCTTCTGATGTATTTGCCATAAAATCTGAGCTTCTGAAATATCGATTGAAAAATTTCTTTCGTGGACTGATGCCACTCACATCGATAAAACATTTCGGAATATTTTCTTCTTGAAATATTCCACAGTTTCTCCGCCATGGGGCGTACATGTATATCTTATTTTTGTCGATATCTCTACTTCTAGGAGTCCGATTTGAAAAATTTCTTCTTTGTTGGATAGTGTTTTCAGTGTGACATGTTGTTCATATCATTTCAAAATTTTCAAGTAATTCATAGACTTTCAGCTAGGGGGCGTAGAGGTAAATTGCGTTTCCCTCTGTATCTCTGCTTCTAAATCTCCGATTTGAAAATTTCTTTCTGCACCGGATACAGCTCCTGATGGGAAATCTTTTGCACGTAATTTCTAATTTTTGAAAAAAAATGGTTTGGCCACCAGGTGGCGTAAGTCTTAATTTCCGCTTCTGATGCATTTGTAGCAAAATCTGGGCCCCTGAAAACTGGACTAATTTTTTTTTCTTGGACCGATACAGCTCATATGGAAACACCTTTTGAGAACACTTTCTTCCTAAAATAATGAATGGTTTTCCGACCAGGAATGTAAGGTCATATCTTATTTTTGTCGATATCTCTGTTTCAAAGTGTCCGATTTGAAAAATTCTTTCGGTGTTGGAGAGAGTTTCCGATGCGAAATGTTTCTCATATAAATTCATGTTTTTCTTAACGCACAAGTCTGCAACCAGAGGGCGGAAGCTCACGATTCCGTTTACCATAATATCTGAGGGAGTAAAAATCCGATTGAAAAACTTCTTTCTTCCGTCAGAAGAAAGAAGTTTAGTTTTCCATACCCGTTCCATTGAGTTGGAATAGCTTTGATGAATTTAATTTGATTCAGAACGGATTCAAAAGACGTGCTTATTACACCCGAAAATTCGGTGTCATCTTTCTTGTTTTTTTTTTTTTTGCAGCTCGTTTACATGAGCTAGTGGAAACCCTCATCGCCTCCGACAGTTTACGAAAGGACTTTTGTAGGGAGGTCAACATTCTATTTTTCACTTCCTGCACCGTGGTTCTGGCAGTTTCGGATGTCCTCCCTCGTGGACATCCAACAGTGTTCCCATGGTTTCCAATTTCTTCACAAGATACTTAATGGAGGACTTCGCCGGTGGGTTCCGAACACCAAACTGCGCAACAAATTGTTTTTGGCACTCCTTTATCGACGCAGTTTTCCAGTAGTGAGGGCAATAAACACGCGTTGTTACGCTGTGTACCGGTTCGTGCTGTAATTTCTCGTAACGCAAAGGAACGATGACTGTTGACGATCTCGCAACAACCGCACTGTCATATGCGTCACACCATATGCCGAGGAGAGCGAACACGCAATCGGCCTTCACCTTGCGCAAGCATGACACAGGGGTTCGGGAGTAGCTCCGCCACTCGCTACTCTCTAGCTCGTGTGTTGCGCCTGCGCAAAGTGAAAGCCAATTTCGTGTTCGCTGTCATCGGCAGTTCGCTGACCATGCTTTTCATACACCAAGGTAGGTCCGTGTCGATTTTCACTGAATTACGACCATTAGTTTGCAAGCTATAAGGGATCATCAGGGCCGAGAGCGAGTGAAACATCGTGTATCACCTGACTATCATACACCGTGGCAAATATAAAGTAAAGTCAGTAAAGAATAACTTTACTGACTAATAAAAGTAAAGTCAGTCTATAATAAAGGCAAAGTCAGTCTATAAAGTCAGTCTGACAGACATAAAGTAAAGTCAGTCTATAATGTAAGGTCAGAAAAGAATGACTTTACTGACTAATAAAAGTAAAGTCAGTATATAATAAAATAAAATGAGTCTGACTAATATAAAGTAAAGTCAGTATATAATAAAATAAAATCAGTCTGACTAATATAAAGTAAAGTCAGTCTATAATAAATGTAAAGTCAGTAAAGAATGACTTTACTGACTATATATAAGTCAGTCTATAAGGTCAGTCTGACTAATATAAAGTAAAGTCAGTAAACAATGACTTTACTGACTAATAAAAGTAAAGCCAGTCTATAACAAAATAAAGTCAGTCTGACTAATATAAAGTAAAGTCAGTAAAGAATGACTTTACTGACTAATAAAAGTAAAGTCAGTAAAGAATGACTTTACTGACTAATAAAAGTAAAGTCAGTTTATAATAAAGGCAAAGTCAGTCTATAAAGTCAGTCTGACTGACATAAAGTAAAGTCAATCTATAATGAAAGGTCAGTAAAAAATGACTTTACTGACTAATAAAAGTAAAGTCAGTATGTAATAAAATAAATAAAAATCAGTCTGACTAATATAAAGTAAAGTCGGTCTATAATAAATGTACAGTAAAGAATGACTTTACTGACTATATATAAGTCAGTCTATAATAAAAGTTAAGTCAGTCTGACAAATATAAAGTAAAGTCAGTAAAGAATGACTTTACTGACTATATATAAGTCAGTCTATCATAAAAGTAAAGTCAGTCTAACTAATATAAAGTAAAGTCAGTCTGACTAATATAAAGTAAAGTCAGTAAACAATGACTTTAGTCAGTAACAATGACTTTTTTAGTCAGTAATGACTATTTTAGTCAGTAAACAATGACTTAGTCAGTAACGATGAATTTTTTAGTCAGTAAACAATGACTTTACTGACTAATAAAAGTAAAGTCAGTAAAGAATGACTTTGCTGATTAATAAAAGTAATGTCAGTCTATAATAAAGGCAAAGTCAGTCTATAAAGTCAGTCTGACTGACATAAAGTAAAGTCAGTCTATAATGTGAGGACAGTAAAGAATGACTTTACTGATTAATAAAAGTAAAGTCAGTATATATTAAAATAAAATCAGTCTGACTAATATAAAGTATAGCCAGTCTATAATAAATGTAAAGTCAGTAAAGAATGACTTCGCTGAATAATAAAAGTAAAGTCAGTCTATAATAAAAGTAAGGCCAGTCTATAATAAAAGTAAAGTCAGTCTGACTAATGTAAAGAAAAGTCAATCTATAATGTAAAGTCAGTAAACAATTACTTTACTGACTAAAAAAAGTAAATTCAGTCTAAATGGCAGTCTGACTAATATAGTCAGTCTGTAATGTAAAGTCACTAAGTAATTACTTTACTGACTAATAAAAGTAAAGTCAGTCTGTTAAGTCAGTCTGACTAATATAAAGTAAAGTCAGTCTATAATAAATGTAAAGTCAGTAAAGAATGACTTTACTGACTAATAAAAGTCAAATCAGTCTGACTAATATAAAGTAGTCAGTCTATAATGTAAAGTAAAGTCAGTCTATTATGTAAAGTCAGTAAATAATGTCTTTACTGACTAATAAAAGTAAAGTCAGTCTGACTAATATAAAATAAAGTCAGTGTGACTAATATAAAGTAAAGTCAGTCTGACTAATATAAAGTAAAGTCAGTCTGACTAATATAAAGTAAAGTCAGTCTGTAATGTAAAGTCGGTAAAGAATGACTTTACTCACTGATAAAAGCAAAGTCCGTCTGTCAAGCAAAGTCAGTTTATCCAAATGCAAACTTTCAACCTTGGGAATTAATTCGTTGCGATGAAAATATCTGCAGAAGTTTATGCATGGAAAACAGGGCAGATTTTTAAGGCGAAGCCACATTACATCGTAATACGTGCTTGAATTAAACTTGTTCTGAAGTCATTAAAAGTGAGGAAGAACTATGCTACATCTAATTTGACAATTAATTGCTTGTGTTATGTAATGAGAGAGTCCCATCAGAATTTCGTATATCAAAAATGCTTTACTTTAATATACCAGACAACGTATAACGTCAAAATATACAATATTTATGTAACGGGAGGCTTGAGTGGGGCACATATTTCCTTGAAATGTTAATTAGCAAATGAATGAGTTCCAGCTCAAATACCTCTCTTTTAATTCCAGGTATCTTCCGACTTTTCGTTTTTCCTAAAGCCACTGTCGCATGGGAGCTTTCTATTAGGTTCTTGCGCTGCAAACTTTCTGTCCGTTTTGCCTAACACTTTATTGGAATTTACTTGGAGGATTTGAAACTTGACATTCTGAAGTATAAAAAAAACACAACCGCAGAAGAGGGATTTGCTTATGAGTAAGAACAGGGGAACCTGTCTCTAATAAATATTAGAAAAGTTAGCATATTATCAATTAAGCCTGTCAGAAGTACTTGATGGATGATGATAAATGGGATAGAAATGAGAGAACATATGTTAATGGATTGGTTATAGTTTTTGCAGCAAAGCTTCCACCAAGTTCCTCCAATCGTGTCCAGAGCTGTTATCAGTAATTTCCTGGCTTGCCTAGCTAATGTGTAATTTATCAGACAAGACTCCCCATCGAGACTGATATACCATGTTGTTTTCTAGAAATAGTGATTATTTATTCTTTAAATGCCACTATGTGGGGAATACTCTTCGTGTTTAGAAATTTAAGAGAGGAAAGAGATTTTAGCGTAGCGATCAGTTTTATACTTTAATTAACGTCGAAAATATAATATGAAACTTTTGCTACGAATTTAGCGACCGTAAGCTTCCAACGGCTTTAATTAAAGCCATTATCTTGATACAGAAATATTCAGGTGTTACAAACACAAAAGAATATCAGGAAGAAATTCCATCTTCTTTTAATTCCGAAATAAACAAGGTACAACCGATAACACGTGCAACATACACTTATCGAATATGAAAAGAAAAGGAACCATCTAATAAAATTAAAATGTGTAATGTACACCTGTGAGAAAGGAAATTATTGCAATTCCAGAGCAGTAGGGCCATTTATTCACACAAAACAGCTATGGTGGTGGAGCAAGTCCATACGTTGTAGTGTCACCTCTGATTCGGATACAAGCGGTTTCCCGGTGTGGCATGCACCTATACAGTTCGCGGACACTGTCCTCTGGTACAGCATGTCAGATGGTGTTCAAATTGCTGGTCAGTTCGCCGACATTCCGGGGTGGGCGTAGGTGGCGTCCGATGATTTAGCAAGCATGTTCGATCAAGGAGAGGTCAGACGATCGGGCTGGTCAAGGAAGATTGTCGACATTACCGAGACAGGCCTGGTAGAACCATTCGTGTGTGGTCGGGAATTCTCCTGTTTAAGAATTGTTCGGTGATGCTTCGACAGAAATGGCAGCAGAACAGGTCGTAGAATGTGGTCGACGTGACGTGAGGGTGTTCCGGAGGACTATCAAGGGTGTCCGGCTATCGTTGGAAACTGCTCCTCAGACAGTAGCTCCTAGTGTGGAGCCGCGTTCATCACTAAAGACAACACGACGCCACTGGATACTATTGGGTTGTCGGAAAAGCCATGACGTATTTTGGCACACGATAGAGGTTGGGCGGTTTTGGAAGTACTAGAGGCATGGGCAGCTCTGTTATCACTATGGCATTAGACAGGTGCCAGTTCTACCTGCAGTCTAAAAGGAATAGTGAGCGATTTCGTTGACTTGCAGAGATTGGACATCAACTTGAAGATGGAAGAACAAACTATGCATTTTCGCCAAATTTTACTGTTTTACTTCCGTAAAGGGAAGAACGCGCGCCAAGCTTGTGAAAAGTTGCGTAAAGTGTACAGTGATAATGCTCTACAAGAACGTCAGTGCCAGCGGTGGTTCGTAAAATTCCGTGCTGGTGATTTTGACCTCAACGACGCTCCTCGTTCCGGGAGGCCCGCCGAGGTTGATGACGACCAAATCAAGGCATTGATCGAGTCAAACCCACGTTACACGACACGAGAGATTGCAGACACATTGCACATCCATCATTCAAGCATTCACGACCACCTGAAGAAGCTGGGATACGTAAGAAAGCTCGATGTGTGGGTTCCTCATGAACTCAAAAAAGCTCAATTGACGGCAAGTATAAACATCTGCGATATGCTCATTAAACGTGAGGGAAACGATCCTTTTTTGAAGCGACTGATAACTTCTGACGAAAAGTGGATTGTGTGCAACAATGTGCTGCGAAACGGTCTTGATCCCGACGTGCTGCTTCGCCTCAAACGACATCCAAAGCAGACATTCATCAGCAGAAGGTTCTGGTCTCAGTGTGGTGGGATTTTAGAGGTGTTGTGTTTTTCGAGCACCTACCACGGAACCAAACAATCAATTCGAATGTGTACTGTCGGCAATTGGACAGTTTGAACGAATCCATCATCCTGAAACCTTTAGAGCTTGTTCATCGTAAAGGTGTTGTGTTCCATAACGACAGCGCGTAACCACACACAAGTTTAATTCCCCGCCAAAAATTAGTGCAGCTTGGGTAGGATGTGTTGCCACAATTGTTCAGGGAAAAAAATACATTTATGTACTATTTTTGCTTCCTTGAACAAGTTTGTAATTGGCTTCTCTGCCCTATCTGCAAAGGGGAGGGGGAGGGGCCACAGCCCCCTCAACCCCCGAGAATGGTGCGAAGGGATCCTTCGTGGTGTTATTGTGTTCGCCATAGGAGGTTTCCTCTACAACTGCACAAGACGTAAATCGCAAACTGCCATAGTTCGTGAGATATTGGCCTGATCATGGACTTTCCTTGTAACCCTGTGTTCAGTATATAGAGTGTTTCCTATACAACTACACAAGAAGTAAATCGCTAACTGCCATAGTTCGTGAGATATTGGCCTGATCACGGACTTTCCTTGTAACCCTGTGTTCAGTATATGGAGGCTTTTCTATACAACTGCAGAAGAAGTAAATCGCTAAGTGCCATAGTTCGTGAGATATTGGCCTGATCACGGACATTCCTCGTAACCCTGTGTTCAGTATATAGAGGGTTTTCTATACAACTGCAGAAAAAGTAAATCGCTAACTGCCATAGTTCGTGAGATATTGGCCTGATCACGGACTTTCCTTGTAACCCTGTGTTCAGTATATAGAGTGTTTCCTATACAACTACACAAGAAGTAAATCGCTAACTGCCATAGTTCGTGAGATATTGGCCTGATCACGGACTTTCCTTGTAACCCTGTGTTCAGTATATGGAGGCTTTTCTATACAACTGCAGAAGAAGTAAATCGCTAAGTGCCATAGTTTGTGAGATATTGGCCTGATCACGGACTTTCCTTGTAACCCTGTGTTCAGTATACAGAAGGATTTTCTATACAACTGCAGAAGAAGTAAATCGCTAACTGCCATAGTTCGTGAGATATTGGCCTGATCACGGACTTTCCTTTTAACTTTGTGTTCAGTATATAGAGGGTTTTCTATACAACTGCACAAGAAGTAAATCGCTAACTGCCATAGTTCGTGAGATATTGGACTGATCACGGACTTTCCTTGTAACCCTGTGTTCAGTACATAGAGGTTTTTTTTTTTCTTAATGGAGGTTCGCTAACGACCATAGTTCGTGAGCAACTCAATGGGCTGATAAGCAGTCGCCCGTCCCTAATTTAGGGTCACTGGTTCCAGGGAAGGGAGAGAGCCAGTGCTGTAAGACAAACACAACATCTATGCCTCACCGGGATTCGAACCCGGACACCTTACGGACGAATGATCAGAGGCCAACGCCTTACACCACTGCGCCACCGGGGCGGCTAGAGGGTTTTCTATACAACTGCAGAAGAAGTAAATCGCTAACTGCCATAGTTCGTGAGATATTGGCCTGATCACGGACTTTCCTTGTAACCATGTGTTCAGTATATAGAGGAATTTTTATACAACTGCAGAAGAAGTAAATCGCTAACTGCCATAGTTCGTGAGATATTGGCCTGATCACGGACTTTCCTTGTAACCCTGTGTTCAGTATATAGAGGGATTTCCTATACAACTGCAGAAGAAGTAAATCGCTAACTGCCATAGTTCGTGAGATATTGGCCTGATCACGGACTTTCCTTGTAACAGTGTGTTCAGTATATAGAGGGTTTTCTATACAACTGCAGATGAAGTAAATCGCTAACTGCCATAGTTCGTGAGATATTGGCCTGATCACGGACTTTCCTTGTAACCCTGTGTTCAGTATATAGAGGGTTACCTATACAACTGCACAAGACGTCAATCGCTAACTACCATAGTTCGTGAGATATTGGCCTGATCACGGACATTTCCTTGTAACCCTGTGTTCAGTATATAGAGGGTTTCCTATACAACTGCACAAGAAGTAAATCGCTAACTGCCACAGTTCGTGAGATATTGGCCTGATCACGGACTTTCCTTGTAACCCTGTGTTCAGTATATAGAGGGTTTCCTATACAACTGCACAAGACGTAAATCGCTAACTGCCATAGTTCGTGAGATATTGGCCTGATCACGGACTTTCCTTGTTACCCTGTGTTCAGTATATGGAGGGTTTCCTATACAACTGCACAAGAAGTAAATCGTTAACTGCCATAGTTCGTGAGATATTGGCCTGATCACGGACGTTTCCTTGTAGCCCTATGTTCAGTATATAGAGAGTGTCCTATATAATTGCACAAGAAGTAAATCGCTAACTGCCATTGTTCGTGAGATATTGTCCTGATCACGGACTTTCCTTGTAACTCTGTGTTCAGTATATAGAGGGTTTTCTATACAACTGCACAAGACGTAAATCGCTAACTGCCACAGTTCGCGAGACATTGGCCTGATGAAGGACTTTCCTTGTAACCCTGTGTTCAGTATATAGAGGGTTTCCTATACAACTGCACAAGAAGTAAATCGCTAACTGCCATAGTTCGTGAGATATTGGCCTGATCACGGACTTTCCTTGTAACCCTGTGTTCAGTATATAGAGGGTTTCCTATACAACTGCACAAGACGTAAATCGCTAACTGCCATAGTTCGTGAGATATTGGCCTGATCACGGACTTTCCTTGTAACCCTGTGTTCAGTATATAAAGGGTTTTCTATACAACTGCAGAAGAAGTAAATCGCTAAATGCCACAGTTCGTGAGATATTGGCCTGATCACGGACTTTCCTTGTAACCATGTGTTCAGTATATAGAGGGATTTTTATACAACTGCAGAAGAAGTAATTCGCTAACTGCCATAGTTCGTGAGATATTGGCCTGATCACGGACTTTCCTTGTAACCCTGTGTTCAGTATATAAAGGGTTTCCTATACAACTGTAGAAGAAGTAAATCGCTAACTGCCATAGTTCGTGAGATATTGGCCTGATCACGGACTTTCCTTGTAACCCTGTGTTCAGTATATAGAGGGTTTCCTATACAACTGCACAAGAAGTATATCGCTAACTGCCATAGTTCGTGAGATATTTGCCTTGATCACCGACTTTCCTTGTAACCATGTGTTCAGTATATAGAAGGGTTTCCTATACAACTGCAGAAGAAGTAAATCGCTAACTGCCATAGTTCGTGAGATATTGGCCTGATCACGGACTTTCCTTGTAACCCTGTGTTCAGTATATAGAGGGTTTCTTATACAACTGCACAAGACGTATATCGCTAACTGCCATATTTCGTGAGACATTGGCCTGATCACGGACTTTCCTTTGTAACCCTGTGTTCAGTATATAGAGGGTTTCCTATACAACTGCACAAGACGTAAATCGCTAACTGCCACAGTTCGTGAGATATTGGCCTGATCACGGACTTTCCTTTGTAACCCTGTGTTCAGTTAATAGAGGGTTTCCTATACAACTGTAGAAGAAGTAAATCGCTAACTGCCACAGTTCGTGAGATATTGGCCTGATCACGGACTTTCCTTGTAACCCTGTGTTCAGTATATAGAGGGTTTCCTATACAACTGCACAAGACGTAAATCGCTAACTGCCACAGTTCGTGAGATATTGGCCTGATCACGGAGTTTCCTTGTAACCCTGTGTTCAGTATATAGAGGGTTTCCTATACAACTGCACAAGACGTAAATCGCTAACTGCCACAGTTCGTGAGATATTGGCCTGATCACGGACTTTCCTTGTAGCAACCATGTGTTCAGTATATAGAGGGTTTCCTATACAACTGCACAAGAAGTAAATCGCTAACTGCCACGGTTCGTGAGATATTGGCCTGATCACGGACTTTCCTTGTAACCATGTGTTCAGTATATATAGGGTTTCCTATACAACTGCACAAGAAGTAAATCGCTAACTGCCACGGTTCGTGAGATATTGGCCTGATCACGGACTTTCCTTGTAACCCTGTGTTCAGTATATAGAGGGTTTGCCTATACAACTGCACAAGAAGTAAATCGCTAACTGCCATAGCCCGTGAGATATTGGCCTGATCACGGACTTTCCTTGTAACCCTGTGTTCAGTACATAGAGGGTTTCCTATACAACTGCACAAGTAGTAAATCGCTAACTGCAAGAGTTCGTGAGATATTGGCCTGCTCACGGACTTTCGGTGTAAGATGACGTTTCTATTTACAACAATATCCGCGGAAGTAAAAACCCGATTTTAAAAACTTCTTTCTTTAGTCAGATATTAGTGTTTCTCATACCAGTTCCATTGACATTGAATAACTTTAATAAATTTAATTCGCGTCAGTACGGATTCAAAAGACGTGCTCATTACCACCGAACATTCAGTGTCATTACAATAATGGAACTCATACCTTAGTATTATACTACTTAATGTATTTATTCCGTATTAAATGGTGTTACAATTTGTGAAACACACAACGGCTAAGTGTCGAGTTTTAACACTCCAACTAAGTACCGAGCTTTCACACTCCGACTAAGTGCCGAGCTTTCACACTCCGACTAAGTACCGAGCTTTCACACTCCGAACGGGAGGCTTTTTCAAGGCCAGTGAACACAAGAATAATTTCGGGAACGACGATAATTTGGAATCTTGGAGCTTGTATCTACTACGTGTCTAAGTGATATTGCGTCTCACGGATGGTTTTGTCTCTTGACCTACCTTTCAAACATCCTCTCTCATTTTCCCCTTAATATCCTATATCAGTAGGATCTTCCACGCAGCCGAGAGTTCGAGGGAAGGGCTCTCGTTGCAAGGGTTGGGGGTGCATGAATATTTCGATGCTTTCACTACTCAGTGTTCCTTTGTACAGTGCGTCGCATAAATATAGAGACAGAACAAATTCTCGAATAAAAAAAGGAACAACAACGAGCTGCAATGTACAACTTATATTTATAGCAAAAATAGCACAGGACACGCAGCTGCACAATAGTTTGACGGAAACACAACAATTCCAACGCCAAGCACAAGGAAAAAGCAGAAATATGCTGTCTCAAAAATATAAAGACTTACTAGTTATGAGCACCTCCGGTACGAATAGTGGAGCCGTTGTTCCGAATAACACTGAAAACCCGATTGGGCATGCTGTCCACCAAGTGATGTAAATTTTCTGAACGGAGTGCGTACCAGCTTCGTTCAATCTACTCTTTCAATGCCACCACACTTGAGAACTGCCGTCCATTCGCATACACATCATAAGCGAGGATACCCCAGAGGTTATCGATAGGGTTCAGATCTGGAATGAGTGCTGGCCAATCCATTACGGTCACACGATGAGTGTTAAACCAGCTTTTCGTTAATGCAGACCGATGGATAGAGGCATTGTCTTGCTGGAACAGAGAATCAACACCGGCTAGAGTTTCGGCAAACGGTAGAAGCTCCCTGCTGAGTATGTTCTGATACGTTTCGGAGTTTTGCCTGCCTTGCAGAAAAGCGCTATCCGTTATCCTATTGAACGCAAAAGCTCCCCAGACCATTACAGATCCTCCTTATTTCTGTCTGTTGAAGAAAGTGCGTGGCTCGCGTCGTAAATCATGTCAATAGCAGTTCCAACCGTCAGGGCCATCCAGGTTGAACTTTTTCTCATCGGAGAAAATAGTTGTGATCCACTCGTCCGTCCAGTGCATGTGGCTGCTTGCCCATAACAATCTAGCTTCCTTGTGGCGCCGCGTGAGGTGTGGCAGACGGCGCATTTTACGGAGCACAATGTTGCGATTTTCCTTGATTCGTCGATAAACTGTGTCCTTTGAGACGGTGACACCAACAGTCCGTGCAACCTGATGTAGTAATAACCTTTGGGATGAAACTAAACGCACGATGACACGATCATCTCGTTTGGTTGTTATTCGAGGCCTTCCAGGCCGTTTTCTGGCTGTTAACGCACCGCGTTTCGATAAAGTCTTATAAATGACTGCCCTACTCCTCCCCTTGGCTTTACAAATTTTCGCTACAGCCAATCAATTTTTGCTGTCAGTCTCCAAATCTTCTGCACCTCCTTACCAGAAAGTTGACTGCTGCGTGGCATTTCGGCAAATGAATGTCTGACGGCAGGTTCTCTGTCTTTTCTAGGCTGGACCGCATTACGGCCCATGCACGTGCGTACAACATGCTAATTTGTACATCTCATTTGCATGTGGCTACTTTACATAGTTGTCTTTATATTTACGAGACACCTACAATTACACTATTTCACTTTGTGGTGTTCTTTTCACACAATCCGGTCATCTCGACGGATCGAAACGTTTGTTGTAGGGTCTCATTAGGTACCACTTCAGCTTCCTACCTATATTCGCATCGCGTTCACGGGGCAAAGCAGACTGTCTCTATATTTATGCGACGCACCTTAGTCAGTGTATGGAGCGATCTTCTTCATGATTTTTCATGCCGGTACGGCGTCATATTGGGCTATACCTTTGCATAGCGCTGTTTGAGTTTTTCCTGCTTTAATTTCCCTTATGTGTCCTTTCTCTCTAATTGTAAGGGATCTTTTCGTCATTGCGATGTATGTTCCAGACAAGCCATCAGGATATTCTAATGGTATCTTATACACCTCAGTGCCAGAATTCATGTCGGGGTTCTTACGCGTATTTGTTGTTGCTGTGGCAATGGACATTGGTGATTTGATTCCAATGCGTAATCCATGGCGTTTAATAAGGTTCTTGAACACAAACGAAAATTTCGGGATGTATGAAATGGATCCAGCAAATTGAAAGTTGTCGACTCTTGGGCGTGGTGTCTTGTGGTTCCTGATTATCATCTTGTGTGAGATGGATTGCAGAGTCCGTTCCGAGAATCTAGCAGTGACCCCTTTGTTAATGGTATTTGTAATTTCTCTGTCCCTCGTTTCTTTGGTGGAGCAAATGCATTTGTTATTCCTCTTTCCCACGTTTCTTCAATAGAGCAATCGCGATTTGCTCCACTAAAGAAATAAGGTGAAGAGAAATAACAAATGCATTTGCTCCACCAAAGAACCGAGAGAAAGAGAAATAACAAATGCATTTGCTCCACCAAAGAAACGAGGGGCAGAGAAATAACAAATGCATTTGCTCCACCAAAGAAACGAGGAAAAGAGAAATAACAAATGTATTTGCTCCACCAAAGAAACGAGGGACAGAGAAATAACAAATGCATTTGCTCCACCAAAGAAACGAGGAAAAGATAAATAACAAATGCATTTGCTCCACCAAAGAAACGAGGGACAAGAGAAA
Organism: Macrothele yani; assembly: GCA_039090855.1. Classification (NCBI taxonomy): domain Eukaryota; kingdom Metazoa; phylum Arthropoda; class Arachnida; order Araneae; family Macrothelidae; genus Macrothele; species Macrothele yani. The sequence goes on along the minus strand of CM077032.1, from coordinate 13,976,849 downwards.
TAACAAATGCATTTGCTCCACCAAAGAAACGAGGGACAGAGAAATAACAAATGCATTTGCTCCACCAAAGAAACGAGGGCCAGAGAAATAACAAATGCATTTGCTCCACCAAAGAAACGAGGGACAGAGAAATCACAAATGCATTTGCTACCCCAAAGAAACGAGGGACAGAGAAATAACAAATGCATTTGCTCCACCAAAGAAACGAGGGACAGAGAAATAACAAATGTATTTGCTCCACCAAAGAAACGAGGGACAGAGAAATAACAAATGCATTTGCTCCACCAAAGAAACGAGGGACAGAGAAATAACAAATGCATTTGCTCCACCAAAGAAACGAGGGACAGAGAAATAACAAATGCATTTGCTCCACCAAAGAAACGAGGGACAGAGAAATAACAAATGCATTTGCTCCACCAAAGAAACGAGGGAAAGAGAAATAACAAATGCATTTGCTCCACCAAAGAAACGGGGTACAGAGAAATAACAAATGCATTTGCTCCACCAAAGAAACGAGGGACAGAGAAATAACAAATGCATTTGCTCCATCCAAAGAAACGAGGGGCAGAGAAATAACAAATGCATTTGCTCCACCAAAGAAACGAGGGGACAGAGAAATAACAAATGCATTTGCTCCACCAAAGAAACGAGGGACAGAGAAATAACAAATGCATTTGCTCCACCAAAGAAACGAGGGACAGAGAAATAACAAATGCATTTGCTCCACCAAAGAAACGAGGGACAGAGAAATAACAAATGCATTTGCTCCACCAAAGAAACGAGGGACAGAGAAATAACAAATGCATTTGCTCCACCAAAGAAACGAGGGACAGAGAAATAACAAATGCATTTGCTCCACCAAAGAAACGAGGGACAGAGAAATAACAAATGCATTTGCTCCACCAAATAAACGAGGGAAAGAGAAATAACAAATGCATTTGCTCCACCAAAGAAACGAGGGACAGAGAAATAACAAATGCATTTGCTCCACCAAAGAAACGAGGGACAGAGAAATAACAAATGCATTTGCTCCACCAAAGAAACGAGGGACAGAGAAATAACAAATATGCATTTGCTCCACCAAAGAAACGAGGGACAGAGAAATAACAAATGCATTTGCTCCACCAAAGAAACGAGGGACAGAGAAATAACAAATGCATTTGCTCCACCAAAGAAACGAGGGACAGAGAAATAACAAATGCATTTGCTCCACCAAAGAAACGAGGGAAAGAGAAATAACAAATGCATTTGCTCCACCAAAGAAACGAGGGACAGAGAAATAACAAATGCATTTGCTCCACCAAAGAAACGAGGGACAGAGAAATAACAAATGCATTTGCTCCACCAAAGAAACGAGGGACAGAGAAATAACAAATGCATTTGCTCCACCAAAGAAACGAGGGACAGAGAAATAACAAATGCATTTGCTCCACCAAAGAAACGAGGGACAGAGAAATAACAAATGCATTTGCTCCACCAAAGAAACGAGGGACAGAGAAATAACAAATGCATTTGCTCCACCAAAGAAACGAGGGACAGAGAAATAACAAATGCATTTGCTCCACCAAAGAAACGAGGGAAAGAGAAATAACAAATGCATTTGCTCCACCAAAGAAACGAGGGACAGAGAAATAACAAATGCATTTGCTCCACCAAAAAAATGAGGGAAAGAGAAATAACAAATGCATTTGCTCCACCAAAGAAACGGAGTGACAGAGAAATAACAAATGCATTTGCTCCAACAAAGAAACGAGGGACAGAGAAATAAGAAATGTATCTGTTCCACCAAAAAAACGAGGGACAGAGAAGTCACAAATGCATTAGCTCCACCATAGAAACGAGGGAAAGAGAAATAACAAATGCATTTGCTCCACCAAAGAAACGAGAAACAGAGAAATAACAAATACCATCGAAAAAAGGGTTACTGCTGGATTTTCGGAACGGACTCTGCGATCCATCTCACTCAAAATAATGACCAGGAACCACAAGACACCATGCTCAGGAGTCGACAACTTTCAATTTGCTGGATCCATTCCCACATTACGAAATTTTCGTTTGTGTTCAAGAACCTTATGAAGCGCCATGGATTACGCATTGGAATCAAATCACCAATGTCCATTGCCACAGCAACAACAAATACGCATAAGAACCGCGCCATGAATTCTGGATCTGGGGTGTATAAGATACCATTAGAATATCCAGATGGCTTCTCTCGATCATACATCGCAATGACGAAAAGATCCTTTACAATTAGAAGGGAAAACACATAAGGGACATTAAAGCAGGAAAAACACAAACAGCGCTTTGCAAAGAAGTAGCCCAATATGATGCCGTACCGGTATGGAAAATCATGAAGAGGATCGGTCCATATACTGACTACAAAGGAACACTGATAAGAGAAAGCATCGAAATATTCATGCACACCCAACCCTTTCAACGAGAGCCCTGCCCTCGAACTCTCGGCTGCGTGGAAGATCCTACTGACATAGGATATTAAGTGGAAAATTGGAGAGGATGTTTGAAAGGTAGGTCACCTTCCGCGAGACGCAATATCACCTAGACACCTGGTAGGTACGCGCTCCTAGATTTCAAATTATCGTCGTTCCCGAAATTATTCTTGTACTCACTGGCCTTGAGAAAGGCCAGTGAGTACAAGAATAATTTCGGGAACGACGTTCGGAGTGTGAAAGCTCGGCACTTAGTCGTTGTGTGTTTTATAAATTGTTACAACATTTAATACGGAATACACTGGCGGAAAGTGAAAAAAGAACACCAAGAAGGAGTTGGCGAACGATCATGAAATTTACATATGTTAATGGGGTCGAGTTTACGTAGGTGTGATATTAATTTCGGGACCAACCGGTGAGTGCTTACGCCACAGCAGGGCATAATATGCAAATAATCGTCGGTGGTATTTAAGTAGTACGGCGAAGTGAATGTAATCAGTCGTCGGCGGACGGACACGTGCGAAGACCACAAAGAAGCTACAATGCCTGGACATGGAAGACGTGTACAATTTCAGCATTTATCAGACTTTGAGCGAGGTCGTCTAGTTGGACTCCGCGAGGCCGGGTGGTCGTATCGTCGTAATACGCAGCGAATTGGATGGGAAGTATCGGTGGTGGTACGATGGTGGCTTAGATGGTCCGAGGAACGTTCCCACACGAGAAGACGTGGAACCGGAAGTCACAGACGGACTGATTATTGGACCGATCGACGCATATGAAGAGCGGCGTTGTCAAGCAGAACATCCACTGCTACGCAAATTCGAGCTGCCATTGCACCTGAGGTGACTGTGCGAACAATCCGCAACCGTCGTCTGGATGCAGGACTACGTGCACGTGTGTTTCTGGCGTGTGTACCTGTGACTCCAGCCCACCGTCAGGAACGGCTGCAGAGGTGTCGCCAACGTCTGCCCTGTAGAACGCAGTGGTGATCTGTCGTGTTCAGCGATGAAAGCAGATTCTGATTGGGAGCCTCCGATGGCCGTATGCGTGTTCGCAGACGCACAGGGGAGCGTCTCCACCCTTCCTGCATTCACCAGCGACACACAAGGCCTACACCTGGTCTCCTGGTGTGAGGAGCGATCAGCTATCACTCCCGTACACAACAAGTGTTTGTACCCGGTACGTTAAATAGCACCTCCTACATCAACAACATCATTCAGCCCGTTGTTGTGCCATTTGTAAGGTCGGTCCATCGTGGTGTTTTCCAGCAAGATAACGCACGCCCACACACGGCACGTGCAACGCAAGATGCACTTTAGGGTGAGAGACAACTTCCATGGCCTGCGCGTTCACCGGATTTGTCCCCCATTGAGCACGTGTGTGGGATTTTATGGGACAACGACTTATCCGGTCTCCACGGCCAGCCACGACCCTCCCCGATTTCCGCGTCCACGTTGAGGATGCTTGGAGCTCAATACCCCAAACTTACATCCAACATCTGTACGACAGACTTTATGCCAGAATTGCACAGTGGGACGCAGTTCATGACGGTTCAACCTCGTACTAACCATGTTACACGGAAATGTTAATTTTCAGTTTACCAGCAAATACAGCTGTATTTTGCGATAATGTTTTGATCACGTTATTCTCTGTTTTCCGTTATTATGCTGTATAAATTTCGTTGGTATCAGACGTCTCCTTTTTTGGTGTTCTTTTTTCACTTTCCGCCAGTGTAGATACTTTAAGTTGTATAATTCAGTGTCATCTTTCTTGTTTAACAATTTTCACTGTTTTAAAATTCCGTGCGGGAGCTGGATAAATTCTGTAATCATGAAACTTACGAACCAGAATTCCCTTCTGGGGAGATTCCGATCACATTTTTCAGTGGAATTTTTCTTCGCACTTTAGTTTGATTAATAAGAATCAGCAGATGGAATATTTCCTCGGGTTATGTCAATGGGTGTAAAAATTGAATGTCTTCCGCGGATCGAAAAAAAAAAACCCCAACAGTAAACAAAAACAGAATCAATTTGTTCCTTTTGCGGTTCATTCTGTTTATTCATTAGAAAATGATGTTAAATAGTTTTTCCGTCAGCGATTCTTTGCTGGGAGCCCAAAACAAACTTATCCGCTCGGTGCTTTTAATTTTCTCATTCCAAAACTGGAAGCGAAAGAAAACAATTTTCTAATTAAATGGAAGCTTTCCGCTCTCTTTCACGTTGTGTTGCTGTGTTGTTTTGTTCCTGCGACGATTTCTAATTTGTTTTTATCCGAAACTTTCTTTTAGTTTTCGCCTGAAAACGAAACATTTGCATTGATATTTTGCTCTTCCATTATGGAGAACGGCTATCAAAAGCGAAATTAACATGCCTCGAAAAGTAACTAGCATTTTCATGCTTTTGTGCTCTAATCACTTCAATAATGATAAATAATAAAAATATAAATACGGCACTCCTCCGGAAAACATGAATAGCTAAATCGATTTTTTTCAATTGTTATCTATATCGTTTTGGTAGTTCAGTTGGCGTGTTACATTTTTCACCACTCATATCTAAACACTGAAAGAAAGAAAAATTGTACGGCAGAAATGTAGAGACTGAACTCATTTTGAACTCCGTTTTCAGCTGATGCCATGATACAAGAGGAATACTGAAAGTAATGCCTCGTCTTTAATAACTTTTGAAATTTTCAAGTGATTTTATTGAAACTGCTCTGACATGTACTATGATATGCACTTTATTGACAAACGTTACTGGACACCTAGAAGAGAAACCCAACATAGCATTTATTGACATGCATTAGTACGGTGTCGATCCACCTTTGGCCTTATTGAATGCACTGACCCTTCGAGACATGCTTTCCACAAGGTTTTGGAACACTATGCGCTTCCATTCACTTCATGATGCTGCCGATAACTGTTGCATAGTAGTAGGTCTTGGTTCCGAACTTCTTATGCGGGGCTCTAATTCATCCCACAGGTGTTCTATAGGATTACGATAAGGGCTCTGTGCTGGCCAGTCCACACACGATACGGAACAATCGTCAAACCACGCCGTAATAGTCCTTGCTTTATGTCTTGGTGCATTATCCAGCTGGTACCAACAAGGCTCGGTTCCATGCCTTTGCCACAGGGTTGGTAGGGCATAAATGTCCAGAATATCGTGGTAGACCTGTTGGTTAACAGGTTTGTCCACGATAACCAATGAGCCGGGACCATAGCATGAAAAACAACCCCACATACGAGTACACTGCCTGCTCCAAACTTGACCGTAGGAATACTGCACTGTGGAAAAAGCATTCCCCCGGCTGCCGCCATGCCCACATGCGGCCATCAGACTAAAGGATCGTGTATCTGGATTCTTCAGTCCTTAGGACACCTTTCCATTGATCTACGGTCCATGATAAGTGTTCTTTACACCATGCTAAACGACGAGTAGCATTCCGAGTGGAGATATGAGAAGCCGCACGACTACGGTAACCCATATAATGAAGTTCTCTGCGAATGGTACGTGTACATACTGAGGTTCCAGCATTGCTACTCATCTGTACATCTGTACACTGAGGTCTTGTGAAGTACTCCGTCGATTAGCTGTAACGACTCTCCTTAGGTTTCCACGTCTTCTATCACTGATTTTCTTTGGTCTTGTAACGTATACTCTATATTCACTTTCCTTTTGATTTTACTATCTCTGGTTATTTTATTTTACTATGTAAATTATCTTCTTACTGAACGAAATATTATTTCACCCGCTGAATGAGATCTGGCAATGAGTGTAAGTCATGACGTGGTGGTAGCTAGTATATAGGCGCGTTCATCGAGACTTAGGGGGAGCTTTTGTTGTTCTTATGAGAGAGCGTTGTTGTCTACGGAGAGCGTTTATAATACGAGGACAGATTGTGTTGTTATGAGGAGAGATTCTTCATTATTGTAAAAACAAGTTGTGTGTGTGCCTTAGTTGACCAAGAGTCTTATAATAAAGAAGTTGACCGTAAGTTAGTCTTTCTCAATTCATAGTTTTTGTCAGACCTCTGTCTGGCTGTTAGGTTTATAACATTTATTTACCATAAATAACCAGCGTTAAGACTTTGTTTACGTTCATAATTAACTAACAACAACCTTTTTGAATTCACTATTTTGAAGCTTAGTACAAGTATATCCTTAGCTAGCTGGTAGGAAGAGCATTAATCATTCATAATAATTAGCTTAGCGAAAAGGAAATAAAACTAATTCATTATAGTCTGTCGGTACGTTTCGCTGCTTCATGCACGCCATGTGTCTTCCACTTATTCAGAACTTTTAAAGTAGTTGACTTGGGCATGTTTAAGCGCCTCTCGGATCCTCTTATGGAAAACCCACAAATATAACACCCAACAATCTTTCCTTTCTCATAGTCTGTTCTCAACCGCTGAGACATTTTCTCTCAACCTTACAGTGTGATATGATCGCGGTCAGCTGCCGGCTTGCTTGTTATACCGTTAGGGGGAGGGGGTCGAAGTGGTGGCCATAGCCTTGAGCACACCTAGACCCTTTCCTTCTTAAAGCGGCCTTGCTCGTCTGCCAAACAAAAGAATGGCCGGAAAACAACCCTCACTGATAGAGACAGAAGAACGTTAAAAAGGATTATCACCTTTAATAAGAAGACAACATCGCCGAAAATTAGAGCGGAGCTCAATCAGTATCTCCAGACCCAAATATCAACGAATAGATTGGGCGAGGAACTGCATAAACAAGATATTCATGGCAGAGCTGCCATCAAGGAACCTGTGGTGACCAGGGTGAATGCATGACGGCGACAACAGTGGCGTCAGGAGCATGCAACGTGGACTGCACGTGTGTGGAAGTGTCTAATATGGTCGGATGAATCCACATTAAGAATACACTGCCGGACAATTGCTGAGTACGGATGACAATAGCAACGATAGCAACCATAAAATGGAAGGCAGAAAGATGTGGAAATTAGCATAAGTGCGGGATATAGTAAGACGTGTTGTGCGTATGCAAATTTTGGATTGCCGAACTTGTTCGTGACGTCATAGGGCTGATAAGAGATATAAAGGATTTGACGCGTATTGACCGTTGTTGTTCAAACGCAAAGTTGAAAGGGAAAGAATCAACTGACGAACTTGCAATTTTCAGTATGTCTTCCCGACATCACCTAGGTGATTTTACGCGTGGCCGTATTATTAGCAAGATTATAGAAGGGCGAAAAATAACAGATGATGACAGGGAGTTCGACGTCAGCCACAGTGTTGTTTCAAGGCTTTGGAAATCATTTCAAACAAATGGAGAGTGTAGCAAACGTCACGGGGGAGGTCGTGTTCGCAGTACGACACCTGGAGAAGATCGGTACATAGTGCTATCAACGAAACGACACCGGCGCAGCACAGCTAGTGAGGTAGCAAATCAGTTTACGGCTGCTACTGGCAAGCGGATCTCCCGAAAAACTGTCGCCAGACGTTTCCATGAAGGAGGACTATACGCCCGCCGTCCTGTTGTGTGCATCCCATTGTCCAGACGTCACCGTACCGCTCGTTTGCAATGGTGCCATGAACATCGCAATTGGACTGATAACGACTGGTCTGCTGTCCTCTTCTCAGATGAGAGTAGATACAGTCTATCGTCTGATTGTCGACGACAACTGATCTAGCGGGATAGTGGTACTGCATATTGTCCAGCAAACGTACAGGAAAGGGAACGATATCCGACATGTAGTGTCATGGTATGGGCTGGCATCATGATCAATGGCCGTACGTCTCTCTATGTGCTTCCAACTGGGACTATGACTGGCCAACGATACATTAATGATGTTCTGCTACCTCATGTTCGCATGTTCCGTGGTGCTGTCGGTGATAGATTCAATTTCATGGACGACAACGCAACAAGTCATCGAACAGTCGCTGTCCAGGAGTGTCTTGAGAGCGAGGATATTCAACGCCTCGTGTGGCCAGCACGTTCTCCAGATCTGAATCCCATTGAAAATGTGTGGGATGCTTTGGGGAGGAGTCTTGCTGGCCGCCAATGCCCTCCAATAAACAAGGACACCCTCATCCGTGCACTGACAGATGAATGGGATAAATTACCCCAACAGCTGCTTGATAATGTTGTGCAAAGCATGACACGACGTGTGGAATCGTGCATCGCCCTCCATGGAGGCCATATCCCGTATTGACATCTTACGCCGGAACGCCTGCGGACGGTAATTGCATTTTTTCTCGTTTACGTATTCTGCACAAAATGGCCTTCTTGTCCCTTGAACACGTTCCAAAGCCTTCTGGATTTCAGAGCACAATAAATTGTCTTTCTTGTAATGTCCTGGCATTCTGACATTATTTTATTTCACTTGGCATCCAACCACACTTACTTTTTTATGCGATATATAGCCGTTTATGATCCGTCCTTAGCAACTGTCCAGCAGTGTATTTTCCACCGCAGGACGTGTTTACCTGTGGAGAGCACCGTTAGAAGCCTACAACCCAGACTGTCGGCTCCCAACAGTGCAGCCTTGTGGTGGTTCTGTCATGTCTGCAGGTAACCTGATCACCTTGAAAGGACGGATGACTGGCAAGGCCTATGATTTCAAAATACTAGGATATATTATTAATAATGCTAGCGTATTCAAAGTATTGTCCTTCACATTCTATACATTGTCGCTATCTTTGAACCCATTGGTAAAGTCCATTTTGGAAAAATTCCTGAGGCTCTTGTTTCCCCGATCAGTTCACAGCCAGTTTAACATTGGTCACATCGTCGAAACCTTCCAACGAAGGGTGTTTTTTTAAAGGGACAAACAGGAAAATGTCTGAGGCAGCCAAATCAGTACGTATCGGTTCACCGTCCACCCCATTTTGTCAATAGCCTATGAAGTCTAATAAATAGACAGTTGACGTGGACCAGGAACATCAAATAGAAGTTATCGCTCTTTCCACGTTTATAAGTGAGTCACGAAAAAATTATAATTGGCCGCCACAGGGAATCAAACCCAGTGTTCGAAAAAGCTGTGTGCAGCGGAAGCATATCCGGCGCGTAAATGGAAGACCCTGGGTTCGATTCCCGGTTGCGACCGATGATAATTTTTCCGTGACTCACTTATGAACGTGGAAAGAGCGATGATTTCTGTTTGATGTTCCTGGTCCACGTCAACTGTCTCTTTATTAGACTTCATAGGCTATTGACAAAATGGGGCGGACGGTGAAACCCTACGTACTGATTTGGCTCCCTCAGACATTTTCCTTTTTCTCCCTTTAAAAAACACCCTTCGTGGCGAACGTTTAGACGATGTGACAGATGTTAATTTGGCTGTGAACTCATGGGTGAAACGACAGCCTTAGGAATTTTTCGAAAATGGACTTGGGTTCAAAGATAGCGGAAATGTATAGAATGTGATGGACAATACTTTTAATTGGCTAGCATTATTAATAATATGTCATAGTATTTTGCTATCATATGCCCTGCCAGTCATACGTCCTTTCAAGGTGATCAGGGGACCTGCAGACGATATGACAACCCAGAGCATGACAGAACCACCACAAGGATGCACTGTTGGGAGCCGACAGTCTGGGTTGTTGGCTTTTGACGGTGTTCTCCACACGTAAACACGTCCTGTGGTGGGGAATATTGTTAATTTGGATTCATCCGACCATATTGCACACTTCCATGCACATGCAGTCCACGTTGCATACTCCTGACGCCACTATCGTCGTCTTTATGCCTTCACCCTTGTCACCACAGTTTCCCTGATGGCAGCTCTGCCATGAATATCTTGTGTATGCAGTTCCTCGCGCACTGTATTCGTTGATATTGGGGTCTGGAGATACAGATTGAGCTCCGTACTAATTATTATCGGCGATGTTGTCTTCTTATTAAAGGTAATAATCCTTTTTAACGTTCTTCTGTCTCTATCAGTCAGGGTCCTTTACTGGCCGTTCTTGTGTTTGGCAGACGAGCTAGGCCACTTTAAGGGGGAGAGGGTTCAGGTTTGCCCAAGGCTATGGGCACCATCTGGTTGAGTGAAAATGTCTCGGCGGGAGAGGACTGACTTTGAAGAAAGGAAAAATTGATGGGTGTTATATTAGTGGGTTGTCCATAAGAGAATGCGAGAGGCTTTTAAACATACCCAAATCAACTCTTTTGGATGTACTAATTAAGTGGAAGACACATGGCGTGCCTGAAGAAGCAAAACGTACCGGCAGACCAAAGAAAATCAGTGATAAAGGACGTCGAAGGGTCAGGGAGAATCGTAACAGCTAATTGACGGAGTACTGCACAAGAGTTCAGTGTTCAGGTGAATGAAAATGCTGGAACCTCGGTATGTACACGTACCATTCGCAGAGAACTTCACTCCATAGGTTACCGTGGTCGTGTGGCTGCTCGTAAGACTTTTATCGCCACTCGGAATGCTACTTGTCGTTTAGCATGGTGTAAAGAGCATTTATCGTGGACCGTAGATAAATGGAAACGGGTCCTATGGACTGATGAATCCATATACACGATCCATCTGTCTGATGGTCGTGTGTGGGTATGGTGGAAGTTGGGGGAACGCTATTTACCACAGTGTACTGTTCCTACGTTCAAGTTTGGAGCTGTGGGGTGTTTTTCGTGATATGGTCCCGGACCATTGGTTATCGTGGACAAACCTGTTAACCAGCACGTCCACCTCAATATTCTGTACAATTATACCCTACCAACTCTGTGGCAATACTATAGAACCGAGCCCTGTTGTTACCAATGCACCGAGCCATAAAGCAAGGACTGTTACGGCGTGGTTTGACGATAATTCCGTATCGTGTGTGGACTGGCCAGCACGAAGCCTTGATCTTAATCCGATAGGGCACCTATGGGATGAATTAGATCGCCGCATAAGAAGTTCGGAACCATGGAAACGGTTGTTGGGTAATGAAGGATCACTTGCTTAACCTATTGGCCTTTACAAATTTTTTAACGCATGCGCAAATGTGTAAACCTAAGTCATTGTAATACCCTGTGAACATAAAGACTGCTACATTTAAGTTAATCAACATTGTATTGAACTACGTGTGAAGAAGGACCTAAAGCAGGCGTGAAAGGTCTAACGTTGTGCTTTTAACTGTTAGAGACTGCTTTTAATTAGTAATGCAATGAAGTTCCTTTAGCCTATTAATATTTTAATTAAAGTTTTTTACCTATTGTGCATAAGACGGTAAATTTATTTCCTTAGTAGGACCTTAAGATTCTAACCAAAGCTATTACAACGACAAAGTGGTGGAAACCTTTATGCGTTCGACGTACTCAGCTGCATTAAAAGTCACGTCTCTGAGCGCGGTGTTTGTACTACACTGCCGGACCATTGCTAAGGACGGATGACAATAGCAACGATAAAATGGAAGGCAGGGTAATGTGGAAATTAGCATAAGTGCGGGATACAGTAAGACGTGTTGTGCGTATGCAAATTTTGGATTGCCGAACTTGTTCGTGACGTCATAGCGCTGATAAGAGATATAAAGGATTTGACGCGTATTGACCGTTGTTGTTCAAACGCAAAGTTGAAAGGGAAAGAATCAATTGACAAGCTTGCAATTTTCAGTATGTCTTCCCGACATCACCTAGATGATTTTACGCGTGGCCGTATTATTTGCAAGATTATAGAAGGGCGAAAAATAACTGATGTTGCCAGGGAGCTCGACGTCAGCCACAGTGTTGTTTCAATTCTTTGGAAATCATTTCAAACAAATGGAGAGTGTAGCAAACGTCACGAGGAAGGTCGTGTTCGCAGCACGACACCTGCAGAAGATCGGTACATAGTGCTATCAACAAAAAGACACCGGCGCAGCACAGCTAGTGAGGTAGGAAATCAGTTTATGGCTGCTACTGGCAAGCGGATCTCCAGAATAACTGTCGCCAGGCGTTTGCATGAAGGAGGACTATACGCCCGCCGTCCTGTTGTGTGCATCCCATTGTCCAGACGTCACCGTACCGCTCGTTTGCAATGCTGCCATCAACATCGCAATTGGACTGATAACGACTGGTCTGCTGTCCTCTTCTCAGATGAGAGTAGATACAGTCTATCGTCTGATTGTCGACGACAACTGATCTGGCGTGATAGTGGTGCTGCATATTGTCCAGCAAACATACAGGAAAGGGACCGATATCCGACATGTAGTGTCATGGTATGGGCTGGCATCATGATCAAACGTCTCTCTATGTGCTTCCAACTGGGACTATGACTGGCCAACGATACATTAATGATGTTCTGCTACCTCATGTTCGCATGTTCCGTGGTGCTGTCGGGTTATAGATCCATTTTCATGGACGACAACGCAACATGTCATCGAACAGTCGCTGTCCAGGAGTGTCTTGAGAGCGATGATATTCAACGCCTCGTATGGCCAGCACGTTCTCCAGATCTGAATCCCATTGAAAATGTGTGGGATGCTCTGGGGAGGAGTCTTGCTGGTCGCCAATGCCCTCCAATAAACAAGGACACTCTCATCCGTGCACTGATAGAGGAATGGGATAAATTACCCCAACAGCTGCTTGATAATGTTGTGCAAAGCATGACACGACGTGTGGAATCTTGCATCGCCCTCCATGGTGGCCATATCCCGTATTGACATCTCACGCCGGAACGCCTGCGGACGGTAATTGCATTTTTTCACGTTTACGTATTCTGCACAAAATGGCCTGTTTGTCCCTTGAACACGTTCCAAAGCCTTCTGGATTTCAGAGCACAATAAATTGTCTTTCTTGTAATGTCCTGGCATTCTGACATTATTTTATTTCACATGGCATCCAACCACACTTACTTTTTTATGCGCTATATAGCCGTTTACGATCAGTCCTTAGCATTTATCCAGCAGTGTATTACGTCCACCCCTGTGAACGTATACACTCCAATCAGTCGTTTTATTTCCCATCCACAAAGATCTTGGCATGCATTGCATAAATTATTTACAAAATGTACCACTGTAATCTCCCAATGTTTTTTAACTGACCAATGTCTGGCAGAATATTATTATCGTTAATTAAGGAAACTAGTAAAACTCACTCTCAAATATTGCGATCGTTGCTGTGCTATTGCAAGAATTATTTTAAATCGAAAGCTTTCTCTTGCTTCCGCAATGACGTAACACAATGTACGAGATCTAGATCAGACAAGATCATCTTTTCATATTTCTGAGCCGCGTGAGGAATTCAGTAATGAATTTTCTCTACATCTGGTAGAAATGCGTGGCTTTTATCAAAAGCAGAAATAATTAAAACAAAATTTTTGCCCGAGGATTTGAAAGAGTCTTTCGCACGCGATCTATCTAGCTCAATAAGTAATTAACGTAGAATGAACACGCGAACAAAACAGTTCTATCACAACTAACTATTCATTTCTCAGAAGTAGTATTTACCCTAGCGCATTCAGGAGCGTAATTGTGAATTGAAAAGATGTTTATCTGGAATCAGCGATATTGCGTGGGATGTCATCTATCTGTGGACCAAATCCAAACACAAGTATTCCGTCTAAATATTACAGCTAAGAAAGTTTCCTGAGTAAACAGGAACACAATGATTTCCAGAAATAATATCGATTAATGCGATGTTCCTTACTCTGATAGTAGCCATTTCAGATGCTGCCCTTTGTTCTGAAACTATCTAAAATAAATGTAATTACCAGACATAATAAACAGTGTAGGAATTAAGTAATGACACTGATTTATTTTAAATAAACAAGGAATATGACACCGAATTTGCGGCTGTAATGAGCGCGTCTTTTGAATCCGCACTGACGCGAATTAAATAAATCAAAGCTATTCAAAGTCAATGGAACCGGTATGGAACACAGTGCTATCTTCCCAAATAAAAAAGTTTTTAGATATTGCTGTAAACCGAATCATGAACATACGCCCTCTGGTGACAGACTTCTGCGTTAAGAAAAGTTTGAAATTATATGAGAAACATTTCGCAGGGGAAACGCCCTCCAACTAACAAAGAACATTTCAAATCCGACTCTTAAAAGCAGAGATATCGACAAATACACTATCTCCAACAAGTAATTGGACACCTGTGATAGCAGAGGAAAACGAAGCTTATTCATCTTCAATGTTGGTGGAGCCTCCATGAGCGGCGATTACAGCTGCGACCCTCCGGGGCATACTCTAAAATAGGCGTTGTACGACGGCTAGCGGTATTTTCTTCCACTCGGCTTGGAGAAGACAGCTTAGTTCCTTCACCGATTTCGGACGGTGGGGGCACCCCTTAAGTCGACGCTCCAACTCGCCCCAGAGGTGCTCGGTAAGGTTAAGGTCCGGGCTCTGCGCAGGCCAGTCCATTCGATTAAACCCATTGTCACCATACCAAGCCATGGTGGACCTCGCAACATGACAGGTGGCATTGTCATCCTGAAAGTAACATGGGTCCACCCCGTAAAACTGCCACAACGTAGGAAGCGCATGGTCATCCAAAATGGTGCAGTAGGTCTCGGCGTTGAGTCTACCAGGAATTGCGACCAAGGGTCCCGTGCCATAACAGGAGAAACAGCCATATAGCATAATTCCACCGCCGCCGAACTTCACAGTTGGCACAATAAATTCCGGCAGGAGGCGTTCTCCAGGCAGACGCCAAACCCAGACCCTGCCATCCGAACGGTAGAGGGTGAACCTAGATTCATCGCTCGAGAGAACCTGTTTCCACTGTTCAACGGTCCTCTGTCGACGTTCTGTGCACCACGTTAGCCGAGCAGCGCTATTGGACTTGGTGATCAAAGGCTTGTGGGCGGCAGCACGTCCATGATAACCGAGCAGATGGGCTTCCTTACGGATGATATTTTTCGAAAGAACACTCCCGGATGCCTGTTGAAACTCCTCGCGGATGTGGCCCATCGATTTGGTGCGGTTCTTCCGAATTTCTCTGGCCAGCACCCGTCGGTCTCGATCTCCCAGTTTTGTGGGTCTGCCGGGTCGGGGCACATTCCAACAGTCACCTCTCATCTTCCACTTGCCAATCACGTAGGCCACTGTCGATTTTGGGTACTTCAACTCGCTGGATATGTCAGGTATGGATCGGCCATTTCTGTGATACCCGACGATTACACCTTTCTCGAAATCAGAGAGCTCCGAACTGCGTGGCATCTTGCATGCGACTGGTTGCGTTGTTGTTTCCCACACGATATTTTACGGCGGCGGCCGTGACGTGTATCAGGACCGCAGATATCGTCGATTGCAGGAGTGTCCAATTACTTGTTGGTAGATAGTGTATTTCTGTTTATTGATGAATTAAAAATTCCATGCCTATTTTCAAACGTTTTGACCGGATTCCGGTGAAATTTTGAGAGACTCCTCTTACTACCAATCCATGGTGTTGATAAAAATTTCAGCATATTTCGTTAAGTACATTTTTGCATTTTTTATGCACAGTACTCAAAGAATAGAATTCCCTGTGGGTTTGCGCCGGCTATGAATGAAGTCACGTGCTTTAAGATTTGGAACACGATGACGTAGCAAACGACGATGACTTTATTGATTAGCTTATTAATTAATTCATAACTCGCGAACGGAACAACGTAGAGATCTTAAAATAGTTGTGTGGACCTAGAAATTCCAGTATTAATAAGATATGCAAATTTCACGATGCCACAGTTCGGCGTTTGAGAATTTTTGCTGCTTCAGACAAACAGACGCTTTGTGTTTTACACAGTGTGGCAAAGAATTTTTAAGACTGGGTCTATAAAATGAAATAGGAACAAGAAATTATAATTTGTTTTGGTTCGTTATTCAAAATGAGTCCCTCCGGCTTCAATACACTTGTTACAGCGTTTTAATAATGATTCGAATGCCTGTTCCAGTTCACTCTGCGGAATTGCCTCCAAAGCACGCGTCGAAGCTGTTTGTATGGTCGAAATATCATCAAAATAACAACCTTTTAACGTCATTTTAAGTTTTGGGAATAATGAAAACTTGCAGGGTGCTAAATCAGGCGAATACGGTGAATGATTCAACACACAAGCGTTATTTTTCGCCAAAAATCTACGAACAAAAAGTGAGGGGTGACTGGGTGCATTATCGTGCAACAAACACCAACTGTTTTCTTTCCGATATTCTGTACGAATGTGACAAATTCTGCTCATCAAACACATCAAAACATTTAAATAAAACTCACCAGTAATTGTTTGTCCACTTGGAACAAATTCTTTGTGGATAATACCCTTACTATCGAAGAATGTAATAAGCATTGTTTTGATTTTTGATGGAACTTTTCTTCTTTTTTTGGCTTGTGGTGAGTTTTTTGACTTCCAATCCGCAATTTGCCGCTTTTTTTTAGGATCATATTGAAAACACCATGTTTCATCACCTGTAACAATCGATTTTAAGAAGTTTGGATCATGTATATTAGCTGAAATGCTGTCTCTGCAATGTGCACTTCTCCTTGATTTTGTTCATTGGTTAACGTGTGTGGAACAAATTTAGCACAGACTTTTGTTTTGCCCAAATCTTCATGCAGGATAGTTCGAATGGTTTCTTTGTTGATGTTTAAAGACTCTTCCATCGTTCTCAGTGACGTGCATCGATTGTTTGCCACGGAATCACGCACTTTTTCAATAATCTCAGGTGTCCTAGAAGAACTTGGTCTTCCGGTATGCTTATCATCTTCTAGCGTCTCTCTTCCGTCCAAAAAAAAAAATTTGTGCCACAGGAAAACATTTGATCTACTTAAACAAAACTCACCGTAAACTTGTTTCATCATTTGGTACGTTTCTGAGGCACTTTTACCAAGTTTTGCGTTAAATTTAATAACAGCCCTTTGTTCCATCTTAATAATTCAACATGAAAAAAATTTTACTTCTCTAATGAACGCCCGTTTCGTTTGAGTTACTTTAACAACTGCGCAGTACTTTTGGCAGAAAGCAAGCAGATGGTCACGGTTTATAACGCATTCGCGATTACACTGGTGGCGCCACTGTAGGCTGAAATCTGGCGCCAGTCTTAAAAATTCTTTGACGCACTGTGTATATATAATATTTTAGAATTGGTGGCTGGGCAAAACCAACGTTTCCCATAAGCTGTCATTTTGATAACAATATGTGATCACACAACATCAAATGATTGCAGTTTTAAGCACAAAATGTTGACAGTAGCTTATAATGATTTTCGAAACTCTTTTTATACATACGTACTGTTTTCATTCAGTGTTAACTTCCTATGCATAGTGATAAAGAAAATCCAAATAAGATGTTATTCCTTCCATACAAATTAGGAACACTGGATCTGCTTGGAAAAATTCTTATCGCTTCCAATACAGATCGTTATCGCTCAAATCTCAAATAACGAGGGACATCGTTAGAGGAACATATTAACTTTCTTCACAAAATGCCTGTAACGTTTCGAGACAGAAAAGTAACAAATAGTAGTTTGCTGTCTCTGATCAGGAAGAAAAGCACAGAACTAATTAAGACGAGATTTAACGGAGGAGCTGGACTTTTGCATGAATACATTTCTGCGTGGGACTATTTCAGAAGAACTTTGTATCGCTTTAGGATTTCATTCCTGAAACAAAGGTCGCCTAAAGTGCTTCCTAATAAACGACGTGGATTTTTCTTCTTTCACTTCTGGCCTTGTTATCCGACTTACGCGAGCGAATAATAAAAAAAAATAAAAAAAAATACAGAAAGGAAATTATGAACGACCCTTAAATGAAAGAATATTTCAAAAGGCACAAGCATCTTTCAACAAAAGTCTCGGACAAAATACACTAATCTTTGTTCTTTAGGATTTCTATACAGCGATAAAATTCATCCGTGATTATTTACATGCGTAATTAAGAAGAAAAGCTCAGATTTTTGCTTATTTTTGCTACAGGAACTTCACTAAACCTTTTTAAAAGGAATTGTGAGTTCGCATTTAGAGTGATGACATTGAACACGGAGTGTTCGTTTAATTTGTATCATCTTGGCATCATAAAAATGCTTAATGGCTAACACTCTAACTGGTTTGTGCTCTTGCACCAGAGTTGGAAATGGCTCAAAAATATGTGGCACGGATAGGACCCGGAGCCTGACAAATCTGCTTTGAGCTATAAATTCGAATATATATCATCATCACCATCACTATCAGTCATTATCAATCCACTGCTGGATGGAGGTCTCTCAAAGTACCTTCCACAACGGTCTGTCTTGGGCCAGTCTCCTCCATCCATCCATCTTCCATGTGGCCTTCTTCTGGGTCTTTTCCTGTACCTTGCAATCCAGTTTAAAACTAATATTATCAATCCACTGCTGGATGAAGGTCTCTCAAAGTATCTTCTACAACGGACTGTCTTGGGCCAGTCTCCTCCATACATCCATCTTCCATGTGGCCTTCTTCTGGGTCTTTTCCTATACCTTGCAATCCAGTTTAAAACTAATATTATCAATCCACTGCTGGAATGAAGGTCTCTCAAAGTATATTCCACAACGGTCTTTCTTGGGACAGTCTCCTTCATCCAACCATCTCCCATGAGGCCTTCTTCTGGGTCTTTTCCTTTACCTTGTTATCCAGTTTATAACTAATACTATCTATCCACTTATATTCCACAACGGTCTTTCTTGGGACAGTCTCCTTCATCCAACCATCTCCCATGAGGCCTTCTTCTGGGTCTTTTCCTTTACCTTGTTATCCAGTTTATAACTAATACTATCTATCCACTGCTGGATGAAGGTCTCTCAAAGTATATTCCACAACGGTCTGTCTTGGGCCAGTCTCCTCCATCCACACATCTCAAATGTGGCTTTCTTTTGGGTCTTTTCCTTTACCTTGCAATCCAGGTTATAATTAATATTATCAATCCACTGCTGGATGAAAGTCTCCCAAAATATCTTCCACAACGGTCTGTCTTGGGCCAGTCTCCTTCATCCAACCATATCCCATGTGGCCTTCTTCTGGGTCTTTTCCTTTACCTTGTTATCCAGTTTATAACTAATATTATCAATCCACTGCTGGATTAAGGTCTCCCAAAGTATCTGCCACAACGGTCGGTCTTGGGCGAGTCTCCTCAATTCACCCATCTCTCACGTGGCCTTCTTCTGGGTCTTTTCCTGTACTTTGGAACGCAGACTAAAATTTCGGTTGTTCATCGGGGGTCCGTTCTCTTGGTAATATGTGTCTTCTTCATTGTCATTTCAGGGATTTTACTCTGATCATTATGTCGTCCACTGTTGTCACTTTCCTGATCTACAAATTACTTTTCCTATCTCTCCTGGATACACCAAGCATGCACCTCTCCACGCATCTCTGCAGTCTTTGCATGTCTTTTTAGTTAAAGTCCACGACTGTGCTTCCTACGTAAGCACTGGAAAATGCGTTGATGAAACACTTTTCTTTTAAAACATAATAGCATATTGCTCTTGATAATTGTATTCTTTCTTCGCTCTCCAAAGACGTTTTATGCGCCTATTAATTTCTTCATCAATGTGACCCTAGCTTGATATCTGCTGTCCAAAGTAAATGTTGGAATTGGTTATCTCCAGCGTTTCCCCATCAATTGATACATTTTCATTCCTTGTAAAAGCATTTTACATCAGTTTTGACTTCTGCGCTGTTACAAATTGGTATTCAGAAACAAGCAAAATTATTTTTTTTAGTACATTCTGGGCTTATAATAGCTCCGAGTACTTGTGTCTCATTTTTGAAAATGACACGTACTCATTTTTTACGCTTTCCAACCGTAGGTTTAAGAAACGTATATGCTCCAGCTTTGTCCGTCCGTCCTCACGATAACTCATGCGAAAATGGTTCGATTTCGACGAAATTTTAGTGTGTGGTAAGGGACAACCTGAGGACAACCCGTATTGAAAATAGGCGGAATGGGGTCAAAGGTCAGGAAATAAAAGCGGGATCCATTCCATTGCCTTTATGCGTCATAACATGCGTAAATATGGTTCGATTTCGATGAAATTTTAGTGTGTGGTAGGGAAGCACTGGGCACGAACCCTATTGAAAATAGGCAAAATGGGGTCAAAGGTCAGGCAGGGCATAAGAGCGGGATTTATTAAATTGCCCTTATGCGGCATAACTTGCGTAAAAATGGTTCGATTTCGATGAAATTTTAGTAAGTGGTAGGGAGCCACTGGGGACGAACCCTTTTGAAAATGGGAGAAATGGGGGTCAAAGGTCAGGACACTGGAGAGGGATCCATACCATTGCCCTTGTGCATCATAACTTACCTAAAATGCTTGGACTGCTACAAAACCTTATCATGTTGTTCCGGAGGTACTGTGAACCGGTTCTGTTGAATATCAACGAAATGGGGTCAAAGGTCATTGCACAAAAGCCAGATTTATTCCACAGCCATTATTCTCATAACTTGCGTAAAACTGCTTCTATTGCAACAGAACTTTATCATGTTGTTCCGGAGGTATAGTGAACCGGTTCTGTTGAATATCATTGAAATGTGGTCAAAGGTCAGGACACAGGAGCGAGAGTTATTTCACAGCCATTATCCTCATAACTTCAGTAATGATTTCTGGTATGTTGGAAAGCGTATCATAATCAATGCATTGCATGATTTTACTAACTTCTTGAGTTCATACAGGGAATCAATTGTGAGTATATCTGGTATTTCTAATTTGAAAAATATGTACTCAAAAATATTCATGTATTTTAAATATATGTGCACTAACTTCATTGAGTTTCTGTGCCCTTTCGGGCAGACAACAGAAACTGAAGAAAGTTAGAGCGAATCTAACGATTCTCACAGGATAGTTTCTAAGTGAGAGAGAGCACACTAGATGGCGACACCGCACGATTTTGCACATAGAAGTCAGAGAGAAACTATGGGGTGCTTTGGAACTTTAACCGAGGGATTCCTCCCCGGAGGCCGTCACTTAACGTGCTCGTCGGATATTCATCGATTGTAAGAAATTCACACTACCAGGCTAGGTTTGAACCTGGGGTCCCTCCATCAGTAGTCTGATTGAAGATGAAAATATTCCAAATACGTGGCGACAGTTAATAAATAAGTACATCGCTCTTTCCACGTTCCAGAAACACACACAGCATCCGAAAAATTGTTTTTCAGCCGCCGCTGTGGAATTGAACCAACAGAACTCTCGTTGGTTCAATTATGTAACGCGCTCGGCTAGATATCGAGAGTTCTGTTGGTTCAATTCCACAGCGGCGGCTGAAAAACAATTTTTCGAATGCTGTGTGTTTCTGGAACGTGGAAAGAGCGATGTATTGATTTATTAGTAGTCTGATTCTCTAACCCCTAAGCCATCCGCGGCTCCATTTCAAATTTGGTATACGAGTACTCCATACATGCAAACGTATCCATAGAATCAACTTGAAGTATATTATTCGATGGCACATCTGGGATAATAGATATACTCGTTGTCACATGCTCGGCAAATGGGCCGCACAATTTTATGACAAATATAGTGATGAAGCGACATTATATTATTTATGAAATTGACAGAAATATAGTTTATGTAAAAACATACACAAAGATGATGTATGCATAATTACATTACTTGTGATCAGTGACTTTGCTGCACTACTGTTTTATGTGTGTCACTTTACATATTTATTAAACAATTTCTGTTGAAATCTTTAATTTCCAAAAAGAAGTAATACGAGATTATATTTCTTATTTATTAACGCAGTTATTTGTAACTACGTATGGTTACTTTTATTTGAGCATGCCATGTACTCGTTTACGATACGATTGTATTTAAAAAAAACCAGTAGGTTCAGGTTCTTATTTTTAAGCAGTTTTTTTTAACAGTGTGAAAGTTCATTTTTAATTCCATTTCTTTAATTTTTTCAGCAAGTTCTTGGATCATACCCTGCAGCTCTGAAGTGTTATTTCAAAGACCTCGGAAGGAGTCTTTGAAATATTTTTTAAACATAAAACGGAAATAAAACCCCATTTAGATCGGGTCAAGGACACCTTGACCTTTGACCCGCAAGAACTTATTGACCCCGTGACCTGTGACACGTTTCCATGTCTGCTTTAAACGTGTTCAACTTCATCCTTTTCTAAACCGGGTTGAATGTTTGAGTCGCGTTAAGACTTTACTGCTCTCATAGAAGTTTGCACGCATGGAATTTGTTTATTGTTGTCGTGGAGATTAACGGCTTCACTGTACTTCACGCGTTTCTCACCCCAGAAGCAACAAGAAAGATGACACCGAATTCTCGGTTATAACGAACACGTCTTTTGAATCCTGTCCAACGCGAATAAAATTTATCAATTTTTTTTCAAAGTCAATTGAAACGGTTAGAAAAAGAAAAATCAACCGGATTTCTGCAATCGGTAAAATTGGTCAAAAGAAGAAAAATCAACCTGGATTTCTGCAAATGATCAATCCAGGAATAGGAACAGTTACATTATCTACATAAAATCAGAAGTTCCACAAGGATCCGCCCTATAAAAACCCTTACTCCCACATAAAAATTGGAAAGGGAGTTAAACAAGGCGACACCATATCTCCGAAGCTATTTAATGCCACATTGGAAAATGTCTTTCAATCACTTAACTGGGAAAACAAAGGGATAAAGATTAATGGACATTATCTAACCCACCTTCGTTTTGCTGATGACATAGTCATTTTTGCAACTACCCCATCAGAGCTGCAGAGTATGATCCAGGAACTTGGTGACAAGAGTAAAGAAGTGGAAATAAAAATGAAATTTCAGAAGACAAAAGTGATGTTCAATGCTTTTACAAGAAATGAAGATTCATACATTGATGGAGAAAAGCTCGAGATAACAGACACGTACGTTTATCTTGGACAGCAGATATCAAGTGAGGGTCACATTGATGAAGAAATTAATCGGCGTACAAAACTTGCCTGGAGAGCTTTTGGAAGAAACAGCATAATTTTCAAGAGCAATATGCCATTATGTCTTAAAAGAAAAGTGTTTGATCAATGCATCCTTCCAGTGCTTACGTATGGTGCAGAGACGTGGACCTTAACTAAAAGAGACATACAAAGGCTGCAGACAACTCAAAGTTGCATGGAGAGGTGCATGCTTGGTGTAACCAGGAGAGATAAGAAGAGGAACACGTGGATCCGAAAAATGACAAGAGTGGAAGACATCATGACCAGAGTTAAATCCCTGAAATGGCAATGGGCTGGACATAATGCCAGAAGGACAGACGACCTATGGACAGCCGAAATTTTAGATTGGATTCCAAAGGACAGGAAAAGACCCAGAAGAAGACCACATGGGAGATGGGTGGATGAAATTCGAAAGTATGCGGGAGTGATATGGAGGAGACTGGCAAAAGACAGACCGTTGTGGAGGAAACTTCGGGAGACCTTCGTCCAGCAGTGGATTGATAATGGTTGATGATGATGATGATGATATTGACAAATCACCGGACACCCATTCAAAAGGAAATGAACGTATCCGCTGCGTTGCTAAGATGCGCGGTACAGCTGCAAATGGTATAAAAACAAGCCTGCAGCTGACCGCGGCCATATGGCATTCTGAGGTTGAGTGAAAATATCACTGAACTGACTTTGAGAAACGAAGGATTGTTGGGTGTTATACACTGGTGTGTAAAATTAAATACGAAGAAGGGAAATTAGCATAACAACGGAACGAGCAGGCAGAACGGACGGAAAGACCCCTCAGGAGATAGACTAGGATCCGGTACGGTAGGGCATGTGCATTCATGCAGCATGACGTAGGGGGGGGGTCGGAAGGATATAAAGCACACTTGCGCTGTACGCTCAGCAATTCGGTGAAAGCTATTGCACGGCGTATATCGATTTGTACGACGTCGAGATGCTGCCACCGTGTGATATGTCCACCAGGCAATCCAGTAGACGACATCTGGATTACTTTACCCGAAGTCGAGTCATTGGGAAGTTGGAAGAAGTTCGAAGTGTGACTAGTGGGGCCGAGGAGTGCGGGATCGCTCACAGCATCGTTGCACGAGCATGGAGAGCATTTCAAACGACAGGAACAGCTGTCCGAGAGTTTAGCAGTTGTCGTCCACAAGCAACTACGGCGGCGGACGACCGGTATATTGTCCTACAAGCGAGAAGAGACGACTGCAGACTGCGGGATAAATCGCGAGGCACTTGCAACACAAAACTGGACGTCCGTTATCGCGTTTACCCGTGGCCAGGAGGCTGCACAAAGGTGGTCTATTTGCACGACGACCAGTACGGTGTGCGCCATTTACGCCTGTTCATCGGAGACGGCAGCTTGTGTGGCGCCAGGAACACAAGAACTTGACACATCAGCAATGGGGTCGAGTTCTCTTTACGGATGAGAGCTGATTTAGTCTGACGAGCGATTCTGGACGTATACACACCTGGAGGGCACATTGAACCCGCAATCACACCCCAACATCATCGAAAAAGACCGGTTTAGAGGTTCCCATTTGGGGCAGTACCATGCTTGGCAGCCGTACTGACCTCCACATCACTTGTGTCCGCTATTGTATCAAAGTTATCCTGCCTCACGTGCGTCTGTTTAGAAGTGCTGTGGGTCCTGAGTTCCTCTTCATGGACGACAACGCTACACCTCATCGTACAGTGGCTGTCGTAGAGCTGTCGGAGAGTGAAGATATTCAACGCATGGATTCGCCCGCAGAGTCCCTGGACCTAAATCCAATCGAAAACGTGTGGGACATTCTCGGGAGACGCTTGGCAGCAGGTCACCAGCCGCCAGCAACGATTCCGCAGCTTCGATTGGCGCTACAAGAGGAATGGGTCACGATGCCTCAACAGCTCCTTGACAACCTCGTCCTCAGCATGGACAGACGTTGTAAATCCTGCAACGCAGTCAGAGGTGATCATATTCCCTACTAAAGGCGGGTTTCTTCTTGGCAGCCGCCTCAACCTTTTCAATAAAGTGCCTTTGTATCCTTTGGATTCCTTGTTTGGACGGTTTTGCTCACTTGTCCCATATTCTTACATCTTGGGGATCCTATGGTATGGTTTGAGTAGATGTGGAGTTCTCTGCAAGACGTTACATTCGCAAAACCGTCGCGTCCTTAATTTTTGCACGCCAGTGTATTAGTGGGTTTTCTATAAGAGAAACCGAGAGGCGTTTAAACATACCTAAGTCAACTGTTTAGGATGTATTGAATAAGTGGAAGACACATGGCGTGCCAAAAGCAGCAAACATGCCGGTAGACCAGAGAAAATCGGTGATAGAGGGCGTCGAAATCTCAGGAGATTCGTTACAGCAAATCGACGGAGTAGTGCACAGGACCTCAGTGCACAGGTGAGTACCAATACTGGTACCTCGATTTGTACATGTGCCATTCGCAGAGAACTTCATTCCATGGATTACCGTGGTCGTGCGGCTGCTCATTAGCCTTTCATCTCCCACTCGGAATGATACTCGGTGTTTAGCATGGTATAACGAACATTTATAGTGGGCCTTTGATTAATGGAAACGGATCCTATGGCCTGATGAATCCAGATTCACGATCTATCAGTCTGATGGCCGTGTGTGGGTACGACGGCGACCGGGGGAACGCTATTTACCACACTGTAAGGTTCCTACGGTCAAGGTTTGAGCTGGCGCTGTAATCGTGTGGGGGTTGTTTTTCGTGGTATATGGTCCCGGCCCATTGGTTATCGTGGACAAACCTGTTAACCAGCACGTCTATTTCGATATGCTGGACAATTATGCCCTACCAACTCTGTGGCAATACTATGGAACCGAGCCATAAAGCAAGGACTGTTACGGCGTGGTTTGACGATAATTCCGTATCGTGTGTGGACTGGCCAGCACAGAGCCCTGATCTTAATCCCACAGAGCACCTATGAGATTAATTAGAGCGCCGCATAAGAAGTTTGGAACCAAGGCCTACTACTAAGCAACAGTTAAGGGCAGCATTATGTACTAAATGGAAGCGCACACCTATCGCTGTGTTCCAAAACCTTGTCGAAAGCATGTCTCGAAGGGTCAGTACATGCATTAAGGCCAAAGGTGGACCGACACCATACTAATGTATGTCAATACATGCTATGGTGTGTTTTTCTTCTAGGTGTCCGGTGGCTTTTGTCAATATAGTGTATATCCTTACGAAAAGCCAGCGTCTATTTGATTTGTTTTCAATCTGCTTCAATTAAAATTTCACCCGTCTTAGGACGAGAAACATCCACTATATATTATTATTTATTTAAAGCTTAAAAACAAACGTCTTAGGGCGCGATAGAGGCTGGTTCTTTATGTTTTGGTAATTCATTGCATGTTATCTAGTACCAAAAGAAGAAGAAAGCACTGAAATGTGAAATGAGTGCGATGGGTTTTGGCAAATGGCATTAACGATGATAATTTAAACAATGAGATGATGCAGGACAGAAGTGAGATGAGAACGAAATTTCCTTTAAAGCGACTCCCTGTATCTAGGTGGATAACATTTCTGGTGCAGAAGTTTCTACAGAGCTTTATTTTGTTAGGTATAATTAAGGCACATCCGAAATGCAACTGGTTTGTGTCGTACGCTTCTTCATAATTTTATTTGCTCGAAAGAAGCGCGCTTTCGCTTTTAATTAGTACATCTGATTTCCGGAAGGTACGTTGATGCGGTTCAGAGATCTGTTGATTGAAAGCGATTTGTTCGATAGCATTTACAATTGATAACTCAACGGCCTTTACGCAAATGAACTAATTCCGGGATTTTTGTTTTGTCAAAGTCAAACGCATATGACGCCTCCTTGAAATTGTCGAAACACGTGGAAGCTTTATCGAGTTTTCTCTTCATCCTGAATGTAATTTAATTCACAAATATTTGATTACTGTGATCATTCGATCAAGTTTCTGAACCCATCCAATAATGACGTGTTGGAAAGGAGAGAAAGTAATGTCGGCAAATGCAACGCAACAGAAAATTGTTAATTACCTTATACAACGATAAGCCATTTTATTATGACCCCCCCAGCCTAGAGAAATGAGAGCACCTGGAAACCGAACGGTGGCGTACTAGAAGTTCCCTGAGCAGTATATATATACAACCAGAGGACCGGCTTTCTGTTAGTTCGGTTGGTAGAGTGCTCGGAGTCAGAATGGTTAAAGCTGCTGATTTATCGGAGTTTCATAAAGGACAAATTGTTATGGCATGGCGCTTCAGAACTGCGATCGCGGAAGGACAAATTGTTATGGCACGGCGCTTCAGAACTGCGATCTCGGAAGGACAATTTGTCATGGCACGGCGGTTCGAAACTGCGATCTCGGAAGGACAAATTGTTATGGCACGGCGCTTCGGAACTGCGATCTCCGGAAGGACAAATTGTTATGGCACGGCGCTTCGGAACTGCGATTTCGGAAGGACAAATTGTTATGGAGCGGCGCTTCGGAACTGCGATCTCGGAAGGACAAATTGTTATGGCACGGCGCTTCGGAACTGCGATCTCGGAAGGACAAATTGTTATGTCACGGCGCTTCGGAACTGCGATCTCGGAAGGACAAATTGTTATGGCACGGCGCTACGGAACTGCGATCTCGTAAGGACAAATTGTTATGGCACGCCGCTTCGGCACTGCGATTTCGGAAGGACAAATTGTCATGGCACGGCGCTTTGGAACTGCGATCTCGGAAGGACAAATTGTCATGGCACGGCGCTTCGCAACTGCGATCTCGGAAGGACAAATTGTCATGGCAGGGCGCTTCGGAACTGCGATCTCTGAAGGACAAATTGTCATGGCACGGCGCTTCAAAACTGCGATCTCGGAAGGACAAATTGTCATGGCACATCGCTTCGAAACTGCGATCTCGGAAGGACAAATTGTCATGGCACGACGTTTCGGAAGTGCGATCTCGGAAGGGCAAATTAACATGGCCCGGCGCTTCGGAACTGCGATCTCGGAAGGACAAATTGTCATGGCACGGCGCTTCGGAACTGCGATCTCTGAAGGACAAATTGTCATGGCACGGCGCTTCGGAAACTGCGATCTCGGAAGGACAAATTATGATGGCACGGCGCTTCGGAACTGCGATCTCGGAAGGACAAATTGTCATGGCACGGCGCTTCGGAACTGCGATCTCTGAAGGACAAATTGTCATGGCACGGAGCTTCGGAACTGCGATCTCGGAAGGACAAATTATTATGGCACGGCGCTTCGGAACTGCGATCTCGGAAGGACAAATTGTCATGGCACGGCGCTTCATAACTGCGATCTCGGAAGGACAAATTGTTATGGCACGGCGTTTCGGAACTACGATCTCGGAAGGACAAATTTTTATGGCACGGCGCTTCGAAACTACGATCTCGGAAGGACAAATTTTTATGGCACGGCGCTTCGGAACTACGATCTCAGAAGGACAAATTGTTATGGCACGGCGCTTCGGAACTGCAATTTCCGAAGGACAAATCGTCATGGCACGGCGCTTCGGAACTGCGATCTCGAAAGAACAAATTGTTATGGCACGGCGCTTAGGAACTGCGATCTCGGAAGAACAAATTGTTACGGCACGGCGCTTCAGAACTGCGATCTCGGAAGGACAAATGGTTATGGCTCAGCGCTTCGTAACTGCGATCTCGGAAGGATAAATTGTCATGGCACGGCGCTTCGAAACTGCGATCTCGGAAGGACAAATTGTTATGGCACAGCGCTTCTGAACTGCGATCTCGGAAGGACAAATTGTTATGGCACAGCGCTTCAGAACAGCGACCTCGGAAGAAATAGCACGGCGCTACAGAACTGCAATTTCGGAAATACAAATTGGCATGGCATGGCGCTTCAGAACTGCGATCTCGGAAGGACAAATATTTATGGCTCGGCGCTTCGTAACTGCGATCTCGGAAGGACAAATTGTTATGGCACGGCGCTTCAGAACTGCGATGTCGGAAGGACAAGTTGTTATGGCACGGCGCTTCAGAACTGCGATCTCGGAAGAAATAGCACGGCGCTTCGGAACTGCAATTTCGGAAGGACAAATTGTCATGGCATGGCGCTTCAGAACTGCGATCTGGGAAGGACAAATTTTTATGGCTCGGAGCTTCGTAACTGCGATCTAGGAAGGACAAATTGTTATGGCATGGCGCTTCAGAACCTCCGATATCGGAAGGGCAATTTGTCATGGCACGGCGCTTCAGAACTGCGATCTCGGAAGGACAAATTATTATGGCATGGCGCTTCAGAACTGCGATCTCGGAAGGACAAATTGTCATGGCATGGCGCTTCAGACCTGCGATCTCGGAAGGACAAATTTGTATGGCTCGGCTCTTCTTAACTGCGGTCTTGGAAGGACATATTGTTATGGCATGGCGCATCGAAACGGCGATCTCGGAAGGACAAATTGTTAAGGTACGGTGCTTCAAAACTGCGATCTTCGAAGAAATAGCACGGCGCTTCGGAACTGCGATCTCGGAAGGACAAATTTTTATAACTCGGCGCTTCGTAACTGCGATCTCGGAAGGATAAATTGTTATGGCATTGCGCTTCGAAACTGCGATCTCGGAAGGACGAATTGTTATGGCACGGCGCTTCCTAACTGCGATCTCGGAAGGACGAATTGTTATGGCACGGCGCTTCCTAACTGCGTTCTCGGAAGGACGAATTGTTATGGCACGGCGCTTCCTAACTGCGATCTCGGAAGGACGAATCGTTATGGCACGGCGCTTCCTAACTGCGATCTCGGAATAACGAATTGTTATGGCACGGCGCTTCCTAACTGCGATCTCGGAAGGACGAGTTGTTATGGCACGGCGCTTCCTAATTGCGATCTCGGAAGGACGAATTGTTATGGCACGGCGCTTCCTAACTGCGATCTCGGAAGGACGAATTGTTATGGCACGGCGCTTCGGAACTGCGATCTCGGAAGTACAAAATGCTATGGCACGGCGCTTCGTAACTGCGATCTCGGAAGTACAAAATGCTATGGCACGGCGCTTCGTAACTGCGATCTCGGAAGAACAATTTGTTATGGCACGGCGCTTTGTAACTGCGATGTCGGAAGGACAAATTGTTGTGGCACGGGTCTTCGGAACTGCGATCTCGGAAGGATAACTTTTAATGGCACGGCACTTCGGAACTGCGATCTCGGAAGCAGCGCGGCTTGTGGGTTGTTCACGTTGCGCTGTAATGAGCATGTATCGAAAGTGGTGCGCGGACACCCAAACGACGAACCGACCTCCAGCCGAGTATCGTCCGGGACTCATTGATGCCAGAGAGGACAGGACACTGTTGCACATTGTTGTTCACAGTGACCGTAGAACCACAGTTCGACAAATCGCCAACAGTTATAACAGTGGTGATCAGGGCAATGTGTCACAGTACACAGTTCATCACAGCCTTCTGCGCATGGGCCTGTGTAGTTGAAGACCCATCCGAGTCCACATACCCATTGCACGTTATCGCCAACCACACATGAAATGGGCACAAGATAATCGAGATTGGCAGTGGATGATTGGAAGAAAGTGGCCTGGTCTGACGAATCAAAATTCCTGGTGTGTCACGTAGCCGGCCGAGCGCTGATACGCCGATTACCAACGGATGCACATGGATGCACTGTTTCCCAGAAACAGACCGCCGGTGGCGGTGTTATGCTGGGGGCGATGTTTCCTTGGGACAGTTTAGGCCCCATTATCCCAGTAGAACTATCCCTGACAGCGGTCAGATACCTGAACTTCGTGGCGGACCGAGTTCACTCATTCATCGCAACTGTGTTCCCAGCTGGTGATGCCCATTACAACAGAATAACGCGTCATGCCACAGTGCCAGAATCGTCAAGCAGTGGTTCGAGGAACATGCTGGTGACTTTCTGTTAATCTCCAAATTCACCTGTTCCCTGCTGGTGATGACTATTACAAAAGAATAATGCGCCATGCCACATTGCCAGAATCGTCAAGGAGTGGATCAAGGAACATGCTGGTGACTTTCTGTTAATCTCCAAATTCACCTGTTCTCAGCTGGTGATGGCTATAACCAGCAGAATAGTGCGCCATGCCACACTGCCAGAATCGTCAAGGAGTGGTTCGAGGAAAATGCTAGTGACTTTCTGTTAATCTCCAAATTCACCTGTTCCCTGCTGGTGATGACTATTACAACAGAATAATGCGCCATGCCACACTGCCAGAATCGTCAAGGAGTGGTTCGTGGAAAATGCTGGTGACTTTCTGTTAATCTCCAAATTCACCTGTTCCCTGCTGGTGATGACTATTACAACAGAATAATGCGCCATGCCACACTGCCAGAATCGTCAAGGAGTGGTTCGTGGAAAATGCTGGTGACTTTCTGTTAATCTCCAAATTCACCTGTTCCCTGCTGGTGATGACTATTACAACAGAATAATGCGCCATGCCACACTGCCAGAATCGTCAAGGAGTGGTTCGTGGAAAATGCTGGTGACTTTCTGTTAATCTCCAAATTCCCCTGTTCTCAGCTGGTGATGGCTATAACCAGCAGAATAGTGCGCCATGCCACACTGCCAGAATCGTCAAGAAGTGGTTCGTGGAAAATGCTGGTGACTTTCTGTTAATCTCCAAATTCCCCTGTTCTCAGCTGGTGATGGCTATAACCAGCAGAATAGTGCGCCATGCCACACTGCCAGAATCGTCAAGAAGTGGTTCAAGGAACATGCTGGTGACTTTCTGTTCATCTCCAAATTCACCTGTTCTCAGCTGGTGTTGGCTATAAGCAGCAGAATAGTGCGCCATGCCACACTGCCAGAATTGTCAAGGAGTGGTTCGAGGAAAATACTGGTGACTTTTTGTTAATCTCCAAATTCACCTGTTCTCAGCTGGGGATGGCTATAACCAGCAGAATAGTGCGCCATGCCACACTGCCAGAATCGTCAAGGAGTGGTTCGAGGAAAATGCTGGTGACTTTCTGTTAATCTCCAAATTCACCTGTTCCCTGCTGGTGATGACTATTACAACAGAATAATGCGCCATGCCACACTGCCAGAATCGTCAAGGAGTGGTTCGTGGAAAATGCTGGTGACTTTCTGTTAATCTCCAAATTCACCTGTTCCCTGCTGGTGATGAATATTACAACAGAATAGTGCGCCATGCCACACTGCCAGAATTGTCAAGAAGTGGTTCAAGGAACATGCTGGTGACTTTCTGTTAATCTCCAAATTCACCTGTTCTCAGCTGGGGATGGCTATAACCAGCAGAATAGTGCGCCATGCCACACTGCCAGAATCGTCAAGGAGTGGTTCGAGGAAAATGCTGGTGACTTTCTGTTAATCTCCAAATTCACCTGTTCCCTGCTGGTGATGAATATTACAACAGAATAGTGCGCCATGCCACACTGCCAGAATTGTCAAGAAGTGGCTCAAGGAACATGCTGGTGACTTTCTGTTAATCTCCAAATTCACCTGTTCTCAGCTGGGGATGGCTATAACCAGCAGAATAGTGCGCCATGCCACACTGCCAGAATCGTCAAGGAGTGGTTCGAGGAAAATGCTGGTGACTTTCTGTTAATCTCCAAATTCACCTGTTCCCTGCTGGTGATGAATATTACAACAGAATAGTGCGCCATGCCACACTGCCAGAATTGTCAAGAAGTGGCTCAAGGAACATGCTGGTGACTTTCTGTTAATCTCCAAATTCACCTGTTCTCAGCTGGGGATGGCTATAACCAGCAGAGTAGTGCGCCATGCCACACTGCCAGAATCGTCAAGGAGTGGTTCGAGGAAAATGCTGGTGACTTTCTGTTAATCTCCAAATTCACCTGTTCCCTGCTGGTGATGACTATTACAACAGAATTATGCGCCATGCCACACTGCCAGAATCGTCAAGGAGTGGTTCGTGGAAAATGCTGGTGACTTTCTTTTAATCTCCAAATTCACCTGTTCCCTGCTGGTGATGAATATTACAACAGAATAGTGCGCCATGCCACACTGCTAGAATTGTCAAGAAGTGGTTCAAGGAACATGCTGGTGACTTTCTTTTAATCTCCAAATTCACCTGTTCTCAGCTGGGGATGGCTATAACCAGCAGAATAGTGCGCCATGCCACACTGCCAGAATCGTCAAGGAGTGGTTCGAGGAAAATGCTGGTGACTTTCTGTTAATCTCCAAATTCACCTGTTCCCTGCTGGTGATGACTATTACAACAGAATAATGCGCCATGCCACACTGCCAGAATCGTCAAGGAGTGGTTCGTGGAAAATGCTGGTGACTTTCTGTTAATCTCCAAATTCCCCTGTTCTCAGCTGGTGATGGCTATAACCAGCAGAATAGTGCGCCATGCCACACTGCCAGAATCGTCAAGAAGTGGTTCAAGGAACATGCTGGTGACTTTCTGTTCATCTCCAAATTCACCTGTTCTCAGCTGGTGTTGGCTATAAGCAGCAGAATAGTGCGCCATGCCACACTGCCAGAATCGTCAAGGAGTGGTTCGAGGAAAATGCTGGTGACTTTCTGTTAATCTCCAAATTCACCTGTTCACTGGTGGTGATGACTATTACAACAGAATAATGCGCCATGCCACACTGCCAGAATCGTCAAGGAGTGGTTCGTGGAAAATGCTGGTGACTTTCTGTTAATCTCCAAATTCACCTGTTCCCTGCTGGTAATGACTATTACAACAGAATAATGCGCCATGCCACACTGCCAGAATCGTCAAGGAGTGGTTCGTGGAAAATGCTGGTGACTTTCTGTTAATCTCCGAATTCCCCTGTTCTCAACTGGTGATGGCTATAACCAGCAGAATAGTGCGCCATGCGACACTGCCAGAATCGTCAAGAAGTGGTTCAAGGAACATGCTGGTGACTTTCTGTTCATCTCCAAATTCACCTGTTCTCAGCTGGTGTTGGCTATAACCAGCAGAATAGTGCGCCATGCCACACTGCCAGAATCGTCAAGGAGTGGTTCGAGGAAAATGCTGGTGACTTTCTGTTAATCTCCAAATTCACCTGTTCACTGGTGGTGATGACTATTACAACAGAATTATGTGCCATGCCACACTGCCAGAATCGTCAAGAAGTGGTTCAAGGAACATGCTGGTGACTTTCTGTTAATCTCCAAATTCTCCTGTTCTCAGCTGGTGATGGCTATAACCAGCAGAATAGTGCGCCATGCCACACTGCCCGAATCCTCAAGATGTGGTTTGTGGAATATGCTGGTGACTTTCTGTTAATCTCCAAATTCACCTGTTCCCTGCTGGTGATGACTATTACAACAGAATAATGCGCCATGCCATACTACCAGAATCATCAAAAAGTGGTTCGGGGAACATGCCGGTGACTTTCTGTTAATCTCCAAATTCACCTGTTCCCAGTTGGTGATGGCTGTTACCAACATGATTAATGCGCCATTCCACACTACCGAAATCGTCAAGGAGTGGTTCGAGGAACATGCTGGTAAGTTTCTGTTAATCTCCACATTTTCGTGACATGAACCTAATCGAACATTTGTGGTTCAACTTGGAAACGCAGGTTCGCGCTGAAATACCACAACACCGAAATGTACGGGAATCAGAGAACCTTCTGTCGACATTATGGTACTAGATACTCCAAGATACCTATCACCAATTCATAGAATCGATGCCTTGCCGAGTGGCCGCTGTTTACAGCTTATTAGGTACGTGGTCATAATGTAATGGCATCATCAGTGTATACAAGTACAAATATGTCCAAAACGTTGGGACATGTGTTCCAGCGAAGGGTGAGAGCCAGTGCAGTAACACAAACAGAACATCCATGCCTCACCGGGATTCGAACCGGGACCCAACTCGGACCAATGGTTATAAGCCAGCGCAAAAGCCACTACGCCACCTAAAGTCGTTTTTCATCAATAACCGAACACTGTGTAAGTTGCTCGCAAAACCTGGATGTACCGCAGCGATTGCGTGACGTAAATCGGCGAAATAAAATTTCCCTGTGAGGATGATAATGTAACGTAATCCAGTAGTCGCCGTGGGCATAAGATACACGTGCAGGGCCGTTTAGGCGCAGTCCTAGAACTTTGGATTCTACTCCGTATTTAGGTGCATACGAAACCTATATTTTAAACATTTGTCACGTCCAGTGTACTAGTACCCTTTCTGCCAAAACACACCATGCCATTCTGATCTTTCACTGGGCGAAGCACTGCGTTTTCTCTCTCTTGGTGTTATCATTTGGAGAAGCTTTATCGTTCTCTTCATCAGCACAGTTACTAACCCAAAAGCGGTTCCTGACTACAGATTTGACGTTAGAGAAAAGCATTCTGATCTTCGATTGGGCAAAGCATTGCTGTAGCTCATCTGGCATGATCCCTTTGAGAAGCTTGGTCGTTCTCTTCTTCACCACAGTAACTAACCAAAAACCGATCGCCTTGACTACAGATTTGACGTTAGAGAAAAGCACTCTAATCTTCCATTGGGCAAAGCTTTGCTGTAGCTCATCTGGCATGATCCCTTTGAGAAGCTTGGTCGTTCTCTTCTTCACCACAGTAACTAACCAAAAACCAATCGTCTTGACTACAGATTTGACGTTAGAGAAAAGCACTCTAATCTTCCATTGGGCAAAGCTTTGCTGTAGCTCATCTGGCATGATCCCTTTGAGAAGCTTGGTCGTTCTCTTCTTCACCACAGTAACTAACCAAAAACCGATCGCCTTGACTACAGATTTGACGTTAGAGAAAAGCACTCTAATCTTCCATTGGGCAAAGCTTTGCTGTAGCTCATCTGGCATGATCCCTTTGAGAAGCTTGGTCGTTCTCTTCTTCACCACAGTAACTAACCAAAAACCAATCGTCTTGACTACAGATTTGACGTTAGAGAAAAGCACTCTAATCTTCCATTGGGCAAAGCTTTGCTGTAGCTCATCTGGCATGATCCCTTTGAGAAGCTTGGTCGTTCTCTTCTTCACCACAGTAACTAACCAAAAACCGATCGCCTTGACTACAGATTTGACGTTAGAGAAAAGCACTCTAATCTTCCATTGGGCAAAGCTTTGCTGTAGCTCATCTGGCATGATCCCTTTGAGAAGCTTGGTCGTTCTCTTCTTCACCACAGTAACTAACCAAAAACCAATCGTCTTGACTACAGATTTGACGTTAGAGAAAAGCACTCTAATCTTCCATTGGGCAAAGCTTTGCTGTAGCTCATCTGGCATGATCCCTTTGAGAAGCTTGGTCGTTCTCTTCTTCACCACAGTAACTAACCAAAAACCGATCGCCTTGACTACAGATTTGACGTTAGGGAAAAGCACTCTAATCTTCCATTGGGCAAAGCATTGCTGTAGCTCATCTGGTATGATCCCTTTGAGAAACATGGTCGTTCTCTTCTTCACCACAGTAACCAACCCAAAACGGGTACTCTAGATTACATATTTGACTTTAGGGAAAACCATTCTGATGATACAATATTCTTGGGTGTTCCGCGGCGTTTGACTAAGTCTATCTCGGCAACCCTGAGCACAACATGGGCGTGGTTGGTATCATTTTAAAGCTCTCGACAAGGTGCATTCAAATATACAAAGAACATTTTGCAGTGGTTTGAATTCAGCATTTCAAAAATTGTTTTCTTATGAACCGTTGAACACTTTTGAAAATGTCGCGGTTTATCTGGACAACCGTGAGTGCAAAACGACTGTAAGTGGTTTCGTTTTAAAGCTCTCGGCAAGATCTATTCAAATACATAAAGAACATGTCGCAGTGGTTTAAACTAAAATTTAAAAAAATATATTTTCGTGTGAACGGATTAACATCTTTGACAATGCCGCGGAGTTCTCAGAATGAACGAAAGCGAAAGTGGAGAACATCAAAATGAGAGCCAACAGCAAGTGATGAGGAATGTAAGAAGTCCAAGAAGACAGAGTACCTCTTTGGATAATTCGTGTATCGATCTCCTTTGTGTTTGCGGTGTATTCAGCACTTTTT
Source organism: Macrothele yani (assembly GCA_039090855.1). Taxonomy (NCBI): domain Eukaryota; kingdom Metazoa; phylum Arthropoda; class Arachnida; order Araneae; family Macrothelidae; genus Macrothele; species Macrothele yani. The sequence continues at coordinate 13,939,680 of CM077032.1, read as the reverse complement.
GTAAAAATTTTATAAGCTACTTTTCACACCATAGACCTGTGTTGGGTATAACAAATTTAATAAACATTTTGAAACCATACTCGACTAGCTCATTTCAACTCTCCGATCTGCAAGTCGTAGTCTTACGTTTCAAACTGACAGCTCAATCAGAACTGAGCCAACCTGTATTTTTTTAATTTCTTTCCTCTGCTCATCATCATCATCATCATTGTCAACCATTATCAATCCACTGCTGGACGAAGGTCTCCCCAAGTTTCCTCCACAACGGTCTGTCTTGTGCCAGTCTCCTCCATGTCACTCCCGCATATTTACGAATTTCATCCACCCATCTCCCATGTGGTCTTTTTCTGGGTCTTTTCCTGTCCCTTGGAATCCAATCTAAAATTTCGGCTGTCCATCTATGGTCTGTCCTTCTGGCAGTATGTCCAGCCCATTGCCATTTCAGGGATTTAACCCTGATCATGATGTCTTCCACTCTCGTCATTTTTCGGATCCACGAGTTTCTCTTCTTATCTCTCCTGGTTATACCAAGCATGCACCTCTCCATGCTACTTTGAGTTGTCTGCAGCCTTTGTATGTCTCTTTTAGTTAAGGTCCACGTCTCTGCACCATACGTAAGCACTGGAAGGATGCATTGATCAAACACTTTTCTTTTAAGACATAATGGCATATTGCTCTTGAAAATTATGCTGTTTCTTCCAAAAGCTCTCCAGGCAAGTTTTGTACGCCGATTAATTTCTTCATCAATGTGACCCTCACTTGATATCTGCTGTCCAAGATAAACATACGTATCTGTTATCTCCAGTTTTTCTCCATCAATCGATAAATCTTCATTTCTTGTAAAAGCATTGAACATCACTTTTGTCTTCTGAAAGTTCATTTTTAATCCCACTTCTTTACTCTTGTCAGCAAGTTCCTGGATCATACTCTGCAGCTCTGATGGGGTAATTGCAAAAATGACTACGTCATCAGCAAAACGAAGGTGGGTTAGATAATCTCCATTAATCTTTATCCCTTTGTTTTCCCAGTTCAGTGATTGAAAGACATTTCCCAATGTGGCATTAAAGAGCTTCGGAGATATGGTGTCACCTTGTCTCACTCCCTTTCCAATTTTTATGTGTGTTGTATTTTCAAACAGCCGAATCTTTGCACTTGCATTTTCATAGATGTTATTAATAATATTAATGTATGCATATTCAATACCGCAGGATTTCAGAGCCATTGTAACTGCTGATGGTTTCACCGAATCAAAGGCTTTATCATAATCGATAAAAGCCATGCACAATGGAAGTTCATATTCCCTCGCTCTTTCAATTAGTTCTCTCAGTACGTGGATATGATCTATTGTGCTGTAGCCACTCCTGAATCCAGCTTGTTCTCTCGGTTGAGCCATGTCCAGTGTCACCTTCAAGCGGTGTGAAAGAACTTTAGTGAAGATTTTATAAACCACTGATAGGAGGCTGATAGGTCTGTAGTTCCTGAGATCCCCAATGTCACCTTTTTTATGTAGCAGGATCATTGTAGCATTGTTCCAATCCTCAGGAATCTTCCCTTCATTAAGGCATCGAGTGAAAATTTGGGCGAGTACTGTTTCGATTTCTCCACTTGCTTCTTGTATGATGTCTATAGTAATTCCATCTTCTCCTGGAGCTTTCCCCCGCTTCATGTTCTTGATTGCATGAGCAACTTCTGCTGGGAGGACTGGAAGAACTCTGGTACCTTTCATGATGTCTGGAGTACATGTATCATCCCTTTCATATAATTTGGAGTAGAAATCTTTCACTCTTGTCAAAATTTCGCCTCTATTTCTTGTTATAGAACCATCTTCTTTTCTCAGAGCCATAATCTGTTTTCTTCCCTTACTGAGATGTGCCTTTGCTATCTTAAGGCTTTGGTTGTTTTCAATTGCTTTCCTCACTAGCTCACAGTTGAATTTCCTTACGTCTTCAGTGATACTTTTTCGTGTTGTCTTGCATAGCTCTATATATTCCACTTTGGAAGTCACATCTTCTTTAGTTATCCTCATCTCTCTTCTTTTTTGCATCAACATTTTGGTTTTTCCTGATAATTTGTTCACATGCAACTTGTTCTTAGACCCAGCTAATTTTGTTGCTGTTTCCATTAGAGCTTTGGTTACTTTTCTGTTAACTTCCGAAATATCCACTTCTTCCGATGTTAGGCCTTCTAAAGCAGAGAATCTGTTCTTCAGTTCTAACTTGAAAGTATTATGGTGTTTTTTAAGGTTGGTTATGTCAATACATTTTGTTTGTCTTATGAGCTTGCCACGTTCCAGTTTAGTGTTGAGGTGCATCTTACATCTCACCAATCTATGGTCACTACCTGTGTTGAACTTGTTCAGCACACTGCAGTCTTCGATGACGAATTTTTTGTTACACATAATAAAATCAATTTCACTTGTCGTCCCATTTGGATGTCTCCATGTCCATTTCCTGTGTGGCTTTTTCTTGAAAAAGGAGTTCAAGATGAAAAATCCTTCTGCCTCTGCAAACTCAACGAGAGTATTTCCACGCTGGTTTCTGTTGCCGTGACCGAATTTACCTACTGAAGTTTCATTCTGTTGCCGTTGCCCTATTTTTGCATTGAAATCTCCCATAATTATCTTCAAGTGCTGCTTACCTTTATTATTTAGATGACGAATTTCCTCATAAAATTCTTCAATTTCTTCTTCAGGATGACTTGTGGTGGGTGCATAAGTTTGAATAATCTGAGCCTGGTATCTTCTCGATAGTTGGATAACGAGTCGTGCAGCTCTGTCAGAGGAACTTTCAACTTCTACCAATTTATCCTTCAGTTTCTTGTTTATTATAAATCCAACACCACTAGTTCTGCCAGTATCTGTCCCACGATAATAGAAGAGATGTGCACTTTTCAGTTCAATGAGATCTTCTCCCTTTCTCCTTACCTCAGTTAGCCCGACGATGTCCCACTTGATCCTTTGTAGTTCCTCTTCCAATTCAAGAAGCCTTGAATCAGAAGATAGGGAGCGTCCGTTGTAGGTAGCCAAGGTCAGCATCAAATGGCAGCCTAGTCCGGTCCTCCGGGGATTCTTAGCACCCTCTGCCTTCATGTCGCACTGGCCGCTGCCTTGGCCAGGTACATTCCAGCTGCCGGAGACTGAGGGTCAAGATTTAAGTTGTAGAGTCATTTTGGAGGTGTTTGGCCATAACTCACCACGCTGGCCAAGCGGGTTGGTGAGTGTGGGATAGCATTTCCTCTGATCCCGATGGTATAGTTATACCGCTATTGACGGTCGTCAGAGCCTCTTTAGTGGGAACAGGATGCACCACGAGAAGGCGGGGTTGACATTTGTCAAGGAGAGGCTGTGATGTTACGCATCACCTGACCTTACTTCCCTCCTCTGCTCATATATTCAGTTAAATGTTACCGTAAAATAAATCATATTCATAACTTGAAGCAAATTCGGAAAACGAGGTGGAAAAAGCCGATTCATATTTTTTTTTTTTTTTTTTTTTTGTTAAAGTTCGGCAATGCAGGGCTGCTTTTCTAATTAATAACAAACAGGGAAGAAAGCCCCTAGAATTAAAACTTTCTGATCTGTGTTATAAACAAAACATGCGATATTTATTTTCCGAAATATTAGGAATTTCAGAAAAGAGAGTTGAAAAATCACTCATGGAAGCAATTACTTGACCATGTAAAGCTAATATAAAATTTCCAAAAACATTTTTGTGTCACCTTAGAAAGTGTATATTTGCTGACAGAGAAAGAGAACTCCTTTTTGTTTAGTTTTACTTATTTCAAGAAAATGCGGAGCTTGCAGTAATCCACGTATATACTTCCTGTTTGCTTTGATGCACCCTTCTAAAAATAAACAAGAAGTATTTAAATGGAGTCCTAAAGAACAGTTTTATACATATCAGTTACACTGTTTTGCGCAATCTATTTGAAAATAAGAGAGAGAAAGAGAGAGAGAGAGAGAGAGTGAAAGAGAGATGCTTCATTTCCTCTGAAAAAGGATTTCAAATCGAAGCTGTAAGGAGCTTGATATATGTAAATAAACTAAATTCTGCAGTTGATCTCATAGAGGAAAAGATACATGAAAGATCTAAAGTAAACATTAGAATAGCAAAGGCACAGAGAAACAAAAATACATAGATTCATGTTCACAAAATGATCTCACGCATGAAAGTTACACATGCAAATTTTATTGTAGCGTTAGATGAAGAAAACAACGCTAAAAGCTGAAATCCAGCGCTTATCAAATATTTACAAACAACCTAAGAGCATTGATAAAAAGAAAAAAAAACAAAATTAAACAAATAATAAGGTAATAAAGAAACAAGTTAGTAAAATCATGCAATGCATTGATCATGATACGCTTTCCAACATTCTAGAAATCATTACTAAAATTATTTTTCACGTTATGAGACTGTGGAATAAAACTTGGTCCTGTGTCCTGACCTTTGACCCCATTTCAATGATATTCAACATAATTGGTTCAGTATACCTCCGGAACAACATACTAAAGTTTTGTCGCAATAGAAGCATTTTTAGTCAAGTTATGAGGATAATGGCTGTGGAATGAATCCTTCTCTTGTGGCCTGCACTTTGACCCCATTTTGATGGTATTCGACAGAACCGGTTCAGTATACCTCCGGAACAAACTAAAGCTTTGTTGCAATAGAGGCATTTTTAAGTAAGCTATGACGCATAAGGGCAATGGAATGGATCCCGCTCCTATGTCGTGACCTTTGACTCCATTTCGTCTATTTTTAATAGGGTTCGTCCCCAGTGGCCCTACCACATACTAATATTTCATCGATATCAAACCATTTTTACGCAAGTTTTCTTGTGAACGGACAGACGGGAAAAGCTGGAGCACATACGCTTCTTCAACCTACTGTTAGAAAGCGTAAAAAAAAATGAAGTTTTGTCACTAAATATTTCATCTTCCGTAATGAAGCGTGCAAAATTAAAAAATTAAAGTGCAAATATTTTTAGAAAGAGAACTAACAAAATATATTTGCGGGTTGTTGAGAAAAACAAAGAGAGTTTTATTCGGTTGTCAACACGACAACCGAATAAAAGCATGTTATTGCACTTATTGCCAGTGTCAACATGAATTTAATAAACAACTTATCATACACACATACACTATGTATATCTGTAAATGCATAATGTCATCTGCCCACGTTATTTTATAAAAAACGCATAGCAACTGAAAAATTGCTGTACCGACACTGCTGGGGTCCAACACCAGATCTCTCGATAACTAACCCAGTGCATTCGCATTTACGCTACACTGAAAAAAAAATCTGAAATTCACGGGCAACTTTCCGGCATTTCCTTCGTGAATTAACGAAGCATATTTCTGATGCAAACTTTTCCGTGAAATGATGGAAAGAAACCTGAATTTCGTGGATTTTTCGTACCACGGGAAAATTCTGAATTTTCAAAAACCTTTCCGCAATTCCTTCCGTATATTAGCGGGAAAATCTCCGTTCTCACTTTTTACATATCCGTATGTCGAGAAATTACAGGTATCTACCAACAAGTAATTGGACACCTGTGATAGCAAAGCAAAACGAAGTTTATTCACCTTCAATAGTTGGTGGAGCCTCCACGAGCGGCGATTACAGCTGCGACCTTACGGGGCTTATTCTCAGCCAGGCGTTGTACGACGGCTAGCGGCATTTTCTTCCACTCGGCTTGGAGAAGACAGCTCAGTTCCTACACCGATTTCGGACGGTGGGGGCACCCCGTAAGTCGACGCTCCAACTCATCCCAGAGGTGCTCGATAGAGTTAAGATCCGGACTCTGCGCAGGTCAGTCCATTCGATTAACCCATTGTCACTATACCATGCCATGGTGGACCTCGTAACATGACAGGTGGCATTGTCATCCTGAAAGTAACATGGGACCACCCCGTAAAACTGCCACAACGTAAGAAGCGCATGGTCATCCAAAATGGTGCAGTAGATCTCGGCGTTGAGTCTACCAGGAATTGTGACCAAGGGTCCCGTGCCATACCAGGAGAAATACCCCCATAGAATAATTCCACCGCCGCCGAACTTCACAGTTGACACAATACATTCCGGCAGGAGGCGTTCTCCAGACAGACGCCAAACCCACACCCTGCCATCCGAACGGTAGAGGGTGAACCTTGATTCGTCGCTCCAGAGAACCTGTTTCCACTGTTCAACAATCCATTGCCGACGTTCTTTGCACCACGTTAGCCGAGCAGCGCTATTGGACTTTGTGATCAAAGTCTTGTGGGCGGCAGCACGTCCATGATAACCGAGCAGATGGGCTTCCTTACGGATGGTATTCATCGAAAAAACACTCTCAGATGCCTGTTGAAACTCATCGCGGATGTGGCCCATCGATTTGGTGCGGTTCTTCTGAATTTCTCTGGCCAGCACCCGTCGGTTTCTAACTCCCAATTTTGTGGGTCTGCCGGGTCGGGGCACATTCCGACAGTCACCTCTCATCTTCCTCTTGCCAATCACGTAGGCCACTGTCGATTTTGGGTACTTTAACTTGCTGGATATGTCACGTATGGATCGGGCATTTCTCTGATACCCGATGATTACACCTTTCTCGAAATCAGGGAGCTCCTAACTGCGTGGCATCTTGCATGCGACTGGTTGCGTTGTTGTCTCCCACACGATATTTAACGGCGGCGGCCGTGACGTGTATCGGGACCGCAGATATTGTCGATTGCAGGGGTGGCGAATTACTTGTTGGTAGATAGTGTAGCAGCGAATCGTGAGAATGGTTAAGGATTGATTAACTTTCTAGTTTCAATCGTAAGTTGAATTTTGAAGTTCCGTAGCGAGGGCGAATATTGCGGATAGCATATTGCATGGATTTCGTTTATTGTAGAACAAGATATTTTCTCCTTTCCCCTATTTCATGCCCCACCTAGTTCATCATCATCATCATTGTCAACCATTATCAATCTACTGATGGAAGAAGGTCTCCCCAAGTTTCCTCCACAACGGTCTGTCTTGTGCCAGTCTCCTCCATGTCACTCCCGCATACTTTCGAATTTCATCCACCCATCTCCCATGTGGTCTTCTTCTGGGTCTTTTCCTGTCCCTTGGAATCCAATCTAAAATTTCGGCTGTCCATCGATGGTCTGTCCTTCTGGCAGTATGTCCAGCCCATTCCCATTTCAGGGATTTAACTCTGATCATGATGTCTTCCACTCTTGTCATTTTTCGGATCCACGAGTTCCTCTTCTTATCTCTCCTGGTTACACCAAGCATGCACCTCTCCATGCTACCTTGAGTTGTCTGCAGCCTTTGTATGTCTCTTTTAGTTAAGGTCCACGTCTCTGCACCATACGTAAGCACTGAAAGGATGCATTGATCAAACACTTTTCTTTTAAGACATAATGGAATATTGCTCTTGAAAATTATGCTGTTTCTTCCAAAAGCTCTCCAGGCAAGTTTTGTACTTCGATTAATTTCTTCATCAATGTGACCCTCACTTGATATCTGCTGTCCAAGATAAACGTACCTGTCTGTTATCTCCAGCTTTTCTCCATCAATCGATAAATCTTCATTTCGTGTAAAAGCACTCAACATCACTTTTGTCTTCTGAAAGTTCATTTTCAATCCCACTTCTTTACTCTTATCAGCAAGTTCTTGGATCTTCATTTCGTGTAAAAGCACTCAACATCACTTTTGTCTTCTGAAAGTTCATTTTCAATCCCACTTCTTTACTCTTATCAGCAAGTTCTTGGATCATACTCTGCAGCTCTGATGGGGTAGTTGCAAAAATAACTATGTCATCAGCAAAACGAAGGTGGGTTAGATAATCTCCATTAATCTTTATCCCTTTGTTTTCCCAGTTCAGTGATTGAAAGACATTTTCCAATGTGGCATTAAAGAGCTTCGGAGATATGGTGTCACCTTGTCTCACTCCCTTTCCAATTTTTATGTGTGTTCTATTTTCAAACCCAAATCTTTGCACTTGCATTTTTATTGATGTTATTAATAATATTAATGTACGCATCTTCAATACCGCGGAATTTCAGAGCCATTGTAACTGCTGATGGTTTCACCGAATCAAATGCTTTTTCAAAATCGATAAAAGCCATGCACAATGGAAGTTCATATTCCCTCGCTATTTCAATTAGTTCTCTCAGTACGTGAATATCATCTATAGTGCTGTAGCCACTCCTGAATCCAGCTTGTTCTCTCGGTTGAGCCATGTCCAGTGTCACCTTCAAGCGGTGTGAAAAAACTTTAGTGAAGATTTTATAAGCCACTGATAGGGGGCTGATAGGTCTGTAGTTCCTGCGATCCTCAATGTCACCTTTTTTATGTAGCAAAATCATTGTAGCGTTGTTCCAATTCTCAGGAATCTTCCCTTCATTAAGGCATCGAGTGAAAATTTGGGCGAGTACTGTTTCGATTTCTCCACTTGCTTCTTGTATGATGTCTACAGTAATTCCATCTTCTCCTGGAGCTTTTCCTCGCTTAATGTTCTTGATTGCATTTGCAACTTCTGCTGAGAGGACTGGAAGAACTCTGGTACTGGTACCTTCCATGATGTCTGGAGTACATGCATCATCCCTTTCATATAACTTGGAGTAGTATCAGTAGTATGACGTAGCCCAAGTATCAGTAGTTTACGTCAAAGTATCAGTAGTATGACGTAGTCCAAGTATCAATAGTCTACGTCAAAGTAGCAGTAGTATGACGTAGTCCAAGTATCAGTTGTATGTCGTACTGATAACCTCCTACGTCAAAACGTGCAACAGAAAATTCGATGTCACCTCTCTTGTGTTTTGACAATAGCGTTAAAATAGTACAACAGCAGCCAGTCAACTTGAGTTAAACTGGACGGGCTGACGTTTTTTAATATTATTAACAGCTGAAAATAGTACATTAATTTGAATATCTACTGGAAATTCAGTGTATCTTTAAAAGCAACAAGATAGTTTCCTCGTTAGTAACTAAGTGTATTAATACCTTCCTGAAGGAAATGAAAACTGGCGCAAACATTACATCCAAACAGATATAAAAAGCATTAGATTCGTAGGGAAAGACTTCCTGAAAACCAGAGTGACTTCAATATATTTCTCTTATTTTTACAGGAAGAAGGAAAATAAATAACAAGTGAGGTGATATCTAGTAGCACCGGCAGTTTGCGATAAGAGTGATTCTGATACAGCTAAAATAGTAAAAGCAGCTCTCTCGGGAAGCGTGGAAATACTGTGAAATGTCGACGCAAGTTAAATGCTGTTTGCAATTAACTTTCACGTGAAACGTGTTTAGTACATATCAAGGTGGAATGAAGTGACAGCTTGGAAAAGGGGAAATGTTTCTAAATAACCACTGCATCTTCATATTTCCCTCGTTTTTCTGTTTTTTACTTTTTGGTCATAATACGTATCACTTCCAACCGTGCGTTAAGGATGTCTTTGATGAGTGTTAGGGATAATCTCTTACCCTATATCTACAATACACTGAGAAAAACATTTTGTTAATTCAACAAAAAAATTGTTGAATCAACCAAAAAATTCAGTCGATATACAGTCAACAAGAAAGTTTATTAAATTAAAAAAATTATTTTCATGAAAATTATTGTTCATTCTACAAAATCTATTGTTATCATGACAGAACGTTTTGTTCATTTAACAGAATAATTTTGTCGATTTTGGGGAATTTCTTTGATCAAACGATATGTATTGTTTTCGTGATAAACCGTTTTGTTGCTGCAACCTAACATATTGTTATCGTGACGGTAATTTCTTGCTTCAACAAAATTTAGAGTTATGTAACTGGGCCACTTTGTCCATAAACGTTTATTCCGATGGCAACACTTTGTCAGTTCCAGGGTGTCCGGCCTTCTCTTCCCCCGCAGTATTTAAATGAATTTAGACGGTGTTACTCACGAATAAATTTTTTTAGAGCCAGCGAAAAAACGCTGACCGAGCGTGTTCGAACCTGAGACCTTCACTTTAGGAACTAAGCGTGCTATCCACTCGGCTGTACCTGCTCTTGGAAGCAGCTTCTCATCTGCGAATTCAGTATTTGAAGGTGGGCTTCTTCCCTTCTGGAATGTTCACGGGTTTATTCCCTTCTGGAACGCTTACTTGACATAACGATGTATTGACACTATTTTGGTGCGTATGTAACATATTGCTCAATCTGATTTCTCTTTAAATGCTTTCCTTAATTTTTTGATGAAACAAGTTATTGACATTTTTCGTTAGACAAAAAAAAATCGTAATATTTTTTTAACGTTCTATATGCTCTAGGGTACTATCACCATGCAATCTTTGGTTGCCGTACGAATTTTGAAACACCCTGTATATATAGCCTATGCACGAAATCAAGCTCAATACATAAATTACAATTCGTATCATTACCTCATGTGAAATTTTTTATTTCCAATCAGGAACCGCAAGCCGTCATAAGAAATGTATTATTGCTTTATCAGAAATCTGGGTTTAGTTTTATTATGGGCCACTGTGCATCTACACTGCTGGCCACCCAAAATGCAACACCAAAAAGGAAGCATCCGATTTGACTGAGATTCGAAAAAGGCGTCGCCCGCGAGAGTACATGCAAACGATTAGCATTCCATTGCATATGCAAATCATGTGCGTCCGGCACGCCACCGAGAAGCACTATAAGAAACGTGCACAGAACGCGGGGTGTAAGTACTGGAAGTATGTTGCGCTGCCGGACCTGTGCGTGGGAAGCTTCCTGATGCCTCGTCGCAGAATACGGCAGTCATTCCAGCACATTTCAGAGTTCGACAGATGACGAATAGTGACTTTTCTCGACAGAGGTTTATCGTATCGAGACATCGGCGCCCGTGTGGGACGACATTCAGCCACAGTGAGGAGTGACACCATGGATTCGGTGGTGTCTCTCCTCACAGCCACAGTGGATTCGGTGGGTGCAGGAGGGACTGACGGACCGACGTGAGCGGTTGCCGCGGCCGCGGCACACCAACGAGCGAGAGTACCGGCATGTTGTGCGGCGGGCATTGACTGCTCGCACCGCCACATCACGAACGTTAGCGTAGGAATTAGGGTGTGTTGCGCAACAACCTGTATCAGCACGTACTGTTAGACGTCGGCTGCAGGAGCGGGAACTTGTCGAACGATGGCCATTGCTCTGATTATTATTGACGTTACACCACCGGCGAGTGCGGAGCCAGTGGGCCGTTGAACGCCGCACCTGGACTACGGAATGTCACGACATTGTCTTCTCCGACGCATCCCGCTTCTTCCTGCAACAGCACGATGGTCGGATCCGCGTGTGGCGTTACCGCGGCGAGAGACTGTGTGACGCCTGTATTATGCAACGCTATACCGGTCCGTCGCCTGGCATTATGGTTTGGGGCGCAATTGGATATGACACCCGTACCCCTCTGGTATGCATCGCCGTTACACTCATCAGCCACCGCACCATCTCCGACTTTTTGGAACCTGTAGCCCTCCCTTACCTGCAGGACCTGCCAGCGGCCACGTTTCAACAGGACAATTCGTGCCCGTACGTGGCACGCATCGTGCAACAATTCTTCACGGTCCACCAGGTGTCACTGCTGCCTGTTCTGGCGATATGTCGCCCATAGAATACGTCTGGTCGCTGATCGGCAACCGAGTGGCCCGACAAGCACCACCGCGGCTACGCCTGATCAACTGTGGCAACGTGTGGAAGCAGTCTGGACCGACATACCCCAAGCCCACATCCAAAACCTCTTTCATTCGATACCGCGGCGTGTAGCGACCGTTATTGCCAGCCATGGGGGCCACACGGACTATTGATCTCTGATGTGTTCCGCAAGTCGCACGGGACTGTAAGCTCAATCGTTTCATCTTTGTATCTGTTTGCTATGTGTCCAGTAAATCTGGCTTTGCTATCTCGTGTCCTTCTTGGTGCTGCATTTTGGGTGGCCAGCAGTGTAATTATGTATATGAATCTTACGAATCGCGTTATAAAAATTTCAGTCACAGCTTTTTCACCCGTGTATAGCACGAGCTATGTGGTAATTTTAATATTCTCATTACTACAGTACATAGTATTTGACTACTTGCATTGTGCTATTTATCTGTGCAGAAAACAAATGCGGAAAAGTGACCGGAATTCTGAAAAGACCGATGTGTGCGCGAGAAACCCATTTTCAAAGCACTAATAAACATGTCTAAAAATGGTACCCAAGAGTTTATGATACAGCGTTAGGTTTGCCTTGATCCTTGGCATTTTTATCAGAACTTCTTGCTTTTCAGCGTGCTTTTTTTTTGGAGGTTTATGGATCACCGTAAGCAAATCAATGGGCAATAAGCAGTCGCCCATCCCTAATCTAGGGTCACTGGTTACAGGGAAGCAAAAGATCCAGGGCCGTAAGTCAAACACAACATCCATGCCTCACCGGGATTCGAAACCGGACCCCTTTCGGACGAATGATCAGAATCCATCGCTTAGACCACTGCGCCACCGGGACAGCACTGCATGCTTAATCTGAAGTAAGTTATGGAGCCCAAGCTTGGAATTGCCTCGTCTCCACGGCGATTTTCCGTATATCCATGTACTGGGTTTTCATTGCAATAAGACATCCTGGTCCTTGACACCTTGTCACTTCCTCTTCTCATGGAGAAAAAAAGTTCAATTGCTGCCATGAGATATAAAACCAATTTAAAATATTATGAAGACCAGTAAGCAGCAGGGAGCAAAGGAGCAGGTATACACAATAGATCAATTGAATTAGAGATATCTGTCTAGTATCGTGTATCACCACCTTTCGCCCTGATGACAGCGGCGATTCGTCTCGGCAAGGACTCGACAAGACACCGGAAGCGTTGGGAAGCCATACGGATCTACGACCCCTGAACAAGCTCCCACAGTTCACGAAGATTTGATGGAGGGGGGTCAGAGCCTCGAACGTATCTCTCGATGGAATCCCAGATGTGCTCGATGTGATTGAGGTCAGGTAACCTAGCTGGCCAAGGAAGCGAGGTCACGTCGGTGGAGTGTCCATCCAACCATTCGGATACAATTCGGGAGTTGCATTGTCTTGTTGCAGAATGAGGTCCCCAGTGGGATTCTGATGACGCACAAATGGGAGCAAATGGTAGTCCAGGATATCCCGGTAACGTTGACCTGTGAAGGACGATGTCACACGTACCAGGGGTCCCATTTCAGTCCACGTAAACAGTCCCCAGACTAGAATGCCACTAACACCAGCTTGAAGAGTACCCTGCTGACAAGAAGGATTCATCGCTTCATGTGGTTTGCGCCGTACTCGTATCCTGCCATCCGCATGTACCAACGTGAATCTCGACTCGTCAGTCCAGGCAACATTTTTCCACATGTCTAGGGTCCAGTGGCGTTGTTCTTGCGCCCATGCTAATCTTTGCACCCTATAATGTGCTGTCAGCAGCGGTGCCCTCGTGGGACGATGGCTTCTGTACCCCATAGCGAGAAGATGGTTCTGGATAGTGTAGCTGCTTACACGTTTGTGTGCACCAGCGTTAAATTGCCGAGTGATTTCTCGCACTGTGGCCCGTCTATCCGCTGTTACAATGCGAGCTAGCCGACGATGACTCCGCTTACCCACACGCTGTTGTCTACGGCAGCTGGCTCTTGCAGGGATGGTTTTACCGGATTCGATGTACTCACGGTGCACTCGTGACACAGTGGCTCGTGAAAATCCCATTGCCTGCACGACTTTCGAGGTGAAGTGACCCATTCGTCGGGCCCCGACAATTTTCCAACGATGAAATGCACTTAGATCCTTTGTGTTACCCATACTGCGCCCTACTCTTACTGATTCCCGTCGCATAACTCCTTATATTGTCGGATAGCTGCATACGTCATGTGGTTTCCGTTTGCAGGGCCGCCCACAGCGCCACATTTGCATAACGCCAGCTGTTTCTAATTCAATTGCTTTTCAGTGTTAATTGAAAAGCGTGAACAAGCCAGTCTGCAAATTGAAAAGATTAAATTGTCCAGGATATAAGATGAAATGCTTACGCATGCTGATTTATACGTATGTTGAAAGTTTCAAACGACCCACCATGTAATTAAAAGGCTTAAGTTGGTCACTCCATAAATTCAAAGTCTTAAGCAGGCCTTGCTATAAGTTGAAAAGTTTATGCGGGACAGATTAAAATTTGAAAGCGTTAAACAGCCCAGTCTATAATTTGAAAGCATTACACATGTCAAGCCATAAATTGTAAAGGTTAAGAGGGGGCTGTCTTTAAGTTGAAAGGCTTAATGTGGCAAGTCTGTAAGTTGAAAGTCTTAAACATTACGTGGTTAAAAGGCTTAGACAGGGCAGTATGTAACCTAAAAGTATTAAATGGGCTTGGGTATAAGTTGAAAGATTTAAGAGGGTCAGTGTTTACAAGTTGAAAGCCTTTAACAATACGGGGTTGAAAGGCTTAAAGAGGCGAATCTAAAACTTTAAAGTATTAAATGGGCTGGGATATATGTTGAAAGGCTTAAGACGATCATTCTATAAGTTGATAGTCTTAAACATGTCCAAGTTGTAAGGCTTAAAAAGGTCAGTCTATAAGTTGATAGTCTTAAACATGTCCAAGTTGTAAGGCTTAAAAAGGTCAGTCTATAATTTGAAAGCTTTAGACTGGTCAGTCTATAAATTGAAAGCTTTAAACAGGTCAGGCTGAAAGTCGAAAAGCTTAAAAGTTCCTGTTTATATGTTGAAAGTGTTAGACAGTCCCGAGTTTGAAAGTATTAAACAGGCAAGTTCATAACTTGAAAGTATTAAATGGGCTGGGATATAAGTTGGAAGGCTTAACGAGGTTAACTTGTAAGTTGAAAGTGCTAAACGGGAAGGACTATATGTTGAAAGGCTTAAGTGGTCTAGTCTGTAAGTTGAAAGGCCCAAGCAAGTCAGTTTGAATCTCAAATGTCATAAATGGGATGGGCTATAATTTGAATGGCTTACTATCTACCAACAAGTAATTGGACACCCCGGCAATCGACGATATCTGCGGTCCTGATACACGTTACGGCCGCCGCCGTTAAATATCGTGTGGGAAACAACAACGCAACCAGTCGCATGCAAGATGCCACGCAGTTCGGAGCTCTCTGATTTCGAGAAAGGTGTAATCGTCGGGTATCACAGAAATGGCCGATCCATACGTGACATATCCAGCGGGTTGAAGTACCCAAAATCGACAGTGACCTACGTGATTGGCAAGTGGAAGATGACAGGTGACTGTCGGAATGTGCCCCGACCGGGCAGACCCACAAAACTGAGAGTTAGAGACCGACGGGTGCTGGCCACAAAAATTCTGAAGAATCTCCCGAAATCGATGGACCACATCCGCGAGGAGTTTCAACAGGCATCCGGGAGTGATCTTTCGATGAATACCATCCGTAAGGAAGCCCATCTGTTCGGTTATCATGGACGTGCTGCCGCCCACAAGCCTTTGATCACCAAGTCCAATAGCGCTGCTCGGCTAACGTGGTACAAAGAACGTCGACAGTGGACCGTTGAACAGTGGAAACAGGGACAGACGAATCAAAATTCACCCTCTACCGTTCGGATGGCAGGGTCTGGATTTGGCGTCTGCCTGGAGAACGCCTCCTGCCGGAATGTATTATGCCAACTGTGAAGTTCGGCGGCGGTGGAATTATGCTATTGGGGTGTTTTTCCTGGTATGGCACGGGACCCTTAGTCGCAATTCCTGGTAGACTCAACGCCGAGACCTACTGCACCATTTTGGAGGACCATGCGATTCCTACATTGTGGCAGTTTTACGGGGTGGAGCCATGTTACTTTCAAGATGACAATGCCACCTGTCATGTTGCGAGGTCCACCATGGCTTGGTATGGTAACAATGGGGTTAATCGAATGGACTGGCCTACCCAGAACCCGGACCTTATCCCTATCGAGCAGCTCTGGGACGAGTTGGAGCGTCGACATAAGGGGTGCCCCCACCGTCCGAAATCGGTAAAGGAACTGACCTGTCTTCTCCAAGCCGAGTGGAAAAAATACCGCTAGCCGTCGTACAGCGCCTGGTTGAGAGTATGCCCCGGAGGGTCGCAACTGTAATCGTCGCTCGTGGAGGCTCCACCAACTATTGAAGGTGAATAAACTTCGTTTTCCTTTGCTATCACAGGTGTCTAATTACTTGTTGGTAGATAGTGTATCTTAAGAGTCTTAAACGAGCAAGGTTATAAGCTAAAAAGCATAAGAAGGAAAGTCTTAATCTTAAATGTCGTAAACAGGCCGTAATACATGTTGAAAGGCCTAAGAAGGCAAATCTATATCTTAAATGTCTTAAACAGGTTAGACTATACGATGAAAATCTTAGACAGGCCAGTCTATATCCTAAATGCCTTAGACTGACCGAGCTATAAGTTGAAAGGTTTAAGAGGGTCAGTCTGTAAGTGGAAAGTTTTAAACGGGCAGGACTATAAGTTGAAAAGCTTAAGTGGGTCAGTTTGTAAGTTGGAAGGCTTATGTGGGGTAGTCTATAAGTTGAAATGCTCAAGCAGGCCATTTTGAATCTTAAATGTCTGAAATGGGATGGGCTATTCTTTGAAAGGCCTGTGTCTTTGTTGTCTTAAACGAGCCAGGCTATAAGTTTAAAAGCTTAAGTGGGTCAGTTTGTAAGTTTAAAGGCTTAAGTGGGCTAGTCTTTAAGTTGAAATGCTCAAGCAGGCCATTTTGAATCTTAAATGTCTGAAATGGGATGGGCTATTCTTTGAAAGGCCTGTGTCTTTATTGTCTTAAACGAGCCAGGCTATAAGTTGAAAAGCTTAAGTGGGTCAGTTTGTAAGTTGGAAGGCTTAACTGGGCTAGTCTATAAGTTGAAATGCTCAAGCAGGCCATTTTGAATCTTAAATGTCTAAAATGGGATGGGCTATTCTTTGAAAGGCCTGTGTCTTTATTGTCTTAAACGAGCCAGGCTATAAATTTAAAAGCTTAAGATGGCTAGTCTTAATCTTAAATACCTTAAACAGGGAAGAATACATGTTGAAAGGCTTAAGAAGACAAGTTCATATTTTGAATGTCTTAAACCAGCCGGGCTATAAATTTAAAGGCCTAAGACGGCAAGTCTATATCTTTAATGTATTAAACTGGAGCGTTAGGAGTTGAAAGGTTTAAGAGGGTCAGTCTGTAATTTGAAAGTGTTAAACGAGCAGGACTATCTGTTGAAAGGCTTAAGCAAGCCAGTCTATGAGACAAAAGCCAGCTTGAAGAAGTCAAGTAGGCCAGTTTGAACCTGAAATGTTTCAAAAGGGATTGGCAATAATTTGAAAGGCCTAAGAATTCCAATCTGTATAATGATAGTGTTAAATGAGATTGTTGTAACTTCAAAGTTTTTAACCAGCTGGAAAAACCTTTGTCACACTGGGACAGAACAGGCCGAGTTTCCAAATTGAGGTCCATGAAGAATCTTGGCCTAAACTTATTTCGTTTTACATCATTATGTACAAATAGTGACGTCACGACAACTGTAACCTATTTATCCATTGCACGAAATTGTCTGCTGCTCCTGATAAATCGACCAAATGTGTACATACTTATAATGCCTAGAAAAAAAAATTCAAAATCATTTAAAAATAAAATTCGGACTGAAATACAAAATTGTAGTTTGTCTACTTTCGGACAGATAAGACTTTGAATTAAAATTTCAGACTCTAATCCACACTTTTTCCGGTTTTCAGAGAGTAAGAGTTTTTCTTTTTATATCCGTTGGTCAATTTACTTATCAGTTTAGCAGAAAACAAATTGTCTTCACTTTGGTTGTCATATGCCTCCAGGCGCGGCACCTTCTTAAGAAAAAAACACATGTTGTAATTAAAAAAAAATAAAATAAATCTCATTCAAACAACTCTTCATTCTGTTTTGGCTGCAAAAAAAAATGTGTGTTTAATTTCTTCGAATCTTGCGTTATTAAATTTCCATATTTGCACATGGCACCTTCGACAGTGGAGCTGACATTATTTTCATTTTTTCCTCTGTTCGTTAAGAAATCGATGAAAGACAGGAATGTTTTTTTTGTTTTTTTTTTCATATTTATCTCTTAACATTCACCTCGTGAGGTAAAAGTGATACGTGTTTCCGGTCCTTTGCCTTTAAGATGCATTGAGGACTTCTACCGAGAATTATTTGTGCTTTCGTGAATATTTATGGTTTAACACGAGTTTTTTCTCGGCATTTTTTATTCAAGAAAGAAGTTCCAGCGAAATAACTAATGCCTTTATGAATATTTATATTTCGTGAATAAGTTTTCGATCCTTTCGCAAAAAGTTAGTTTAGTGGCTTATTCTTCCTTCTATTTTCACGAATGAATTTTTGAAACATTAAATGTCGTCAGGAAGAAAGTCCGATGTCTGTTATATCTAATAAAGCATATACAATTAAAATTTTGTGAGAAGGGTTTTTTTTTCTCTACATTTTAACTCTTTCTTGAATTTTTTTATTTCAACGAGTAAGGTATTTTGACTCTTCCAACCGCTTTGAAAACAGAATTTCGCAAAAAAAAGAGATAAAAAAACTTTTCATCCTTTATGCAGATATTGGCCTTAAAGCGCCAAATAATTGAAACCTAATGAAAATGAAACAAAAAAAGGTTTTCCAGCAATGTTTCTGACATTGCTAAACAAAACCGACGGGTTTTCTTTCGGTTAGTGGGTTAAGAAAAGTATTTAACAGTCAGACCTACGCCACAAATTAAACATTCAAAAATATTATTTTACGTGTTCAAAATATTACATAGTGCCTTCTTCCCAAAGCCCCAAAGATAATAAGAGCGACGTACGTCACAAATTAAACATTCAAAAATATTATTTTCCATGTTCAAGACATTACATAATGTTTTCTTCCGAAATCCCTAAAGACATTAAGAGCGACGTACGTCACAACTTAAACATTCAAAAATATTATTTTACATGTTCAAGACATTACATAATGTTTTCTTCCGAAATCCCTAAAGACATTAAAAGCGACGTACGTCACAACTTAAACATTCAAAAATATTATTTTACATGTTCAAGACATTACATAATGTTTTCTTCCGAAATCCCTAAAGAGATTAAGAGCGACGTACGTCACAAATTAAACATTCAAAAATATTATTTTACATGTTCAAGACATTACATAATGTTTTCTTCCGAAATCCCCAAAGACATTAAGAGCGACGTATGTCACAACTTAAACATTCAAAAATATTATTTTACATGTTCAAGACATTACATAATGTTTTCTTCCGAAATCCCCAAAGACATTAAGAGCGACGTACGTCACAACTTAAACATTCAAAAATATTATTTTACATGTTCAAGACATTACATAATGTTTTCTTCCGAAATCCCTAAAGACATTAAGAGCGACGTACGTCACAACTTAAACATTCAAAAATATTATTTTACATGTTCAAGACATTACATAATGTTTTCTTCCGAAATCCCTAAAGAGATTAAGAGCGACGTACGTCACAACTTAAACATTCAAAAATATTATTTTACATGTTCAAGACATTACATAATGTTTTCTTCCGAAATCCCCAAAGACATTAAGAGCGACGTACGTCACAACTTAAACATTCAAAAATATTATTTTACATTTTCAAGACATTACATAATGTTTTCTTCCGAAATCCCTAAAGAGATTAAGAGCGACCTTACGTCACAAATTAAACATTCAAAAATATTATTTTCCATGTCCAAGACATTACATAATGTTTTCTTCCGAAAGCCCCAAAGAGATTAAGAGCGACGTACGTCACAAATTAAACATTCAAAAATATAATTTTACATGCTCAAAATTACATAGTGTCTGACACAGTGTTTCTATTACATAGTGTCTTCTTCCCAAAGCCCCAAAGAGATTAAGAGCGACGTACGTCACAAATTAAACATTCAAAAATATTATTTTCCATGTTCAAGACATTACATAATGTTTTCTTCCGAAAGCCCCAAAGAGATAAAGAGCGACGTACGTCACAAATTGAACATTAAAAAATATAATTTTATATGTTCAAAATTACATATTGTCTGACACAGTGTTTATATTACATGGTATCTTCTTCCCAAAGCCCCAAAGAGATTAAGAGCGACGTACGTCACAAATTAAACATTCAAAAATATTATTTTCCATGTTCAAGACATTACATAATGTTTTCTTCCGAAAGCCCCAAAGAGATTAAGAGCGACGTACGTCACAAATTAAACATTCAAAAATAATATTTTCCATGTTCAAGACATTACATAATGTTTTCTTCCGAAAGCCCCAAAGAGATTAAGGGCGACGTACGTCACAAATTAAACATTCAAAAATATTATTTTACATGTTCAAAATAATACATAGTGTCTTCTTCCCAAAGCCCCAAAGAGATTAAGAGCGACGTACGTCACAAATTAAACATTCAAAAATATTATTTTCCATGTTCAAGACATTACATAATGTTTTCTTCCGAAAGCCCCAAAGAGATTAAGAGCGACGTACGTCACAAATTAAACATTCAAAAATGTTATTTTACATGCTCAAAATTACATAGTGTCTGACACAGTGTTTCTATTACATGGTGTCTTCTTCCCAAAGCCCCAAAGAGATTAAGAGCGAAGTACGTCACGAATTAAACATTCAAAAATATTATTTTCCATGTTCAAGACATTACATAATGTTTTCTTCCGAAAGCCCTAAAGAGATTAAGAGCAACGTAAGTCACAAATTAAACATTCAAAAATATAATTTTACATGCTCAAAATTACATAGTGTCTGACACAGTGTTTCTATTACATGGTGTCTTTTTCCCAAAGCCCCAAAGAGATTAAGAGCGACGTACGTCACAAATTAAACATTCGAAAATATAATTTTACATGCTCAAAATTACATAGTGTCTGACACAGTGTTTCTATTACATAGTGTCTTCTTCCCAAAGCCCCAAAGAGATTAAGAGCGACATACGTCACAAATTAAACATTCAAAAATATAATTTTATATGCTCCAAATTACATAGTGTCTGACACAGTGTTTCTATTACATTACGTCTTCTTCCCAAAGCCCCAAAGAGATTAAGAGCAACGTACGTCACAAATTAAACATTCAAAAATATAATTTTTCATGCTCAAAATTACATAGTGTCTGACACAGTGTTTCTATTACATGGTGTCTTCTTCCCAAAGCCCCAAAGAGATTAAGAGCGACGTACGTCACAAATTAAACATTCAAAAATATTATTTTCCATGTTCAAGACATTACATAATGTTTTCTTCCGAAAGCCCCAAAGAGATTAAAAGCGACGTACGTCACAAATTAAACATTCAAAAATATAATTTTATATGCTCAACATTACATAGTGTCTGACACAGTGTTTCTATTACATGGTGTCTTCTTCCCAAAGCCCCAAAGAGATTAAGAGCGACGTACGTCACAAATTAAGCATTCAAAAATATAATTTTACATGCTCCAAATTACATAGTGTCTGACACAGTGTTTCTATTACATTACGTCTTCTTCCCAAAGCCCCAAAGAGATTAAGAGCAACGTACCTCACAAATTAAACATTCAAAAATATAATTTTACATGTTCAAAATTACATAGTGTTGGACACAGTGTTTCTATTACATGGTGTCTTCTTCCCAAAGCCCCAAAGAGATTAAGAGCGACGTACGTCACAAATTAAACATTCAAAAATATAATTTTACATGCTCAAAATCACATAGTGTCTGACACAGTGTTTCTATTACATGGTGTCTTCTTCCCAAAGCCCCAAAGAGATTAAGAGCGACGTACATCACAAATTAAACATTCAATAATATTATTTTACGTGTTCAAACCTACATAGTATTCTCTATTACATGGTGTCTTCTTCCCAAAGAGATAAAGAGCGACGTACGTCACAAATTAAACATTCAAAAAAATATAATTTTATATGTTCAAAATTACATAGTGTCTGACACAGTGATTCTCTTACATGGTGACTTCTTCGCAAAGCCCCAAAGAGATTAATAACGACGTACGTCACAAATTAAACATTCAAACATATTATTTTACGTGTTCAAAATTTCATAGTGCTTTCTATTACATGGTGTCTTCTTCCCAAAGCCCCATAGAGATTAAGAGCGACATACGTCAAAAACCGCATATAAAGTAATAGGCATACACTGTAAACTGTATATATGTACACATATTGTGCACGTATACTGTATGTATACACTGCTGGCCACCCAAAATGCAACACCAAGAAGGACACGAGATAGCAAAGTTAGGTTTACTGGACACATAACAACAGATACAAAGATGAAACGACTGAGCTTACAGGCCCGTGCGACTTGCGGAACACGCAGACATCAATAGTTCGTGGAGCCCCCATGGCTGGCAATTACGGCCGCTACACGCCGCGGCATCGAACGAAAGAGGTTTTCATTGCGGGCTTGGGGTATGTCGGTCCAGGCTGCTTCCACACGTTGCAACAGCTGATCAGGCGTAGCCGCGGGTGGTGCGTGCCGGGCCATTCGGTTGCCGAACAGCGACCAGACGTATTCGACGAGCGACATATCGGGAGAACAGGCGGGCCACGGAAGCAGTGACACCTGGTGGGCCGTGAAGAATTGTTGCACGATGCGTGCCACGTTCGGGCGCGAAGTGTCCTGTTGAAACGTGGCCGCTGGCAGGTCCTGCAGGTAAGGGTGGACTACAGGCTCCAAAACTTCGGAGATGTAGCGGTGGCTGCTGAGTGTACCGGCGATGCGTACCAGAGAGGTGCGGGTGTCATATTCAATTGCGCCCAGAACCATAACGCCAGACGACGAACAGGTATGGCGATGCATAATGCAGGCGTCATACAATCTCTCGCCGTGGTGCCGCCACACTCCGATCCGACCATCGCGGTGTTGCAGGCAGAAGCGGGATTCGTCGGAAAAGACAATGTCGTGCCATTCAGTAGTCCAGGTGCGGCGTTCAACGCCCCACTGCCGCGGCACTCGCCTGTGGTGTAACGTTAATGGTAATCGGAGCAATGGGCGCCGTGCGACAAGTCCCTGCTCCTGCAGACAACGTCGAACGGTACGTGCTGATACAGGTTGTTGCGCAACACACCCTAATTCCTGCGCTAACGTTCGTGATGTGGCGGTAAGAGCCGTCAATGCCCGCCGCACAACATGCCTGTCGTCTCGTTCGGTGGCGTGCCGCGACTGCGGGAATCGCTCACATTGGTCCCTCTGTCCCTTCTGCATCCACCGAATCTAAACTCGCCTCACTGTGGCTGGATGTCGTCGATGTTTCGGTACGATAAACCGCTGTCGCGATAAGCCACTATTCGTCCTCTGTCGAACTCCGAAACGTGCTGGAATGACTGCCGTATTCTGCGACGAGACATCAGGAAGCTTCCCACGCACAGGTCCGGCAGCACAACACACTTCCACTTCTTACACCCCGCCTTCCGTGCACCCTTGTTATAGTGCTTTTCGGTGGCGTGCCGGGCGCACATGATTTGCATATGCCCTGCAGTGCTAATCGTTTGCGTGTCCTCTCGCAGCGACGCATGCTGCGAATTTCAGGAAAATCGGATGCTTCCTTCTTGGTGTTGCGTTTTGGGTGGCCAGCAGTGTATTTGCGAATGCATAAAATTCTGGAAAAAAATATTAGACGATTAAAGTGTTAAACGAATTTTGAAAATAATATTTAATTTCTGGACAGTTAAGGTTTTTGATAGGGCTGGCAGTTTAGGGAAGCTATATGCCTGTGCGACAAGTGGAGATTCAGATGAAATTGCTGATATCAGGAGAAACTTTCACTTTCACAGAAAAGCTGCTGACAGAAGAGGCACCATCTAGTTCTGCTTTTCTGTTCTGCCCTTAAGTCATAAGCAAAACTGAAGGATTTCTTCTATTTTGCTGCTGTACAGTTCATCTCTAGATTACGTCCCGGAGGATCCGATCGATCACCAAATACGGTGAAAACACCGAGCCCTCGAGAATCCATCTTTCGAACACACTTCAGTTATAAACTACTCCAATAATCGCATCAGAAAAGTCATTGTAGCAAATATTCCAGTTTCTCTCCTTTCAACTCTTTACTTCTTGGAGGTGCCCTTGCCGTGTGTGTGTGTGTGTGTGTGTGCGTGAGCGAAATTCACTTCGTCATTATTCAAATCTGCCTTTCGCTGATTCGTGCTCCTAGTTTTTACCCTTCGACTCGATACGGAGCGTCTGTCGCTCCATTCTCGAAAAAAAGGAAATAGGCAAAAGGAAAAAAAAAAAAATGAAACCATCAGTAAAGAAATCGCCTTCAAGAACAATAAATAAGGCAATGCAGAAAGCAATGAGGCGCGAGATATGAGGAGTTTTTGGAGATAACATCAACTAAGTCTTCCAATCGATAGTTTCAGCAGTTTTGCATGGTTAAGATCCGATAAATCCATAAATTGATTTTAAAGCTGCGTGTGCGTGAAAATTTATTCTTCGACAGAAGTGGTTGTATCGATTCTCTATATAGTGAAAGTCACCAATTCATCGATCTTCAAGTGTCTAGCTACAAAGTCTCTGTCAATAACGAAGATGGGTTGGATTTTTGGAACAGGATATATTACCATTGGAAGCGGGATTCTATACTATAATGGTAGACGACAGAATTGCATTATATTAGTATCATAATGTATTATGCATAAAGGCATCTCTATAAGCTAAAAACGCGACAGGCTTACATAAGTCTATTTACAACGCACCTGGGTTTTGCATGAAGCTTGCATATTTAAGAAAGCACATTTAGTCTTCCAAATGCTGAATGCGATCGTTCATAATGCCATTTTCTTTTGCTGCTACTAGCAAGACATTTATGATTCGTCGCGTTGAATAATGGAAGAAATCGGCTGAGGAATTCTTAGAAGTTCTTACAAATAGTGCTCGGTTCAGAAGCGCTACTTCTGAGTACTCCTTCGGGGAGGTCGATTAGAGTCTATTTTCACATTTATTTCAATATGCTTTAAAATGTTTCGGATATAAGTTTATTTTACCGGTTATTTAAGATATACGAAGAAACGTATTGATTTTTTATTCCTACATGTAGTGGTCTACGATTCCAAAAATTTATCCGGGGCTAAATATTTTTTTTAAATTTTACTCAACCTACTTCGGTACTGCGAAATATAGTTTCAATGGATTGTGAGGATTCCAAACGCCATCTGCTGAAATCATACTTAACCACATCGAATGAGGTCTGAAATTCATTTATGCAGTGCCACAGTGGTGGGGAAAAATATTGCATAACCTGCAAAAACCGTGAATTTTTAAGTTCAACTATTTTTTAACTAACTAATTTACATAGTTATTTATTCGTTTGCATGTCATTGCTGATGAGGTAGTCATCTTTGCAACTACCCCTTCAGAGCTGCAGAGTATAATCCAAGAAATTGCTGACAAGACTAAAGAAGTGGGATTAAAAATGAACTTTCAGAAGACAAAAGTGATGTACAATGCTTTTAAAAGAAACGAAGATTTATCGACTGATGTAGAAAAGCTTAAGACAACCGATTCCTACATTTATCCTGGGCAGC
Organism: Macrothele yani; assembly: GCA_039090855.1. NCBI lineage: Eukaryota > Metazoa > Arthropoda > Arachnida > Araneae > Macrothelidae > Macrothele > Macrothele yani. The sequence goes on along the minus strand of CM077032.1, from coordinate 13,914,191 downwards.
AGATATCCAGTGAGGGTCACATTGATAAAGAAATTAATCGGCGTATTAAACTTGGATGGAGAGCTTTTGGAAGAAACAGTATAGTTTTTAAGAGCAGTATGCCATTATGTCTCAATCGAAAAGTGTTTATTCAATGCATCCTTCCAGTGCTTACGTATGGCGCAGAGACATGGACTTTAACTAAAAAAGACATACAAAGGCTACAGACAACTCAAAGAGGCATGGAGAGATGCATGCTTGGTGTAAGCAGGAAAGATAAGAAGAGGAACTTGTGGATAAGGAAAATGACAGGAGTGGACGACATCATGACCAAACTGAAATCACTGAAATGGCAATGGGCTGGACATACTGCCAGAAAGACAGACCATCAATGGACAGCCGAAATTTTAGACTGGATTCCATAGGACAGGAAAAGACCCAGAAGAAGACCCCATGGGAGATGGATGGATGGAATTCGAAAGTATGCTGGAGTGATATGGAGGAGACAGGCCCAAGACAGACAATTGTGGTAGAAATTTGGGGAGACCTTCATCCAGCAGTAGATTGATAATGGTTGATGTTGATGATGATGATGTCATTAGAGGCGAAATTTAATGCGTATTATAAAAATGTCTTAGTTGTCTCTGTAGCTAAAACCTTCTGTTCTGAAGATATGACATAAAGTATGGGGTTAGGGAAACACATTGAAATACACGTTAGCTGTTTGATTCATTGGAGGTTTATCGACCACCGTGAGCAACGCGATGGGCTATAAGCAGTCGCCCATCCCTTTTTTAGGGCCACTGGTTCCAGGAAAGAGAGAGAACCAGTGCCGTAAGACAAACACTACATCCATGCCTCAGCGGGATTCGAACCTGTATCGCTTTCGGACAAATGATCAGAACCCAACGCTTAGACCACCGCGCCACCGGGACGATCGCGTTAGCGGCGTATAATTTGTTACAGCCAATCATAGACATTTCTTTACCTCATTGGCTGCTTCCATGTGCTACCTTAATCCTACTCCAGGCTTTCTAAGAGTTGACGCAGAGCTACTAGGAATCGCCAACCCTAGGCCTGCGGGCCACAGGTTGGCCCGCCAGTACATTTTGAATAGCCCCCCAGTAGCCCAAGCGCTAACCTTGTTTTTCTAATTTAACTCTTACCGGCAATCATCATCATCATCATCATTGTCAACCATTATCAATCCACGGCTGGACGAAGGTCTCCCCAAGTTTCTTTTAAAACGGTCAGCATTGTGCCAGTCTCCTCCATGTTACTCCCGCATACTTTCGAAATTCATCCACCCATCTCCCATGTGGTCTTCTTCTGGGTCTTTTCTGACCGGTGGAATCCAATCTAAAATTTCGGCTGTCCATCGATGGTCGGTCCTTCTGGCAGTATGTCCAACCCATTGCCATTTCAGGGATTTAACTCTGATCATGATGTCTTCCACTCTTGTCATTTTTCGGATCCACGAGTTCCTCTTCTTATCTCTCCTGGTTACACCAAGCTTGCACCTCTCCATGCTACTTTGAGTTGTCTGCAGCCTTTGAATGTTTCTTTTAGTTAAGGTCCACGTCTCTGCACCATACGTAAGCACTGGAAGGATGCATTGATCAAACACTTTTCTTTTAAGACGTAATGGCATTTAGCTCTTGAAAATTATGCTATTTCTTCCGAAAGCTCTCCTGGCAAGTTTTATACGCCGCTTAATTTCTTCATCAATGTGACCCTCACTTGATATCTGCTGTCCAAGATAAACGTACGTGTCTGTTATCTCCAGCTTTTCTCCATCAATCGATAAATCTTCGTTTCTTGTAAAAGCATTGTACATGACTTTTGTCTTCTGAAAGTTGATTTTTAATCCCACTTCTTTACTCTTGTCAGCAAGTTCCTGGATCATACTCTGATGGAGTAGTTGCAAAAATGACTACGTCATCAGCAAAATTAAGGTGAGTTAGATAATCCGCATTGATCTTTATCCCTTTGTTTTTCCAGTTCAGTGATTGAAAGAAAATTTTGCAATGTGGCAATAACAATTATTTTTGTTTTATTTTATTCTGATTCATTTTATTTTAATATAATGAAGTCAACAGCTTAAAATTAAAGTTGAAATTGTTTTGTAACGTTTAGAATAGGGAGAACGTGATCATATCCCAATAATTCAGCAAATCTTCAGTAAGTACTGTAATTTTACCATGGATAATTTAAAATACAAATCAACTCTTACATCTGTGTACGAGTCATTCTTAACTCGATTTTCTGCTTTTTGAATCTGAAAGGAGTAACGTAGACTTATTCATAAATCCATTTTGCATTTCAGAGTCGGATGTACATAAATATTACCCATCAATGCAAATCGAAATGTTAGAAATCCAAAGCCACTCAGGACTTAGTGTTAAGTTTACCACGTTCGCTGCGTTACGACCCACCCATGGGTCGTAAAGCGTTAACTTCTACATTTTTCAGAGAAGGAAAAAAAAAGTTTATATACATTTTTTTACAATGTCCGAAATCGATTCACTCGGATAACACGATATCAGTCACTTTATGTATACAGAGTGCATAGGAAAATCCCTTTAACCTGGAATAACTTGCGAACGGAGAAAGGTATATTTAGGCAATTGAGATAACGGTATAGTAAAGCAACTACGCCCGATCACATGCAACCGATCGCAGCGCCCCTAGTGGCAAAATGCGGAAGTTAGCCATTGCAAATCGAAAACGAAAAGAGATAGAGCAACATTTCCAAGGCCGCCCCGGTGGCGCAGTGGTCTAAGCGATGGCCTCTGATCATCCGTCCGAAAGGGGTCCGGGTTCGAATCCCGGTGAAGCATGGATGTTGTGTTTGTCTTACGGCACTGGCTCTCTATTAGGGACGGGTGACTGCTTATAGCCCATTGAGTTGCTCACGGTGGTCGTTAAACCTCAAATCGCCGCATCGGTGGCGCACTTGTCTAAGCGATGGCCTCTGATCATTCGTCCCAAAGGGGTCCGTGTTCGAATCCCGGTGAGGAATGGATGTTGTTTTGGTCTTACGGCTCTGGTCTTTTTCCTTCCCGGGAACCAGTGACCCTAAATTAGGGACGGGCGACTGCTTATAGCCCATTGAGTTGCTCACGGTGGTCGTTAAACCTCAAATCGCCGCATCGGTGGCGCACTTGTCTAAGCGATGGCCTCTGATCATTCGTCCGAAAGGGGTCCGTGTTCGAATCCCGGTGAGGAATGGATGTTGTTTTGGTCTTACGGCTCTGGTCTTTTCCCTTCCCTGGAACCAGTGACCCTAAATTAGGGACGGGCGACTGCTTATAGCCCATTGAGTTGCTCACGGTGGTCGTTAAACCTCAAATCGCCGCATCGGTGGCGCACTTGTCTAAGCGATGGCCTCTGATCATTCGTCCGAAAGGGGTCCGTGTTCGAATCCCGGTGAGGAATGGATGTTGTTTTGGTCTTACGGCTCTGGTCTTTTCCCTTCCCTGGAACCAGTGACCCTAAATTAGGGACGGGCGACTGCTTATAGCCCATTGAGTTGCTCACGGTGGTCGTTAAACCTCAAATCGCCGCATCGGTGGCGCACTTGTCTAAGCGATGGCCTCTGATCATTCGTCCGAAAGGGGTCCGTGTTCGAATCCCGGTGAGGAATGGATGTTGTTTTGGTCTTACGGCTCTGGTCTTTTCCCTTCCCTGGAACCAGTGACCCTAAATTAGGGACGGGCGACTGCTTATAGCCCATTGAGTTGCTCACGGTGGTCGTTAAACCTCAAATCGCCGCATCGGTGGCGCACTTGTCTAAGCGATGGCCTCTGATCATTCGTCCCAAAGGGGTCCGTGTTCGAATCCCGGTGAGGAATGGATGTTGTTTTGGTCTTACGGCTCTGGTCTTTTTCCTTCCCTGGAACCAGTGACCCTAAATTAGGGACGGGCGACTGCTTATAGCCCATTGAGTTGCTCACGGTGGTCGTTAAACCTCAAATCGCCGCATCGGTGGCGCACTTGTCTAAGCGATGGCCTCTGATCATTCGTCCGAAAGGGGTCCGTGTTCGAATCCCGGTGAGGAATGGATGTTGTTTTGGTCTTACGGCTCTGGTCTTTTCCCTTCCCTGGAACCAGTGACCCTAAATTAGGGACGGGCGACTGCTTATAGCCCATTGAGTTGCTCACGGTGGTCGTTAAACCTCAAATCGCCGCATCGGTGGCGCACTTGTCTAAGCGATGGCCTCTGATCATTCGTCCCAAAGGGGTCCGTGTTCGAATCCCGGTGAGGAATGGATGTTGTTTTGGTCTTACGGCTCTGGTCTTTTCCCTTCCCTGGAACCAGTGACCCTAAATTAGGGACGGGCGACTGCTTATAGCCCATTGAGTTGCTCACGGTGGTCGTTAAACCTCAAATCGCCGCATCGGTGGCGCACTTGTCTAAGCGATGGCCTCTGATCATTCGTCCGAAAGGGGTCCGTGTTCGAATCCCGGTGAGGAATGGATGTTGTTTTGGTCTCACGGCTCTGGTCTTTTCCCTTCCCTGGAACCAGTGACCCTAAATTAGGGACGGGCGACTGCTTATAGCCCATTGAGTTGCTCACGGTGGTCGTTAAACCTCAAATCGCCGCATCGGTGGCGCACTTGTCTAAGCGATGGCCTCTGATCATTCGTCCGAAAGGGGTCCGTGTTCGAATCCCGGTGAGGAATGGATGTTGTTTTGGTCTTACGGCTCTGGTCTTTTCCCTTCCCTGGAACCAGTGACCCTAAATTAGGGACGGGCGACTGCTTATAGCCCATTGAGTTGCTCACGGTGGTCGTTAAACCTCAAATCGCCGCATCGGTGGCGCACTTGTCTAAGCGATGGCCTCTGATCATTCGTCCGAAAGGGGTCCGTGTTCGAATCCCGGTGAGGAATGGATGATGTTTTGGTCTTACGGCTCTGGTCTTTTCCCTTCCCTGGAACCAGTGACCCTAAATTAGGGACGGGCGACTGCTTATAGCCCATTGAGTTGCTCACGGTGGTCGTTAAACCTCCAATCAAACAAACAAACAAACAAACAAAACAAACATTTCCAAGTACAAAGTAGTATAGCATCAATTAATTAGTACAAAACGACATTTGTTTCACTCGGATAACATAAATTGTCGCCTGAATACCCTACAATGTCCGAAATCGATGCGCGACGATTGGAATCTGCATATTCACCTTTTGCAAATGTAGCCGTATGCAAATTGCAGATTGTGACGTTGCACCGTACCTACAATATAAAAACCAGTAGCAGAATGTACCCTGATCAGACGATTAGGTCTACGTACGCTGTGTGAGCACCGCGAGCTTGGATTTCTGGGTTTATGTAAAAAATCAGGTGTATGCAATAGAGCATACAAGTCTGCTGGATCTACGTCGTCGTGTTACAGATGCTTGTAATAGTGTGACACCTTCCGTGCTGAGGAATGTGCATGCAGAGTTTCTTTCACGAATACAAATGTGTATCGTGGGCAATGGCGCACTTTTCGAACATACTCGACATTAACTTTTTATCAGTGCGTGCCAGTTTGCGTGTTTTGTTTTTGTTTTGTCTCACGTCATCAAACTGTATTGACATAAGTACGCATTTATGCAATAAATTGTGTGTATTTGCTCATTATGCCTGTTCCCTTCAAACGTTTACGCAAAAGGTCACGCATCGATTTCGGACATTTTAGCGTATTCAGGCGACAATTTATCGTATCCGTGTGAAACAAATGTCGTTTTGTACTAATTATATGATGTTCTACAACTTTGTAGTTGGAACGTTTGCTTTATCTCTTTTCGTTTTCGATTTGCAATGGCTAACTTCCGCATTTCGCCACTACGGGCGCTGCCATCTGTTGCATTTCGTTGGGCGTAGTCGCTTTACTATACCGTTTTCTCACTTGCATAACTTTACCTCTCCCCGTTCGCAAGTTATTTCAGGCTAAAGGGACTTTCCTATGCACCCTGTATATATTTAAATGACCCACCTGTGTATCGTACAGCACTGTATTGAAACAGCAGTGTATTCACCTGTTACATCACTCATTTTTTGTAATACGTTACAATACAGCACTATATTGTAACATACTACAAAAAAATCGCCGAAAAAACGTCGCCGCAGGGGGCGTGTTAAAGAACAATGTTAATCACCCAGTGCTACTAATTTAATTGAGTTATGGAAATAGGTTCCTAGCGAAAAGTTTCCCGAGCTTCATGACTTTGCACTGAGGTGCATTTGCAGATTCCGATCCACATACAATAGTGAACAAACATTTACATCCATGAATGTCGTAAAACGTAAATTTCGTTCAACTATTACAGACCTTGATGATATGCTTCTTTTAAGTACATCGAGAATTACAAATAATATTGACAAATTGTTACGTGAAACGCTGGTTCAAAAATCACATTAGTGTTGCAAGTATGTAAATTTCATAGGAACTTAATTTTTTTAATTAATTTTGTCTGTTTAATTTTTAGTAAAAAAGAAAGTTTTACTATAGCAGTTCAGTTTATTTTTTATTTGCATAATAATAACTTTAATATTATGTGAATGATTTAATAAAATGACTGCTTAGCAATGTATTAGGTGCGCAACTGGATTCTTGGCCCCTAACCGCAAGCGATCATAGAACGTCGGCAAATGCAAATAGCTGTGTGCGATAATGGCCGATTGCAGCGCCATCCAACAGCTTTCCAGGCAACCGTATCCGCTCACAGCTGTAGTGACAGAAGGGACGAAAATTGACGATGAAAGCAATGTCGTTCGAGAAGCACCATTTGAAGCACTGCCTCCTGTTCGCGTTTCAGCTGAAAAAAAAACTGCCGCGAAAGCCCAGCAAATGATTTGTGCTGCTTTGGGTGAAAGTGCTGTATCCTACAGTATGTGTAAGAAGTAGTTCGAGCGGTTTAAGCGGGGACATTTTGATCTCCGTGGTGCAAAACGTCCGCGACAGCCACATAAAGTTGACGATGAGGAACTGGAACAACTGTTGGACGCGGATCCCTATCGCACACAGTCAGAGCTCGCCCAGGAACTCGGAGTAATACGGCAAAACATTGCACAGCGCCTGCACAAGCTTGGGCGGATTCACCAGGTCGGTCGTTTGGTGCCCCACCAACTCACAGCTGCGAACAAGTCTAGGCGCTACGATGTTGCTGTATAGTTGCTATCCAGATTCAAGAAGACGGATTTCCTCCACAAGATTTTGACCTGTGATGAGAAGTGGATCCTTTACGATAATCCTAAGCGGCGCAAATCGTGGGTTTACTCCACGTCAGCCTACCACCATTACCGTCAGACCGAATATCCATGCCAGGAAGTTGTTGCTGTGCATATGGTGGGATAAGCGCGGTGTCGTATACTATGAATTGCTCAAACCTGGTGAAACGATCAATGCTGAGCTTTATTTTCAGCAACTTATTCGTGTGAGTGACGCATTTGAGACGAAAAGGCCTTACACCGGCAAAGGGCAGAAAGTCGGTCCTGTTACTTCAGGATAACGCGCGTCTTCACACCGTGAAAACGACATTAAACACGAACATCGACCTGGGATGGGAGATTTTGTCCCACCCGGCGTATTCTCCAGACTTCGCTCCGTCGGATTATCCCGTCTTTCGCTCCCTACAACATCAAATGGGTGATAAGCACTTCACTTCTGTTGAGGAGGTCCACACAAGTATTGATGACTTTATCAACTCGAAACAGCCCTGTTTTTCTCGCAGTGGCATTCGACAGCTCCCTGACCGATGGCACAAATGTATCCAACACGACGGGGATTATTTTCCTGATTAGGCACGTATTCGATTTGCTTTAATTTGCTGTCAGCGTGTCGTGTCTGCTGCCGAGAATTAAATTGCACACCTAATTTATGGGTTTCAATACCTTACAAAGATATGTAAAATAATTCCATTTTTAGCTGATAATAGTTGTCAATATTTAAGTTGGTTACGGTGGCCCGTCAAATGATTGCTAAGAATTTACTGGCCCAATTTTAAAAAAGGTTGGCCACCCCTTCTACTAGACATTGTAATGGTCGCTTCTTGTTGTTATTAGGGTATAATTTGTGTACTTTTTCAATAACGGTGAAAACTGCGGAATTGTCCGTAGCGGACAGAGAAAAAATAGTTGTTCCGCATTAAGAGGGATGTTCTTCAAGGCAAATCGCTGAAGGAGTGGGCTGTAATCAATCTACAGTTCTTAGGCTACAGAAGAATGTAAAAGACACTGCTGATGTCTTAACTTTCTTCAGATGAGAGAGCATTTACTTTCTTCATCTTGATTGGCCACCACAGTCACAAAGATATGCGTCATAGTGGAAGGCTCATATCCTCTGCAACCAGGCAAAACAGAGTGCTCAGAAAGTTAAGCTTGGCAGATAGAAGGAGACTTCAAAGATGATTTGAAGTGACTGATGTTGCTGTTAGTGCATCTACTGTTAGGAGGAGGCTCCTTCACTATGACTTACGTGGCTGTAAAGGCAGACGAAAGCCACTGCTAACTACAAATCAAAGACAGCGTAGGCTTCAGTGGGCATAACAGCATGTCTCATGCACTGCCGCCAGCTACGGGAGTTCTCAGGGTCTTGTGTTGTGCGTATGCAAATTTTGGATTGCCGAACTTTTTCGTGACGTCATAGCGCTGATAAGAGATATAGAGGATTTGACGTGTATTGACCGTTGTTGTTCAAACGCAAAGTTGAAAGGGAAAGAATCAATTGACGAACTTGCAATTTTCAGTATGTCTTCCCGACATCACCTAGATGATTTTACGCGTGGCCGTATTATTGGCAAGATTGAAGAAGGGCGAAAAATAACAGATGTTGCCAGGGAGTTCGACGTCAGCCACAGTGTTGTTTTAAGGCTTTGGAAATCATTTCAAACAAATGGAGAGTGTAGCAAACGTCACGAGGGAGGTCGCGTTCGCAGTGCGACAACTGCAGAAGATCGGTACATAGTGCTATCAACAAAAAGACACCGGCGTAGCTCAGCTAGTGAGGTAGCAAATCAGTTTATGGCTGCTACTGGCAAGCGGATCTCCCGAAAAACTGTCGCCAGACGTTTGCATGAAGGAGGACTATACGCCCGCCTTCCTGTTGTGTGCATCCCATTGTCCAGACGTCACCGTACCGCCCGTTTGCAATGGTGCCATCAACATCGCAATTGGACTGATAACGACTGGTCTGCTGTCCTCTTCTCAGATGAGAGTAGATACAGTCTATCGTCTGATTGTCGACGACAACTCATCTGGCGTGATAGTGGTACTGCATATTGTCCAGCAAACATACAGGAAAGGGACCGATATCCGACATGTAGTATCATGGTATGGGCTGGCATCATGATCAATGGCCGTACGTCCCTCTATGTGCTTCCAGCTGGGACTATGACTGGCCAACGATATATTAATGATGTTCTGCTACCTCATGTTTGCATGTTCCGTGGTGCTGTCGGTGATAGATTCATTTTCATGGACGACAACGCAACATGTCATCGAACAGTCGCTGTCCAGGAGTGTCTTGAAAGCGAGGATATTCAACGCCTCGTATGGCCAACACGTTCTCCAGATCTGAATCCCTTTGAAAATGTGTGGGATGCTTTGGGGAGGAGTCTTGCTGGTCGCCAATGCCCTCCAATAAACAAGGACACCCTCATCCGTGCACTGACAGAGGAATGGGATAAATTACCCCAACAGCTGCTTGATAATGTTGTGCAAAGCATGACACGACGTGTAAAATCTTGCATCGCCCTCCATGGTGGCCATATCCCGTATTGACATCTTACGCGGGAACACCTGCGGACGGTAATTGCATTTTTTTCACGTTTACGTATTCTGCACAAAATGGCCTGTTTGTCCCTTGAACACGTTCCAAAGCCTTCTGGATTTCAGAGCACAATAAATTGTCTTTCTTGTAATGTCCTGGCATTCTGACATTATTTTATTTCACTTGGCATCCAACCACACTTACTTTTTTATGCGCTATATAGCCGTTTATGATCCGTCCTTCGCAATTGCCCAGCAGTGTATTTGGTTTCTATAAAAAAAATTAATATCTTCAAAAAATCGTGTTTTAAGTATTGATACAGAATAAACACTTGAGAAATAAGACAGCCAAGCAAGCAAGAAGTCGGGGGTGTGGGAAGTGGTTTGTACCCTACCTTCTTAATTGTTTGAAGTTACCGATTGCTTTTCGCAATAACGTTCTTTGCACATCAGAAAGGTGTCAGCAGCTCACCATGCACGCAATGAGCTTTGGTAGGGTCAAAAAGCCATAAATGTCAGAGAGGGAGTAATGAATGACCGTCCGAGAGTAGAAAACACACAGCGAGACTGCGAATGATCTTTTCTCGCAAAAAGGGTCATTTCGAAGGATTTTTTGTTGTTGTTGTTGTTGCAGTTATTGTTTGTATGACATAAGTCTGTTGAGACTTTTTTTCTCCCTTGCTTTATAAAACATACTGTATAAGAAGTCATCAATAGTAACACCAATCAATCCACGCAGACGTGATACGCCAAATCAATGAAAACCAGTTCACATGTACTGCAAGATGAATGGCTGCTGGGTGGGGGTGGAGATTTCCAAATTACACTTGTTGATCAAAGCAAAAATTTCGCTGTGATGTATGCTGCTTTATACGCAAAATGCTAGCAATAACAAGTAAGATAAATAATACAGATTATGAAATGCGTTCCTTTTCAACACTGAACACGCCAGTTTGTTTGCTACTGCTAAAGCGAGCTCCTCGAAGGCATCACTATTAGCCTACTTTCTGTTTTGACTAATGATGTATACTGCCAATCTTAGCCTTTTTCAACAGGCAATGTATAATAGGACAAAGTCCTCCGTAGTACTGTTACAACGTGTGTAACAGTACCATAGAGGACTTTGTCCTAATATACATTGCCTATCTCCCACGTATTTTATTTTTCAGATATATGTATGTATAGAATGAACTTCTACTAAAAATTTTCAACAGGTTTGGTTTTCTCGTAGTAGTTCCCAACAAAATGCTCAAATTTTGTCCGAAAATGAAAAAAAAAGTAACAGAAGCTCTTGTGCGCACATTGCAGAAAATAAAATCGGAAAAATTAAAACGATGTTCAAGAATTTGATTGCTACACTATCTACCACCAACAAGTAATTGGACACCTGTGATAGCAAAAGAAAACGAAGATTATTCACCTTCAATAGTTGGTGGAGCCTTCACGAGCGGCGATTACAGCTGCGACCCTCCGGGGCATACTCTCAACAAGGCGTTGTACGACGGCTAGCGGTATTTTCTTCCACTGGGCTTGGAGAAGACAGGTCAGTTCCTTCATCGATTTCGGACGGTAGGGGCACCCCTTACATCGACGCTCCAACTCCTCCCAGAGGTGCTCGATAGGGATAAGGTCCGGGCTCTGCGCAGGCCAGTCCATTCGATTAACCCCATTGTCACCATACCAAGCCATGGTGGACCTCGCAACATGACAGGTGGCATTGCCATTCTGAAAGTAACATGGGTCCACCCGGTAAAATCTGTTCATTTGCTTTTGAAAGGGTGTCTGGTGACTTTTGTCAATATAGTGTATATGGAAAATTGAGATAACCATTATGTTAATTTGCTCACAATTACCTGTATTAAAGGGTTAATTGCCTTTAATTTTTTTTATTCTCACTCATACCATAGTTAATTGTGTATCGTCTCCCAAGGAATGAAGAAGCTAGAGGAACAATTTAAGAAGTTATCCGACCTGCAGCGGGACTGCAGGAAAGTGAGATAACCGTTATGTCCACTTGATCAGAGTTACCGGTATTAACAATGTGCATACGTTATACGCTCTACAGTACCATAATCTATGTGCAGAAAGTTTGTACCCTTTTTGGGCAAACATGTCCTTCCCAATCCACACTGCCCAAAAGAGTACAAACTCTCTGGGTTTAGATCATGATTCTGTAGATGGTATAATGTATGCAAACCCGTCTACCTAACCCAGCAAAAATACAAGTGTCGGGAAACTGCTGGCCAACAGCTGGCAGTGATGGGTTACACCTGGCTGAAATCTGCCACTCATAGCCCGGTAGCGGTCCGTTGATGCCATCGCGTTATTTTAGTAAATGTTGAGAAAAAAGAAGCCATATGTAGAGAGGCGAATTAATTTCTTAATGAAATGCCACGTCGACGAAGATATGAGATTAAGCCGTAAAATACATCAACTCCATTCCCATGAATAACAAGAAATAATTTCTGTGTAATCTTTCGTTTTATCATACACTAAACCGCTTGAAACAACAGTCCTGGAAAAACATTAAAAAGAAAAACGTTTGTCGAAAAAAAAGAATCATACGCGTGCAAAATTAATGGATTATTTGAAAAAAAAAAAAAAAAAAAAGGCGACGCTATGTTGATATAACGTACTCATCCATGGGTTGAATACACAAGACTGGAGGAATTCGCTTCTAAAAATAACGAGAAGTAAAATAAAACATCGTTCCTCTTGTAACGTACCAGGAGAGGAGACGTGACGTACCTGCCAGCAGGACGCACACGACATAAAGGCAGATAGGAATCAGAATAAAACGTCCGCGTAGCTTAATTGGTAGAGCAACTTATCGGAATGAGTGGACCCGGGTTCGAATCCTGGCGTAGACCAAAAATGACGGAGAAATTTACTTCGTTATAATGGCGCCCGAACTATCCGGATGACCCGACCGTTCAAAATCTCGCATTGGTGTGATGTTCTTTCCACACCGCGAGATAGGAAAAAATAAGCGAATCCTTTCTCCAGCACTTCGAAAAAAAAAAAAAGTAAAATAAAAAATAAGGGGGAGATGATGTAACATACCAGGAGAGGAGATGCGACGTACCTGCCAGCAGGACGCACGCGACATAAAGGCAGATAGGAATCAGAACAAATGTCCGCGTAGCTTAATTGGTAGAGCAACTTATTCCGGAATGAGTGGACCCGGGTTCGAAGCCCGGCGCGGATAAAAATGACGGAGAAATTCACTTCGTTATACTCTTTACAACAAATGTAGCTTCGGACAGTGGAAAGGAAAGATACAACGTTAAAAATGTAATAGAATGTGACATGAACGGGTAAGTATATTAATTCAACAATAGCCTTTCAAGACAACAAGGACAACACAAAACTTTGGAAAGCGTCTTTAAGTTGGTACACTCCTTCAAAATGAGTGAAGTTCCCTTAAGGTATAAAAAAAAAACTATCGTTACCTTGAAAAAATAAATTAATGAATTATATGAAACTAACATTTATGAAAAATATCTCGCAATATTGCAAAATTAAAGAGAGAAGTATTCGATTACACATTCCGCAGGAATGAGACTCGGCTTCAAGGCAACGCTCAGTCGTGTCATATCAGTCCAGTTGGTAGAGCGCGCGCGCTTCGCCCGCAGACAATCTTTTGGTTCGTTTCCAACTAGATCCAAACGGGCGTTTTTCCGGATCTGTTGAGAAAATTTCCCCAGCGCAGTGTTATAATTCCGAAGTTTCGTAAGAAGAAAAAAAAAGTAGTTGTAGCGTTGGGAAACTGCGGTTATCCTTTATTTTTTTTTATGGTTATTACTGGGAAATTTGCGGATAAGATTCGGCAAGCCATCAGTTATGTCACGTGATTGCCGTCTGCCACTGCCGGGAAACTAGCGGACCACATTAGGCTAGCCATCATTTATGGCACGTGCTTGCAGGGCCGCTGAAGGGCCACTTGTGGCAGCTACTGACTGTGATGGATAACTGGTGACCCTGCTGTAGCATATGACAACTGATAGGGGTGCCAACTGTTGGCCTGAACTGCTGGCCCTTCTGTTGGCCGCCCGGACATTTTATTGACGGTTCGGCAGTGGCAACATAGTGCTCGGCTACCAAGACTGTTTTTTCTGGGAAATAATAAGGAAATCGATACTATTTATAGCAAAGGTCTAAAGGCTGGATATATGAAGGATGACATAGACAGAATACATAGAACTGTAAGCAATCGTATGATGTTACAATAATAAAATCACCTAGTAAGACGATGAGATGCGAAGGATTCATCACATATGTCCTGGGCGACACCGCTTTCACATAATATCAAGTTGCAAGAAGAGGCAGTTTGAGAAATAAAAGGCGGGTGTGTACGCTATACCGTTAGAATATACTGACAACACGGAAAGATATACATCGGAATGACAAAGCTACCCTTGGACACTAGATGTAAAAAACACGCGCGAAGTGTCAACCAGGACATGAATAATACAGCCCTCGCCAGAGAAGTCATGCATTCATCGGCCTCTCCAGTATATGGAATAGTACAGGGTGATTTATAAAGAAGTATACAGTTTCATGGCACTATAAAACAAGAACAATGTAAGATATTTTATGTTACCTGTAACAGAATTGTAGGGGAATGTTTCAAGTTGTTTTAGAGACAGTCACAGATGTGCTGTGTGTGCACCCTTAGTCACACGACACACATCGAGCTGGTAATCCATTTCCGCCCAAACGCGAGGTAAGATATCTGAATCAAGTGCAGTGATAGTGGCTGTGATCGTTTTCAGTGATCATCTTGTATGGAACCATTTTCGGCTTCTTTCTCAAAATTCTCCAAACAGTGGGCTGTGAAATCCGCACTTCACGACTCAACTTCATCGTTGATTTTCCCGGGCTTCGTTGAATGGCGGTTCAAACACTATCGACGACTTCTTCCGATACACGCGGTCGTCCAGGACTTTTAAGTTTGCACAAACAGCCCGTAGTTTCAAATTTCTTATGACAATCGTAGATAGATTTTACGGTTGGAGGTTCTTTTCCGAATCGTGATCGAAAATGCCATTCCACAGCAGTTACAGATTCCATTTTGCAAGAACACAAAACACCCACTCCACTGCAGACGCTTCCATTTTGACTGACTACTCACGTGATACGCGCGCTATCGCCTTCGTCACTTCCCTCAGTAGCTGGATACAAACTTTATGAGTACATCTACCTAAAGGTTCGCAGTTGTGGTCCGTGTCTTCAACTGTTACTGTTTTACAGCATCTGAAAACTGTATACTTCTTTATGAATCACCCTGTATTAGAAGAATTGCCCCTTATACGAACTTTAAAGAGACTGCCATCAGAGAAACAGTCGAAATCCTATCCAGCAAACTGACATGCAGTGATATAGTCGAACTACCAATGGTTTGGCATGCTTTGTTAAAAGATGGAGACACCTCGCGGTGCACCGTATAATTGTGTGAGAAAAATTCATGTAATATGCTCGCTCGTAATGTCACCCCCCCCCTCCTGTTATTTTCAAAAATAATCTTCGTTCTTTACGTGTTCCAATTCCCTGCGTTTCTATGTCTACCATAGCCTTGAAAAAGCCTCCCAGTGGAGTGCGAACGCTTGGCGAATCTTTGTGCTGAATACACTACAAAAACAAGAAAGATGACACCAAATTTTCGGGTGTAATAAGCACGTGTTTTGAATCCGTTCTGACGCAAATTAAATTTATCAAAGCTATTCAAAGTCAATGGAACCGGTATGGAAAACAGTAGATCTGACGGAAGAAAGAAGTTTTTCGATCTGGTTTTTAATCCCTCAGATATTGCTGTAACCGGAATCGTGAGCTTACGAACTCTGGTTGCAGACTTGTGCGTTAAGAAAAACATGAATTTATATGAGAAACATTTCGCACCGGAAACGCTGTCCAACACCGCAAGCCTTTTTCAAATCGGACTCTTACAAACAAAGATAATGACAAAAATAAGATGTGCATCTTTACGTCCCCTGGTGGGAAAACCATGCATTATTTTAGGAAGAAAGTATTCTCAAAAGGGGTTTTCCATATGAGCGGTATCGATCCAAGAAGAAAAAATTAGTCGACTTTTCAGGAGCCCAGGTTTTGCTACAAATACATCAGAAGCAGAAATTAACACCTATGCCCCCTAGTGGCCAAACCATTCTTTACCAAACATTAGAAAGTATGTGAAAAATATTTTCCATCAGGTCTTGTGGGCGATAGAGGAAAAATTTTTCAAATCGGAGTTTTAGAAGCAGAAATAACGCGGAAAACGCAATTTTTGATTTCAACATCATCTGCATTCATCAGCGGCGAAACCATCAGCATCATCAGCGGCGAAATTGTACATCGTAAAAAAAAAAAAACGAAATGAAGGATCATCATGCGCATATTTCAAGCTTCCTAATGCAAAAATAATTTTTCAAATCGGACTAATAGTTGCAGAGATATCGTGGATATAGACGGACGGACGGACGGACAAACCGGTAACATAAGCACGATCTTTTTTAAAAAAAGACGTGCTAAAAAGCTACGCGGTAGTGAGTGATGTTCCTGGCCTGAAGAGTCGTGTGATTACGTATCTTTTTAGAAGTGTTTGTGTTTATTCCTCTCCTTCTTATCAGACGATGGAGCTCTCGAATCTACCGAGGTTATGTTTCTGGTGTAATTAATCTCTTTCTTCTGCAAGAAGAAACCTTTTTTAGTGATTCTTTTAAGTGACTAAAAGTGAAGAACATACGATCGTTTCTCACCCGGAGAACCAGATGGTTTGTGGAATGGCTCTTTTGTTCACAAAGTGAACTATTCTTCTTCTTATTACCTTTCAATCATTCTTCACATATTCAGAAATTAAGTTCTTCCAAGTATTTTGTTTATGTCCATTAAAAAGAAGTCATCTTTATTGCAAAGGTATGTTTTGCTCTTTTAGCACTATTCTATTTATTTGAATCAAGGCATCAGATATCTAAACAACATAAATACAGTATTGAATATGCGAGGCAACAGAAAACAACAGTATCTGACCGAAGAAAGAAGTTCTTCAATAGGGTTTTGAATCCCGAAGATATTGCTGTAAACGGAATCATCAACTTACGCCTTCTGGTTGCAGACTTAGGAGTTAAGAGAAATTTGAATTTATATGAGAAACATTTTGCTGCGCAAAGGCTCTCCAACAAAGAAAGAATTTCTCAAATCGGACTTTTAGAAGCATGAGATATGGACAAATATAAGATAGGCATCTTTGCTCCCTGACGGGAAAAACATGCATTATTTTAGGAAGAAAGTATTCTCAAAAAGTTTTTCGGTGTGAACGGTATCGCCACAAGAAAAAATTTTTTTGTCGAATTTCAGGTGCTCAGATTTTGCTGCAAATACATCAGAAGCAGAAATTAACACTTATACCCACTGGTGGCCAAACCATTTTTATCAAATACTAATAGAAATTATATGAAAATCATTTTCCATCAGGATGTGTATGCGATACAGTAAGAATTTCTCAAATCGGAGTTTTAGAAGCACAAATATCGAGAGAAAGCAATTTACCTTTGCGCCCCCTGGCGGGAAGTCAATGATGTACTTGAAAAATTTGAATTTATATGAAAAACATTTCGCATCGGAAACACTATCCGACAAAGATGGAATTTTTCAAATCGGACTCTCAGAAGTTGAGATGTTGACAAAAATAAGATATACATCTACGCCCCCTGGCGTAGAAACGGTGCGTTATTTTAAGAACATGTTCTTTAAAGGTTTGCCGTCGTGACTAGCGACGGTCCACAATCAAATTTTTTCAATCCAGATTTTAGAAGCTCAGACTTTGCTGCAAAAAATCAGAAGCGGAAATTAAAACTTACGTTCCCTGGTGGCCAAACCATTTTTTTTACCAAAAATTAGAAATTATATGCAAATGATTTCCCATCATTAGGTGTATTCGGTGCAGAAAGACTTTTTCAAATCGGAGATTTAGAAGCATAGATGTTAGGGGGAAACGCAATTTATCTATACGCCTCTTAACGCAAAATCTATGAATTACTTGAAAATTTTGAAATTATATGAAAAACATGTCACACAGGAATATCTATCCAATAAAGAAAGAATTTTTCAAATAGGACCACTAGAAGCAAAGATATTGACAAAAATATGATATATATATATATATATATCTCCGCCTTCTGGTGGAGAAACCATGCAACATTTTAAAAAGAAAATATTCCGAAAAGCTTTGTCGATGTCAGTGGTATCGGTCTACGAACGAATTTTTTCAATCGAGATTTTAGAAGCTCAGATTTTATGGCAAATGCATCAGAAGCAAAAATTAACACTTATGCCCCCTGGTGGCCGAAGTATTCTTTACCAAAAATGAGACATTACATGCAAAAGATTTTCCATCGGGAGCTGTAGAAGCTGAAGAAAAAAAAATTCAAATCGGAGTTTCAGAAGATAAAATATCGTGGGAAATGTAATTTACTTTATGCCTCCTAGCGGAAAAATTAGGTGTAAATTGAAAAGTAACTAACGTAAAATAGTCTTCGACATAAAAGGAATCGGATGTTTAGAAGCAAATACTGTATATGGAATAAAATGTATTTTGAATTCGATATGATCTGCATTTACGCCCTCTAGCGGCGAAACTGTACATCGTTAAAAAACACGAACGAATGGATCGTCATTCGCATATTTCAAGCTTCCCAATGCCAAAAGAATTTTTTAAATCGGACTAATAGTTACAAAGATATGGTGTCTGTGGACGGACGGATAAACCGATAACATAAGCACGATCTTTTTTTTACACATGACGTGCTAATAAACGGCTTTAATGCTCTGTATGCGTTTCATGAGTATTTACCGTTATGTTCATTTGCTCTTAGTTACCGGTATTAAAGGGTATGCTGTCTTTAATTTTTGATTCTCCGTCGAATAAATTGGCTCGGTGAACTTGTTCCCTAACCTGGATGTAATGTGTGGGTGGTCGAATTAAAAGCCTTATATACACTTCCCTACAACGCCATCTATCAATCAATCACCCTTTGGCTGATGATTAAAGGGCTTTTAAAGCTGATTGCCCGAGCTGAAGTTCATTAGTGACCATTGAGAGCGACTGAGCAACTCCATCCTTTAAAAAGAACGTTAGCGAGATGAAAGTAAAACTTCGTAGCGACCGCAATCTCATCTGTAATGAAGCGTGCCTTCCAGCAAACACGAGAAAAACTGCTTTTTATGTTTAAGCGGGGATTTCAGGAACTTTGACCCGACAAAAGAGGATTTTGAAAAGAAGCCTTCTCTAATGGAGAACCCGTCATTTAACTTTATGTATCTGAACACTGTGGCTAATTTTGAAAACCTTTTGGTGTATGCACTAAGAAAACACTGAATTTTATCCTGTAATTTGCATGCTCGTTTGAAAGCAAATGGAATTATTCTGGAAAAGTATAAAAGCTAGATAATTTCGTCAGGGCACTTATTACGAGCACAAATTCATACTTTGGGTTTCACGAAAGAAAAATTCTTTGCAACCGTGCGATCTTTTCACGTGGCTTTGTAGTGCAAAATAAAAGTGATATAAAAGTTTAATTTCTATCAAATTTGATATACCTCCTTTTAGCACGTCTTTTGTAAACAAGTTAGTAAAATCTTGCAATGCATTGATTATGATACGGAATTATTACTCGACTTATTACTCACGTTATGAGGATAATGCTTGTGGAATAAATCTCGCTCCAGTGCCCTGACCTTTAACCCCATTTTGATGACATTAAACGAAATTGGTTCAGTATACCTCCGGAACGATTCTGTCACAGTAGAAGCATTTTTACTCAAGTTATGAGGATGATGGCAGTGGAATAAATCCCTCTCCTGTGCCCTAACCTTTGACCCATTTTGATTATATTAAACAGAACCAGTTCAGTATACCTCCGAAACAACATTATAACGTTTTGTCGCAATAGAAGCATTCTTAGTCAAATTATGGGGATAATGGCTGTGGAATAAATCTCGCTCCTGTGCTCTGACCTTTGACTCCATTTCGATGATATTCAACAGAATCAGTTCAGTATACCTCCGGAACAACATTATAATGTTTTGTCGCAATAGAAGCATTCTTAGTCAAATTATGGAAATAATGGCTGTGGAATAAATCTCGCTCCTGTGCCCTGACCTTTGACCCCATTTCGATGATATTCAACAGAACCAGTTCGGTATACCTCCGCAACAACATTATAACATTTTGTCGCAATAGAAGCATTCTTAGTCAAATTATGGGGATAATGGCTGTGGAATAAATCTCGCTCCTTTGCTCTGACCTTTGACTCCATTTCGATGATATTCAACAGAATCAGTTCAGTATACCTCCGGAACAACATTATAATGTTTTGTCGCAATAGAAGCATTCTTAGTCAAATTATGGAAATAATGGCTGTGGAATAAATCTCGCTCCTGTGCTCTGACCTTTGACCCCATTTCGATGATATTCAACAGAATCAGTTCTGTATACCTCCGGAACAACATTATAATGTTTTGTCGCAATAGAAGCATTCTTAGTCAAATATTGGAAATAATGGCTGTGGAATAAATCTCGCTCCTGTGCCCTGACCTTTGACCCCATTTCGATGATATTCAACAGAACCAGTTCAGTGTACCTCCGAAACAACATTATAACGTTTTGTCGCAATAGAAGCATTCTTAGTCAAATTATGGGGATAATGGCTGTGGAATAAATCTCGCTCCTGTGCTCTGACCTTTGACTCCATTTCGATGATATTCAACAGAATCAGTTCAGTATACTTCCGAAACAACATTATAACGTTTTGTCGCAATAGAAGCATTCTCAGTCAAATTATGGGGATAATGGCTGTGGAATAAATCTCGCTCCTGTGCCCTGACCTTTGACCCCATTTCGATTATATTCAACAGAACCAGTTCAGTATACCTCCAGAAAAACATACTTAAGTTGTGTCGCAATAGAAGCATTCTCAGTCAAATTATGGGGATAATGGCTGTGGAATAAATCTCGCTCCTGTGCCCTGACCTTTGACCCCATTTCGATTATATTCAACAGAACCAGTTCAGTATACCTCCAGAAAAACATACTTAAGTTGTGTCGCAATAGAAGAATATGTACGGACGTTGTGACGCATAAGGGCGATGGAATTTATCCCGCTACTATGTCCTGACCTTTGACCCCATTTATCCCATTTTCAATAGGTTTCCTCCCCAGGTTGTCCTTTACGACATACTAAAAATTCATCGAAATCGATCCATTTTGTACGCAAGCTATCATGCGGACAGACAGACAAACGGACAAAGCTGGAGCATATACGCTTTTTCAACCTACGGTTGGAAAGCGTAAAAAAGGTAATCTTTATGTGTAGGGTTTGTCCGTCCGTCTGTCCGCCTATAGACACCATTTCTGGCCAATTATTAGTCCGATATGAAAATTTATTTTTGCATTGGGAAGCTTGTAATATGAGAAAGCTGATCCTTTATTTTGTTTTCCCGTACGATGTACAATTTTGCCGCTAGAGGGCGTAAATGCAGGTAATATCGATTTCAAAAAACATTTTGTTCCATATATCTGCTTCTAAACATCCAATTGAAAATAATATTTTACCTTTCGATTCCATCTATGTGGAAGAGTATTTAAGGTATAGTGACTTTTTCAAGTTACGCATAGATTTTTCGTTATGGGGCGTCAAAGTAAATTGCGTTTTCTTGGACATCACTACTTCTTAAACTCCGATTTTTAAAAAATTGCTCTTCAGCGGATACAGCTCCTAATGGGAAATATTGTGCATATAATTTCTAAATTTTGGTAATGAACGGTTTGGCCAGCAGGGGGCGTAAGTGCACATTTCTCCATCAGATGCAATTGCCACAAAACCTGAGCTTCTAAAATCTCGATCGGAAAAATTCGTTCGTCGACCGATGCCACTCACGTCGATAAACCTTTTTGAAATATTTTCTTCTTAAAATAATGCATGGTTCCTCCGCCAGAGGGAGTAGACGTATATCATATTTTTTTAATACCTCTACTTCCAAGAGTCCGATTTGAAAAATTTTATTCTTTGTTTGGATAGCGTTTCCGGTGCGAAATGTTTTTCATATAATTAAAAAATTTTCAAGTAGCTCATAGACTTTCCGCTAGGAGCGGTTAAGGTAAATTGCCTTTGCCCGATATTTCTGCTTCTAAAACTCCGACTTGAAACATTCTTCCTGTATCGCATACAGCTCCTGATAAGAAACGCTTTTTATACACTGTGTGGCCACTTTATTATGACCACCTCACAGTTTTAAGCAAATGAGCTATGGCTGCACGCTGTTGCCGCCAGAGGGCGAGGCTAGTATAAAAGGGAAAGCTTAGTGCTTGCGACAGCAGTAGAAGTGATTTTTGGGTGACGAGATGGGTAAAAAATGCGATTTGACGGACTTTCAACGTGGGATGATCGTTGTAGCTCAGAACCATGGAGGGAGTATCACCGAAGCCGCCGCATTCGTGAAATGTTCCAGAGCAGCTGTTGTTAAAGTGTTTTAAAGACTGGACTGTCAGCCAAAAAACTGGGTCTCTACGTGCAACGTGTGGTCGCCATCGACTAGTGACTGCTCGGGCGGAACGGAGAGTGTCCAGACTGGTAACAGACAAAGGGCAACAGTGCAGCAAATTACAGACCATCTTAATCAAGGATCCCCTCAAATGATCTCTGCACGAACTGTTCGGCGTACACTGCATCAGATGGGATATGGCAGACGAAAGCCTGTTCGAACACCTTTGCTGTCTGCTGTTAAAAAGAGAAAACCTCTCCAGTTCACAGAGGAGCACAAAGATTGGACAGTCGATAATAATTGGAAAAAATTATATGGTCCGATGAATCACGTTTTCAATTGCACCATGCCGATGGCCGAGTGATAATTTGGCGGAAACAGCACGAAAGCATGGACCCCAAATGCATTGCTAGAACCCTTCAAGCTGGTGGAGGCAACGTTATGGTATGAGGAATGTTTTTCTGTCATGCTTTGGGCCCTTTAATATTCGTCTTGATCAACGTCTGACTGGCACATCATATTTAAACATCGTTGAGGACCAAGTGCATCCTGTCATGTTGATGGCTTACCCCAATGGCGATGGCTACTTTCAACAAGATAATGCGTTCTGCCATAGTGCTCGTATTGTACAGGATTGGTTTCAGGAACATGCCAGTAAGTTTATTTTGCATAGGTAGCCCCCACAGTCTCCAGATCTCAACCCCATTGAGAATTTATGGGATGAAGTTGAACGAGCCATCAAACAGCTGAATCCACAACCCTACAATTTCACACTCCTGGAAAGTGCTATTCATCAAGCATGGTCTCAGATTCCACAAACCACCTATCAACATCTCGTGGAGTCCATGCCACGAAGAATCGACGCAGTATTAAAGGCAAAAGGGGGCTCAACGAAGTACTGAGGGGGTTGTCATAATAAAGTGGCCACTCAATGTATAATTTCTAATATTTTGTAAAGAATGGTTTGGCCACCAATGGGCATAAGTGTTAATTTCTGCTTCTGATGTACTTGCAACTAAATCCGAGCTCCTGAAAACACGACTGAAAATATTCTTGCATGGACTGATAACGCTCACATCGAAAAAACCTATTGAGGATACTTTCTGCTGAAATTAATGCATGCTCCTCCCGCCAGGAGTCGTAGATGCATATCTTATATTTGTCGATATCTCTGCTTCTAACAGTCCTATTTGAAAAATTCTTTCTTTGTTCGAGAGCGTTTCCGCTGCAAAATGTTTTTCATGCGACTTCAAATTTTTCTTAAAGCAACCACACGGCGTAAGTTCACGATTTCGTTTACGGCAATATCAGCGGGATTAATAACCGGATTGGAAAACGTCTTTTTTAAGTCATATACTAATATTTTTCATACCGGTTACATTGACTTTTATTAGTTTTGATACATTTAATTCGCGTCAGAACGGATTCAAAATATGTGCACCGCCCCGTGCCACAGTGGTCTAAGGGATGGCTTCTGATCATTCGTCCGAAACGGGTCCGGGTTCGAATCCCGGTGAGGCATGGATGTTGTGTTTGTGTTGCGGCACTGGATCTCTCTCCCTTCCCTTGAACCAGTGACCCTAAATTAGGGATGTGCGATTGTTCATAGCCCACTGAGTTGCTCACGGTGGTCGTTAAACCTCCAATGAAACAAAAATATATCGTGCGGAAGGGGTCCAGGTTCAAATCCCTGTGAGGCATGGATGTTGTGTTTGTTTTGTGGCGCTGGCTCTCTCCCTTCCCTGTTACCAGTGACCCAAAATTAGGGACGAGCGACTGCTTATAGTAGCCCATTGAGTTGCTCAAGGTGGTCGCTAAACTCCAACCAAAAAAAAAAAAAAAAAAAAGATGTGCTCGTTGCTCCCGAAAATGCTTTGTCATATTTCTTGTTACAAGTGTGTTTGACTTTCCTTATGTATTAACTGGAGTTGTTTAAATATGTTTTAATTGCCTGCCCCCCCCCCCCCCCGCAGAAATACTTAAGTCCTCTCTAAGCTCGAAATGCACGACCGTTTGTTAAAATTGCAACACCATGAAGAACTGCTTGAATTAATTAGAAACTTACAGGATATATATACACTGAAGAGCAATTGAATTAGAGATACCTGTCTAGTAACGTGTAGCACCAACTTTTGTCCTGATGACGGCGGCGTTTCGTCTCGGCATTGGCTTAACAAGACACCGCAAGCGTTGGGAAGCCATACGGATCCACGACCACTGAACAAGCTCCCACAGTTCACGAAGATTTCATTGAGGGGGGTCAGAGCCTCGAACATCTCTCTCGATGACATCCCAGATGTGCTCGATGGGATTGAGGTCAGGTGACCTAGCTGGCCAAATAAGAGAGGCCACGTCGGTGGAGTGTTCATCCAACCATTCGGATACAATTCGGGAGCGATGGCACGGGGCATTGTCTTGTAGTAAGATGAGGTCCACAGTGGGATGTTGAAGATGCACAAACGGGAGCAAATGGTCCTTCAGGATATCCCGGTAACGTTGACCTGTGAGGGACGATGTCACATGTACCAGGGGTCCCATTTCAGTCCGCGTAAACACTTCCCAGACGAGAATGCCACCCCCACCAGCTTGAAGAGTACCCTGCCGGCAAGAAGGATCCATCGCTTCATGTGGTTTGCGCCGTACTCGTATGCTACTATCCGCATGTTCCAACGTGAATCTCGACTCATCAGTCCAGGCAACATTTTTCCACATGTCTGGGGTCCAGTGGCGATGTTCCCGCGCCCATGCTAATCTTTGCACCCTGTGATGTGCGGCCAGCAGCGGTACCCTCGTGGGACGATGGCTTCTGTACCCCATAGAGAGGAGATGGTTCTGGATGGTGTAGCTGCGTACACATTTTTGTACACCATCGTTAAATTACAGAGTGATTTCTTGCACTGTGGCCCGTCTATCCGCTGTTACAATGCGAGCTAGCCGACGATGAGGCCGCTCATCCACCACATGTCGTCCACGGCAGTTGGCCCTTGCAGAAATGGTTTTACCGGATTCGATGTACTCACGGTGCCCCCGTAACACAGTTGCTCGTGGAAATGCCTGTGCCTGCACGACTTTCGAGATGGAGTGACCCATTCGTCGGGCCCCGACAATTTGCCCACGATCAAATGCGCTTAGATCATTCTTCTTACCCATACTGCGTCTGACTTTTACTGATTCCTGTCGCATCACTCCTTATATTGTCGGACAGCTGCATACGTCATGTCGTTTCTGTTTACAGGGTCGTCCACAGCGCCACATTTGCATAACGCCAGCTGTCTCTAATTCAATTGCTCTTCAGTGTATACAAAAGATTGATCAAGTTACTTCACCAATAGAATTTATTACATCTGGGGTGCCCCAAGGTTCTATTCTGGTCCCTGTACTGTTCGATATATATATTAACGATGTTTTTGATATCTTATTTAACACTACTATAACAGTATGTGTAGATATTACTACATTGCTATTTTCTGGTTATGATATACATGAAATTGTAACACATGCTACTGATAAACTTGGCATCTGTTTAAAGTGGCTCTCTGTAAATGATCTTGTAATTAATACTAACAAATCTATGACATTGATATTCTCTACACAGGCAATTGAAATATCGTTTGTATTACTAATAAAAATTGACAACCTAATATTTGAATATTTGGACAATATTGAATATTTTGGAATTACACTTAAAAATATTTTTGAAGTATGATTCCAAGACGATTGGGATTTACGTACCATATCAACTTTTCACCAGCTGTACCGATTTTTCTCAGGAAATATTTCCTGTGTCGTTTATTCAACAGATTCCAAAACTTCATATTTCCTGTGTCGTTTATTCAACATATTTCAAAACTTCTTATTTCCTGTGTCGTTTATTCAACATATTCCCAAACTTCATATTTCCTGTGTCGTTTATTCAACAGATTCCAAAACTTCATATTTCCTGTGTCGTTTATTCAACAGATTCCAAAACTTCATATTTCCTATGTCGTTTATTCAACAGATTCCAAAACTTCATATTTCCTGTGTCGTTTATTCAACAGATTCCAAACCTTCATATTTCCTGTGACGTTTATTCTACAGATTCCAAAACTTCATATTTCCTGTGTCGTTTATTCAACAGATTCCAAATCTACATATATCCTATGTCGCTTATTCAACAGATTCCAAACCTTCATATTTCCTGTGTCGTTTATTCAACAGATTCCAAAACTTCATATTTCCTGTGTCGTTTATTCAACAGATTCCAAACCTTCATATTTCCTGTGTCGTTTATTCAACAGATTCCAAATCTACATATATCCTATGTCGTTTATTCAACAGATTCCAAACCTTCATATTTCCTGTGTCGTTTATTCAACAGATTCCAAAA
Organism: Macrothele yani; assembly: GCA_039090855.1. NCBI lineage: Eukaryota > Metazoa > Arthropoda > Arachnida > Araneae > Macrothelidae > Macrothele > Macrothele yani. The sequence goes on along the minus strand of CM077032.1, from coordinate 13,887,551 downwards.
CTTCATATTTCCTGTGTCGTTTATTCAACAGATTGCAATACTTCTTATTTCCTGTGTCGTTTATTCAACATATTCCAAAACTTCGTTTATTCAACAGATTTCAAAACTTCATGTCGAACATTGTTCTAGAACCCTCATCCCTGTTCCTCTGGAACAGGGATGAGGGTTCTAGGACAGGGATGAGAGTTAACGTTCTAAATATATCCCATTGCGCGTAAACAATTGGAAATGGTTTGTTGAGTTACCCCCATGTTGTTCAGCTAGTTATTTTTGCTTCTGAGACGAAACTTCATCCAGCAATGCTTGCATTTCCTCATGAGCAACCTACTGCGGGGCGTAGCTACGTTGTTGATCGCTAGCATCAAAATCATCTGCTTTAAACCGTCTAAACCAAAACTCACGCGTGCTTTTCGATACAATATTCTCCCCCAGAACTGAACAGATCGATGCACATGCTTTTGCAGCACTTTTTCCGTGATGAAATTCGTAACGAATGCAGTGTCGAATAAATGCAGTATCGCTGGCCATCTTTCACGCACCGATATGCAAGTGCGTTTGATTGTTGGGCAAACTTCTGTGTCACATTTTATACTGTGGGCCAGTTACGGTCACATGATAACAACTCGGAGGAATGTCGGATATGTAAATTAGCGGAATACGTCACACAAAACACGCTTTAAAACTTTTTTTTTGATTGGAGGTTTAACGACCACCGTGAGCAACTCAATGGGCTATAAGCAGTCGCCCGTCCCTAATTTAGGGTCACTGGTTTCAGGGAAGGGAGAGAGCCAGTGCCGTAAGACAAACACAACATCCATGCCTGACCGGGATTAGAGCCCGGACCCCTTACGGACGAACGATCAGAGGCCAACGCCTTAGACCACTGCGCCACCGGGGCGGCCTTTGAAACTTATTTGTACACCTAATAACTTGAGCCTTTTTTCTGGTATCATATTTATGAGTAACACTATGGATATCAATTGATACTATTCTTTATTATACCTCTTTAGTAAAAGGTTATAGGTAATTAGTTGTTTAATATTTAATATACCTTATTTTTCTAAATTATATAAAAAATTACCCCGAACCATTATTGTCTGCACCAAATTATGGTTCCGGTTTAACGTCGCTGGTGAGGATTGTATAGTATTTTTTTTATTGAATTTCTGTACCTGCGGATCATAGAAAGAAATTGTTTTTTCTGTTCCTGAATTTCATGGTTTAGCGATTACTCGAAGGATGTTTAGTTCTTTATTCACTTGAAAGTACAGAAAAGCATTTAAAAATAACAGTTACTTTTTTTCTTAATAAGAAGATCGGTTGTTTGTTTTTTTTTTCGCTATTTCTTTGAATTGCTAGATCAGCCCATGAGTGTTATTTATTTATTAGGCCTGCAACTTAATTCTCGGCCCCTAACCGCAAGCGATCATAGAACGTCGGCAAATGCAAATAGCTGTGTGAGATAATGCCTGATTGCAGCGCCATCCAACTGCTTTCCAGGCAACCGTAACCGCTCACATCTGTAGTAACAGAAGGGACGAAAGTTGACGGTGAAAGCAATGTCGTTCGAGAAGCAACATTTGAGGCACTGCCTCCTGTTCCCGTTTCAGCTTAAAAATAAAAGTGCTGCGGAAGCCCAGAAAATGATCTGTGCTGCTTTGGGTGAGGCTGCTGTGTCCTACAGTAGGTGTAAGAAGTGGTTCCAGTGGTTTAAGCAGGGAAATGTCGATCTCCGTGGTGCAGAACGTCCGGGACAGCCACAGAAAGTTGACGATGAGGAAATGGAACAACTGTTGGACGCGGATTCCTGTCACACACAGTCAGAGCTCGCCCAAGGACTCGGAGTAGCACGGCAAGCAATTGCAAAGCGCCTGCACAAGCTTGAACGGGTTCACAAAGAGGGCTGTTGAGTGCCCCAATAACTCACAGCTGCGAATAAGACCAGGCGCTACGATGTTGCTGTGTCCTTGCTCTCCAGATTCTAGAAGGATTTCTTGCACAAGATTTTGACCTGTGATGAGAAGTGAATCCTCTACGATAATCCTAAGCGGCGCAAATTGTGGGTTTATCCAAATCAGCCTACCACCAGTACCGCCAAACCGAATATCCATGCTAGGAAATTGTTGTTGTGCATATGGTGGGATCAGCGCGGTGTCATACAGTATGAGTTTCTCAAACCTGGTGAAACGATCAATGCTGAGCTTTATTGTCAGCAACTCATTCGTGTGAGTGACGCAATGGAGGCAAAAAGGCCATACACTGGCAAGGGCTGAAGGTCGGTCCTGTTGCTTCAGGATAACGCGCGTCCTCACACCGCAAAAACGAGTCTAAACACGATCACCGACCTAGGATGGGAGATTTTATCACAACAGGCGTATTCTTCAAACTTCGCCCCGTCGGATTATCACTTCTTTCGCTCCCTGCAACATCACCAGAGTGATACGCACTTCACTTCTGCCGAGGAGGTCCGCAAAAGTTACGGTAACATCATTTCGTGCTATGCGTAACGTATAAAAACATAGACCTAAGTCATTGCACGATCCAATTTCATGTAAAAATATCCTCAAGCGCTATACTGAACTATATTTATTTACATGATGTTAAAAGCTATATACAATAGATTCAAAACACAAGATCTTTCGCAGTAGCAGCTACCGCATCATCGGGTGACACATAGCATATGGACCAGAGTTCTTAAATAGTTTTAATATGATGGTATTGAAGAAACTATAAAGCGCCGCCTGATGGTACAGTAATGATATGATCATCATCATCATCATCATTGTCAACCATTATCAATCCACTGCTGGACGAAGGTCACCCCAAGTTTCCTCCACAACGGTCTGTCTTGTGCCAGTCTCCTCCATGTCACTCCCGCATATTTACGAATTTCATCCACCCATCTCCCATGTGGTCTTTTTCTGGGTCTTTTCCTGTCCCTTGGAATCCAATCTAAAATTTCGGCTGTCCATCTATGGTCTGTCCTTCTGGCAGTATGTCCAGCCCATTGCCATTTCAGGGATTTAACTCTGATCATGATGTCTTCCACTCTCGTCATTTTTCGGATCCACGAGTTCCTCTTCTTATCTTTCCTGGTTATACCAAGCATGCACCTCTCCATGCTGCTTTGAGTTGTCTGCAGCCTTTGTATGTCTCTTTTAGTTAAGGTCCACGTTTCTGCACCATACGTAAGCACTGGAAGGATGCATTGATCAAACACTTTTCTTTTAAGACATAATGGCATATTGCTCTTGAAAATTATGCTGTTTCTTCCAAAAGCTCTCCAGGCAAGTTTTGTACGCCGATTAATTTCTTTATCAATGTGACCCTCACTTGATATCTGCTGTCCAAGATAAACGTACGTGTCTGTTATCTCCAGCTTTTCTCCATCAATCGATAAATCTTCATTTCTTGTAAAAGCATTGTTACATCACTTTTGTCTTCTGAAAGTTCATTTTTAATCCCACTTCTTTACTCTTGTCAGCAAGTTCCTGGATCATACTCTGCAGCTCTGATGGGGCAGTTGCAAAAATGACTACGTCATCAGCAAAACGAAGGTGGGTTAGATAATCTCCATTAATCTTTATCCCTTTGTTTTCCCAGTTCAGTGATTGAAAGACATTTTCCAATGTGGCATTAAAGAGCTTCGGAGATATGGTGTCACCTTGTCTCACTCCCTTTCCAATTTTTATGTGTGTTGTATTTTCAAACAGCCGAATCTTTGCACTTGCATTTTCATAGATGTTATTAATAATATTAATGTATGCATCTTCAATACCGCAGAATTTCAGAGCCGTGGTAACTGCTGATGGTTTCACCGAATCAAAGGCTTTTTCATAATCGATAAAAGCCATGCACAATGGAAGTTCATATTCCCTCGCTCTTTCAATTAGTTCTCTCAGCACGTGGATATGATCTATTGTGCTGTAGCCACTCCTGAATCCAGCTTGTTCTCTCGGTTGAGCCATGTCCAGTGTTACCTTCAAGCGGTGTGAAAGAACTTTAGTGAAGATTTTATAAACCACTGATAGGAGGCTGATAGGTCTGTAGTTCCTGAGATCCTCAATGTCACCTTTTTTATGTAGCAGGATCATTGTAGCATTGTTCCAATCCTCAGGAATCTTCCTTTCATTAAGGCATCGAGTGAAAATTTATGCCGTACTATATTCCTCGGGCTTGGAAGAACTTGTTAAATGGACTACTATAACCTTTATAATAACCTTTATAATAACTATTATATAGCATTTAACCTCATGTAAATAAATATTGTTCAGTATAGCACTTGAGGATATTTTTATATGAAATTGGATAATGCAATGACTTAGGTCTATGTTTTTATAGGTCCGCACAAGTATTGATGACTTTATCAAATCGAAACAGCCCTCTTTTTTCCGCAGTGGCATTCGGCAGCTCCCTGACCGATGGCTCAAATGTATCCAACACGACGGGGATTATTTCCCTGATTAGGTACGTATTCGATTTGCTATAATTTGCTGTCAACGTGTCGTGCCTGTGGCCGAGAATTAAGTTGCACACCTGATAGTTAAAATATAGTATATAAAAATACTTAAAAAGGACATTTTTTTACAAATAAAATAATCGCTTTTTTTATCTGTTTTTTTTTTTTTTTTTTGGACTGCTAGGTCAGCCCATGAGTCGGGGCCTTGTGCGAAATTACGGCTGGCGATCAGCCTCGCTGGTACGGATTATATGGCATTTTGTTTCTTGAATTTTAATGCTTGAGAATTATGGGAAGAAATTGTTTTTCACCGTGGTGTGCGGATTATGCGAAGAAAAATAAAGTAGTACAAATAAATGAATTCCATCTGTAAAAGCTAGGTGGGTTTGCTGAAGTTTGTAGTTCTAAAAATTAGATCGGGTTCAAAAAAGTCGGAAAGCTCTGCTATCGGAACTTAATTATCTGGGCGGCAATTTTGTACAAATACTGGAAATTTCGAACAACAAATGTTAGTCGCAGCTGCTTTGTTATCGTTACGTTTTTCTACACCGACGCAGTTCTGCACGGGCTATTAAGATTTCCCTTTTTCGAAGATAAATTTTCCTTTTGAGACATCCGTTGTCTCATATTGAAGACAGCAGCTAAAGCAAAGATGCGTCACACACAAATGGAAATTTCCGTCTAAAGCCGTTCGGTTCAGCTGCATATGACAAGCATGAAATTTCCTGACAGTTTAGATTTCAAGACGTTTCGACATCGGAGACATCTATGAGTGTTCACTCTCCTCCTCATTGCGATTCGTGTGCGTGACTGAGACGAGAAGGGATCCTGAAATCATTCTTTGTCTTTTTCTACTGTTTGCCATTGTTTGAATGCATTTTATGGCCCGGGGAAAACGCTTTCGCCCCATAAAGTCTGCTTACTGTTTTCAAAATGGAAGCGCTAGGGGCATTATTCCGGCCTGTATCCCAAGGTTTGTGAGCTCACAACATCATTAAAGCAACTACGCTTTAAGGGCAAAGTATCAAAACTATAGAAATGCCTTTCTTTTAAGCACGTGTATCATGAGCTTAAGCGCGTACAAAGTATCTCGTCGGCCGCAATTAAAGATTTAACTATAAATATAACTTACACTCTGATATTCTACACACTATTTCCTTAGCTTCTGTTAAAACACCTCCTACAGAGAAAAAATTCTTTGCTTGGAGAACACTGAGCAGATACATACATCTCGTCCGCCCGTGGCTGCTTGAATCTGTACATGAGACTGACGAAGAAAAAAGTTGATACATACATCGTCCGCCATGAGGGGGTTGAGTCTATACATGAGACTGATGAAAAAAAAGTTGAGTCTACACATCGTCCACCAATGGCGGTTTGAGTCTATACATGAGACTGACGAAGAAAAAGTTGAGTCTGTACATCGTCCGCCCATGAAGGGTTGAGCCTATACATGAGATTGACGAAGAAAAAGTTTAGTCTACACATCGTCCGCCCATGGCGGGTTGAGTCTATACATGAGACTGACGAAGAAAAAGTTGAGTCTGTACATCGTCCGCCCATGAAGGGTTGAGCCTATACATGAGACTGACGAAGAAAAAGTTGAGTCGATACATCGTCTGCCCATGGCTGGTTGAGTCTATACGGCGGCGGCTGAAAACAATTTTTTGGTTGCGATGTGTTTCTGGAACGTGGAAAGAGCGATGTATTTATTTATTTACTGACGAGACGTATTTGGAGGATTTTCATCTCTACATCTGACTGACGAAGAAAAAGTTGAGTCTACACATCGTCCGCCCATGGCTGGTTGAGTCTATACATCAGACTGACGAAGAAAACGTTGAGTCTACACACCGTCCGCCCATGGCTCGTTGAGTCTATAATCAGACTGACGAAGAAAAGGTTGAGTCTACACATCGTCCGCCCATGGCTGGTTGACTCTATACATCAGACTGGCGAAGAAAACGTTGAGTCTACACACCGTCCGCCCATGGCTGGTTGAGTCTATAATCAGACTGACGAAGAAAAAGTTTAGTCTACACATCGTCCGCCCATGGCTGGTTGAGTCTTTACATCAGACTGACGAAGAAAACGTTGAGTCTACACACCGTCCGCCCATGGCTGGTTGAGTTTATAATCAGACTGACGAAGAAAAAGTTGAGTCTACACATCGTCCGCCCATGGCGGGTTGAGTCTACACATCGTACGCCCATGGCGGGTTGAGTCTACACATCGTACGCCCATGGCGGGTTGAGTCTACACATCGTCCGCCCATGGAGGGTTGAGTCTGTACATGAGACTGACGAAGAAAAAGAAATACAGTTAGGCTCGTTTCTGATTGAGCCGTCAGTTTGGAACGTAGAACTACGACTTGCAGATCGGAGAATTGAAATGAGCTAGTCGAGTATGGTTTCAAAGCGTTTATTTAATTTGTTATAGCCAGCACAGGTCTATGATATGAAAAGTAGCTTACATAATTTTTACAAATAATGCTGGATACAAATCTTCTTGTTTTTCTTGGTTACTCAGTCCAAGGACTGGTTGTTCAGTAGATGTACTCGGTCCCTCCATCCTTCTCTATTCTCCGCCGTCCTCTTCAAGTCATAGTATGTCCTAGTATTAGTGTCTTGGAGCAACTGTGCCACAAACCTATTCCTTGGATTTACCTTCTTCTTGGTTACTCAGTCCAAGGACTGGTTGTTCAGTAGATGTACTCTGTCTCTCCATCCTTCTGTATTCTCCGCCATTCTCTTCAAGTCATAGTATGTCCTAGTATTAGTGTCTTGGAGTAACTGTGCCACAAAGCAATTCCTTGGATTTACCTTCTTCTTGGTTACTCAGTCCAAGGACTGGTTGTTCAGTAGATGTACTCTGTCTCTCCATTTGTCTCTATTCTCCGCCTCTCACTTCAAGTCATAGTATGTCTTAATATTAGTGTCTTGGAATAGCTGTGCCATAAAACAATTCCTTGGATTTACCTTCTTCTTGGTTACTCAGTCCAAGGACTGGTTGTTCAGTAGATGTACTCTGTCTCTCCATCCTTCTGTCTTGTCTTCAAGTCATAGTATGTCCTAGTATTAGTGTCTTGGAGTAACTGCCATAAAACAATTCCTTGGATTTACCTTCTTCTTGGTTACTCAGTCCAAGGACTGGTTGTTCAGTAGATGTACTCTGTCTCTCCATCCTTCTCTATTCTCCGCCATTCTCTTCAAGTCATAGCATGTCCTAGTATTAGTGTCTTGGAGTAGCTGTGCCACAAAACAATTCCTTGGATTTACCTTCTCGGTTACTCAGTCAAAGAACTGGTTGTTCAGTAGACGTACTCTGTCTCTCCATCCTTCTCTATTCTTCGCCATTCTCTTCAAGTCCTAGTATGTTCTAGTATTAGTGTCGTGGAGTAATTGTACCACAAACCCATTCTTTGGCCGTCCTCTTCCTCACTTGCCTTGAATTTTCCCTTCTAAAACTTTCAGAATCTGGTCACCATGGCACAATGTGTGTCCTATTCATAACATTCTTCTTGTGTTTAACCTGCTGACCAGATTCCCGGATTCCCCCATTCTCTCCAGGACCTCCTCATTAGTCTTTCTATCGATCCAACTTATTCTCTCCATTCTTCTGTAATTCCACATCTCAAATGCCTCCAGCCTTTTCATTTCCCTCTTGGTCAATGTTCATGTCTCAGAGCTGTACAGAGCTACTGGCCAAACATATGCCTTTAATATTATCTTCATCAGTTTTAGATCTATATTTTTGGGTACGAGTATTTCTTGATTCTCTCTAAAAGCCGTTTTTGCCATCTCCAGTCTCATTCTAATTTCCTTTTCACATCTCGCATCTTCAGTAAAAATTTAACCCAAATAGCGAAATGATTTAACTTGTTCGATGCTTTGTCCTTCCATTTTAAAGGAAATCCTGTTCAGGAATCTTTCGTATTACAATTAGTTTTGTTTTATTTTTATTTATCTTCATCCCATAGATATGTGCATTTTTGTGTATTTTTGATATTATGCGCTGTAATGATTTGGCTGATGCTGAAAATATAGTATGGTCATCAGCAAACTGAATGGCCTTAAATCTCTCTTTATTGACCCAAACTCCTTTACTATCTCTCCCCAAGTCACTGTCCATCATAACACCGGCATAAATATAAAAAAGGCCAGGTGACAACAAACATGGATACATTGAGAACACAGAGCAGAGTTCCAGATGGTCCGGGTACGGATTCGATAACTGTGTTGGAATTTCTGTTTGGCAGCGGCTGCTTTCAGGCGTTCTCGATACTCCCTAGTTCGTTCTGCTGCAGTCTTCTTAGGCTTCTTACATTCCTCATCACTTGCTCTTGCCTGTCGTTTTGATTTTCACCACTTTTGCTTGCGTTCATTCTGCGAATTCTGGGGCATTGTCGAAAATGTTAACCCGTTCACACGAAAACATTTTTTTTTATTTTATTTTAAACCACTACGATATGTTATTTACGTATTTGAATAAACCTCGTCGAGAGCTTTAAAACAATACCACGCACAGTCCTTTTGCACTCACTGTTGTCCAGATAAAGTGCAATATTTTCAAAAGTGTTCACCAGTTCACAAGAAAACCAATTATTAAAATATTCAGTTCAAACCACTGCGAAATGTTCTTCGTATATTTGAATAGATCTCGTCGAGAGCTTTAAAACGGTACCACGCACAGTCCTTTTGCACTCACTGATGTGCAGACAAAGTGCAATATTTTCAAAAGTGTTCACCAGTTCACAAGGAAACCAATTTTTAAAATGTTCACTTCAAACCACTGCGAAATTTTCTTCATATATTTGAATAGATCTCGTCGAGAGCTTTGAAACGGTACCACGCACAGTCCTTTTGCACTCACTAATGTGCAGACAAAGTGCAATATTTTCAAAAGTGTTCACCAGTTCACAAGGAAACCAATTTTTAAAATGTTCACTTCAAACCACTGCGAAATGTTCTTCGTATATTTGAATAGATCTCGTCGAGAGCTTTGAAACGGTACCACGCACAGCCCTTTTGCACTCGCTGTTGTCCAGATAAAGTGCAATATTTTCAAAAGTGTTCACCAGTTCACAAGGAAACCAATTTTTAAAATGTTCACTTCAAACCACTGCGAAATTTTCTTCATATATTTGAATAGATCTCGTCGAGAGCTTTAAAACGGTACCACGCACAGTCCTTTTGCACTCGCTGTTGTCCAGATAAAGTGCAATATTTTCAAAAGTGTTCACCAGTTCACAAGAAAACCAATTATTAAAATATTCAGTTCAAACCACTGCGAAATGTTCTTCATATATTTGTATAGATCTCGTCGAGAGCTTTAAAACGATACCACGCACAATCGTGTTGCTCCCACGGTTGCCGAGATAGACTGGGTCAAACGCGGCGACAGTGCATCAGCTTCGCCGCGCAGAGGGAACGACGGGAGCATCGTTTGCACGATGTATTGCGCACTACGCAAATTGAACTCCATGCTGTTTACGAATATGCTACCACTATTAGTATTCGGCACGCTTTTTTAACCCTATATTGATTTCAATTGTGACTTGTTTTTGTCACAGACGGTCGACCATAAGTCGGTCCATACTATCCACGGAGTTAGACGTATGTCCGACTTCCAAATGAGCTCCCCACTCCTACACTAATCTTCCTAAAATTTATCTTTAGTATCTTTAGTTCTGCACCGATCTCGAGAATGCCGCAAACGATGACAACAACCATCCCTCCACCTCCACCTCCCCCCAAAAAAGCGAAATTCCGCGAAGAATCTCATGTATAGTCGAGTCCCGCAAAAACGATTATTCGCTCTTGGGTGTTCCTATCAAATTAATGCAGCCAGCCGGTTTGCCATTCCTCTTCTGCATACTGATAAGGGACAAAGTGCGTCCGGGGCCGACTTCAAAGAAAACCATCTACGCATTCGCGTCCCCAAACACAGGCAGTCTGCGGGAAACCCTGGAAAAACCGCAGACCAGATGGCCAACGGGACTGGGATTCAAACACGTGCCTGAAGCGTCCATCTCCCACACAGCGCGTAGCGACTTTACCAACTGCGCTTTAGCGGTGGTACTGAACACATAATTGAACAAAATACTTTCTCTTGGAGAACAATTAACACAGTTTTGTGGCACTGAACGCATAATAGAAAAAAATACTTAATCTTGGAGAACACTGAACACAATTTTGTGGTACTGAACACATAATAGAACAAAATACTTTCTCTTGGAGAACACTGAACACATAATAGAACGAAATACTTTCTCTTGGAGAACACTGAACACATAATAGAACGAAATACTTTCTCTTGGAGAACACTGAACACATAATAGAACGAAATACTTTCTCTTGGAGAACACTGAACACAATTTTGTGGTACTGAACACATAATAGAACGAAATACTTTCTCTTGGAGAACACTGAACACATAATAGAACGAAATACTTTCTCTTGGAGAAACACTGAACACAATTTTGTGGTACTGAACACATAATAGAACGAAATACTTTCTCTTGGAGGGCACTGAACACATAATAGAACGAAATACTTTCTCTTGGAGAACACTGAACACATAATAGCAAGAAATACTTTCTCTTGGAGAACACTGAACACATAATAGAACGAAATACTTTCTCTTGGAGAACACTGAACACATAATAGAACGAAATACTTTCTCTTGGAGAACACTGAACACAATTTTGTGGTACTGAACACATAATAGAACGAAATACTTTCTCTTGGAGAACACTGAACACATAATAGAACGAAATACTTTCTCTTGGAGAAACACTGAACACAATTTTGTGGTACTGAACACATAATAGAACGAAATACTTTCTCTTGGAGAACACTGAACACATAATAGAACGAAATACTTTCTCTTGGAGAAACACTGAACACAATTTTGTGGTACTGAACACATAATAGAACGAAATACTTTCTCTTGGAGAACACTGAACACATAATAGAACGAAATACTTTCTCTTGGAGAACACTGAACACAATTTTGTGGTACTGAACACATAATAGAACGAAATACTTTCTCTTGGAGAACACTGAACACATAATAGAACGAAATACTTTCTCTTGGAGAACACTGAACACAATTTTGTGGTACTGAACACATAATAGAACGAAATACTTTCTCTTGGAGAACACTGAACACATAATAGAACGAAATACTTTCTCTTGGAGAACACTGAACACAATTTTGTGGTACTGAACACATAATAGAACGAAATACTTTCTCTTGGAGAACACTGAACACATAATAGAACGAAATACTTTCTCTTGGAGAAACACTGAACACAATTTTGTGGTACTGAACACATAATAGAACGAAATACTTTCTCTTGGAGAACACTGAACACATAATAGAACGAAATACTTTCTCTTGGAGAAACACTGAACACAATTTTGTGGTACTGAACACATAATAGAACGAAATACTTTCTCTTGGAGGGCACTGAACACATAATAGAACGAAATACTTTCTCTTGGAGAACACTGAACACATAATAGCAAGAAATACTTTCTCTTGGAGAACACTGAACACAATTTTGTGGTACTGAACACATAATAGAACAAAATACTTTCTCTTGGAGAACACTGAACACAATTTTGTGGTACTGAACACATAATGGAAGGAAATACTTTCTCTTGGAGAACACTGAACACATAATAGAACGATATACTTTCTCTTGGAGAGCACTGAACACATAATAGAACGAAATACTTTCTCTTGGAGAACACTGAACACATAATAGAAAGAAATACTTTCTCTTGGAGAACACTGAACACAATTTTGTGGTACTGAACGCATAATAGAACGAAATACTTTCTCTTGGAGAACACTGAACACAATTTTGTGGTACTGAACACATAATAGAACGAAATACTTTCTCTTGGAGAACACTGAACCCATAATAGAACGAAATACTTTCTCTTGGAGAGCACTGAACACATAATAGAACGAAATACTTTCTCTTGGAGAACACTGAACACATAATAGAAAAAAATACTTTCTCTTGGAGAACACTGAACACAATTTTGTGGTACTGAACACATAATAGAACAAAATACTTTCTCTTGGAGAACACTGAACGCATAATAGAACGAAATACTTTCTCTTGGAGAACACTGAACACATAATAGAACGAAATACTTTGCATTGGAGAGCATTGAACACATTGTTGTGGTATTGAACACATGATAAAACAAGATACTTTCTCTTGGAGAACACGTAAGACATTTTATTGAATGTGATTTCGCAAAAATATTTGGACATGGTTAAAAAGTTACTTAAACTTAAAGGAGGGTTTTTACAGTAAACAAATCTTATATGATGCACCTTTAAAATATAGTAACTTAAAAAATAATGCCATTCATTATCTAATAGCAATTACAAAATATAATCTCTGGAAAAATAGAAATTCAGTGTCATTTAATTAAATATATCGAAATTCGGAGCAAAAATAATGCAATTCTCGAAGAGTTCTACAATTTTAATATAGGAAATATAGTGGAAATAAAAGTTTAAAAAAATGAGAAGCATTATAACCAATAGTTTCTAGAAAAGGTAATGATATTTTAATAAAATATTGGAATAAAATAATATTGAATAAGTCACGAATTCATAGTCAAATTTTAACATTTCGTATGTTGGAAACTGTTTGTCTTCCTGTGGCTAAATGCTATATTGCTTTCACTTTTTTTCCGTTGTTATTTGTTTTGTTTTTCCTTTTCTTTCATTTTTAAAGATTCACATCAAAACCGGGCTCTTCATAATGTTTCCTGATGGGGTGATTCTAAATAAATTGTATTAAACCTGCTCCGGATGTTTTTTTCATGAGCAACAGCAAAGATGTTTTGACAGATCTGTATGAAAGATGTGAAAGAATATTGCTATAATTTATAAGTACTTATTGTGAGACTTTATCTTTTGGATCCCCATTAACCCTTAAACCCGCTGGAACGAATTAACTAGGGGTTAACATAATACTCTCACATCAGCTCGAACTCATATTTTCGCTGTCTAAGAAGTGAGCCGAACGCGACAGGAACGAGTGAACCTGCGCATCAGAGAGCGTTGCTTTTACCATAAGTTTGTCATTCTAAATGGACATTTGGGGATATGATTGTCAATAAAACTTCCTTCCTGATTACCTTTTTAGCAAATGATGCTAGAAAAAAGGGCGCTGAACCTAAGAAAGAAGAGGAAAGATGTTTGAGTTATTTGTCTCCGCCCAGTGGCATGATATCCGTGTTCGGGGGACTACTTCTTTTGAATCATTCATTTGGTATTAGTACTGAGAATAAAGCACTATAAAGGAAACAGACTACATGCTGTAAAACTAAGAACTGTAAAAGAGCACTTACAACCAGCGATGGATTTACAGTCGATACACCTAAGTTGAAATAGAGAAAGGAATAGTTTTGCCGTAGTTTTCGTATAACCCGGTCGCTCTGAGAGCAATTATGCCTTTAATTAGGGACGAAAGGGGCAGTAGCCTTAAATTACGGACGGACGAGCTAGTGGCCTTAAACTAGGGACGAACGAATCAGTGGTCTTAAATTGGGGACGAATGAGTTAGTAGCCTTGAGTTAGGGACGGGCGAGTCAATGGCCTTAAATTGGGGACGGGCGAGTCAGTGGCCTTAAATTAGGGACGAACGATTCAGTGGCCACATATTAGGGAGGAACGAGCCAGTGGCCTTTAAATTGGGGACCAACGAGCAAATGGCTCTAAATTATGGCTGTACGACTCAGTGGCCTCAAATTAGGGACAAACAAGTTAGTGGCCTTAGATTAGGGACGGCCTTGCCAATGGTCTTAAATTAGGGACGAATGAGTCAGTGGCCTTAAATTAAAGACTTACGACTCCTTATACCCTGAGATAACTGTTGCGGATTGTTGAACATTAAAGCAAAACGTTAAAACCTCCATTTAGTACGGTGAATTAGCGACACTGTTTTTCGCTTGAAAAATCCTTTCAATTTGCATAAACCAATATACAGAAACCTTCCGAGCCTGGGTACGAAAATGCACCTTCACGCAGATCAATCATTCGTCCCCGTTCATACTCTGTCGTTTGGTAATATTGCACCCTTCGTCGTCGCAGAGGCATTATTGAATCCTGGAGAACCTTTTACAACTCGCTGTCCGCCATGCACTACTGGTGTGTAGATCAGATCACATCATATGTAGAGGATTTTAGGAAGGGAGTGTCTGAGCCCAGGTCTTAAACAACCCTCAGAAATAGAAAGCTAGGAGATTTGGGCTAGAGTGCCAGATAGGAAAGCGACACGGAAGCGAGGTGGAAAGGGGGAGGAAGATGCCCTTATTTATTACCAAGGGGCCAGTGTCCGGGGCTCGACGGCTTAACGTGCTCATCCGACGCACGGCGAATATTTAGCGGTTCGAGCATTCGTACCTTTCTGGGATCGAACCTGAGGTCCTCTCCGTGATGGTCACGAACGTTGACGACTAGGCCATCCGCGGCCCGCTACTGGTGTGTATGATCATGATCATATGTAGAGGATTTTAGGAAGGGAGTGTCTGACCCCAGGTCTTAAATAACCCTTAGAAATAAGAAGCCAGGAGATTTGGGCTAGAGTGCCCGATAGGAAAGTGACACGGAAGCGAGGTAGAAAGGGGGAGGAAGACGCCCTTATTTATTACTGGGGGCAGTACCAGGGAGCCGACGGCTTAACGTGCCCATCCGACGCAAGGCGGATATTTAGCGGTTCGAGCGTTCGTACCTGCCTGGGATCGAACCGAGGTTCTCTCCGTGACACTCACAAACGTTGCCCACTAGGACACCCATGGCCCTGACGGTGTGTTTCCTAAACAGCCCTGTCTTTATACCCCTCATTGGACTGTCCAGAGGGCGCTTCCGAGCCCAGACATGCGCAGTGACTCTGCACTTCTAATATTTTGCATGTTCTACCCTGCTCTGCATATCCTGTAAGTTTCACGTCATCACCATTATGCTGTTGCAATTTTCACAAGTGGTAGTTTATTTTGAGAAACATTTTGTTTATGTCTGTCTCAGTTCCCTCTGTAAAATAAAGACAGTGTATCTTTCTTACTTTCTTTCGGTCTTGAATTTGCATAAGAGATTAAAGAGTAATTTATTTACAGACATCGAACGCGACGGCACTGGGAATTTTTGTTTTCTGAAAACTTTATAGTATGTCACCTAAAATAAGAAGCATGCTCTGAATTTGCTAAAGTGAGGGCAATTTTTTCTTAACAGAGCTAACGTAGCTCTAGTGATAGGGATGAAAGAAATATGTTTAAATCAGAATATATAAACTGCGGGGATTTATTCAAGGATTTTAAGCTATGCATTCCTGTTATCGGGCTTTTGAGTCGGTGCAATTAGTTTAAATGGAAATGTAGTGCGTAATTCTTTTACTTTTTTGGGGAATTATCAATTTGTATTTCTCAGGGCCCTTCTCGTTGTATCGAAGATCTCTAGTAAATGCAAATTTCTCTCATTAGAAACAAGATATTCACGAAGTTTAGTTTTAAACAAAGGCTTTGGATATTGGCAGTAATAGCTGTATTTATATTCATGACGTCTTGGGCTGATGAACATCCCTGTTTTTATTTTGTTGACATTCAGTGAATAACAAATTCCTACTTTTTCTCCTCCAGGTTCTTCATTTAAATGCATCAACCGCACACGAGGTCATTTTTCTTGACTTTGAGTTTCATTTATTCGTATTGGATTGCGAGTAGCTTCCAAAGCGATTTTTCTTTGAAGATATAGCACTACACTATATATTTCGAACGCTAGCGCTGGGGAGTGGTATTGAATGGTTTTGCGCAAGCGGAACGGAGTAATGCAAAAAAGCAGCAATTTCATTTATTAAGACTGGGGTTTACGATCACGCATTGAAAAAAAATATAAAGACTCACCAACGTTTCTGGAGTACGTTCTTGAACCCTGATTTATTTTTGTGTCCGACTCAGCAAACTCTTATAGAGAGGGACAAATTATTTTTCTTGACGGCCTATTAATCTTCCCTCAATACCACAACAATCTCGGTTGCAACAGAAAAAAAAACGCTGGCATTTCCCCAAAAAAGTTTAAATGAGACACTAAATCCACTGATGGAGGGAATTGGTATCAACCTGATTTTGTTTCAATTATTTTTTTGCGAAAGAAACTTCTATCCTGTAGAAAATTGAAGCTGGCAACGCAGTAAATAACTTCTTGTCTTCTTCATTCCTTTTGCGACAGCTGCGACTTAAGTTTCTGCCCTTCTCCCAATAAGTGGAAGGCACATCTGAGACCATTATGGCGCATGCGCAATATACGAAACTCGGCTAATAATTCTTCGGTTGATCACCCAAGCAAATGTAGCGTCACATAAAATGGATACCGAGTAAACAAAAGCGTCAGTGGGAAGCTTGGTAAGTTAACTATTCTAAATCTGTTCCTCTTTGCATCCAACCACACTGAAAAAAAAAATGTTTAATTGCGCATACGGGGATCGAATGCGACTGTGATTTAACGATCTACGAGAGCAATAATTTTTAGCATCGGATTATTTCAGGATGTAGAAATTTCGGATATTCTTTTAAACTTTCAACGAACTTAAACGAATCAACTTGGGATTGGCAAAATCGGCTGAAGTCATTTCCAACGATTACATTCTAGGTCTAAGAAGTGGGATGGAACGAGTGAAACAGAGCACCAGAAAACGTGCTTTCATCTTAGCTCTGTTATTAAGTGTGGTCATTTAGAAGAAATATTCTTATAACCTTACTGGCTGATTACCTGCAAACAGCGCTATAACAATGGAGAAGAGCATAAGGAAAGAAAGGGATGTTTGATGGATTTGTTTCTACTCAGTGGCATGATGTTCGTGTCAGGGAAACTAGCCATTCCCCATCATGACTTGGGCCATGCAGCAGATAATAAAAAAATAGAAGGGAGAGCTTATAACCAATAAGGGCATAAAACCTCAGAAAAGAGAGGGATATATTTGAGTCAGTTGTATCCAGTGAAATGATGTCCGTGTCAGATGGACTAGCCCTTCCCCATCGCGCCTTGGGTCATGCAGCAGTGAATAAAGAAAAAGAAAGCACTGCTTATCACCAGTAACGCGATAAAACTTAAGAAAAGAGAGAGAGAGATGTTTGAGTCAATTGTATCCAGTGGTACGATGCCCGTGCTAGGGGGAATAGCCATTACCCATCATGCCTTGGGTCATGCAGCAGAGAATAAAGAAATAGAAAGGACTGCTTATCACCAGTAACGCGATAAAACTTAAGAAAAGAGAGATAGAGATGTTTGAGTCAATTGTATCCAGTGGTATGATGCCCGTGCTAGGGGGAATAGCCATTACCCATCGTGCCTTGGGTCATGCAGCAGAGAATAAAGAAATAGAAAGGACTGCTTTTCACCAGTAACGCGATAAAACTTAAGAAAAGCTAGAGAAGGTGTTTGAGTCAATTGTATCTAGTGGGACGATGCCCGTGCTAGGGAGAATAGCCATTACCCATCATGCCTTGGGTCATGCAGCAGAGAATAAAGAAATAGAAAGGACTGCTTATCACCAGTAACGCGATAAAACTTAAGAAAAGACAGAGAAGGTGTTTGAGTTAATTGTATCCAGTGGTATGATGCCCGTGCTAGGGGGAATAGCCATTACCCATCATGCCTTGGGTCATGCAGCAGAGAATAAAGGAACACAAGGGAACGCTTATCACCAGTGACACGATAAAACCTAAGAAAGGAGAGAGAAGATTTTTGAGTCGCTTGTTTCTACCCAGTGTCATGATGTCTGTATTAGGAGGACTAGCCCTTCCCTATCATGCCTTGTGTCATGCAGCAGAGAATAAAGAACTACAATGCACCTCTTACCATCAGTAACGAAATAAAACCTAAGAAAAAAAGAGAGAAAGTGTTTGAGTCAGTTGTATTCAGTGGTATGATGTCCGTGTCAGGGGGACAAGCCATTCCGCATCATGCCTTGGATCATGCAGGGGAGAATAAAGGAATAGAATGTGAAGCTTATCTCCAGTAACGGGATAAAACCTAAGAAAAAGAGAGAGAAGGTGTTTGAGACAGCTGTATCCAATGGTACGATGTCCGTGTCAGGGGGGACTATCCCTGCCTCATCATGCCTTGGGTCATGCAGCAGAGAATTTAGGACTAGATGGGAGCGCTTATCACCGGTAAGGGGATAAAACCTAAGAAAAGAGAGAGAAGTTGTGTGAATCACTTGTTTCTACAGAGTGGCATGATGTCCGTGTCAGGGGTAATGACCCTTCCCCTTCATGCCTCGGGTCATGGAGCAGAGAATAAAAAACTAGAAGGGAGCGCTTATCATCAGTGAGAGGATGAAACCTAAGAAAGGAGAGAGAAGATGTTTGTGTCACTTGGTTCTACCCAGTGGCATGATGTCCGTGTCAGGGGACTGTCCCTTCCCCATCATGCCTCGGGTTATGGAGCGGAGAATAAAAGACTAGAAGGGAGCGCTTGTCATCCGTGAGAGGATGAAACCTAAGAAAGGAGAGAGAAGATGTTTTTCTCACTTGTTTCTACCCAGTGGCATGATGTCCATGTCAGGTGGACTATCCCTTCCCCATCATGCCTCGGGTTATGGAGCGGAGAATAAAAGACTAGAAGGGAGCGCTTATCATCCGTGAGAGGATGAAACCTAAGAAAGGAGAGAGAAGATGTTTGTCTCACTTGTTTCTACCCAGTGGCATGATGTCCGTGTCAGGGGACTATCCCTTCCCCATCATGCCTCGGGTAATGGAGCAGAGAATAAAAGACTAGAAGGGAGCGCTTATCATCCGTGAGAGGATGAAACCTAAGAAAGGAGAGAGAAGATGTTTGTGTCACTTGGTTCTACCCCGTGGCATGATGTCCATGTCAGGGGGACTATCCCTTCCCCATCATGTCTCGGGTAATGGAGCAGAGAATAAAAGACTAGAAGGGAGCGCTTATCATCAGTGAGAGGATGAAACATAAGAAAGGAGAGAGAAGATGTTTGTCTCACTTGTTTCTACCCAGTGGCATGATGTCCATGTCAGGGGGACTATCCCTTCCCCATCATGTCTCGGGTAATGGAGCAGAGAATAAAAGACTAGAAGGGAGCGCTTATCATCCGTGAGAGGATGAAACCTAAGAAAGGAGAGAGAAGATGTTTGTCTCACTTGTTTCTACCCAGTGGCATGATGTCCATGTCAGGGGGACTATCCCTTCCCCATCATGTCTCGGGTAATGGAGCAGAGAATAAAAGACTAGAAGGGAGCGCTTATCATCCGTGAGAGGATGAAACCTAAGAAAGGAGAGAGAAGATGTTTGTCTCACTTGTTTCTACCCAGTGGCATGATGTCCATGTCAGGGGGACTATCCCTTCCCCATCATGTCTCGGGTAATGGAGCAGAGAATAAAAGACTAGAAGGGAGCGCTTATCATCAGTGAGAGGATGAAACCTAAGAAAGGAGAGAGAAGATGTTTGTCTCACTTGTTTCTACCCAGTGGCATGATGTTTATGTCAGGGGGACTATCCCTTCCCCATCATGTCTCGGGTAATGGAGCAGAGAATAAAAGACTAGAAGGGAGCGCTTATCATCCGTGAGAGGATGAAACCTAAGAAAGGAGAGAGAAGATGTTTGTGTCACTTGTTTCTACCCAGTGGCATGATGTTTATGTCAGGGGGACTATCCCTTCCCCATCATGTCTCGGGTAATGGAGCAGAGAATAAAAGACTAGAAGGGAGCGCTTATCATCCGTGAGAGGATGAAACCTAAGAAAGGAGAGAGAAGATGTTTGTCTCACTTGTTTCTACCCAGTGGCATGATGTCCATGTCAGGGGGACTATCCCTTCCCCATCATGTCTCGGGTAATGGAGCAGAGAATAAAAGACTAGAAGGGAGCGCTTATCATCCGTGAGAGGATGAAACCTAAGAAAGGAGAGAGAAGATGTTTGTCTCATTTGTTTCTACCCAGTGGCATGATGTCCATGTCAGGGGGACTATCCCTTCCCCATCATGTCTCGGGTAATGGAGCAGAGAATAAAAGACTAGAAGGGAGCGCTTATCATCCGTGAGAGGATGAAACCTAAGAAAGGAAAGAGAAGATGTTTGTCTCACTTGTTTCTACCCAGTGGCATGATGTTTATGTCAGGGGGACTATCCCTTCCCCATCATGTCTCGGGTAATGGAGCAGAGAATAAAAGACTAGAAGGGAGCGCTTATCATCCGTGAGAGGATGAAACCTAAGAAAGGAGAGAGAAGATGTTTGTCTCACTTGTTTCTACCCAGTGGCATGATGTCCATGTCAGGGGGACTATCCCTTCCCCATCATGTTTCGGGTAATGGAGCAGAGAATAAAAGACTAGAAGGGAGCGCTTATCATCCGTGAGAGGATGAAACCTAAGAAAGGAGAGAGAAGATGTTTGTCTCACTTGTTTCTACCCAGTGGCATGATGTTTATGTCAGGGGGACTATCCCTTCCCCATCATGTCTCGGGTAATGGAGCAGAGAATAAAAGACTGGAAGGGAGCGCTTATCATCAGTGAGAGGATGAAACCTAAGAAAGGAGAGAGAACATGTTTGAGTCACTTGTTTCCACCCAGTGGCATGATGTTTATGTCAGGGGGACTATCCCTTCTCCATCATGTCTCGGGTAATGGAGCAGAGAATAAAAGACTAGAAGGGAGCGCTTATCATCCGTGAGAGGATGAAACCTAAGAAAGGAGAGAGAAGATGTTTGTGTCACTTGTTTCTACCCAGTGGCATGATGTTTATGTCAGGGGGACTATCCCTTCCCCATCATGTCTCGGGTAATGGAGCAGAGAATAAAAGACTAGAAGGGAGCGCTTATCATCCGTGAGAGGATGAAACCTAAGAAAGGAGAGAGAAGATGTTTGTGTCACTTGTTTCTACCCAGTGGCATGATGTCCATGTCAGGGGGACTATCCCTTCCCCATCATGTCTCGGGTAATGGAGCAGAGAATAAAAGACTAGAAGGGAGCGCTTATCATCCGTGAGAGGATGAAACCTAAGAAAGGAGAGAGAAGATGTTTGTCTCACTTGTTTCTACCCAGTGGCATGATGTCCATGTCAGGGGGACTATCCCTTCCCCATCATGTCTCGGGTAATGGAGCAGAGAATAAAAGACTAGAAGGGAGCGCTTATCATCCGTGAGAGGATGAAACCTAAGAAAGGAGAGAGAAGATGTTTGTCTCACTTGTTTCTACCCAGTGGCATGATGTCCATGTCAGGGGGACTATCCCTTCCCCATCATGTCTCGGGTAATGGAGCAGAGAATAAAAGACTAGAAGGGAGCGCTTATCATCCGTGAGAGGATGAAACCTAAGAAAGGAGAGAGAAGATGTTTGTCTCACTTGTTTCTACCCAGTGGCATGATGTCCATGTCAGGGGGACTATCCCTTCCCCATCATGTCTCGGGTAATGGAGCAGAGAATAAAAGACTAGAAGGGAGCGCTTATCATCAGTGAGAGGATGAAACCTAAGAAAGGAGAGAGAAGATGTTTGTCTCACTTGTTTCTACCCAGTGGCATGATGTTTATGTCAGGGGGACTATCCCTTCCCCATCATGTCTCGGGTAATGGAGCAGAGAATAAAAGACTAGAAGGGAGCGCTTATCATCCGTGAGAGGATGAAACCTAAGAAAGGAGAGAGAAGATGTTTGTGTCACTTGTTTCTACCCAGTGGCATGATGTTTATGTCAGGGGGACTATCCCTTCCCCATCATGTCTCGGGTAATGGAGCAGAGAATAAAAGACTAGAAGGGAGCGCTTATCATCCGTGAGAGGATGAAACCTAAGAAAGGAGAGAGAAGATGTTTGTCTCACTTGTTTCTACCCAGTGGCATGATGTCCATGTCAGGGGGACTATCCCTTCCCCATCATGTCTCGGGTAATGGAGCAGAGAATAAAAGACTACAAGGGAGCGCTTATCATCCGTGAGAGGATGAAACCTAAGAAAGGAGAGAGAAGATGTTTGTCTCATTTGTTTCTACCCAGTGGCATGATGTCCATGTCAGGGGGACTATCCCTTCCCCATCATGTCTCGGGTAATGGAGCAGAGAATAAAAGACTAGAAGGGAGCGCTTATCATCCGTGAGAGGATGAAACCTAAGAAAGGAAAGAGAAGATGTTTGTCTCACTTGTTTCTACCCAGTGGCATGATGTTTATGTCAGGGGGACTATCCCTTCCCCATCATGTCTCGGGTAATGGAGCAGAGAATAAAAGACTAGAAGGGAGCGCTTATCATCCGTGAGAGGATGAAACCTAAGAAAGGAGAGAGAAGATGTTTGTCTCACTTGTTTCTACCCAGTGGCATGATGTCCATGTCAGGGGGACTATCCCTTCCCCATCATGTTTCGGGTAATGGAGCAGAGAATAAAAGACTAGAAGGGAGCGCTTATCATCCGTGAGAGGATGAAACCTAAGAAAGGAGAGAGAAGATGTTTGTCTCACTTGTTTCTACCCAGTGGCATGATGTTTATGTCAGGGGGACTATCCCTTCCCCATCATGTCTCGGGTAATGGAGCAGAGAATAAAAGACTGGAAGGGAGCGCTTATCATCAGTGAGAGGATGAAACCTAAGAAAGGAGAGAGAACATGTTTGAGTCACTTGTTTCCACCCAGTGGCATGATGTTTATGTCAGGGTGACTATCCCTTCTCCATCATGTCTCGGGTAATGGAGCAGAGAATAAAAGACTAGAAGGGAGCGCTTATCATCCGTGAGAGGATGAAACCTAAGAAAGGAGAGAGAAGATGTTTGTGTCACTTGTTTCTACCCAGTGGCATGATGTTTATGTCAGGGGGACTATCCCTTCCCCATCATGTCTCGGGTAATGGAGCAGAGAATAAAAGACTAGAAGGGAGCGCTTATCATCCGTGAGAGGATGAAACCTAAGAAAGGAGAGAGAAGATGTTTGTGTCACTTGTTTCTACCCAGTGGCATGATGTCCATGTCAGGGGGACTATCCCTTCCCCATCATGTCTCGGGTAATGGAGCAGAGAATAAAAGACTAGAAGGGAGCGCTTATCATCCGTGAGAGGATGAAACCTAAGAAAGGAGAGAGAAGATGTTTGTGTCACTTGTTTCTACCCAGTGGCATGATGTTTATGTCAGGGGGACTATCCCTTCCCCATCATGTCTCGGGTAATGGAGCAGAGAATAAAAGACTAGAAGGGAGCGCTTATCATCCGTGAGAGGATGAAACCTAAGAAAGGAGAGAGAAGATGTTTGTGTCACTTGTTTCTACCCAGTGGCATGATGTCCATGTCAGGGGGACTATCCCTTCCCATCATGTCTCGGGTAATGGAGCAGAGAATAAAAGACTAGAAGGGAGCGCTTATCATCCGTGAGAGGATGAAACCTAAGAAAGGAGAGAGAAGATATTTGTCTCACTTGTTTCTACCCAGTGGCATGATGTCCATGTCAGGGGGACTATCCCTTCCCCATCATGTCTCGGGTAATGGAGCAGAGAATAAAAGACTAGAAGGGAGCGCTTATCATCCGTGAGAGGATGAAACCTAAGAAAGGAGAGAGAAGATGTTTGTCTCACTTGTTTCTACCCAGTGGCATGATGTTTATGTCAGGGGGACTATCCCTTCCCCATCATGTCTCGGGTAATGGAGCAGAGAATAAAAGACTAGAAGGGAGCACTTATCATCAGTGAGAGGATGAAACCTAAGAAAGGAGAGAGAACATGTTTGAGTCACTTGTTTCCACCCAGTGGCATGATGTTTATGTCAGGGGGACTATCCCTTCTCCATCATGTCTCGGGTAATGGAGCAGAGAATAAAAGACTAGAAGGGAGCGCTTATCATCCGTGAGAGGATGAAACCTAAGAAAGGAGAGAGAAGATGTTTGTGTCACTTGTTTCTACCCAGTGGCATGATGTTTATGTCAGGGGGACTATCCCTTCCCCATCATGTCTCGGGTAATGGAGCAGAGAATAAAAGACTAGAAGGGAGCGCTTATCATCCGTGAGAGGATGAAACCTAAGAAAGGAGAGAGAAGATGTTTGTGTCACTTGTTTCTACCCAGTGGCATGATGTCCATGTCAGGGGGACTATCCCTTCCCCATCATGTCTCGGGTAATGGAGCAGAGAATAAAAGACTAGAAGGGAGCGCTTATCATCCGTGAGAGGATGAAACCTAAGAAAGGAGAGAGAAGATGTTTGTCTCACTTGTTTCTACCCAGTGGCATGATGTCCATGTCAGGGGGACTATCCCTTCCCCATCATGTCTCGGGTAATGGAGCAGAGAATAAAAGACTAGAAGGGAGCGCTTATCATCGGTGAGAGGATGAAACCTAAGAAAGGAGAGAGAACATGTTTGAGTCACTTGTTTCCACCCAGTGGCATGATGTCCGTGTCAAGGGAATACCCCTTCCCCATCAACGAACTGTAATAGGCATATCCGCGTTCGCCCGTCTACGTGATGCACCAGGAATCTTGATTCGTCAGGCCAGGCCACATTCTTCCTATTGTCCACGGCCCAATCTCGATGATCTTGGGCTCATTTCATGCTTTGTTGGCGATGACGTGCAGTGAGCATGGGTGCCCGGTTTTGTGTTCGGCTACGCAGGCGCATGCGCAGAAGGCTGCGGTAAACTGTGTGCTGTGACACATTACCCTGATCACCACTGTTGTAGCTGTAGGTGATTTGTCGCAATGTGACCCTGCGGTCTCTGTGAACACAGCGCGACAGCCCCCGTTCCCCTCTCACATCAATGAAATGCGGACGACACACAGCTGGACGACGGTTCGTCGTTTGGACATCTGCGCACCACTTTTGATTCGTACTCACTACAGCGTCACGTGAACAACCCACAAGCCCCGCCCCGTTTCCGAGATCGTAGTTCCGAGGCGCCACGCCATCTCAATTTGTCTTTTTTCAAACTGCGATAAATCGGCAGCTTTTCGCATTGTGACTCCACTAACCTAAAGACGGTCCTCGGGTCAATGCCTCGCCGAGTGGCCAGCTTTTTTCGGGCTAAATGGGGTCCTACAGCTTATTAGATAGGTGATCGTAATGTAATAGCTCACCGGTGTATGGGTTTTTTTGGGTATTGACAGTCTGGTATATTTAAAATACCCGTTACTTAGCGGTATATTTTCCAGGGAAATTCTAATTATAACGAAGTAAATTTCTCCGTCATTTTTAGCCTACGCCGGGATTCGAACCCGAGACCGCTTATTCCGGAACAAGTCGCTCTGCCAACTGAGCTACGCAGACATTTATTCTGATTCCTATCTGCCTTTATGTCATGTGCGTCCTGCTGGCAGGTACGTCACATCTCCCCCCCCCCCCCGAAAGAGGGCCGGGGGCATGGCCTACGGCTCAGCCATGACCATGAATCGTTGCAGGCAGACAACCACTGTAGAACGTGCACTTGAGAACTCCCAGTCAATCTGGTGTGTGGAATGCAACGTCACACACATTTATTTTTCGAAGCCCTGGAGAAGAGATTCTCTTATTTTTCCTTTTTCGCGGTGTGGAAATAACATCACACCAATGCGAGATTTTGAACGGTCGGGTCATCCGGATAGCTCGGGCGCCATTATAAAGAAGTAAATTTCTCCGTCATTTTTAGTCTACGCCGGGATTCGAACCCGAGGCCGCTTATTCTGGAACAAGTCGCTCTACCAACTGAACTACGCAGACATGTATTCTTTCCTATCTGCCTTTATGTCGTGTGCGTCCTGCTGGCAGGTACGTCACATAATGAAGGCAGTATAAAATGTATTTAAAAATGAAAAATAATCTAAAAATAATAATAGAAATTAGGCAAAAATAGGAAAAAATCTGAAATTCGCTCCGCGAAACAATTGCACTGATCTGCAATTTTTCAACTTTTTTCTGTTGTTTTCAAATGAATAGGTGTATCTGAATGGATTTTTGCGCAGATTCCGGAAATGACCTTCAAAATTCCGTATCACGTCAGGTTTTTTAACAAATGACGGAAATGCGAAAATTTAAAAAACCGTTATTTTTTAATGACATTGCTATATGGCAACGTTTGTAACGTGAGAAAATGTTCTCTCGAGGGGCGGAATGATTGTTTAAGGAATAGATAAACATAAACTAAAGAAGATGTGACTTCCAAAGTTTAATATATAGAGCTATGCAAGACAGTACGAAAAAGTATCACTGAAGACGTAAGGAAATTCAACTGTGAACTAGTGAGGAAAGCAATTGAAAACAACCAAAGCCTAAAGATAGCAAAGGGACATCTCAGTAAGGGAAGAAAACAGATTATGGCTCTGAGAAAAGAAGTTGGATCTGTAACAAGAAATACAGGCGAAATTTTGACAAGAGTGAAAGATTTCTACTCCAAATTATATGAAAGGGATGATACATGTACTCCAGACATCATGAAAGATACCAGAGTTCTTCCAGTCCTCCCAGCAGAAGTTGCACATGAAATCAAGAACATGAAGTGGGGGAAAGCTCCAGGAGAACATGGAATTACTGTAGACATCATACAAGAAGCAAGTGGAGAAATCCAAACAGTACTCGCCCAAATTTTCACTCGATGCCTAAATGAAGGAAAGATTCCTGAGGATTGGAACACCGCTACAATAATCCTGCTACATAAAAAGAGTGACATTGAGGATCTCAGGAACTTCAGACCTATCAGCCTCCTATCAGTGGTTTATAAAATCGTCACTAAAGTTCTTTCACACCGCTTTAAGGTGACACTGGACATGGCTCAACCGAGAGAACAAGCTGGATTCAGGAGTGGCTACAGCACAATAGATCATATCCACGTACTGAGAAAACTAATTGAAAGAGCGAGGGAATATGAACTTCCATTGTGCATGGCTTTTATCGATTATGAAAAAGCCTTTGATTCGGTGAAACCATCAGCAGTTACAATGGCTCTGAAATACTGCGGTATTGAAGATGCATACATTAATATTATTAATAACATCTATGAAAATGCAATTGCAAAGATTCGGCTGTTTGAAAATACAACACAAATAAAAATTGGAAAGGGAGTGAGACAAGGTGACACCATATCTCCGAAGCTCTTTAATGTCATATTGGAAAATGTCTTTCAATCACTGAACTAGGAAAACAAAGGGATAAAGATTAATGGAGATTATCTAACCCACCTTCGTTTTGCTGATGACGTAGTCATTTTTGCAACTACCCCATCAGAGCTGCAGAGTATGATCCAGGAAACTTGCTGACAAGAGTAAAGAAGTGGGGTTAAAAATGACCTTTCAGAAGACAAAAGTGATGTTCAATGCTTTTACAAGAAATGAAGATTTATCGATTGATGGAGAAAAACTGTAGATAACAGATACGTATGTTTATCTTGGACAGCAGATATCAAGTGAGGGTCACATTGATGAAGAAATTAATCGGCGTACAAAACTTGCCTGGAGAGCTTTTGGAAGAAACAGCATAATTTTCAAGAGCAATATGCCATTATGTCTTAAAAGAAAAGTGTTTGATCAATGCATCCTTCCAGTGCTTACGTATGGTGCAGAGACGTGGACCTTAACAAAAAGAGACATACAAAGGCTGCCGACAACTCAAAAAAGCATGGAGAGGTGCATACTTGGTGTAACCAGGAGAGATAAGAACAGGAACTCGTGGATCCGAAAAATGACGAGAGTGGAAGACATCATGATCAGAGTTAAATCCCTGAAATGGCAATGGGCTGGACATACTGTCAGAAGGACAGACCATCGATGGACAGCCGAAATTTTAGATTGGATTCCAAGGGACAGGAAAAGACCCAGAAGAAGACCACATGGGAGATGGGTAGATGAAATTCGAAAGTACGCAGGAGTAACATGGAGGAGACTGGCACAAGACAGACCGTTGTGGAGGAAACTTGGGGAGACCTTCGTCCAGCAGTGGATTGATAATGGTTGACAATGATGATGATGATGATGACATATTCAAAAGCAAACATACCTAACAATCGACACTGGGCTCCCCTTCAAACTTTCTCTTTTGGGATTGTCTTCGGTGTGCGTCCGTACAGTCTCTGTTCAACATCCAACAATAGTCGGCCATCATATGTACAGTCCACTTTCCTTGGTATCTATTTTCCATCACTTTAATATAATGATGGAAGCGCTCGCCACAAGACGGCATTGATGCCCTTTTCCTGATGGAAGATCTCGGAAAACGGCATTGATGCCCCTTTTCCACTTTTCCAGTTCCTCAACCCCTCCACACATGCAACTGTGTCCTGCTCTGCTAGTTTAATGCCGAAGTATTGAAAATAAGTATTTTTCACGAAAGGCGTAATATTTTGCCTCTGTTTTTTTTTTTTTTTTTTATTGGAGGTTTAACGACCACCGTGAGCAACTCAATGGGCTATAAGCAGTCGCCCGTCCCTAATTTAGGGTCACTGGTTCCAGGGAAGGGAGAGAGCCAGTGCCGTAAGACAAACACAACATCCATGCCTCACCGGGATTCGAACCCGGACCCCTTCGGACGAATGATCAGAGGCCAACGCCTTAGACCACTGCGCCACCGGGGCGGCCTGTTTTTTTCCTGTGGTATAACAGTCACATATGTAGCAAAATATGTCTGGATGATTTACACAATCACGTGAAGGAATTGCACACGCCACAAAGAAACAACCGAACGGGACCAGTCCCTTCTTTGCACTGACTAGTGTAACACGATCTGCCCCGAATGGCGCCACATGGGACCAATGGAAAGAAAGGAGCAGTGGCGTGATGTATGAGTCATACGGCCGTGCCAAGATAACATTCTCTCATGTTCTGCCTTTGGGAGTGGCGCAAATCGTGACGTCATACAGATAAAACAGTTGCATTTCCATTATCAGCTATATAGTTATGTTTATCTATTCCTTAAACAATCATTCCGCCCCTCTGGAGAACATTTTCACACGTTACAAACGTTGCCATATAACAATGTCATTAAAAAATAACGTTTTTTTTTAAATTTTCACATTTCCGTCATTTGTGAAAAAACCTGACGTGATATGGAATTTTGAAGGTCATTTTCGGAATCTGCGCAAGAAATCCATTCAGATACACCTACTCATTTCAAAACAATAAAACCTTGCATATTAGTGTTATAAGCCTACTTTAGTACATACAGTTATAAGCCTATTGAGTTACTCACACGTTAAACCTCCAATAAAAGAAAAGATATTCCAAAACATTAAGATGCAGCTGACAAATCGAAGATTCTTAAACCACAGCAGCGTTCCTTGCTTGTGAGTAACTAGCTCGAATATACAAAGTACAGAATCTTGTAGCATTTAAACGCCGGGATGGAGTTCTGTAAATCTTTGATAATAACTCTATTTATTATTTGGAGTAAACCCTTTTCTCCAAAATTAGCTAGTAAGCTGGTAAAGTTGTCATGAAACTATTCAGTGGCGTAGGAACGCTTTTGATTTAGGGGAGTACAAGCTCATGAACCTTACATCTCAAGGATTAAGCCATCTATGGATGACCCCGTCCGAAATTTTTTTTGGCGGAGGGGGGGGTAGTGTATTAGTTTTTATAAAATACGTATACTGATCAGAAATTCATCCGAATGAACATTGTTAGCATCATATTATTATTAAAAGTTCCCATTATTAATTTTTTTATCAGAAAATGAATGGAGAAGGGTTTTTTTTTTTGTGTGTGTTCTCTCTTGTTAATTTTTGTGCTTTTTTTTCCATTAAAATATTGAGCAGGGACAAGTCAACATTAGAATGAATTTCTGTCATCAGAGTTTGGAAAAGAGGAATTTCTCAGGAAATGTTCTATAACTCTTCACAAGAACGAATTAAAGCTCTTAACATTTTTGTTTACGTTAATAAAGTAAAACCGCAGTAAGATAAAAACTGCTCTATAAGCGAAGATAGTACCATTGAAGCATTATGAAGTCTATATTAAAAACTTTGAACGATACATAGGCTGACAATTGATGCAAAAAGCGCATTGGTCTGGTGCAAAGCTAAATGATGGTGGAGATATCGAGGAATTGGAGTTCTATAAGTGGTATGTGAAATCCGTAATGCACTTGTATTGCTACAGATCTTAAGACAGAAAACAATAATAGTGCCGGGGTTGCTGGCGCTGGAATGTCCACTTGTGCATTAAATCTTTTTTTTTTTAAAGTGCAGAAAGGACGACCTGATCAAGATGCATGGAATTTTAAGAGAAAAGAAACACTAATCACAAGTATGTTATCGAGCCCTAGCCCTACCATATGCGGTTTGAAGTTATTAACAAAAACTTCGCACTCGTCGTTTCCCTGCAGAACTAATTTGCTTGAGTTTCACAGATGGTTGGCCAGTTTTTGGTGGATGAAAAGCCTCCCACTACAAGCTTCGGATATAAAAAAAAAAAACCAGATGACCCGTGATATTTCTTTGAAGTAAAAAGAGAATAAAAAAAATAAGTAGCATATAAATTTTACAGTTCACTCTTTATGAGTGATTGGTTTGTCTTTGCTCATATCTGGGGGGGGGTTTACAGTAGATATTAATGTACCTCTCTCCAAAATTTTGGGGGTACATTGTACCCCTGTACCCTCCCCTCTCCCCGTTCCTACGCCACTGAAACTATTCCTAGTTGATGTTTTATTTCCCATACTTAAGATTGCTCAACCGTTGCCAACGCGCGAATAAACATGAAGTTTATAACGATGGGATCAGAAGATCTGACTTTGGTCAGTTCGTGTGATGTTCTGATTGTAGCAATCTGGGTTTAAGGTTACGGCGACTACGTGGCTGACGCAATATCCTAATGATTCCAACGGGATACGTTTGAGAGCAATGGTGAACTGGTCACGCATTAATCTGATACTTAGGTTTTATCATCCGGTGCTTGAACAGTAACCAGAAAGCAAACACCTGTTTGCAGTACCTCGAGGGGCCGGTCAGCGACTAAAGACCTCTCTCCTGACTCGACAAGTTGCCTTGGGGGCAAGGCTGTTAACGATACCACCGCCGTACCCCTCCATATGAACGGTCGACTGCATAATAACAGCAGATAGCACTCGGCGGCGCAAATGGAGGGATGATGCCCCTGCCGCTCATCCCTGCAAATGAAATGATCAGAAATTCTCTCATTAGTCTAGAGATCCCTAAGCTCAGATTGCCGGATGTTGTCTGCTTCAAACCATCATCCAGATCGCGCTCCTTTCTGCAATATATTCATAAATGCCAGCAGGACGGCTTGAAAGGCAGCAAGGGATTCAATTAGCTGAGCTTTACGACTTCAAGGGGAGCTAGGAGGCGCACTCCATCCAGCTGCGCTGATTGATATTGCCTCTATCTCTCTCTACCCTTCCTTTACTTTCAGCGAAGAAATGAAAATAAACAATGGAGGATGTTCTTCAACAGAAACTGCGATTTCCTCTCCTTATATTTTTGTAGCTATTATTTTTCACCCCTTTCGATCCTCTACAATTACTTTACATATGTTCAAAACAGAAAACCCCATAATGAGATAAAAAAAAATCCAGTATTCCCCATTTTGAAGCTCAGTAAAACGCGGGTACGGAGAAGTGGCCACCGGAAAACTGGCCACATCGAAATTTCAGTGCCATGATATTGTTCTACATAAACAAAATTTCGTGTGGCTATATTCCCCACTACTTGAACAACATATAGTTTATGAAATGTTTTTTTTTAATATTTCATTTTCAGTAAGAAATTTAGACATTTCCATGATTTTCGAGCCAAAGACAATGCTGAGAACTGGCCACCGAAGAACTGGCCGCAAAAATTATAAGGGACCGTATAAAAAATATCGTTCTGGACTGCTCCTTGGCCACGTCTCCCGAGATTGGTTATCTGACACACATACAATTTCCGTAATTTCTTATTTTCTTATTTACGATATTTTTCAAGGTTTATAAATTACAGCTAAACAAATTCTTTGTGGGTATGGGCAAACCCAGGAAACTTGTAATACGTGCGTGTGTAGGGGGGGGGGGGGGGGTGCTTAAAACCTAAAATATGAAGAATTTCTGGTCCGATCGGAAGATTTTTAGCCTTTATAAGCTACAACTGAACAAAATATCGGGGGCATATGCTGCCTCAGGAACTTTCTCTGGGGAAGGGGGATAATACCAAAAGTATAAAATATAAAGAATTTCTGGTCCGATCGGGACCTTTTCAACAAAGGTGATCAACCTTACACATATTATTGAGATATTCTGTCCCAGGGTGTCAGTATTATTATGAGAAACGTTACACAACAAACTTCAAAGCATTTCGCAAAAGCGGAAAGCCTTCTGTAGAACCATTTTAACAATTTTTGAGAAACTTTACACATGCTACTGAAAAATCTTGAAACAGGCCTGATTTTTAGGAGCGTTCCACAGTAAACAAGGAAAAGCTCCAGAAAAGTTTGAAACTTTCACAGAGCAAAAATGTAAAACATTTCTAACAAATCTGAACAAGGTTTCGCACAACATATCTGAAACATAATCCTCTATAAAATGTTCCTGAAATTTATTTACAGCAGATTCAGAATATACGTCGCCACAATTCAGAATATACGTCGCCATAGCCCACAACACGCTACGATGACCAGCAAACACAATTTTCGAGTTTCACGCCGCATGCCCTAAATCTGAGATAGATATCACGCAGCAAGTGAACAGCGATAAAATTTTGAAACATTAGAGCAGTATTGAAAACATTACACAATTTCAAGAAAAATGCTCATGCACATTTAATTAAACTACGAAACGTTACGCGGAACTCCGAAACGTTGCACAACCTCGGAAAAATCTGCGCATGCGCACTGAACAAATTGCTGGTATTATGGAATGTTAAACCAAACTGCGAAACATATTACACAAAGGCTTGAGTTTTGCCTCGTTCAACAGAACTTTAAAAAGAAAATGTGGGAACTTATTCAAATAATCCCTGAAACGTTAGACAAATTTCTAACCGCCGCCACGGTGGCGCAGTGGTCTAAGGCGTTGGCCTCTGATCATTCGTCCGTAAGGGGTCCGAGTTCGAATCCTGGTCAGGCATGGATGCTGTGTTTGTCTCACGGCACTGCCTCTCTCCCTTCCCTGGAACCAGTGACCCTAAATTAGGGACGGGCGGACTGCTTATAGCCCATTGAGTTGCTCACGGTGGTCGTTAAACCTCTAATAATAAAAAAAAAATTTCTAACCGTGTGTGTTGTAAAGCAGAATAAGATCCCGTTTTCCTCCTCCTGCATATCTCTCAAGGACCCGGATCAGTTTCTTCATGAAGAATGGTGTAACATCCTACTAACCACCATCCAGGATTTGTATGCGTCGATTCCAAGGAGGATTCAGGGGGTTTTAAATGCCAAAGTTGGTCCCACACCTTATTAGGTACGTAAAACCTTCCTTTCATAGGCGTTCACATTATTCTGTACAACCCCTGTATATGAAACGGTTCATTTCGTCTTTTCTTAAAGATAATTCATTGTCAGTAAAAAAGTTCTCAAATTTTTACGGATCTTTGAGCTTCCAAAAATCACCTTAATAAAAATACGTAATTTCTGACAATCCTCCTACAGGAAAATAAAATTATTATAAACCTTGTCATAAAAACAATAAGGTGAAACAGGAAAACGAATGAGGTATTCACACACATTAATATCAACAAGTTGGTAAAATCATGCAATGCATTGATTATGATACGTTTTCCAACACACCAGAGATCATTACTCAAGTTATGAGGATAATGGCTGTGGAATAAATCTCGCTCCTGTGTCCTGACCTTGGACCCAAGTTCGATTATATTCAACAGAACCGGTTCGGAATACTTCCGGTACAACATGATAAAGTTTTGTCTCAGTTGAAGCATTTTAGTCAAGTTATGATGAATAAGGCAATGGAATGGATCCCTCTCCTATGTCCTGACCTTAGAACCCATTTCTCCCATTTTCAATAGGGTGCATCCCTAGATGGCTCCCTACCACGTACTAAAATTTCATCGAAATCGAAGCATTTTTACGCAAGTTATGACGCATAAGGCCAATAAAATGGAATGGATCCCTGTCCCATGTTCTGACCTTTGACCTCATTTCGTTCATTTTCAATAGGGTTCGTCTCCAGGCGGTACACCACCACATACTAAAATTTCATCGAAATCGAACCATGTTTACGCAAGTTATAACGCATAAGGGAAATCGAATGGATTCCGTTTTTATGTCCTCACCTATGACCCCATTTCGCCCATTCTCAATAGGATTCGTCCTCAGGTGGTCACCTAACACATACTAAAATTTATCCAAAATCGAACCATTTTTACGCAAGTCATGACGCATAAGGGAAATGGAATATATATATCTCCTATGTCCTGACATTTGATCCCATTTCGTTCATTTTCAATAGAGTTTGTCCCTAGGTGGTCCCCTACCACATATTAAGATTTCATCGCAATTGACGCATTTTTACGCGAGTTATCGTGCGGACAGACAGACGCACAAAGCTGGAGCACATAAGCTTCTTCAACCTAACTTTGGAAAGCGTAAAACAGTATTATATCATCGGACGATTATAGTTCTACATTGTACGAGACGGCTGTTCCTCTGTGTTTCTGGGAGAACGGTTGCACGCGAAACTTCCTTTGAGCTACTCTGTTCGGAACCCAAAATCTCTTTGGTGAAATGTCAAAATTTTAGATTTCGCGAAATTTCCATATAAATACGGAAAAACTCGACAATGACATTTCTAAAATAAACGGAAATGATGACTACGGATTTTTTATTTTTTATTTTTGAGTGATGGTTTAACGACCACCGTGAGCAACTCAGTGGGCTATATAAACAGTCGCCCGTCTCTAATTTAGGGTCACTGGTCCCAGGGAAGGGAGAGACCCGGTGCCGTAAGACAAACACAAAATCCATGCCTCACCGGGATTCGAACCCGGACTCCTTCACGGAAGAATGGTCATAAGCCAGCGCTTAGACCGCTGCGCCAGCCGGTATTATGGCAAATCTTTCAAAATAATGAAGTGAGCAGAAATGGGAGCGTTTGAAAACGGAGATTTCGTTAAAAGACGAACTTGTACTGCTAACTTTGCGCACGTTATTTTTAAAAATGTTTGCTATAATTCACCCGACTCATTTTTTATTGTATGCAGACATTCTTAAGAGCTGGGCATTTTATTAAAACAAAATAAATTGTATTTTATTGATTTGAAATGCCAGACACAGCGTGAAAAATTTGCATCCAAGATCTCCTTTTAAAAGACATCATTTCTTTTTATAGTGAAATGAAAAAAGAAAAAAAGAAATTTTCTTAGTCGTCTGGATTTTCTTCATAATCAGCTTAATGAACAGTGGTTGCAGCTCAATTTTTCATCTTGTGAAAACGCAGGCATTTCCGTCGTGTTTTTACATAGAATATTTTCAATGCTAATTAACTGCAACAATTCTAAAGTCCCAGGAAATCTATATTTGTTCTTTTTATCGTAATTCGAGAAACCGAGGTTTTAGCAAAAGCTTAGTTTCAGAGAGCGATTGAGTTTCTCATTTTTTTTTTTAATATTAGACGTTTCCTCCAAGTATCCGCAAAAGAGAAAAAAAAGTGTGGGGATAAATATTTTGAAGTTAATATTCGCATTCTTCATCAAGAGGTACACTATCTGGTGAAAAGTATCCGGATACTTGTCTGCCCATGAACTCTCCACAATGATGAAGGAAATTGTACAAAGTTAGCCCATTCCTTGCCGCTATCACAGCCTCGCCTAAACTTAGAAGGCTTTCTAATATATATCAAACACACCGGAGAAAAAATTAGTCATCCTTGTCAGAAAATATCTAATAACGTATGACGGAGCCTCTTGCCTAAAACCACCTACCTGCTGATGCCATGCTGGTGTGTTACACAATCTCAGTGGCCAACCAGCGACGTGACCGGGCTTCCCTATAAAAATGAATACCTTCTTTCATTCGCTGTGTATATATACACAGCCGATTCGCATTATTGTCACCACCTAATTTTGACATCAACAGCGCGTCGTAGCCATTGAAAGAAGGCACGTGTCGTGAGCTGGCTTGGATGGTATACACTGAAGTTCCAGAAAAACTGGTACACACGTCTAATACTTGGTAGGTCCGCCACGGGAACGCAGGACTGCAGAAATACGACGGGGCATGGACTCCACTAGCTTCTGGACATATGTCGTAGGCAATGCACACCATAATTCCTGCAGAGCGTTCCACAGTTCGGGTGTATTCCGAGGTCTCGGATTCCTGAAATCGATAGCGCGTTGTATATCATCCCAAATGTGTTCTACCCCGCTTAGATCTGGGGATTTGGGTGGGAATGGCAACACCCCAAACTCAGATGAATGCTCCTCTAACCATAATGTTGCGTCCTTACACTTTTGTCGTCCTGTTGAACAGGCCCAACCCATCAGCATGAATGCAGGTCACGAACGGGTGTACCTCTTCAGAAAGGATGCGCACATAGCATTGGCCGGTCATAGACGTTTGTAGACGTACCAGCTGCCCAGGGATCCCAGTGAAGTCCAGCTAAACACACCCCCATACCATTACGGATCCGCCACTAGCCGGTACAGTTCCCTGTTGACAGGTGGGATCCGTGGCTTCATGGGGTTTGCACCACACACGAATCCTTCCATCTGCCCGCCACAGTTGGAAACGCCACTCGTCAGACCAGGCTACTTGTTTCCAGTCAGCAAGTGTCCAGTGGCGGAGTTGACGTGCCCAAGCGAGGCGCATAGCTCTGTGTCGTGCACCCATCAACGGGGCTCGAGTTGGACGTCGGCTCCCAAAGCCCATATCGTGCATGATCCGTTGCACAGTCCGGACGTTGATGCTTGTTGAGGCTCCAGCGTTAAATTCCGATGCTACCTGCGAGAGTGTCCGTGAAACGATTCTTGACAGCCGACGATGGTCACGTTCTCCTAATGTCGTTTTACGGTCACCAGTGCAATGGTCGTCCGTGAAAATCCGAACTTCGAATGGTCGTCCGTGAAAATCCGAACTTCGTTTCTACCTCCGAAATACTATGGCCCATCTGACGAGCGCCAACTATGACACAGCGTTGAAAATCGCTTAAATCATTATTACTTTATAACGAAGTAAATTTCTCCGTCACTTTTATCCGCGCCGGGGTTCGAACCCGGGTCCACTCATTCCGGAATAAGTTGCTCTACCAATTAAGCTACGCGGACGTTTTTTTATTCTGATTCCTATCTGCCTTTATGTCGTGTGCGTCCTTCTGGCAGGTACGTCACATCTCCTGGTACGTAACATCATCTCCCCCTTATTTTTTTTTTTTTTTTTTTTTTCGAAGTGCTGGAGAAAGGATTCTCTTATTTTTCCTATTTCGCGGTGTGGAAATAACATCACACCAATGCGAGATTTTGAATGGTCGGGTCATCCGGATAGTTCGGGCGCCATTTATAACGAAGTAATTTCTCCGTCATTTTTGGTCTACGCCGGGATTCGAACCCGAGGCCGCTTATTCCGGAACAAGTCGCTCTACCAACTGAGCTACGCAGACGTTTTATTCTGATTCCTATCTGCCTTTATGTCGTGTGCGTCCTTCTGGCAGGTACGTCACATCTCCTGGTACGTTACAACTTGTCATTCTCATGCCAAAAACAGCTCTAACAGCTCGCAAGGATGTCTATCGCTTTATATAGGCACTAGCGGACGCAACCGAGTACGCGCATAGGTGACGTTGCTATGTATTTTGCAGGAGCTCGTCTGTACCAGTTTTTCTGGCACTTTAGTGTATAAGGTGCGCTGTAGGCATCCTGAAAAAATATCACTCGTTGTTGTCATGTATAAAAAAAGCGATTTATCAGTTTTGCAAAAAAGGATGATTATCGACTTTGGGTCCGAGGGTGGCAGCATTTCTGAAACAGCGCAGTTTGTGAACTGTTAGCGTGCTGCTGTGGTTAAAGCTAATCCTGATTGGAGAAACGTCACCATTGCAAATAGGCGAAATGGGAACTGCGGAGCACGACGTGCCGTTGACGTGAGAGGTGAACGTCGGCTTCGAAGGTGCGTGAGGGCCGATCGGCTTGGTAAAGAGGAGCAACTCACTGTCAGAATGAACCAGAATCCTACAAGAAGTGTATCTAAAACGACAGTTTAGCGAACCCTGCTGCATATGGGGCTCCGATGCAGACGGATGGTCACTGCACATATGCGAGCGAAGGTGCATCGGCAGAAAAGGCTTATATTTGCACGGTAGTATTGGAATTGGACCTCTGCTGATTTTGGAAGGGCGTGGTCAGCAGGCGAAATTAGACTGGCGTGCAAAAATTAAGGACGAGACGGTTTTTCGAATGTAACCTCGTGCAGAAGTGCTCCACATCGACTCAAATCATACCATAAGATCCCCAAGATGTACGAATATGGGACAAGTGAGCAAAACCGTTCAAACAAGGAATCCAAAGGATACAAAGGCACTTTATTGGAAAGGTAGCTTCGAGGAGCACAACTGGACAGAAGACAGAAACGTCCATGTAACATTCGGCTCCCGAGAAAAATCCAGTCTTTAGTAGGGGATATAATCACCCCTGACTGCGTTGCAGAATTCACAACGTCTGTCCATGCTGAGGACGAGGTTGTCAAGGAGCTGTACAGGCATCGCGACCCATTCCTCTTGTAGCGCCAATCGCAGCTTCGGAATCGTTGCTGGCGGCTGGTGACGTGCTGCCAAGCGTCTCCCGAGAATGTCCCACACGTGTTCGATTGGATTTAGGTCCCGGGACCGTGCGGGCCAATTCATGCGTTGAATATCTTCATTCTCCAACAACTCTGTGACAGCCACTGTACGATGAGGTGTAGCGTTGTCGTCCATGAAGAGGAACTCAGGACCTACAGCACCTCTAAACATACGCACGTGAGGCAGGAGAACCTCGGTACAATAGCGGACGCCAGTGACTGAACCTCCTTGGAAGATGTAGAGGTCAGTACGGCTACAAAGCATGATACCGCCCCAAACGAGAACTCCGCCACCTCCAAACCGGTCGTTTTTGTGTTACCTGCTCTCTCCAGATGTGTATACGTCCAGAATCGCTCGTCAGACTAACTCGGCTCTCATCCGTAAAGAAAACTCGACTCCATTGCTGATGTGTTCAGTTCTTGTGTTCCTGTCACCACAGAAAGCGCCGTCTCCGATGAGCAGGCGTTCATGGCACGTACCGTACTGGTCGTCGTGCAAATAGTCCACCTTTGTGCAGCCTCCTGGCTACGGTAAAACGCGATAACGGACGTCCAGTTGTCTGTTGCACGTGCCTTGCGATTTCTCCCGCTGTATGACGTCTGTCTCTTCTCGCCTGTAGGACAATATACCGGTCGTCCGCCGCCGAGCTTCCTCATGGACGACCACTGCTAAACTCTCGGACAGCTGTTCCTGTCGTTTGAAATGCTATCCAAGCTCGTGAAACAACGATATGAGCGATCCCGAACTCCTCGGACACACTAGTCATACTTCGACCTTCTTCCAACTTCCCCATGACGCGACCTCAGGTAAATTCATTTAGATGTCGTCTACTGGAATATCTGTTGTTCATATCACACGGTGGCAGCAACAGCCTGCTCGTTCCGCTGTTATGCTAATTTCTCCTCTTCGTCCTTAATTTTTGCACAACAGTGTCTGATGTAACATCGGTATAATATGCACTTACTCACTCGGAGAAACTTCGAGAAAGATAGCACACACCTTTACACACGAGTGGAGCACAAATTTCACGAGAACAAGACACTTTAAGTAGGCAAACAGGGCTCAAATTCAGAGCTGGGAAAGGTGTGACATGCAGCCATAAACCAAAGACTGTTACGGCGTTGCTTGACGATAATTACGTATCGTCTGTATCAGAGATGGAAACGGGTCAACGTGTCGGGTCAATGTGTTCCTGACACGATTTTGACCCTGCTTTATTCCCGTTTTATTTTTGAAAAGAGAAAAATGCGCGTTGTGGAATTCTGCAGTCGATACTTGTGTCCACGGAGTGAATAATGATTTGCCATGAAAAAATATTGTCGTCTTTTTCTTAAAGCAACGAAGATTTCCACCGACCGACGTCAGACAACACACCGACTCCATATCGTAAAAAGATTCTTCCTTTACTTTTTTTTTACAGTGAGATTGTCCAGGGCAAGGTTCAGGCAAACGCCATTCTCCCGCTTCTCAGCTGATTCTATCTCTCCGTTCGAAGTTCACTGTATGACTAAGAGTTACTTTTCACATCGCATCTTTTACATTGAGCATTCAATGATTTTCGACTGATGTGCTAACATCGCGTTCCCATGACATGTCATGTCGAAACTAACTCCTTAATATGGATGGATTTAATATTAAGGACGTTGAGAAAGGCGTCGAGCCAAGAAATACGTGCTTGTTGAAAACCACAAGGGGAAGAGTGAATGCTGGAAATTGTTTCGTCTTATTAAAGAACCGGTGAATTATTCTGTGTTGTTGGGTCTTGCTTGTTGTTCAAAATGTGGAAAGTGTGTAATTACAAAGAAAGATGTCGACGGTGTAATAAAAGGTTATGGAACCAAAAATCTAACGGGCCATATGAAAGTATGAGCATCTCCATCAAAGCGTGGAAAGAGCAAATAATCTAAATGCATTAAAAAATGCATTTGTGTAATCGTAAATATTGATTCCCATTTGTAATATACTAGATGGTCACGGTCATAGTCAGCCATTACTTCTGGATTACGCAAAATAGTGGCACTAAAATTTAACAAGTAACCAAATTTTATTATTAAAAATGGATTTCAGTTGTTAAATATCAGGCAGTTATTGGGATGAATACATATATTACGTTTATATGTACATATATATGAATTGAATTTCGAATTTATAGTGCAAAGCAGATTTGTCCGGGTCAGTTACGGGTCCGGATCGGATCGGGTGGCGTCCAGTTATGGGACGTCCGCGTTCGGGTCGGGTCAGGGTCCGAAATATTTGACCCGTTTCCAACTCTGTAATGTATATCCAAAAAAATCCTTCCATAATATCTTCTTCCCCCCTTTTTATACCCGAAAGACCGCTCCCCATTAGGGTAAATTTCTGGATCCTCCTCTGACGTCACTGGATATTGTCCACATGCTGACAGACAGACGGACGGACACAGTAATACTGCAAGCACGTGCTTTTTCTTGCAAAATAAATGGTAAAACTACCGTGATTTTTTTCTTTATGTTACACTCATCAATGGTTGCGATTGCTCCAAATTCTTGTAGAAGTGTTCTCAACGACTAAATGTCTTCTGTGCATAATATGTGAGAGAAACTTCTATAAAGCTCTGTTCTAGATGTCTGACCTTTTCCAGTGAACTTGTGCAGGTGCCCTTTAATGTATGACCTCGAAGATGGCAAGATAGCGTAATAACAAAGAGAGGAAGGAAGAAAGAAAAGGAAGGAAAAGATTAAGGCAGGCGTTCTTAAGTGACTGGTCATTAATCAAAAGTATCGCAAAGTTCTGCATTCCGTCTTTGGTGTTCGAAGTTTCTGGTGTATCGCAACTGCGGTATCGCCGATCTTCAGTCCTTTTGTTTGTGTACAAGTTTCCATTAAGGAAACTTTCTTACGGAAGATTTGTGTCCCCAGATCCTCTATTCTGTCTCCCATGCATTACACACTAATAGCAGTTAATTGAATACGCCTTATCTGAACGGTTCCCAGAAATTATCGCACCCGAAAAGAGCAAAATTTTACTCAAGTGGGTCAATCAGTTGGTCTAATTACACCCGCCAACGTAATTTTTACCTCCAGCAATATACTGTGTTTTCGGTTAATTTTTATGCGTAGAGTTTCATTTCATTTCATTTATTTTTCGTTATCGGGGTTACATTTGACCATATTGCATGTCAATATTACATTGTCGAATCACATTATTGCGACCACCTCCTACTTTTGACCTCAACAACGCGTAGGCAATAAAAGAAGGCACTTGTGCTTCAGGCATTCTGAAGACATATGGGCCGCGGGTGGCCTAGTGGTCAACGTTCGTGACTGCCACTAAGAAGACCTCGGGTTCGATCCCAGGCACGTACGAACGCTCGAACCACTAAATACCCGCAGTGCGATGGATGGGCACGTTAAGCCGTCGGGCCCCGGGAACTGGCCCCCCGGTAATAAGTCTTCCTCCCCTTTCTACCTCGCTTCCGTTTCACTTTCCTATCGGGCACTCTATCCCAAATCCCCTAGCTTCCTATTTCTAAGGGTTGTTTAAGACCTGGGATCGGACACTCCCTTCCTAAAATCCTCTACATATGATCTGATCTGATCTGAAGACATATCACTCGTTGCTGTCATGGATAAAAGGAGAAATTTAGCAAATTTGCGAAAAGGGACGATTATCGACTCTCGGACCAGGGGTGGCAGTCTTTCTGAAACAGCGCAGTTTGTGAACTGTTTGTGTGCTGCCTTGGTTAAAGTGTATCGTGATTGGAGAAATGGCGCCATGGCGAATAGGCGACGTGGAAACTACGCAGCACCACCCACCATTGATGTGAGAGGTGAACGTAGGCTTCGAAGGTGAGTGCGGGCCGATCGACACGCTACAGCGGAGCAACTCACTGGCCGAATGAACCAGGAGGCTACCGGAAGTGTGTCTAA
Organism: Macrothele yani; assembly: GCA_039090855.1. Lineage (NCBI taxonomy): Eukaryota > Metazoa > Arthropoda > Arachnida > Araneae > Macrothelidae > Macrothele > Macrothele yani. The sequence continues at coordinate 13,844,509 of CM077032.1, read as the reverse complement.
AACGACAGTTCAGCGAATCCTGCTGCGTATGGGGCTCAGACGCAAACGGATGGTCACTGCACCTATGCTAACGAAGGTGCATCGGCAGAAAAGGCTTACATTTGTACGGCAGTATCGGAATTAGACCTCCGCTGACTGGCAAAGTATCGTTTTCTCCGATGAGTCACGTTTTGTGCTCCATCGAACGGATGGACGTTGCCGTAAAAGGCGCGAAACATCGGAGAAAAAACACTCTTTAACCATTTCTGAAATAACACAAGCTTTTGGGGGTAGCGTTATGATCTAGAGAATGTTTTCGTGGCATTCCCTGGGTCCCCTCGTACCTGTGGAAGGCACTATAGACCGAATTCGTTATGAATCCATTCTTGCAGACCACGTACACCCATACATGCTGATTGTCTTCCCTGGGGCAGATGGGATCTCCAGCATGACAATACGACAGACAACTAGAAATGTCCAAGAGTGGTTGGAAGAGCACGATGAGGACATCGAAGTACTTCCCTGTCCCCCTAATTCCCCAGACGTAAACCCTATTGAACATCTGTGGGACCACCTGGAACGTTTTATCCTGCACTACGCACGCTTCAGTAGCTGTCAGATGAACTGCAGTAAACCATGGCTCCACATACTTGTGAACACCTTCAACCACCTTATTGAGTCACTCCCAGCCTGTTCATCTGTTGTCCGCGCTGCACACGGCGGTTACTCTGGATATTAGGTGGTGGTCACAATAATGTGACTCGACCGCGTATATCTCCATAAATACAACTTCAAGCAAAACCTCCCAAAGATGCATAATACAGCCAGTGTACGCAAACAGTGGCAATCAAAAGACAGTAGACAATACCTAAAAACACACATCAAAAACACAAAAGACACAAAATGAAAGAAAATAAGACAAGTTAATAAAATCATGCAATGCATTGAATATAATACGCTTTCCAGCATACCAGAAATCATTACTCAAGTTATGAGGATAATGGCTGTGGAATAAATCTCGGTCCTGTGCTCTGACTTTTGATCCCATTTCGATTATATTTAACAGAACCGGTTCAGCATACCTCCGAAATACCATGATAAAGTTTTGTCGCAATGGAAGCATTTTTACGTAAGTTATGATGCATAAGAGCTACGGAATAGATTCCGCTTGTGCGTACTAACCTTTCACCCCATTTCGCCCCATTTTCAATAGGATTCGTCCCCAAGCAGGTTCCTACAACATACTAACATTTCATCCAAATCGAAGAATTTTAACGTAAGTTATGAGGCATATTGTCGATGAAAGTGATTCCGCTCCTATGTCCTGAACTTTGACCCCATTTCGCCCATTTTCAATAGGGTTTGTCCCCTACCACATACTGAACTTTAATCGCAATCGAACTTTTTTACGTTAGTGATGACGCATAAGAGCAGTGGAATGGATCCCGCTCCTATGTCCTAACCTATGACCCCATTTCGTTCACTTTCAACAGGGTTTCTTCCCAGGTGATCCCATTCCACACACTAAAATTTCATCGAAATCGAACGATTTTTACGCGAGTTATCGTGCATACGGACATACGAACACACAACGCGTGACGTAATGAGGCAGATGGAAATCGCGACCATCTTTTCGCAAGAGTGTGACGTCATAAAACTTTAATAGGATCCGCACACAATGCGTGACGTAATAAGACAGATGGCGTGACCGCGCGCCAACATCTCAAGCGCGAGTTGTGACGTCATAAGATCGTCCCCAGGTGGTCCCTTACCACATAATAAAATTTCATCGAAATCGAACCATTTTTACGCACGTTATGACGCATAAAGGCAATGGAATGGATCCCGCTCCTATGCAGTGACTTTTGACCCCACTTCACCCATTTTCAGTAGGGTTCATTCCCAGTTGGTCCCCTACAATATGCTAATATTTTATCGACATCGAACCATATTTACGTAAGTTATGACGCATAATGGCAATGGAATGAATCCCGCTCCTATGCCGTGACCTTTGAACCCATTTCGTCCATTTTCAACAGGGTTCGTCCCCTGGTGGTCCCCTACCACATACTAAAATTTCATCGAAATCGAACCATTTTTATGCGAGTTATCGTGCCGACAGACGGACGGAAAAAGCTGGAGCATATACGCTTCTCCAACCTACGGTTGGAAAGGGTGCAAAACCCACATCAAAAACAGAAAAGACACAAAATGAAAGAAAATAAGAAAAACCCTCAATAAATAACAGAATCATACGACTCCTAACCCCGAAACAATCTTCAGGGAAAATCGTCCAGGAGCAGGGAGACCTGTGGGTTCGAGTTTCATGAGATTACCTTAGACCAGAATTAAAGCAAAATATTGTAGCAACAAAATTTAGATACATACGATTTTGTGGTAATCTGTCTTTCCTACCCGAACCGTAAATATCACAAAAATATAATTATTATGCAATAATTATTTACCTTATTTTTGTTATGAACTAAACATATTTAAGAAGAGAATTAAAAAGGCATAAACTTACACAACTCAATTGTGTAAGTTTATACCTTTTTAATTCCTTTGTAAAATATGTTTAGTTCATAACAAAACTAAGGTAAGAAATCATTGGAAATTAATTATATTTTTGTGGTATTTACAGTACGGGTAGGAAAGACAGGTTACTACCAAATCGTATGTGTCTAAATTTTGTTGCAACAATATTTTACTTTAATTCTGGTCTAAGGTAATCTCATGAAACTCGAACCCATAGGACTCCCGGCTTTCGGACGTCTTTCCCTGAAGATTGGTTCGGGGGTTAGGAGTCGTATGATTCTAATAATTATTGAGGGGTTTTCTTATATTTTTTCGTTTTGTATCTTTTGTGTTATTGATGTGTGGTTTTGCTGTGTGCTTTTTAGGTATCCTCTACTGTCCTTTTATGGCCATTGTTTGCGTACACTGGTTGTATTGCGCATGCCTAAGAGGTTTTGCTTGTGGTTGTACTTATCGATGTGCTGCCCAATTTAGGTTTCCAACTGAATTGCGCGGTTACAGAGAGGTTTGGGTACGTATCTAAGGTACACTGGTGTGCAAAAATTAAGGACGAAGAGGAGAAATTAGCATAACAGCGGAACGAGCAGACCGAACGAACCGAAAGACCACTCAGGAGATAGACTAAGGTCCGGTACGGTAGGGCATGCGTATATATCCAGCATGACGTAGAAGGGGAGGGGAGGGTCGAAAGGGTATAAAGCACACGGGCGGTGTACCCTCAGCAATTCGGTGAAAGCTATTGCACGGTGTACATCAGTTTGAGTGACGTCGAGTTGCCGCCACCTTGTGATATGTCCAACAGGCAATCCAGTGAACGACATCTGGATGACTTTACCCGAGTACGCGTCATTGGGAAGTTGGAAGAAGGTCGAAACGTGACTAGTGCGGCCGAGGAGTTCGGGATCGCTCACAGCATCATTTCACGAGGTTGGAGAGCATTTCAAACGACAGGAGCAGCTGTCCGAGAGTTTAGCAGTGGTCGTCCACGAGCAACCACGGCGGCGGACGACCGGTATATTGTCCAACAGGCGAGAATAGACATACGTCAGACAGCGGGAGAAATCGCAAGGCACATGCAACATACAACTGGACGTCCGTTATCGCGTTTTACCGTGGCCAGGAGGCTGCAAAAAGGTGGGCTATTTGCACGACGATCAGTTCGGTGTGTGCCATTAACACCTGAACATCGGAGATGGTGGTTTGTGTGGTGCCAGGAACACAAGAACTAGTCACATCAGCAAAGGGGTAGAGTTCTCTTTACGGATGAGAGCCGATTTAGTGTGATGAGCGATTCTGGACGTATACACATCTGGAGAGAGCAGGAAACACGCAATCACACCTCCAAAATCATCGGAAGGGACTGGTTTGGAGGTGGCGGAGTTCTCGTTTGGGGCGGTATCATGCTTGGTAGCCGTGCGGACCTCCACATCTTCCAAGGAGGTTCAGTCACTGGTGTCCGCTATTGTACCGAGGTTCTCCTGCCTCACGTGCGTCTGCTTAGAGGTGCTGTGGGTCCTGAGTTCCTATTCATGGATGAGAGCGCTACACCTCATCGTTCAGTGGCTGTCGCAGAGCTGTTGGAGAGTGAAGATATTCAACGCATTGTTTCGCCCGCAAGGCCCCCGGACCTAACTCCAATTGAACACGTGTGGGACCTTCTCGGGAGACGCTTGGCAGCACGTCACCAGCCGCCAGCAACGATTCCGAAGCTGCGATTGGCGCTACAAGAGGAATGGGCCGCGATGCCTGAACAGCTCCTTGACAACCACGTCCTCAGCATGGACAGATGTTGTAAATCCTGCAACGCAGTCAGGGGTGATCATATCCCTTTCTAAAGACTGGATTTTTCTTGGCAGCCGCCTGTCACATGGACGTTTCTGTCTTCTGCCTAGTTGTGCTGGAAGCTACCTTTTCAATAAAGTGCCTTTGTATCCTTGGGATTCATTCCTGGTTTGGACGGTTTTGCTCACTTGTCCCATATTCTTACATCTTGGGGATCTTATGGTATGATTTGAGTCGATGCGGAGCACTTCTGCACGAGGTTACATTCGAAAAACCGTCTCGTCCTTAAGGGAAACTATCCCTTCCATATTATGCCTTGGGGAATGGGACTGAGAATAAAGTACTAGAAGACTTATCACCAATGACAGGATTAAACCTAAGAAAAGAGAGATGATGTTTGAGTAACTTGTTGCTCAAACATCATCACGCCACTGTTGCTATGCCGGACATCATGCCACTGTTGCTATGCAGTGGCATGATGTCCGTGTCAGGGGAACTATCTCTTCCCCATAATGCCTCGGTTCATGGAGCCGAAAGCAAAGGACTAGAAGGGAGTGCTCATCACCAGTGACAGAATAAAACCTAAGAAAGGAGTGATGTAATGTTCCAATTACTTGTTTCAAAACAGAGTCCTTTGGCATAATATCCGTGTCACAAGGAACCCTTACCCACGATGCTTGGATCATGGGGTACAGAGAAAAGGACTAGAAAGCAAAAGCTTACCACCAGATTTAGGATAATACCTAAGAAAGGAAAGCGGGAATGTTTGAGTCACTTTTTTCTACCCATTGGCTTGATGTCTGTGTCAGAGGAACTATTCCTAACCCATCATGCCTTGGATCATGGAGCAGAAATTAAAGAAAATGGAGCGCTTGTTATCCCTGGAAAATTTGTAGCAAGTACAGCTGCAAAAAGAGAGGGGGAAGGAATTGTTTTGCCGTGGATTGCGTAAACCACTAAGGCTATTTCACCACATATATTACTGTGCGGCAAAATATTTGGGCACCATTTGCGTTAGGTACATCGGCTGTTAGGATTAATCACAGTGCAAGCGAAATTAAAGTGAAACGGAAAACAAAAAGGGGAAAAATATAATTAATGTAATATTTTTTATAAATTTATTTATTTATTTGCTATGTTGCATGCAGTTTACTCCATAGCAGCATAGCAAAGAAACAGGCAAAAAGACTAATGATAACCTAAATATTTCTTGACGCCCAAAATAAGAAAAGTCTCAAGTCAAGTAATTACATATTTTTTTTTATTGACAAAAGTCACCGGACACCTAGAAGAGAAACACAACATAGAATTTATTGGCACATATACATTAGTAATAAAGGTAAGCAGCAATAATAAAGATAAGCAGCAAATAATAAAGCTAAGCAGCACTTGAAGATAATTATGGGAGATTTCAATGCAAAAATAGGGCAACGACAACAGAATGAAACTTCAGTAGGTAAATTCGGTCACGGCAACAGAAACCAGTTTGGAAATACTCTCGTTGAGTTTGCAGAGGCAGAAGGGTTTTTCATGTTGAACTCCTTTTTCAAGAAAAAGACACACAGGAAATGGACATGGAGACATCCAAATGGAACGACAAGTGAAATTGATTTTATTATGTGTAACAAAAAATTCGTCATAGAAGACTGCAGTGTGCTAAAAACAAGTTCAACACAGGTAGTGACCATAGATTGGTGAGATGTAAGATGTACCTCAACACTAAACTTGAACGTGGCAAGCTCATAGGACAAACAAAATCTATTGACATAACCAACCTTAAAAAACACCATAATACCTTCAAGTTGGAACTGAAGAACAGGTTCTCTGCTTTAGAAGGCCTAACATCGGAAGAAGTGGATATTTCTGAAGTTAACAGAAAAGTAACCAAAGCTCTTATGGAAACAGCAACAAAACTAGCTGGGTCTAAGATCAAGTTGCATGTGAACAAATTATCAGGAAAAACCAAAATGTTGATGCAGAAAAGAAGAGTGATGAGGACAACTAAAGAAGATGTGACTTCCAAAGTGGAATATATAGAGCTATGCAAGACAGCACGAAAAAGTATCACTGAAGACGTAAGGAAATTCAACTGTGAACTAATGAGGAAAGCAATTGAAAACAACCAAAGCCTAAAGATAGCAAAGGGACATCTCAGTAAGGGAAGAAAACAGATTATGGCTCTGAGAAAAGAAGATGGTTCTATAACAAGAAATAGAGGCGAAATTTTGACAAGAGTGAAAGATTTCTACTCCAAATTATATGAAAAGGATGATACATGTACTCTAGACATCATGAAAGGTACCAGTACCAGAGTTCTTCCAGTCCTCACAGCAGAAGTTGCACATGCAATCAAGAACATGAAGCGCGAAAAAGCTCCAGGAGAAGATGGAATTACTGTAGACATCATACAAGAAGCAAGTGGAGAAATCGAAACAGTACTTACCCAAATTTTCACTCGATGCCTTAATGAAGGGAGTATTCCTGAGGATTGGAACAACGCTACAATGATCCTGCTACATGAAAAAGGTGACATTGATGATCTCATTAACTACAGGCCTATCAGCCTCCTATCAATGGTTTATAAAATCTTCACTAAAGTTCTCTCACACCGTTTGAAGGTAACTCTGGACATGGCTCAACCGAGAGAACAAGCTGGATTCAGGAGTGGCTACAGCACAATAGATCATATCCACGTATTGAGAGAACTAATTGAAAGAGCGAGGGAATATGAGCTTCCATTGTGCATGGCTTTTATCGATTATGATAAAGCCTTTGATTCGGTGAAACCATCAGCAGTTACAATGGCTCTGAAATCCTGCGGTATTGAAGATGCATACATTGATATTATTAATAACATCTATGAAAATGCAAGTGCAAAGATTCAGCTGTTTGAAAATACAACACACATAAAAATTGGAAAGGGAGTTAGACAAGGTTACACCATATCTCCGAAGCTCTTTAATGCCATATTGGAAAATGTCTTTCAATCACTGAACTAGGAAAACAAAGGGATAAAGATTAATGGAGATTATCTAACCCACCTCCGGTATGATGATGACGTAGTCATTTTTGCAACTACCCCATCAGAGCTGCAGAGTATGATCCAGGAACTTGCTGACAAGAGTAAAGAAGTGGGATTAAAAATGAACTTTCAGAAGACAAAAGTGATGTTCAATGCTTCTACAAGAAATGAAGATTTATCGATTGATGGAGAAAAGTTGGAGATAACAGACACGTACGTTTATCTTGGACAGCAGATATCAATTGAGGGTCACATTGATGAAGAAATTAATCGGCGTACAAAACTTGCCTGGAGAGCTTTTGGAAGAAACAGCATAATTTTCGAGAGCAATATGCCATTATGTCTTAAAAGAAAAGTGTTTGATCAATGCATCCTTCCAGTGCTTACGTATGGTGCAGAGACGTGGACCTTAACTAAAACAGACATACAAAGGCTGCAGACCACTCGAATAGGCATGCAGAGGTGCATGCTTGGTGTAACCAGGAGAGATAAGAAGAGGAACTCGTGGATCCGAAAAATGACAAGAGTGGAAGACATCATGATCAGAGTTAAATCCCTGAAATGGCAATGGGTTGGACATACTGCCAGAAGGACAGACCATCGATGGACAGCCGAAATTTTAGATTGGATTCCAAGGGACAGGAAAAGACGCAGAAGAAGACCACATGGGAAATGGGTGGATGACATTCGAAATTATGTGGGAGTGACATGGAGGAGACTGGCACAAGACAGACCGTTGTGGAGGAAACTTGGGTAGACCTTCGTCCAGCAGTGGATTGATAATGGTTGACAATGATGATGATACATTAGTACGGTGTCGTTCTACCTTTGGCTCTAATCCATGCAATGACCTTTCGAGACATGCTTTAGACAAGGTTTTGGAACACAGCGATAGGTATGAGCTTCCATTCAATACGCAATGGTGCCCCTAACTGTTGCTTTGTATGTAGTAGGCCTTGGTTCCACACTTCTTACGCGTCTCTCTAATTCATCCCATAGGTGCTCTATGGGATTACGAAAAGGGCGCTGTGATGGCAAGTCCACACGCGATACGGAATTATCGTCAAACCAGGCCGTAACAGTCCTTGCTTTATGGCTCGATGCATTGGTACCTACAAGCTTCGGTTCCATAGTATTACCAAAGAGTTGGTAGCGCATAGTTGTCCAGAATATCGAGGTAAATTCTTCTGAAACAAAGCACCTAAAAATTTATTTTGAAAAATCAAAGAAATATCATTCAAAACCTCTCCCGGTAGAGCCTCAACTCGAGCTTTTCGGCCAGAAAAAAAAACATACAGAGTGCTTCAAAGAATTTTTAAGACTGGGTCTGTAAAATGAAATAGAAACAAGAAATTATAATTAGTTTTGGTTTGTTATTCAAAATAAGTCCCTCCGGCTTCAATACACTTGTTACAGCGATTTAATAATGATTCGAATGCCTGTTCCAGTTCACTTTGCGGAATTGCCTCCAAAGCACGCGTCGAAGCTGTTTGTATGGTCGAAATATCATCAAAATAACACCCTTTTAACGTCATTTTATGTTTTGGGAATAATGAAACAGTCGCAGGGTGCTAAATCAGGCGAATACGGTTGGTGATTCAACACACAGACGTTATTTTTCGCCAAAAAATCTACGAACAAGAAGTGAGGTGTGACTGGGTGCATTATCGTGCAACAAACACCAACTGTTTTCATGCCGATATTCTGGACAAATGCGACAAATTCTGCCCATCAAACGCCTCAAAACATTTAAATAAAACTCACCAGTAGTTGTTTGTCCACTTGGAACAAATTCTTTATGGATAATACCCTTACTATCGAAGAATGTAACGAGCATTGTTTTGATTTTCGATGGAACTTTTCTTGTTTTATTGGCTTGTGGTGAGTTTTTTGACTTCCATTCCGCAATTTGTCGCTTTGTTTTAGGATCATATTGAAAACACCATGTTTCATCACCAGTAACAATCGATTTTAAGAAGTTTGGATCATTTTCGGCGGCTGAAATGATGTCTCTGCAATGTGCACTTCTCCTTGATTTTTGTTCATTGGTTAACGTGTGTGGAACGAATTTAGCACAGACTTTTGTTTTGCCCAAATCTGCATGTAGGATGGTTCGAATCGTTTCTTTGTTGATGTTTAAAGACTCTTCCATCATTCTTAGTGACGCACATCGATTGTTTGCCACGAAATCACGCACTTTTTCAATAATCTCAGGTGTCCTAGATGAACTTGGTCTTCCGGTATGCTTATCATCTCCTAGCATCTCTTTTCCGTCCAGAAAACGTTTGTGCCGCAGGAAAACATTTGATCTACTTAAACAAAACTCACCGTAAACCTGTTTCATCAATTTGGTACGTTTCCGAGGCAATTTTACCAAGTTTTGCGTTAAATTTAATAAGAGCCCTTTTGTTCCATCTTAATAATTCAACATGAAAAAAATTTTACTTCTCTAATGAACGGCCGTTTCGTTTGAGTTACTTTAACAACTGCGCAGTACTTTTGGCAGAAAGCAAGCATTTGGTCACGGTTTATAACGCATTCGCGATTACACTGGTGGCGCCACCGTAGGCTGAAATCTAGCGCCAGTCTTAAATATTCTTAACGCACTGTGTACATTTAGTTTTTATCGTATCAAGAGTTAGCAAATTGCAATTGCTTTTATATTTTATTTTTGCGATTTTATAACTAGTTAGGCGGAAAAGTTCTCGCAGACCGATAAAAAAATTCTCAGCGGGTGCAAATTATCCGCAGCAAGCTGGATGAATAGCCGTGCTGATCGTGAAAAAAGTAAAATTTTGACAATTATTAATTTTCAACGTGAAACTGGGCGATATTTCCGCATTTTGAGGCATTTTGCTGTGAGACATGAGATATTTCGCAACACTGTGTTCCACTCTTTCTGTTTTTAGCATGGATAGGTAATAGCAAGAAAAAAAAAAAAAACATTCAAAGAATCCTGGAGGGGGAAAAAACGGTGATCTGAAGCAACTTCGGCATATTTCCCAGCGTGAGATTTTTTGTTCAGAACAGGAAGAAGAAATATGGCCGATATATTGCCTGCGTAATGGTTACGTGAAGGGCAACATATCAGGACGAAAATTTCTTTTTGCGGTCCATCCGATAGTTGCTTTATTTTGTTTCTACATTACGTTTAGGGAGTAGCGGAGAATGGCGTTTTCTGCGTGCAACACGGAGCTCCTAAGGGTTCAACGGGGAACAGTTTTAGACGGTCGTTACTTATTTTTACTGCTGTCTTCTGAAGCTGGTACTACCCTGTCTTGGACTAGGGCACGTTGGTCACTACGAAAACGCGTCTAGAATATTCGCGAATTCCCCAGCATCAGCCTAAACAGCGAAAAGAAAGGGGAGAAAAAAAGACTGCTAAAAAGACGTGGGCGATATTTTATGTATCAAGAGTTCATAGCGGTGTCTTTGGAGAGAATTCCTTAGTGTTCACAAGGGAGTTGTTCTTTGATTCGCATTTCTTTCTTACGGAAATTTATAGGTCTCTTCCGTGTTTTCCTTGTGTTTTCTATCCATTTTCAAATTTCGGAATACATCGACTCGGTGCTATCTCCGTTTATGCGTTTCTATTTCCGTACTTGGAATAGCGAAAATTGGCAACGAATTATCTGCTGTAATGAGCAGGTTATAACATAAAAGCTATTCACTGGGTTTGGGAAGCTGAGTTAACGTTATAGTTAAAGAGATTCGGCTAAAAAAAAAAAGCTGCTTTTTGTGATAAAAGCGTGAAGCATTCCACTTTTCCAGAACACGTATGAACACGCGTCTTTTTTTACGCTTTCCTACCGTAGGTTGAAGAAGCGTATATGCTCCAGCTTTGTCAGTCTGTCCGCACGATAACTCGCGTGAAAATGGTTCCATTTCGATGAAATTTCAGTATGTGATAGGGGATCACCTGGGGACGAACTCTATTGAAAATGGACGAAATGGGGCCAAAGGTCGCGACATAGCAGCGGAATCCTTTCCATTGCTCTTATGCCTCATAACTTCCGTAAATATAGTTCTATTTCAATGAAATTTTAATATGTGGTAGGAGACCACCTGAGGTCAAATCCTTTTGAAAATGGGTGAAGTGGAGTCAAAGGTCAGGACTCAGGAGCGGGATGCATTCCATTGCCCTTATGCGTCATAACTTGCGTAAATATGGTTTAATTTCGATGAAATTTTAATATGTGGTAGGGGACTACCTGGGGACGAACCCTATTAAAAATGGATTAAGTGGGGTCAAATGTCAGCACATAGGAGCGGGATGCATTCCATTGCCCTTATGCGTCATAACTTGCGTAAAATGGTTCGATTTCAATGAAATTTTAGTATGTGGTAGGGGACCACCTGGGGAAGAATCTTATTGAAAATGGACGAAATGTTGTCAAAGGTCACGACATAGGAGCGAGATCCATTCCATTGCCCTTATGCGTCATAACTTGCATAAATATGTTTTTATTTCAATGAAATTTTTGTATGTATTATTATGGGACCACCTGGGAACAAATCCTATTGAAAATGGGTTATGTGGGGTCAAAGGTCAGGACATAGGATCGGGATCCATTCCATCGCCCTTATGCGTTATAACTTACGTAAAAATGTTTCAATTGTGACAAAGCTTTATCATGTTGTTCCGGAAGTATACTTTACCAGTTCTGTTGAATATCATCAAAATGGGGTCAAAGGTCAGGATACAGGAGCGAGATTCGTTCTACAACCATTATCCTCATAACTTGAGTAATAACTTGAGTAACGATTTCTGGTACGTTGGAAAACGTATCATAATCAATGCATTCCATGATTTTACTAACTTGTTTAAACCTACACATTCCAAAATCCCTTTAGAATTCAAAATGGCGTCCAAAATCAAAATTTAGCTTTCTTCAAGAAAATAAATTCCCGTTTTGCTTTTTATCTGGTTTAAAAATGAAACAGAACTGCCAAAATCTAGTATATGGAATAAACTGGCATATTACCTCACACAGCACAGAATATTTCGTACATGTTACAGGTTCGTAGCACTGAAATATTGAGACTTTTCAGATACGTTGCGCAATATAACAGTAATGTTTCATTAATACAGACATTTGATGTGGACCAGGAACACCAAACAGAGGTAATCGCTCTTTCCACGTTTATAAGTGAGTCACGGAAAAATTCTCATTGGCCGCCACTGGGAATCGAACCCAGGGTCTTCCAGTTACGCGCCGGATATGCTTCCACTGCAGATAAAAGTGCAGTGGAAGGATAACCGGCGAGTAACTAGAAGACCCTGGGTTCGATTCCCGGTGGCGGCCAATGAGAATTTTTCCGTGACTCACTTATAAACGTGGGAAGAGCGATGGCCTCTGTTTGATGAAGTAATGTTTCAGAAAAATTACGGTTACGTCAAAATGTCCTCAAACGTTACATAACTTTGAAACTTAACCGTATTTAAACTCAAATTCCGCAAAACAGACGACGCTGCAATTTTCAGCCTTTTCCCCAGATAATCATTTCGCTCCAGTCAGCATTGAACCCGCGTGTCTTGTATAGTTAACGCACGCTTTTAACCACTGAGCCGCATACACTTCGAAATTCGAATCACTCATATCGCAAAACAAATTCCGCGACAACGAATTTATTTTTTTCTCATTTCATTTTCTGTTCGACCTTATTATTTTTATGAATAGATTTGTAATATTTTTTTCTGTCGGAGGACTTTTCACAAATTAAGCATTTTTCATCCAGATTTTTTCGAAGCAACAAAATGTTTGGCAACATGATTTTTAGCACGTCTTTTGTAAAAGAAATCGTGCTTATATTACCGTTCTGTTCTTAGGTCCGTCCGTCAGTCCGTCTGTACCCACGATATCTCTGCAACTATTAGGCTGATTTGAAAAAATTCTTTTTCATTGGGAAGCTTAAAATATGCGAATGATGTTTTTCGTTTTTTTTTTTTTTTTTACGATGTACAATTTTGCCGTTAGAGGGCGTAAATGCAGATGATGTCAATTTCAAAAACACATTTTATTTAACATATTTGCTTCTAAACATCCGATTGAAAAAATTATTTTACCTTTCGATTCCATTTATATCGAACAGTATTTCAGATGTAGTTACTTTTTCAAATTACGCATAGATTTTCCGCTAGGAGGCGTAAAATAAATTACATTTTTCCTGATAACTCTTCTTCTAAAACTCCGATTTAAAAAAAATATTCAGTGGATACAGCTCCCGATAGAAAATCTTTTGCATATAGTTTCAAGTTTTTGGTAAAGAATACTTTGCCCGCCAGGGGGCGTAAGAGTTAATTTTCGCTTCTGATGTATTTGCCATAAAATCTGAGCTCCTAAAATATCGATTGCAAAAATTATTTCGTGGACTAATGCCACTCACATCGATAAACCTTTTTGTAATATTTTCTTCTTAAAATATTCCACACTTTCTCCGCCAGGGGGCGTAGACGTATATCTTATTTTTGTCAATATCTCTACTTCTAGGCCTCCGATTTGAAAAATTCCTTATTTGTTGGATAGTGTTTTTAGTGTGACATGTTTTTCATATAATTTCAAAATTTTCAAGTAATTCATAGACTTTCCGCTAGGGGGCGTAGATGTAAATTGCGTTTCCCCCTGTATCTCTGCTTCTAAATCACCGATTTGAAAACTTCTTTCTGCACCGAACCCAGCTTCTGATGGGAAATTGTTTGCACATAATTTCTATTATTCGTAAAAAACTGGTTTGACCACCAGCGGGCGTAATTGTTAATTTCCGCTTCTGATGTATTTGTAGCAAAATATGAGCTTCTAAATTCTCGATTGAAAAAAACGTCGTTTGTAGACCGATACTACTCATGTCGACAAAACTTTAAAAAAAAAATTGTTCTTAAAATAATGCATGGTTTCTACGCCAGGGTGCGTAAATTTATATCTTATTTGTGTCAATATCTCTACTTCTAGGAGTCCGATTTCAAAAATTCCTTCTTTGTGGGATAGTGTTTCCGATGCGAAATGTTTTTCCTATAAATTCAAAATTTTCAAGTAAATCATAGACTCTCCGCTAGGGGGCACAAAGGTAAATTTCGTTTTCTGCGTTATTTCTGTTTCTAAAACTCCGATTTGGAAAATTTTTCCTGTATCGCATACAAGACCTGATGGAAAATATTTTTCACATAATTTCTAATGTTTGGTAAAGAATGGTTTGGCCACCAGGGGACATAAGTGTTAATTTCTGCTTCTGATGTATTTGTAGCAAAATCTAGGCTCCGAAAATTCGACTAAATTCTTTTTTCTTAGACCGATACCGCTCATATGGAAAAACTTTTTGAGAATACTTTCTTCCTAAAAGAATGCATGGTTTTCCCACCAGTGGACGTAAAGTCACATTTTATTTTTGTCGATATCTCTCTTTCTAAGAGTCCAATTTGAAAAATTCTTTAAATGTTGGAGAGTGTTTCTGGTGCGAAATGTTTCTTATATAAATTCATATTTTTCTTAACGTACCAGTCTGAAACCAGAGGGCGTAAGCTCCCTATTTCGTTTACAGCAATATCTAAGGGACTAAAACCCCGATTGAAAAACGTCTTTCTTCCGTCAGATACTATTGTTTTCTATATCGGTTCCATTGACTTTGAGTAGCTTTTATAAATTTAATTTGCGTCGGAACGTATTCAAACGACGTGCTTATTACACCCGAAAATTCGGTGTTATCTTTCTTGTTTTGTTTTTTTTTGTTTTTTTTTCTGTCGAAGGACTTTTCAGAAATTAAGCATTTTTCATCCTGATTTTTTCGAAGCAACGAAATACTTTGCAACTTGATTTTTTAAACTGAAAATCACTTTCATCGACTATAGTTTCGCAGAGCGTTTGGCTCGGCTTCCTCAGGACGAATGGAGCGTAAACATTCAAATCATTGTAAAATCATCAGAATTCTGACGGTCACGGGTTTTGGTGAGTTGTTTCCACGCGCTTGAAAGAAATGGAGTCGACGTCATGTCGTTGACAAGCCATGACGAGTTCCGGTATATGTGGAAAGCTTCTAATATATTAAGCTTGAAAGTCGAGTCCGGTTTATCAATAAGCGTAGCGTTTCCAAACAAAAAGTTATGGTTATTTCGTGACAATGTTGAGCTATAGACGACTTCTTCAGTTCATAGTTCCGTACATATGTCTTGTGTTCCTTCACACGGAAGCTTAAAGCCCTGCGGGTCTGTCCTATATATGAAAGTCCACATTCACAAGGTATCTGATAAATTCCCCAGGAGGTTAAGTCTTCGATGTAGTCTTTTGACCCGTAAAAATTCATCTTGTTTATGGGTTTGAAAATAACTTTGAAGTTAAAACTTTTAAGGATTTTTGAAATCGCGAAGCAAATCTGAGGAGCAAATGGGATAACTGCCCAATTCTTTTGTATTGGGAATTCTATAGGCATGAGCGTGCAGACAGGCTTTGGTTTCCTAAATTTTAGGACAGCTTTGTCTATAACGGAAGGGCTGCATCCTCTGTGTGCTGCAATTCGTTTAAGAAAATCAAGCTCTTTCTGAAAGGAATCCTCAGTTGAGCAGATATGTATTGCACGATATACGTATGTGAAGAAGGCCGAGATCTTTTGTTTCCACGGATGATTTGATTTTGCATGAGGGGGTAAGGAAACAGCAAATGGTTTTCGATAAACTGTTGTACTAAAGGATCCTTGAGAGTGTGACACAAGGACATCGAGGAATGGTAAGCGGCCATTTTTATCAGTCTCATATGTGAACTGTATATACGGATCGATTGAATTGATAAGTTCAACTAATTTAGGTATTTCCGAGTTCATGCCATTCCAGAGAACAAGAGTATCATCTACATATCGAATCCACAGGTCAAATGTAACAAGCTGAAATAGTTGGTCTTCAAAGTGACGCATGTAGACTTCGCATAAAATAGGTGACAGTGGGCTACCCATTGCAAGGCCTTCGGTCTGTTGGAAAAATCTTCCACGAAAAAGGAAACTGTTTTGTCTTATACAAATTTCCACTAGCCTCAAAAATTCTTCTGTTTCCGGTTGGCTGAAATGATTATCTTTGAGACTTGACTTTAATGCTTGGAGAGCTCCATTAACTGGGTTACTTGTGAACATGGATTTCACATCGAAGGATAACATGAACTGATCGTTGAATGGATGTCGCTTTAGCCGATTGACAAAATCAATGGTTTTTTTTTTCACAGAAGTTGTGTTCGAAGAAGTCGTTAAAGTCGAAAGTTTCGAAGATAGAAATTTGGCCAACTTATGTGTAGCTGATCCTATATTGCTGACTATGGGACGAAAGGGGACACCAATCTTGTGTATCTTCGGAAGTGCATAGAAACGTGGACAACGGGAATATGAGGGCTTCAGATGATTTTTTGAGCTTTGATCAAGGGTTACACAACTTGTTACCACTTTCCGAACTTCCTTTAAATGTTTCTCCGATAGGTCATTTTTCATTTCCTTGTAGGGTCCCTCGGAAATAAGTTTTTCGACCTCTGCCTCGTAATGTTTCTTGTCCAGAATAACAACTTGTCCTCCTTTATCAGCTTTAGTAATGATAATATCGCGATTTGACTGTAATTCTTTTAGAGCATTAGAGCATGGTATTCTTCCTTGCTGAGATTCGGTTTAAATGGTTGAAGGAACTTTGCCGTTATTTTCTGGCTAACGCAATGTCTAATCGAAAGCAATGTCGAAGGCGTTGCAATGGTAGCCCACTGTCACCTATTTTATGCGAAGTCTACATGCGTCACTTTGAAGACCAACTATTTCAGCTTGTTACATTTGACCTGTGGATTCGATATGTAGATGATACTTTTGTTCTCTGGAATGGCATGAACTCGGAAATACCTAAATTAGTTGAACTTATCAATTCAATCAATCCGCATATACAGTTCACATATGAGACTGAGAATAATGGCTGCTTACCATTCCTCGATGTCCTTGTGTCACGCTCTCAAGGATCCTTTAGTACAACAGTTTATCGAAAACCATTTGCTGTTTCCTTACCCCCTCATGCAAAATCAAATCATCCATGGAAACAAACGATCTCGGCCTTCTTCACATACGTATATCGTGCAATACATATCTGCTCAACTGAGGATTCCTTTCAGAAAGAGCTTGATTTTCTTAAACGAATTGCAGCACACAGAGGATACAGCCCTTCCGTTATAGACAGGAAACCTCCCAATACAAAAGAATTGGGCAGTTATCCCATTTGCTCCTCAGATTTGCTTCGCGATTTCAAAAATCCTTAAAAGTTTTAACTTCAAAGTTATTTTCAAACCCATAAAAAAGATGAATTTTTACGGATCAAAAGACTACATCGAAGACTTAAACTCCCGGGGAATTTATCAGATACCTTGTGAATGTGGACTTTCATATATAGGACAGACCCGCAGGGCTTTAAGCTTCCGTGTGAAGGAACACAAGACATATGTACGGAACTATGAACTGAAGAAGTCGTCTATAACTCAACATTGTCACGAAAATAACCATAACTTTTTGTTCGAAAACGCTACGCTTATTGATAAACCGAACTCGACTTTCAAGCTTAATATATTAGAAGCTTTCCACATATACCGGAACTCGTCACGGCTTGTCAACGACATGACGTCGACTCCATTTCTTTCAAGCGCGTGGAAACAACTCGCCAAAACCCGAGACCGTCAGAATTCTGATGATGTCACAATAATTTGAATGTTTACGCTCCATTCGTCCTGAGGAAGCCGAGCCAAATGCTCTGCGAAACTATAGTCGATGAATAATAAACATTTTATTGTGCGAAACGTTGTTATTATTATTATATCTTAACACCGCAAGCTTCGTAGTTATAAATTATATATAATGACTTTCAGTTATTTTTAAAAAAGGTGAAATGTCCTTTTTTATAGTATTATTTTAGAAAAAAATCCTAAATATGAAGTTTACTCTTGACAGTCATAATAGCTTTTGTGATAAGTTGTCCATAGACTGATACATAGGCATCCTATGGCCATATGCACAATAAGTTAAGTACCCGGTTTCTTACAGTAATACAATAAATAATAAACAGCTAGTGCATAAAACAGGAGAGAAGGGAAGACATATCTTGGAACACAATAAACAAAATTCATGCCGTATACTATCCACAATATCCGATCTCGTTACGGAACTTCAAAATTAGACAGACGATTGAAATATAAAAGTTAATGAAACCTCAAGTATTCTCACTAATCGCTCCTATTACCGGTAATTTCTCGTCATACGGATACGGGAAAAGTGAGAACGGAGTTTTTCCGTTTATATAGGGCCGCGGGTGGCCTAGTGGGCAACGTTCGTTACTGCCACGGAAAGGACCTCAGGTTCGATCCCAGCAGGTACGAACGCTCGATCCAGTAAGTATCCGCCGTGCGTCGGATGGGTACGGTACGTTAAGCCGTCACGTCGGACCACTGGTACTGGCCCCCCGCTACTAAATAAAGGCGTCTTTCTCCCCCTTTCTTTTTCGCTTCCGTGTCGCTTTCCTATCGAGCACTCTAGCCCAAATCTCCTAGTTTCCCGTTTGTAAGGGCTGGTTAAGGTCTGGGGTCAGACACTCCCTTCCTTAAATCCTCTGCATATGATCATATAGTGGGCAACGTTCGTGACTGCCACGGAAAGGGCCTCAGGTTGATCCCAGGTAAGTACGAACGCTCGATTCACTAAGTATTCGCCGTGCGTCGGATGGACACGCTAAGCCGTCGGACCCCTGATACTCCCCCCGGTAATAAATGAAGGCGTCTTCCTCCCCCTTACTACTTCGCTTCCTTTTCAATTTCCTATCGGGCACTCTAGCCCAAATCTCCTAGTTTCCTGTTTCTAAGGGCTGTTTAAGACCTGGGGTCAGACACTCCCTTCCTAAAATCCTCTATATGTGATCATATTTTCGTTTATATACGAAAGGAATTGCGGAAAGATTTCTGGAAAATCAGAATTCTCTGTTAACACTTCTCTAAAACGGTAATTTACCGTCAATATAAGAAAGTGCGGAAAGGTTTCTAAAAATTCAGGATTTTCCCTTGGTACCAAAAATCCATTAAATTCAGGTTTCTTTCCGTCATTTAACGGAAACGGTAGACAAAGTCATCGTTCTTTCCACGTTTTTGTTTAACCAACACACAGAAGCCGAAAAATTGTTCATCGACACTGCTGGGATCGAACGCCAGATCTCTCTTTAGTTAGCCGTGTGCGTTCGCTTTACGCTACGGTACCAACAATCCACGGCGCTATGTGTGTTTATCTGTCAGCATCCGATTTCAGAAATCCATAGGAATCGGCTCAGCACGTCAGATGTCTCCATCTGGTGAGGCTTAACGGAACAAGCTATTTAATTTTAGCTAATAAATCCATAGGGCGAGAGAAATGGTGAAAATCTTCCAAATACGTGGAGATAATGTAAATACGAGAGGGTATCAAAAAGTTCGTGCAATCACCAAGAAATAAACAAGCTAGAAAAATAAAATTCATTCAGGTACTTGGGCCTTCTCTACATAGGCAGTGCTACACATTTCCCCCATCTTCGCTTGATCTTCTTTATTCCCTCAGTGTAGAACACCACAGAATGTGCATGAAGCCACTGTCCTACCTCAAAAATTGACGTCATCAGCGTCATCAAATCGCCTCCCACGTAGTGAACGTTTCACCTCGGTGAACAAAAACAAGTCACTTGGTGCCATATCAGGGGAATATGGCGGATGACGCAATATATTGTATTTAAGACAACTCGCAGTGACGATGGTGCTGACTACTGAATGAGCTGGTGCGTTGTCGTGCAACAAATGGCCCCCTTTTTTGATCATTTCGCTTCTTCGCTTTTAATTTGCTCTCTTAATTTGGTCAGTAAGTTGCAAAAGTAGTCAGAGGTAATAGTTTGACCCTTCTGAAGGTAGTCTGTTAAAATAATACCACTTTTATGCCAGAAAACAGAGAACATCACTTTGACGGCAGACTTTGGCATTTTTGCCTTGGGGGGGGGGGGGTG
This sequence comes from Macrothele yani, assembly GCA_039090855.1. Taxonomy (NCBI): domain Eukaryota; kingdom Metazoa; phylum Arthropoda; class Arachnida; order Araneae; family Macrothelidae; genus Macrothele; species Macrothele yani. The sequence continues at coordinate 13,824,188 of CM077032.1, read as the reverse complement.
AAGAAGGGTGTTCCCATTGTTTGCTCATTTCTTTGGTTCCTGGATCATAGAGCTATAACCGACACTCATCCACAGTGATCAAACGGTCAAAAAAATATTCGGTATTCGCCTTACAAAGATCCAAAATTTTTGCCGCGGATTGTGCAGGAACTTCCTCTTGTAATGGGGTGAGAAGCTTAGGTACTCATCGCGCTGAGACCTTGGACATGTTCAATTGGTCATATATAATTGTCCACACTGACCCATATTTTAGGTCAACTTCTTGACAAAGCATTTCAGTGGCTGTGTGCCTATCTTCAAAGATTAATTCTCCACTTTGGTCACAACTGTCTGGTCATCTGTCAAAGATGGCCGTCGGGACCTTGGTTTGTCAAAAATAGTCATATGACCACTTTGAAAATTTATTTTCCACATTGCCACAGTCTCGTATGCTGGACACTTATTTCCATATGCACTTAATATTCCTTCATGAATTTTTTTAGCTGCCATTCCTTGTAGATGAAGGAACTTGATCACACTTCAAAATTCCACTTTCTGCATGATCACGGACTTTTCGATTCCTGAAAAAAAAGGGGAGGTTGCTAAATATTATTTATGTTGTAAAGTATACTACATGTATATACACTGAGTGGCCACTTTATTATGACCACGTGACAGTTTTAAGCAAATGAGCTATGGCTGCGCGCTGTTGCCGCCAGAGGGCGTGGCTAGTATAAAAAAAGGGAAAGCTTAGTGCTTGCGTCAGTAGTAGAAGTGATTTTTGGGTGACGAGATGGGTAAAAAATGGGATTTGACGGACTTTCAACGTGCGATGATTGTAGGAGCTCGGAGCCATGGAGCGAGTATCACCAAAACCGTGGCATTCGTGAAATGTTCCAGAGCAGCTGTTGTTAAAGTGTCTAAAGACTGGACTGTCAGCCAAGAAACTGGGTCTCTACGCGCAAACTGTTGTCGTCATCGACTAGTGACTGCTCGGGCGGAACGTAGAGTGTCCAAACTGGTAACAGACAACAGAAGGTCAACAGAGCAGCAAATTACAGACCATCTTATTCAAGGATCCCCTCAAATGTTCTCTGCACGCACTGTTCGCCGTACACTGCATCGGATAGGATATGGTAGCCAAAAGCCTGTTCGAACACCTTTGCTGTCTGCAGTTAACAAGAGAAAACGTCTCCAGTTCGCAGAGGAGCACAAGGATTGGACAGTCCATAATTGGAAACAAATTATGTGGTCCGATGAATCACGTTTTTAGTTGCATCATATCTAAACATCGTTGCGGACCAAGAGCTTCCTGTCATGTGGATGGTTTATCCCAATGACGATGGCTACTTTCAACAAGATAATGCGTCCTGCCATAGTGCTCGTATTGTACAGTGTTAGTTTCAGGAGCATGCCGGTGAGTTTACTTTGCTTACGTGGCCCTCACAATCTCCAGATCTCAACCCCATTGAGAATTTGCGGGATGAAGTAGAACGAGCCATCAGACAGCTGGATCCCCTACCATGCAACTTTTACACTCCTGGAAAGTGCTATTCATTAAGCATGATCTCAAATTCCACAGACCACCTATCAAAATCTCGTGAGAGTCCATGCCACCAAGAATCGACGCAGTATTAAAGGCAAAGGTGGCACAACGAAGTACTCAGGGGGTGGTCATAATAAAGTGGCCACTCAGTGTATACCGTTTTGGTGTATGAAAGCATGCTGGATCGACATGGAGGGGACTGGCTCAAGACAGATGTGACATACTACAGAGGCAAAACACGTGTCAAGATGACAAATGTGCAGCGATCTATTCCGTCAGTGAAATTTAGTTGGGAGAGAAACTTACTCCGCATTGAGATTGCATCGACAAATTTGTATTTTCACACAGACAGATATAGAACGTTGAAACTTTCATCTAGCAATCGATCGATGATGGCGATGATGATCAAGTCACCATGGGATTACTTTAAAGCAGCAACATTAAAGTTAATAAATTTAGGGATTTATGTGGTGGAAAGTTGATGAAAATCTAGAGTAGTGGATCACAAAAAAAACATCAAACGTGAACTTTTTACACCTCTGTTCTTGCATACGCTTTGAGACACATGCACATTACAATTCCTTCTCCTTTCACGAGATGTCGTAAAATGTTTGCTTTGATCGAAAGGAAGATATGATTTCATGAACAATACATAAAACAAAGTTAAGTCATGCAAGCGGAAGAAGAAATCCCAAAGCTGACGGCTTCTGGAAATCTCCTTTTGCTGCTGGGCGAGAAACTTTTATTTCTTGTGGCATGTCTTCGCCACAGACATCATGGTGAATTGCTCATTCACATGAAATACCATCGGGTTTGCTGCGTCAAATGCAATAGAAATTTTCCACGTCCTCTTGGACGAAAAAAAAAAAGAATGGTATAAAAAATCAATACATACCATTCGTTCAAGACATTAATTCAAGACGACAATGTATTTGCTCTGCAATCAAATATTCGAAAAATAAATATCGGTCTGCGCTGCAAAATTAGAGATAAAAAGCTTAAATAAAAAATGAAAGATATGTTGTGATCTTGATAGCATAAAAGGATTTCTTCCAACTTACATGTGGAAATTGCTCGCAATTTTGGAACAAACCTCGACACTTAAGAGGAAAATCCGACAGGCGCTTTGGTATTAAAGAAACGAAGAGCTATGTATATACAGCTTTTCTTCTGTTCAAGCTACCTGCGCTTTTGTATGCAAACATTTAATTTATTTTTGGTTTTGTGAAAAAGAAAGTAAACACTTTGTCCTTGTACATGTGTTACTCGCATTTAATTTATGGTTGCTGCGCATTAAGAGCCTCGTGTAATACACGTGGAATACAATACGCCTGCTTACTTGTCTCTTGTTTTTTCACTCTTTAAGGAGAAAATTCTTGGGATAGCCAGAAGTAATATGTCGCAAAACTCAGTGCTCAGAGTTGTTCTTTGTTTTACCACAAATGTTGTGTGCAATAAACTTTTGCTTTTGGTTCTGTGAAAAAGAACAGTAAGCACTTTGTTCTTGTACATGCGGCGCCATAACTAAACTTTTGTTTCGGTTTTTTTAAACTACTGTACAGCAAAAATCTATCTATCTAAACAAAATAAAAAATAAAAATCCTCTTTAGTTTTTAGTACACTAGTTAGCGAGTAACCACAGATGAACTCACTCAATATTAAGAGGGAAACAAACTGAACAATATGAGGCAGAGATCACACGAAAACAACAATATTACACAGGAGAGAGGATGAAAGAAAGTATAGCCTCAAAAACGAAAAATATAAAAAAATTTGTAATTTATATGAGGAAGTGGATTTTAAAAATTCCGAAAACGGTAGATAAAGCCACTATACAAAAGGACTTTGACGTTGGCGGTCTAATAGTTGTTATATCATAGCAACAATTAGACGACCGCAGCAGTGGTTTAAGCGATGGCTTCTGATCATTTGTCTGAGATGGGTCTGGGTTCGAATCCCGATGAGGCATGTATGTTGTGTTTGTCTTTCGGCGCTCCCTCTCTCCTTTCCATGGAACCAGAACCCCAGAACCAGTGGCCCTAAATTAGGGACGGGAGACTGCTTATAGCCCATTGAGTTGCTCACGGTGTTTGTTAAACCTCCAATCAAAAAAAAAAAAAAAAAAAAAAAAAAAATTAGACGACCAATTCAAAGTCCCTAACGATGGATGAAGCTACCATACCAAAGGACTTTGAAGTTGAATTTGCCTTCTGATAGTTGCTATCATTGCACTATTAAACGGCCAACTCAAAGTCACTAACGATAGATGAAGCCACTATACCAAGGGACTTTGACGTTAAATTGGCCGTTTAATAGTTGCTACCACAGCAACCATTAGACGGCCAATTCAAAGTCCTTAACGATAGATGAAGCTACCATACCATGGGACTTTGATGTTGAATTGGCCGTCTAAGAGTTGCTATCACAACAACTATTAGACGGCCAATTCAAAGTCCCTAACGATAGATGAAGCTACCATACCAAGGGACTTTGACGTTGAATTGGCCGTCTAAAAGTTGCTATCACAGCAACTGTTAGACGGCCAATTCAAAGTCCCTAATGATAGATGAAGCTACCATACCAAGGGACTTTGACGCTGAATTGGCCGTCTAATACATAGTTGAATAATTTAGTAATAAATGAAGTCATGGCTGTCCTAGAAGATCATATGATAGTTACAAAGACAGATTATGGGGATTACGTAGGAAAAACGTTGTTAATTCTTAACCTCCTGCCTTACTGAGAAACTCTTAAGATCTCCTTAAGAAATTAAGTAATCTCGCGCTGCTATAACACCCTATAATTGCAAGTTTAGACATCCAAGCTATGTATACTAACATAAATACCAGTGGGCTGTTGGAATTCATGGCAGAGGATATGGCTGATAGAATAGTCTTTAACAACCTCAGCAAAGAAGTACTGATTGGCTTCTATGAAATCCTAATTTTTGTATTAAAAAACAACTTTTTCCAGTTTGAGTATCGTTTCTACAAACAGACCTCAGGTTTGGTTATGGGTTCTCCAGTTGCCCCCTTCCTAGCAAATTACTACGTTGGCAAACTGGAAGAAGAGGTTCTGATAACTCCTCTATCTTCTGCCTATATGCCAGATATATCGACGACATTACTTTCATTTTAGACAACGCTAATCCTTCTCTCCCGTCTGCCATCCTGGATTGCTTCAACTCCCTAGATGAAAAATTAACATTCACTCTGGAACTTCAACAGAACAATCAGCTAAATTAACTGAGCTTGTCGGTAATTATTCGAAAAGGGAGAATTCTTACAAAAGTCTTCAAAAAGCCCTCTAGCACTAACAAAATGATGAACTTCCAGTCAAACCATCCAGAATACATAAAATGTAACGTAGCCTCGTAATTTGCAAAAAATATAAATGTTATCAACTCTTAAGAATTAGACAAGCGAGCGCAAACAAAACGAACTTAAAATCATTCTCCAGGATATTAATTACCCTGCTCCAATAGTGGAACATTTTTTAACTAGTAATAAACGAGATCGGAGCCCTAACCCAGGCTGTCGATTAACTAGAAAAATCACCTGCCATAAAGGCCTCTTCGAAAAACTTCAAAGGATTAGCAAAAAAATTTTCAATCAGGCTAGCTGCAAGTTTAGGAAATAAGACCAATAACTACCTTCCTAAATTAAGGCAGCAAGAAACTAACATCTTGTTAAAAGAAGGAGTAGTCTACAATATCAAGCGTGAATGAGGTCTTAGCTATGTAGGAGAGACAGGTAGACAGCTTAAGACCAGGCTGAAAGAATATAAAGCGGCCATAAAAAACATGAGAAATAAAACTGGCCTTGATAGACATGTTCAATCTACTGGACATAAAATCCTTTGGGACTCAGTAGAAATTCTGACCCACCAAAAGCATTTCTTCAACTGAAAACTGTTGGAAGGTCTTGAGATTGAGAGAAGAAGAGGAACTACATTAAATGATTTTAAAGGTTGGAGTTTTTCCCAATGTTGGCAACACTTACATTAGTGTTCGTCCTGATGAAGGGTAGGGTTACTACCCGAAAATTTGCCGCTAAGAATTAACGACTTTTTTCCTAAGTAATCCCCGTAGTCTGTCTTCGCAACTATCATACTGTATTAGTTGAATAGTTTATTGAAATTTTACTATAATAGATACATTATCAACAAAAAACATTTAACAAAATTTCTTCCTGGGGAATACTTTATACGTCTGATTAAAGGCACATATTCTGAAAGTCATTATTATGGCTTTTAGAATACGGGTCTTTAATCAGACATATGAAGGCTTCCCCAGGAAGAAATTTTTGTTAAATGTTTTTTGTCAATAATACAACCTTCTGTCGATAATGTATCTAGTAAAATTTCAATAAACCATTCAACTAAAACATTCTACAATAAAGCATAGAACAAAAAATAACTGAGCAATAGAACTATAAATTTTTCTTCTTTAAGTTTTTCCACCACGACGTGTACTCCGGCAGCCCAACGTGCAGAGAGTTAAAAGTCATACCTTTTCGAAGATTGAAATTTACAGTACAGTGTGCAGCACGTTATATTACAGGACTACAATCAGTAGTCTGTATGGCGAAATGTAATCTCTGGTAGTGCTGGCCACGCATATGATCCTTTAGGAATAAAAAAGAATGAAAGTCGGAAGGTGCCAAATCTGGACCGTAAGTAGTGCGAGCTAAAGGATTTATAGATTTTTTTCCGAGGTGAAACAAGCAGAATGGGGTCTAAAGTTGTCATCCTGAAGATGACTTTCTTTTCTGGCCATAAAGTCGGGAAGTTTTCGTGCTTAGTAAGTAAAGTCACAGAATAAGCCTTCTAATGCACGATTTTTCAAATAAAACCGCTCTTCCATATTTAAAAATGATGTTAAAAACACATTAAAAAGGCACGAGATCTTTCGGTAACCGCTTCGGTCCCTTCATCAGTATGCATTATCTGATGAAGGAACCAACGCGGTCACCGAAATATCTCGTCCCTTTTTTAATGTTTTTTAATATGTTTTTAACATCATTTTTAAATATTAAAGAGCGGTTTTATCTGAAAAATCGTGCATCAGACGACTTATTCTGTGATTTCTTGGCCATTTATGGTGCAATGCACAGTGAAGCTTTTCTGTTGTTTGGATATAACGAGCTGCATTTACGGTACGCCAGGATCTTAAAAAATGAAACATAATGCACCCATCTGCGTCCCAAAAGATAGTTTCTATAACCTTTGCAACTGACGGAGCAGCCTTAGGCTTCTTCCCGTTTAGTGATTCGACATGATGCCATTCCATGCTCTGGCATTTTTGTTTCAGGTTCGAAATGGTGTAACCATCTTTCGTCACTTTCTCGCAACACTGAGCAAAAAATCGACGGTACCACTCCAGCAGTTGCGATGAGATGTTTTTGCGCTTGACTTTGAGGTCTTTTGTCTGTAAACGGGACAAACATTGCGAATATCTTCCGACATCTCATCATTAGCAAGGAGCCCAGAAATCATGCTAATCATTTCCTGAATATATATGAATTTTAATCATTTCTTGAATATAAATATAATATTAATTAGTTTTCATAATAAAAAAGTTAATTATTATATAATAATTAATTTGTAAATTAATTGTTAAATATGTTATATAAAATTAAATATATTATTATTTTATATAATTAAATATATCATTGTTTTATAATAATATTTTTAAATAATTATTAAACATATAAATATTTTGTATAATTAAATATATTATTATTTATAATAATTAATTTTTATTAAATATATTACCCCTTTTTTTAAATACATTATTATTTATAATAAAATATTTTTAATATATATATATATTACTTCTGTTTTTTAAATATATTATTATTTTATATAATTAAATACATTATTATTTCATATAATCAAATATATTATGATTTTATAATAATATTTTTTAATTAATTATTAAATATGTTATTATTTTATAATAACAATTTATTTAGTTAATTATTAAATATATTATTTTATAATAATATTTTTTTTATTTATTATTAAATATATTATTATTTTCTATAATTAATTTTTATCAAATATATTACTTCTTTCTATTAAATATATTATTATTTTATGCAATTTAATATATTATTATTTTATATGATTAAATATATAATTTTTATAATAATTAATTTTTATTACATATATTCCTTTTTTTTATTAAATATATTATTATTTTATGCAATTTAATATATTATTATTTTATGCAATTTAATATATTATTATTTTATATGATTAAATATATTATTATTTTATATGATTAAATATATTATTATTTTATATGATTAAATATATAATTATTTATAATAATTAATTTTATTACATATATTACTTCTTTTTATTAAATATATTATTATTTTATACAATTAAATATATTATTATTTTATACAATTAAATATATTATTTTTTTATACAATTTAATATATTATTATTTGATTGATTAAATATATAATCATTTTTAATTATTAATTTTTATTACATATATTATTTCTTTTTATTAAATATTTTATTATTTTATATAATTAAATGTATTATTATTTTATACCATAAAATATACTATTATTTTATATAATTAAATATAGTGTTATTTTATGCAGTTAAATATATCATTATTTTATATAATTAAATATATTATTATTTTATAATAATTAACTTTTAATTATTTATTAAATATATTATATATATAGAATGAAATATATTATCTAATAATATTTTTTTTTATAATTTTCATCATTTGTTGAATACAGATATGCTAATAATTTCCTGAAATGCACTCTGTCCTTTTCCCAATTTCGCCGCAATTTGGTTCACCGTTACACGTCTGTCGTCACGAAGTAAGGCATGAATCCTTTCCTTGTAGTGTTCCGCAGACGCTGTTCGACGGCTACCGCTACGAGGCTGATCATTAATGTCTGTGAAACGGTCTTTAAAATGTTTCATCCACCTTCTCACACTGCTGGCACCCATACAGGCTTCACCGTATGAACGGTGAAGCCTAGGATGAGTAAAATATATAATTATTATATAGGATGATTAAATATATAATTATTTATAATAATTAATTTTATTACATATATTACTTCTTTTTATTAAATATATTATTATTTTATACAATTAAATATATTATTATTTTATACAATTAAATATATTATTTTTTTATACAATTTAATATATTATTATTTGATTGATTAAATATATAATCATTTTTAATTATTAATTTTTATTACATATATTATTTCTTTTTATTAAATATTTTATTATTTTATATAATTAAATGTATTATTATTTTATACCATAAAATATACTATTATTTTATATAATTAAATATAGTGTTATTTTATGCAGTTAAATATATCATTATTTTATATAATTAAATATATTATTATTTTATAATAATTAACTTTTAATTATTTATTAAATATATTATATATATAGAATGAAATATATTATCTAATAATATTTTTTTTTATAATTTTCATCATTTGTTGAATACAGATATGCTAATAATTTCCTGAAATGCACTCTGTCCTTTTCCCAATTTCGCCGCAATTTGGTTCACCGTTACACGTCTGTCGTCACGAAGTAAGGCATGAATCCTTTCCTTGTAGTGTTCCGCAGACGCTGTTCGACGGCTACCGCTACGAGGCTGATCATTAATGTCTGTGAAACGGTCTTTAAAATGTTTCATCCACCTTCTCACACTGCTGGCACCCATACAGGCTTCACCGTATGAACGGTGAAGCCTAGGATGAGTATCGGCAGCCGGAGTTTCCTCTTTCACAGGGAACTGAATCACAACACGCTGACGGAACGAAGGATCACAGTCGGCCATCTTTTTTCGCGTCTGCATGGTCACATGACTGAAGCTGGTGACGTAATTTGACATTCATGGCCACAATGAGAGATGGCACTGTGCTTGTGCAATGCAGGTGTGTAATGCAGCTTTGTTCATTACTTTCAGTATGACCTACATAATATAATTTTATAGTTTCTCGAATACTATTGGTTTGGTGCGAATGAAATGTCAGGTGCGCAGGCCCCCACCACAGCGGAATGGAATCACCCACAGGTGTTGCTGGTATTACGCCACAGAGTTACTATAAATAGCTCGCACGTGTCTGAAGAATAAGGTTCAGGCGTGATTTGTTTGGACGTAACGTCGCTTGCAAAGGAAACATACAGACGCCGGACATGAGAGTCATCTTCCTGTAAGAATTTAAACTGGGCTATTCTTCAGGAATTTCAGCTTGAAACGTTAACAAAGCATTTGGGGAGAATACAGCCAACGAACGAACCATTCGGCGATTATTTGTGAATTTTCGAAGCGGAGATACGGACTTGCAAAAAAGGAAGAATGTCGTCACCGGCCTGTTGCTATTTATGACGATGTTCTGTTACGTGTGGTTGAAGCGGACCTCCGTAAAACGTGTCGTGAGATAGCGGCAGAGGTAGGTGCCCACCACACTACAGATTTTTCTGCGCCTGGCTGCACTGGGTAAAGTCAGAAAGCTAGACATGTGGCTGCCGCATGAGTTGACAACAGCCAAGAAGACTAGGCGTTTTGGAAGTCTGCACGTCGCTGCTTTCCAGGAATAAACAGGGAACTCTACTGCATCAAATCGTCACCTGCGACGAGAAGTGGGTCCTGTATCATAACCGGAAACGATTTACACAATGGTTAAGCAAGGGATAGCTTGATTGACGGCATTTTAAGCCACACCTACACACCAAGAAGATGATGCTCCTTGTCTGGTGCTCCACAGCCAGGATAATTCTTCGGAGTTTCTTGCCAAACCATGGTCAACTGACATTGTGTTCTCCTGCTCCATGACAACGCCCCCGCCCTCATGTCGAACAACGAACGATGCTGACATTAAATGCCTTGAGCTATGGAGCACAGTCTCATCGTGCCTATAACCGGACTTGTCTCCGGCAGAGTATCATCTACTTCGTCGCCTAGATCATTTCCTGTCCGGGAAATAGTTCACGACAGACAACAAAGTTCAACGTGCGGTTGATGACTTCTTCGGGTCTCAGCCACAAGACTTTTCGTTTCGGGTTTATGGCCTTGCTAGACAGATGACAGCTATGTGTCGATGCCGAGGGGGATCGTTTTGCCTTGGTAAGTTGTCTTACTTTTCCGTTCTAGCTGTCCACATGGTCTGGTCCTTTGCCGGACATTTCATTCGCACCAACCCAATAAAATGCCATTTACCATACTGAGCAAATTAATTCGGACAAAGTAAAAGATCACTCTTTTTTCCAAAACTATGCCTTTATATCATTCTATGCCTTTATATCATTCTATGCCTTGATATACACTGATACATACCTGTATTAGCATGAAGTATGTCCTCCTTTAGCAGAAATGACCTCTTGAATTCGTTTTGGCATTGACTCCACTGATTGAGTGCACATATTTTGGACTTCATAAACCAAACTTTTATAACATTCGTTATCATGCGTTCTTTGGTTGTACTGTCCGTTTTACCTAAACGTCTCTTCAAAATATTCTACATGGAATTTAAGTCTGGTGAATTTTTTTCAGGTCAATCAAGCAAATGAATTTGATTTTCCAGCATGACCAATTTCGAATTGTGACATGGGGCCAATTCATGTTGAAATGTCCCGTCAAAAGTTTGCCAGAATGGAACAATCCTACGTTGTAATATTTCTACGTACTTGGCTGAATTCATCATAGCTTGAACAGGAACAAAGCTTCCAGTGCCAGTTGATGTGAAAAAACTCCAAAACATCTGTCTCAGAGGGTATTTTACAGTTTGTTTGACATGCTCAGGTCTTAAGGGTTCACAGTTACTTCGTCTAACGACATTTGCTTGGTAACCCTGCACAAATAAATGAGTTTCATCACTGAAAATTACCTTTTTCCAGTCGTGAGCAGTCCATGATTTATATTTTTCGGCAGATGCTAAACGTTTTATCTACATTAATATTGTGTTTTCGTTGGTCTTCTTGCCTTCCCGCCAACTTCCAGAAGCCTACGGAGTACAGTTGAATTATTAACATCATAACCACTAGCCAGTAAATCTCTTTGAAGGTCGGTGCTTGTTTTTTTTTTATTCATTTTACTATTTCTGATTAGATATTTATCGGTTCGTGGAGTAGTTTTTCGTTTTTTTCCAAATTTACCTCTCCTTTTTGGAGACGATGATCCAGATGCAGTGTATCGCGTAAGCAGTCTTGATACACTTGATTTGCCTACACCAACTGCAGAAGCGATATCTCTCACTGTCATAGAAGTGTGATCCTTCAGAGCAATTATTTTTGCACGCTTCCTTGGGGAAATATCCATTTTTCGATACACGAAAGCAACACGTACTCACAGAGAGCAAAAACTAACATCCACCTGTCACACACGAAAGCTCACAACTGAAGCTGAAGTGCCTATTTCCTGTTTAAAACCGGTCAAACCACATTCTTGCTATCAAGTTCTAACAGTCACACTACCTCACAGCTGATAAAACCGGTCAAACTACATTCTTACTATCAAGTTATAACAGTTATAACGAAGTAAATTTCTCCGTCATTTCTATCCGCGCCAGGATTCGAACCCGGATCCCCTCATTCCGGAATAAGTCGCTCTACCAATTGAGCTACGCTGACGTTTTATTCTGATTCCTATCTGCCTTTATGTCGTGTGCGTCCTTCTGGCAGGTACGTCACATCTCCTGGTACGTAACATCATCTCCCCCTTATTATTTTTTTTCGAAGTGCTGGAGAAGGGATTCTCTTATTTTTCCTATCTCGCGGTGTGGAAATAACATCACACCAATGCGAGATTTTGAACGGTCGGGTCATCCGGATAGTTCGGGCGCCATTATAACGAAGTCAATTCCTCCGTCATTTTTCCCCGCGCCAGGATTCGAACCCGGATCCCCTCATTCCGGAATAAGTCGCTCTACCAATTGAGCTACGCGGACGTTTTATTCTGATTCCTATCTGCCTTTATGTCGTGTGCGTCCTTCTGGCAGGTACGTCACATCTCCTGGTACGTAACATCATCTCCCCCTTATTATTTTTTTTTTCGAAGTGCTGGAGAAGGGATTCTCTTATTTTTCCTATCTCGCGGTGTGGAAATAACATCACACCAATGCGAGATTTTGAACGGTCGGGTCATCCGGATAGTTCGGGCGACATTATAACGAAGTCAATTTCTCCGTCATTTTTCCCCGCGCCAGGATTCGAACCCGGATCCCCTCATTCCGGAATAAGTCACTCTACCAATTGAGCTACGCGGACGTTTTATTCTGATTCCTATCTGCCTTTATGTCGTGTGCGTCCTTCTGGCAGGTATCTCCCCCTTATTATTTTTTTTTCGAAGTGCTGGAGAAGGGATTCTCTTATTTTTCCTATCTCGCGGTGTGGAAATAACATCACACCATTGCGAGATTTTGAACGGTCGGGTCATCCGGATAGTTCGGGCGCCATTATATCGAAGTAAATTTCTCCGTCATTTTTCCCCGCGCCAGGATTCGAACCCGGATCCCCTCATTCCGGAATAAGTCACTCTACCAATTGAGCTACGCGGACGTTTTATTCTGATTCCTATCTGCCTTTATGTCGTGTGCGTCCTTCTGGCAGGTATCTCCCCCTTATTATTTTTTTTTTCGAAGTGCTGGAGAAGGGATTATCTTATTTTTCCTATCTCGCGGTGTGAAAATAACATCACACCATTGCGAGATTTTGAACGGTCGGGTCATCCGGATAGTTCGGGCGCCATTATAACGAAGTAAATTTCTCCGTCATTTTTCCCCGCGCCAATATTCGAGCCCGGATCCCCTCATTCCGGAATAGGTCACTCTACCAATTGAGCTACGCGGACGTTTTATTCTGATTCCTATCTGCCTTTATGTCGTGTGCGTCCTTCTGGCAGGTACGTCACATCTCCTGGTACGTAACATCATCTCCCCCTTATTATTTTTTTTTTTCGAAGTGCTGGAGAAGGGATTCTCTTATTTTTCCTATCTCGCGGTGTGGAAATAACATCACACCTTGCGAGATTTTGAACGGTCGGGTCATCCGGATAGTTCGGGCGCCATTATAACGAAGTAAATTTCTCCGTCATTTTTCCCCGCGCCAGGATTCGAACCCGGATCCCCTCATTCCGCAATAAGTCGCTCTACCAATTGAGCTACGCGGACGTTTTATTCTGATTCCTATCTGCCTTTATGTCGTGTGCGTCCTTCTGGCAGAACGTCACATCTCCTGGTACATTACACAGTCACACCACCTCACAGCTGATAAAACCGGTTTACGTGGGTTTCCGGCATCAAGTGGCGATCACATTATCATTCTGAGAATAAAATAGCTTGTCCCAATTAATTTACACGGTATAGTATGCTAAACTAAAATCTTGATAATGCGGTCAACTCCTGATTATCCGCGACGTGACTTTGCGGTAATAATTTTTTTAATCGCTAAATTATAGGTAATTTTTCTTAATCGCAGAAATAAGTAATATTTTTTTTTCATTGCAGTGTGCAATAGTTTTTTTTTTAGTCGTTGAAATAGGTCTGGATTCAGCTGAACCCACACTGTAAAAAAATCTGTGGAACGTTACACACAAAAACAAGGGCAGCTTAGCTGCCTCAACATTTTTCAAAACGTCATGCAAGAAATCCTGACGAACGTTCCACACATTTTTGAAGAAGTCTGAAACATTGTCCCGGGAGGATTTTGTGGAACGTTCCACAATAAGGAGAGGAACCTTTTCAACAAAAGTAATTATTCATCCACGCATTATTGAAACATTCCATCCCAGGGTGTCTGCATCATTATGAGGAACGTTCCACAATAAACTTGAAAACATTTCGGAAAAAGCGGAAAGCCTCCTGTGGATCCTTTTGAACAACTTTGAGGAACTTTACACATGCTACTGAAAAATTTTGAAACAGGCTGGCAACCTGATTTTGAGGAACGTTCCACAGTAAACAAAGAAAAGTTCCAGAAACATTTGAAGACATCCAACGTAGTTCAGAATCCACGTCGCCACAAACCACAACATGCTACGATGACCAGCAAACACAGCTTTAGAGTTTCACAGCGCATGCCCTAAATCTGAGACAGATGTCACGCAGCAAGCGAAGAGCGATACAATTCCGAAACATTACGCCGATATTGAAAACATTACCCAATTCTTAGAAAAAATACTCATGCGCATTTAATCAAATTCCGAAACGTTACACAACCTCAGAAAAATTTGCGCATGCGCATTGAATAAATTGCGGGCATTGTGGAATGTTACACCGAACTCCGAAACATATTACACAAAGGCTAGAGTTTTTCCACGTTCCACAGAACTTTTCATAAGAAAATGTGTGAACTTATTCAAATAATCTCAAAAACGTTCCACAGATTTCTAACCGTGCGTCACTCTCATAGCAGGTGATGGAGAAAACCTCTGTCTGATGGAAATTGCGCTTCTGAAGAAAATACACGTCATAGAACTAACCAGATTAGTGAAACCGGTTTTCGGAGGGAGAAATGTTGCTGAAACTAATATCGCCAAACGCCTGGACTGCGACATACACGACTCTGGATTTGAACCTTTAACTGACGAACAGATAAAGTCAGAGAAATAGCAGATGAAAACGAAGGTAGTGAAGAAGATGAGGAGGAGATTTCACAGCTACTGGTGAATCATGAATCTCATTTGCAACTCGAGTATCTTAAAATATATGACGATGTGTTATTTAATGATAAGCTGATTTTGTGCCGACTGCAGCTCCGTCTCGAAGAAAAATGTTTTGCTGTAAAAAACAGAAACAAGTAACTCGTTATTTTAAGATTTAAACAGGTAATTTTTTGCTATGTACATACACTGGTAAGCAAAAATTAAGCACGAAGAGGGAAAATTAGAATACCAGCGGAACGAGCAGGCAGACCGGACCGAAAGACCACTCAGGAGATAGACTACGTTTCGGTACGGTAGAGCATGCGCATATATGCAGCATGACGTAGGGTGGGGGGGGGTCGGAAGGGTATACAGCACGCGGGCGGTGAACGCTCAGCAATTCGGTGAGAGCTATTGCACGGTGTATATCGGTTTGAACGACGTCGAGTTGCTGACACCGTGTGATATGGCCAACAGGCAATCCAGTAGACGACATCTGGATGACTTTACCCAAGGTCGTGTCATTGGAAAGTTGGAAGAAAGTCGAAGTGTGACTAGTGCGACCGAGGATTTCGGGATCGCTCACAGCATCGTTTTACGAGCTTGGAGAGCACTTCAAATGACAGGAACAGCCGCCCGAGAGTTTAGCAGAGGTCGTCCACGAGCAACCACGGCGGTGGACGACCGGTATATTGTCCCACAAGGAAGAAGAGACAGACAGCAGACAGAGGGAGAAATCGCAAGGCACATGCAACAGACAACTGGACGTCCGTTATCGCGTTTTACCGTGGCCAAGAGGCTGCATAAAGGTGGTCTATTTGCACGACGACCAGTACGCTGTGTGCCATTAACGCCTGCTTATCGGAGACGGCGGTTTCTGTGGTGCCAGGAACCCAAGAACTGGACACATCAGCAATGGGGTCGAGTTCCCTTTACGGATGAGAGCCGATTTAATCTGACGAGCGATTCTGGACGTATACATATCTGGAGAGAACAGGGAACACGCAATCACACCTCCCACATAATCGAAAGGGACCGATTTGGAGGTGGCGGAGTTCTCGTTTGGAGCGGTATCATGCTTGGTAGCCGTACTGACTGACCTCCACATCTTCCATGGAGGTTCAGTCAGTGGTGTCCGCTAGAGTAACGAGGCTCTCCTGCCTCACGTGCGTCTGTTTAGAGGTGCTGTGGGTCCTGAGTTCCTGTTCATGGACGACAACGCTACACCTCACCGTACAGTGGCTGTCGCAGAGCTGTTGGAGAGTGAAGATATTCAACGCATGGATTGGCTCGCAAGGTCCCTGGTCCTAAATCCAATGGAACACGTATGGGACCTTCCAGGGACCAGCCGCCAGCAACGATTCCGTAGCAGCGATAGGCGCTACAAGAGGAATGGACCGCGATGTCTCAACAGCTCCTTGACAACCTCGTCCTCAGCATGGACAGACGTTGTAAATCCTGCAACGCAGTCAGGGGTGATCATATCCCTTACTAATAACTGGATTTTTCTTGGCAGACGCCTGTCACGTGGACGTTTCTATCTTCTGTGCAGTTGTGCTCGCCCCTACCTTTTCAATAAAGTGCCTTTGTATCCTTTGGATTCCTTGTTTGGACGGGTTTGCTCACTTGTCCCATATTCTTACATCTTGGGGATCTTATGGTATGATTGGAGTCGATGTGGATCACTTCTGCACGACGTTACATTCGAAAAACCGTCTCGTCCTTAATTTTTGCACGCCAGTGTGTTCTGCTTGCAATAATAATTACTAGTCTGAATAAAACATTGCAATATGTTATGCGTGTAATTTGTAGATTAATTTATTTTTGCTATAAAAATTTGGATTATCCGCGAATTTTACTAATCTGCAAAACTCGTGCCGCCCACTATCGCGGGTAATCGGGAGCTGACTGTATAGTGATGTTGATTATTCCCCGATAACGAAACGGAGCACGGTTTGGCTGAGTACCTTCGAAAATTTTTATTTGATGAGTTGTTTTGTTCTTCGGAAGAAATTAATTCTGTGAAACTGAGTAATGCTTAAAAGCCTTTTAAAGTCACAAAATAGATGTAGGTTGCGAACATTTGATACACGCGCTGCCTCACTTCAAAGAAAAGGTTTTGAATTAACCCCTCAGGACACGCTAGGGTTTCCGAGAATGCACCTTAATGGAGAATGCATTGTGCGCCTCCTTTTTCTTACGAAGTAATCGCTATAAAGCATACTCAGCTCTTACTTAATTACCTGCTTTTGTCATTAAAACAGCAATAAACTCAAGGTCTGTACGAAAAAAGAACACCTTTTAAGCTTTCCAAAGAAATACAATGAAGCAGGAATATTTCTTATTTTACTTCGGACAGCATTCATTCCTGTAAAATCTCAAAAGGAACTCTAAAGGCTTGAGTTAATACCGCATGCATTACTACAATGGTTTGCATAAATTAGGGAAAAAACAGAAACATTTCGATAATTTTTATTGAAAATGCATAAATCTTGGGAATATGGCGTGAAATTAAATTCTGAGTCAGAGTATCGAATGCAAATGAGGGGCGCCGCCCCGGTGGCACAGTGGTCTAAGCGATGGCTTCTGATCATTCGTCCGAAAGGGGTCCGGGTTCGAATCCCGGTGAGGCATGGATGTTGTGTTTGTCTTACGGCACTAGCTCTCTGCCTTCCCTGGAAACAGTGACCCTAAATTAGGGACGAGCGACTGCTTATAGCCCATTGAGTTGCTCAAGGTGGTCGTTAAACCTCCAATAAAAAAAAAAAATTAAAACAAGAAAGTTGACACCGAATTTTCGGGTGTAATAAGCACGTCTTTTGAATCCGTTCTGATGCAAATTAAATTTATCAAAGCTATTCAAAGTCAGTGGAACCGATATGGAAAACAACAGATCTGACCAAAGAAAGAAGATTTTCAATCGGGTTTTTAATCCCTCAGATATTGCTGTAAACGGAATCGTGAGCTTACGAACTCTTAGAAACAGAGATATCGACAAAAATAAGATGTGACTTTACGTCCCCTGGTGGGAAAACCATGCATATTTCAGCAAGAAAGTATTCTCAAAAGGTTTATAGGGTATAAAGGTCAATATAGGGTATAAACGATGAAATAACTATGAAAATTAGTTAGTTGAAAAAAGAGTTGAATTTAAAAATTCACGGATTTTGCAGGTGAGGCAGTAATTTTGCACATCACTGTATGAATGAAGATAAGGAAATTGAAAAACTTAACCCATTCGTCTCCATATCAACTTTTAACACGAACTGTATTTGTCCTAACTTTGTCTTATACTCAGCATCGATTTACTTATGAAAGAAGACAAAGAAATTGAGAAATTTAACCCATTCAACTAATACTAGATATCAACTTCTGAACACTAACTGTATTTGTTCTAGCCTCATCTTATACTCAGCATCGACTTATCTATAAAGGAAGATAAGTAAATTGAGAAATTTGACCCATTCGACCTATACTGCATATCAACTTCTGAACACTAACTGTATTTGTTCTACCCTTGTCTTATACTCAGGATCCATTTATCTACGAATAAAGATAAGGTAATTGAGACCTCGTGTTATACTCGGGATCGACTTACGAATGAAGATAAGGAAATTGAGAAATTTAACCCATTCTACTTATACTCCATACCAACTTCTGAACACTAACTGTATTTGTTCTACCCTTGTCTTATACTCAGGATCCATTTATCTACGAATAAAGATAAGGTAATTGAGACCTCGTGTTATACTCGGGATCGACTTACGAATGAAGATAAGGAAATTGAGAAATTTAACCCAATCTACTTATACTCCATACCAACTTCTGAACATTAACTGCATTTGTTCTAGCCTCGTCTTATACTCAGGATCTGCGTATAAATGAATGAAGATAACGAAATTGAGAAATTTAACCTATTCGACTTACACTCCTTATCAACTTCTGAACACTAACTGCATTTATTCTTGCCTCGTCTTATACGCAGGATCGACTTATCTATGAATGAAGATAAGAAAATTGAGAAATTTAACCCATTCGACTTATGCTGCATACCAACTTCTGAACATTAGCTGCATTTGTTCTATCCTCGTCTTACACTCAGGATCGACTAGTCTATCAATGACGATAAGGAAATTGAGAAATTTAACCCATTCCACTTGTATTCCATATCAACTTCTGAACACAAACTGCATTTGTTCTAGCCTCGTCTTATACGCAGTATCGACTTATCTATGAATGAAGATAAGGAAATTGAGAAATTTAACCCATTCGAGTTACACTCCCTATCAACTTCTGAACTGAACATTAACTGCATTTATTCTAGCCTCTACTTATGAATGAAGATAAGGAAATTCAAGTAATTAACCCACTGGGATTATACTCCATATTAACTTCTGAGCACTGATTGTATTTGTTCTAGCTTCGTCTTATACTCAAAGTCGACTTATCTATGATTGAAGATAAGGGAAATGAGAAATTTAACCCATTCGACTTAAACTATCTATCAACTTCTGAATGTTAACTGCATTTATTCTAGCCTCTATTTATGAAGGAAGATAAGGAAATTTAGGAATTTAACCCACTTGGCTTATACTCCATATTAACTTCTGAGCACTCATTGTATTTGTTCTAGCCTCGTCTTATACTCAGTGTCGACTTATCTATAATTGAAGATAAGGGAATTGAGAAATTTAACCCATTTGACTTAAACTCCCTATCAACTTCTCAACATTAACTGCATTTATTTTAGCCTCGACTTATGAATGAAGATAAGGAAATTCAGGAATTTAACCCACTGGGCTTATGCTCCATATTAACTTCAGAGCACTGACTGTATTTGTTCTAGCCTCGTCTTATATTCAGGATGAATGAAGATAAGGGAATCAAATAATTTAACCCATTCAACTTATACTCAATATCAACTTCTGAACGCTAATTGTATTTGTTCTAGCTTCGTCTTATTCTCAGCATCGACTTATCTATCATTGAATATAAGGAAAGTGAGAAATTTATCGCATTCCACTTATACTCCATATCAGCTTCTGAACACTGACTGTATTTGTTCAGCTTTGTCTTATACTCAGGATTCACTTATGAATGGAGATAAGGAAATTGAGAAATTTAACCCGTTCGACTTATTAGCCGAAAAATACGGTATTCTTTTCGGCGAAGAGCGATCTAGTGAAACTGCGTTTCTTTTGTTTTTACTCTAAAATGACAGGGATTTCTAGGCAATGTGTTAGGTTTTGAGCTTTCAATTTCCGATTCTACCGATTGTGTTTGGACATACATTTCGGTCGAACAGTAATGAGTTGATTCCACTGTGCAATGTTTAATAACCGAGGTGAATTCTCGCTATAAACTCCGTCGCCCTGCTGTCTCCAGAAACTTGTTAGACCAACATGGTATTAGTTCAGGTAGATATGTTTCGCACACATATTCCAATCCATTGTATTTGCAGTCAGTGTGTGCATTCCACGCAGCTATTCGTAAAGTCATTAGTCATTATGAAGGAATAACGTCCGTAAGTAAATGTTGAATTGGAAACGTAGGATTTGCTATTCAAATGCACAAAATAAACACGGAATTGAATCAATATACCTCTATAGATTAATATGGATATAAACAAATCATATGGGATTTCAGAATGCAAACGCGGTTTCCCAGGTCAACACTCAGAGTTAACAAAGAAGCAAATAATTCCCCCAAAGATTCATATTTTCGCTTAAGACAGTAATTTCCAACTTTTTTAATTCGCTGACCTGCAAAACGTTATGGAAACTTTCGCGGACGGGGATGCCTTAAGGCTGTCTTTGAATGAGTGAAACGGAAATTCTGTCCTATATCTGTAATGCACATTCTTTTGTACACATTTTCTCGAAAACTATTACATTGCAGAGTTTGAAATTTCGAGCACAAATAAAAACGACCCATAGCTAATACGTGTGGCAGCTTTTTTTCCAAAAAAATTGTTAGAATTTTTTAAAAATTCAATTTATCTGACTCAAAAGTATTCCAAATTGGCGCCAGAAGTTAGCTTGGCAGTGTTTCTATGTGGAAGAAACGAAATCTCTTATTCCTGTCTGATTTTTTTAATTATCTAGGCCAAATAGAAATCAAAGAATGGGCACTGAAGGGAGATTGGAATCGTGTCTTCTTTAGATCATCTTAAATTCTACTGTACGTTCATTTTTTGAAGAGAAAATGTGTACATTACCAAAAAACACTTCAATTTGAGACGGAAACTAGGCTTACCTACTAAGCTCCAACCCCAAACAATGTCATTGGTTAAAACGTAACAGCGCGTATTTTTTCTTTTCATTGTGGAGCCAACGAGAGGCCGCTACCATTCTGAATATGGTAAGGTCTTCAGTCATTCGCTGACGCCAACTTCTGGGACAATCCCTCAAGACGTAAAAGCCACGCCCAAGGAGAGATATTTTGCGCCATCTATCTCAGAAGATGAAGCCTAACACTCATTCAAAGACAGCCTTAACGAAACCTTCAGACTATTTTCGAGCATTTAATCTCATAATATTCTATATTATAATGATCACTGCGTACAATACGTAATTTATATATCAGATTATCCCATGTCACCTACTTACAGCTAATAACATTTCATCTGTTAAGGTGGTTCCACCTAAAATCTCTGCGGTATGCTTCCAATCGTAAAACTTCTTTACATATTTTCTTCGCAGTTAATGTATTCCCAAGGATTAAAATTTGCAGATCTACAAAACGAAATTTAAATTACAGCATGGGATATTTAATACTTGGCAAAACATAACCATAATTATATTAAAAATCAATCATTTTCTTTCAGTAATGTTCAGACCTGTTAACAGATGGCACGACCTGTACATTGATGACGTCAGTAGACAAACAAATGTTGGATTGCTTAATTATGGTTATATTTCAGCAAGTATTAAGTATCCCATGCCATAACTTAAAGGTAGTTTTATCGATGTGCAAATTTTCATCCTTGGGAACACATTAATTGCGAAGAAAATATGTAAAGAAGTTTTGCCGTTGGAAATAAGGCAGAGATTTTAGGTGGAACCACCTAAAATCTCTGCCTTATACACTATATACCAACAAGTAATTTGGACACCCCTGCAATCGACGATATCTACGGTCCTGATATACGTCACGGCCGCCTCCGTTAAATATCGTGTGGGAAACAACAACGCAACCAGTCGCATTCAAGATGTCACGCAGTTCGGAGCTCTCTGATTTCGAGAAAGGTGTAATCGTCGGGTATCACAGAAATGGCCGATCCATACGTAACATATCCAGCAAGTTGAAGTACCCAAAATCGACAGTGGCCTACGTGATTGACAAGTGGAAGATGAGAGGTGACTGTCGGAGTGTGCCCCAACCCGGCAGACCCACAGAACTGGGAGTTAGAGACTGACGGGTGCTGGCCAGAGAAATTCGGAAGAGCCGCACCAAATCGATGGACCACATCCGCGAGGAGCTTCAACAGGCATACGGGAGGGTTCTTTCGATGAATACCATCTGTAAGGAAGCCCATCTGCTCGGTTATCATGGACGTGCTGCCGCCCACAAGTCTTTGATAACCAAGTCCAATAGAGCTGCTCGGCTAACGTGGTGCAAAGAACGTCGACAGTGGACCGTTGAGGAGTGGAAACAGGTTCTCTGGAGCGACGTATCAAGGCTCACCCTCTACCGTTCGGATGGCAGGGTCTGAGTTTGGCGTCTGCCTGGAGAACGCCACCTGCCGGAATGTATTGTGCCAACTGTGAAGTTCGGCGGCGGTGGAATTATGCTATGGGGGTGTTTCTCCTGGTATGGCACGGGACACTTGGTCGCAATTCCTTGTAGACTAAACGCCGAGACCTACTGTACCATTTTGGATGACCATGCGCTTCCTACGTTGTGGCAGTTTTACGGGGTGGACCCATGTTACTTTCAGGATGACAATGCCGCCTGTCATGTTGCGAGGTCCACCATGGCTAGGTAGGGTGACAATGGGGTTAATCAAATGGACTGCCCTGTGCAGAGCCCGGACCTTAACCCTATCGAGCACATCTGGGACGAGTTGGAGCGTCAACTTAAGGGAAGCCCTCACCGTCCAAAATCGGTGAAAGAACTGACCTGTCTTCTCCAAGCCGAGTGGAAGAAAATACCGCTAGCCGTCGTACAACGCCTGGTTGAGAGTATGCACCGGAGGGTCGCAGCTGTAATCGCCGCTGTGGATTATCCACCAACTATTGAAGGTAAATAAACTTCGTTTTCCTTTGCTATCACAGGTGTCCAATTATTTGTTGCATTGCATTATTTTACTAACTTGTTTCAAAAATCTGTGTCTAGTAATTAGTCGTTTCTTTGGAAATCTTAATTTCCAATAAATTGATAGGTGGTCTTAAACTTTTGCAAATGAGTGTATGTGCCAAGGCGCTTGATAATGGTGGACCCATAGGCTATAACTTCTTAATCCGGCCCTGGTGTTGCTTTCTCACGGAGCAAGAACCATCATTCACAGCGGGACATCAATCTGGGATTAAGTTTTCGTTTTCCCACATCCTCGCGTAGTATCTCATCACAGGTAGACACATCAACTCACCTAAAAGTCTCACTGTAATCCGACGATTCTTCTTTAACTGATTTCTCACCTCTTGAATTTTTTCCTCTGTCCGCGCACTGAAGGGTCGCCCAGATCTAGGATCATTATCAAAGGATTCCGGCCCGTCACGAAACCGTGCATATTATTCGAATACTTTAATGCTGTGTCTTCATACGGTTCTTTTAATATTCTGAAAGTTTCGGTAGCTGATTTACCAAGTTTCCAACAAAAACGGATGTTTACTGTCTGCTGTTCCATGGGTAAAATGAAATGGGACGAGAACGCTTGCTATAACTCGCTTAATGCCCGCCAGTCAAACCGGTTCGCATTGGCTAAGGACACCGGTATGAACCGGTTCGCTGATAGGCTAAGGATTGCTGTCTTCATTTCCATGGCTAAAATGAAATGAGACGAGAACGCTTGCTATAACTCGCCCAATGCCCGCCTCCCGCCAGTCGAGACCGGTTCGCTGATAGGCTAAAGTCTGCTGTCTTATGTTCCATGGCTAAAATGAAATGGGACGAGAACGCTTGCTATAACTCGCCCAATGCCCGCCTCCCGCCAGTCGAGACCGGTTCGCTGATAGGCTAAAGTCTGCTGTCTTATGTTCCATGGCTAAAATGAAATGGGACGAGAACGCTTGCTATAACTCGCCCAATGCCCGCCTCCCGCTAGTCGAACCGGTGCGCTTATTGGCTAAGGACACCGGTATGAACCTGTTCGCTGATAGGCTAAGGATTGCTGTTTTCTGTTCCATGGCTAAAATAAAATGGGACGAGAACGCTTGCTATAACTCGACCAATGTCCGCCTCCCGCCAGTCGCACCGGTTCGCTGATTGGCTAAGGACACCGGTATGAACCTGTTCGCTGATTGGCTAAGGATTGCTGTCTTCTGTTCCATGGCTAAAATGAAACGGGACTAAAACGCTTGCTATAACTCGCTTAATGCCCGCCTCCCGCCAGTCAAACCCCTTCGCTGATTGGCTAAGGACACCGGTATGAACCTGCTCGCTGATTGGCTAAGGACTGCTGTCTTCTGTTCCATGGCTAAAATGAAACGGGACTAAAACGCTTGCTATAACTCGCTTAATGACGCCTCCCGCCAGTCAAACCGGTTCGCTCATTGGCTAAGTACACCGGTATGAACCTGTTCGCTAATTGGCTAAGGATTGCTGTCTTCTGTTCCATGGCTAAAATGAAACGGGACTAAAACGCTTGCTATAACTCGGTTAATGCCCGCCTCCCGCCAGTCAAACCGGTTCGCTGATTGGCTAAAGCCACCGGTATGAACCGGTTCGCTGATTGGCTAAGGATTGCTGTCTTCTGTTCCATGGCTAAAATGAAATGTGACGAGAACGCTTGCTATAACTCGCTTAATGCCCGCCTCCAGCCAGTCAAACCGGTTCGCTAATTGGCTAAGGACGCCGGTATGAAGCGGTTCGCTGATTGGCTAAGGATTGCTGTCTTCTGTTCCATGGCTAAAATGAACTGGAACGAGAACGGTTGCTATAACTCGTTTAATGCCCGCCTCCCACCAGTTGAACCGGTTTGCTGATTGGCTAAGGACACCGGTGTGAACCGGTTCGCTGATAGGCTAAGAATTGCTATCTTCTGTTCCATGGCTAAAATGAAATGTGACGAGAACGCTTGCTATACCTCGCCCAATGCCCGCCTCCCGCCAGTCGAACCGGTTCGCTGATTGGCTAACGATTGCTGTCTTCTGTTCCTTGGCTAAAATAAAAAGGGACGAGAACGCTTGCTATAACTCGCTTAATGCCCGCCTTCCACCAGTCGAACCAGTTCGCTTATTGGCTAAGGACACCGGCATGAACTGGTTCGCTGATTGGCTAAGGATTGCTGTCTTCCGGTATACACTTGATATTTTTATTCCCTTACTGTTACGCTAGTTATCACTGCAGTCCGGGAACTTATTGGATTTACGTTTTATCTTCTAGGACTCCTGGTATCGCTAGAAACGGTGCATCTACCGCCTCCCACAAGTATGGACTAAAGTTATTCATAAAGTATTTTTTGTTTTTTTTGATTGAAGGTTTAACGAACACCGTGAGCAACTCAATGGGCTATAAGTAGTCGCCCGTCCCTAATTTAGGGTCACTGGTTCTAGGGAAGGGAGAGAGACAGTGCCAGATGACAAACACAACATCCATGCTTCACCGGGATTCGAACCCACACCGTTTTCGCACGAACGATTAGAAGCCATCGCTTAGACCACTAAGCCACCGGGGCTGCCGTAAGATCTTTGATTATATTGAGTACCAGAGATGTTTCGTTTATGTCTAAACAAAGCGTAATACACTGAAGTGCCCGAAAAACTGGTACAGACGAGCTTATGCAAAATACATAGCAACGTCACCTATACGCGTACTCGGTTGCGTCCGCCAGTGCGTATATAAAGCGATAGACATCCTTACCAGCTGTCAGAGCTATTTTCGGCATGAGAATGACAAGTAATAACGATTTAAGCGATTTTCAACGCGGTGTCATAGTTGGCGCTCGTGAGATGGGCCATAGTATATCAGAGGTAGGAAAGGAGTTCGGGTCTTCACGGACGACCATTGAAAAGGACTACAAGAATTCCGGCAAAACCTGCAACCTACGATATCACTGTGACCGTAAAAAGATATTGGGTGAACGTGACCATCGTATGCTGTCAAAAATCGTTTCACGCGACACTCTCGCAGGTATCATCGGAATTCAGTGCTGGAGCCTCAATAAGCATCAGCGTCCGGACTGTGCAACGTACCCTGCACGATATGGGCTTTGGGAGCCGACGCCCAACTCGAGTCCCCTTGATGGGTGCACGACACAGAGCTATGCGCCTTGCTTGGGGACGGCAACACCGCCACTGGTCATTTGATGACTGGAAACAAGTAGCCTGCTCTGACGAGTTGCGTTTCCAACTGTATCGGGCAGATGGAAGGATAGGATTCGTGTGTGGCGCAAACCTTATGAACTCATTGATCCCGCCTGTCAACAGGGAACTGTACCGGCTGAGGGGGGGGGGTCCGTTATGGTATGGATGTGTTTAGCTGGACTTCACTGGGACCCCTGGTACGTCTACAAACGTCTGTGACCGGCCAACGCTATGTGCGCATCCTTTCTGACGAGTACATCCGTTCATGTCCTGCATTCATGCTGATGAGTTGGACCTGTTTCAACAGGACAACACAAATGTCAGGACGCCACATTATGGTTAGAGGAGCATTCATCTGAGTTTGGGATGTTGCCATTCCCACCCAAGTCCCCAGATCTGAGCGTGATAGAACACATTTGGGATGCCGTGCAACGCGCTATCGAACACAGAGACCTCGGAATAAACCCGAATTGTGGAACGCTCTGCAGGAAGTATGGTGTGCATTGCCCACAGCATATTTGGAGAAGCTAGTGGAGTCCATGCCCCGTCGTATTTCAGCAGTCCTGCGCTCCCGTTTGGGACCTACCAAGTAATAGACTAGTGTACCAGTTTTTCTGGCACTTCAGAGTATGTGTATGACAAAGTCAATTTCTCCATCATTTTTATGCCAGGGAAAAGGACTCGAACCCACAACTCTCGGCACCGGAGCTCCGAGTGCTATCCGCTATATTACACCGGCATGCGTTCTCACTGCTATCAACCTTTATCTCATGTGCGTCCTGCGGGACAGGCACAGCACATGTGTTAGATGGATACTCTGTAAAAAAATTCTGAAATTCACGGGCAACTTGCCGTTATTTTTTTTTCGTGAATTAAAGAAGCATATTTCTGACACAACCTTTTTCGTGAAATGACGGAAAGAAACCTGAATTTCACGGAATTTTTGTACTACCGGAAAATTCTGAATTTTGAGAAACCTTTCCGCAGTTTCTCAAATGGTAAATCACCGTTTTAGAGATGTGTTAACGGGAATTTCTGAATTCTCAGAAGCCTTTCCGGAATTTCTTTTGTATATTAACGGAAAATTTGTTCTTACTTTTTCGGTATCCGTATGACGAGAAATTACCGGAAATAGGAGCGATTGGTGAGAATACTTGAGGTTTCATTAACTTTTTAAATTCTTTTTTTTTTTTTTTTTATTGGAGGTTTAACGACCACCGTGAGCAACTCAATGGGCTATAAGCAGTCGCCCGTCCCTAATTTATTTAGGGTCACTGGTTCCAGGGAAGGGAGAGAGCCAGTGCCGTAAGACAAACACAACATCCATGCCTGACCGGGATTCGAACCCGGACCCCTTACGGACGAATGATCAGAGGTCAACTCCTTAGACCACTGCGCCACCGGGGCGGCCTTTTTAAATTCATAAATAAATAAATACCTCGCTCTTTCCACTTTCCAGAAACACATAGCAACCAAAAAAATTGTTTTCAGCCGCCGCCGTGGAATTGAATTACGGATCTCTCGATATCTGGAACGTGGAAAGAGCGATGTATTTATTTATTTCCTGACGCCACGTATTTGGAGGATTTCACCTTGGATCTCGCCCTTTGGATTTAACTGCTATAATTAATATATAGCCAGTGCCGTTAATGCCCACCAGATGGAGACGTCTCAGTAGCTGAGCCCATCTTACGGATTTATGATGTCAGAAGCTGATATAAAAATACACGAAGCACCGTCGATTGCTGGCCACCGTCTGTCTAGAGGTGCTTTGGCTCCTGAGTTCCTCTTCATGGACGACAACGCTACACCTCATCGTACAGTGGCTGTCGCAGAGCTGTTGGAGAGCGAAGATATTCAACGCATGGATTAGCCCGCAAGGTCCCCGGACCTAAATCCAATCGAACACGTGTGGGACGTTCTCGGGAGACGCTTGGCAGCACGTCACCAGCCGCCAGCAACGATTCCGCATCTGCGATTGGCGCTAATAGAGGAATGGACCGCGATGCCTTAACAGCTCCTAGACAACCTCGTCCTCAGCATTCACAGAGTTGTAAATCCTGCAACACAGTCAGGGGTGATCATATCTTCTGCTAAAGACTGGATTTTTCTTGGCAGCCGCCTGTCACATGGGCATTTCAGTCTTATGTCCAGTTGTGCTCGAAGCTACCTTTTCAATAAAGTGCCTTTGTATCCTTTGGATTCCTTTTTTGGACGGTTTTGCTCACTTGTCCCATATTCTTACATCTTGTGGATCTTATGGTATGATTTGAGTCGATGTGGTGCTCTTCTGCATGACGTTACATTCGAAAAACCGTCTCGTCCTTAATTTTTGCACGCCAGTGTGTTTACCATTGTAATCCATAACCGTATTTATTTGTTGTTTCACATTATGTGCATGTTATGTGTACTATGTACAGCGCGCGCGTGAATTTGGGAGCAGCGCCTTCATGCTGATGCATTGTGGTATGGATCTCCGATTTAAAAAGATCGGAATCCTACCCATACGGTGCCCGATGATAGACCCATAGTTCATCCGAAAGATCTCGCATGTTTTTTTAACTTAGTTTTAGCTGTAAATAAAGTTCATTTTTTAGTTTGCAACTATCTCCCTTCTTTAATATCGTGTATAGGCAGCAGTGAAATGATTGAAGCTTATTACAAACCTATTTAGAAAAATAATAAAGTCCAACAGAAAAAAAAATGGCTAAATCACCCGCAATAATGACAAAAAACAAAATTTCATCGTCGCCAAATTCGTTTTACGATGTACTTGACGCTACTCGCCAAGCGCTTGTAGCTTAGTGGTTAAAGGCGGGAGGTACCTGTTGAGCCAGCAAAAACGTCGGTGGTTGTATCCTGGCCTCAGCATATGGGTTATTTGGGGTAAAGGGAATTTCAATTTAAATACGAAAAAAACCTGAAATAAACGGAATTTCATATTGTGTCACGATAACAATATGCTTTGTTGCAGCAATAAAACATTTTGTCATGATAACAATATGTTTTGTTGGATCAAGCAAATTCCCAAAAATCGACCTAATAATTTTGTTAAATGAACGAATTGTTTTGTCGTGATAAAAACAAATTTTGTTAAATCAACAATAATTTTCAACAAAATAATTTTGCAAATTCAACAAAGTTTTTTGTTAGCTGTATATCGACAAATTTTTTTGTTGATTAAACAAAAGGTTTGTTAAATTAACAAAACATTTTTCTCAGTACAGTGGCGCTAAATTAGGGACGGTCGACTGCTTATAGCCCATTGAGTTGTTCGCATACACACATATCACTAAGCTGTTCTCTGAGATTCAGAAGTTAGCTCCACAAAGAAACACAAACTACCTCATATTTTTGCTTACTGTTGTCGCATCAAACTTCTCTAATTACAGCGATCTTGACGTACAACTCGGGCTTTACTGATATCCATTACACGCAGTACACAAGATTTTTTATACTCCATACTCGTAATCTTTTTCTCATGCAGACACTCCTGAATCTGATCCACCCATGTCTTCCTTGGCCTTCCTCTGCCTTTCCTTCCTGCCACTTGGGCTGAAAAGATTTTCTTAGTAAGCATTTCATCACTCATTCTTTCAACATGACCAAACCACCAAAGCATATTAGTCTCCACCTTTCTAACACCATTTTGCTTCACATCACACAACTGCAACACATCTTCATTCCTCACACAATCAGACCGTGTCTTGCCAAAAAAAAAAAACGTAACGCATTTCTCCAGCACACGAACGACTCCTATGTTTCTTCTGTAGTACCGAGGTTTCACTGCCATACATCAGAGTAGGAACAATTGCACTTTCATACACAGCCATGCGGGACTCTCTAGAGAACCCATCATTCCTGTGAAAACCTCCCAAAGTAGCCATGACTTTCAATGAAGAATTAAGTCGCCTACTAATTTCACCATCCAATTTGTTCTCTCTGTCAAACATGCTTCCTAAATACACAAACTCACTCACCTGGTCAATCACAGTGCCGTTTATACTTACATTACCTTCAGTGCTACAAGAATGTATTGTAAGTACAAACGGCACTGTGATTGCCCAGGTGAGTGAGTTTGTGTATTTAGAGAGCATGTTTGACAGAGAGAACAAATTGGATGGTGAAATGAGTAGACTAATTTCATGAGTTGCTCACAGTGGTCGTTAAACCTCCAACCAGCCGCTCCGGTGGCGCAGTGGTCGAAGGCGATGGCCTCTGATCATTCGTCCGAAAGGGGTCCGGGTTCGAATCCCGGTAAGGCATGGATGTTGTCTTTGTCTTACGGCACTGGCTCTCTCCCTTCCCTGGAACCAGTGACCCTAAATTAGGGATGGGCGACTGCTTATAGCCCATTGAGTTGCTCACGGTGGTCGTTAAACCTCCAATCAAAAAAAAAAATATGTGAAGAGGTTGCATTTAAGCAAACATATCTACCACTTCGGTTTTCAGAATCCTAACTGAAAAATTACAGTAGATAAATTGGCCCCTAAATTGGCTCCACACAATTTGTGTGAAGAGCAGTTCGCAATGGGATCGCAGAAGAATTGCTTCAGTGGTGCGAGGCAGAAGGCGAGCAGGTTTTGGATAGCATTGTTGCTATAGACGAAACCTGGATACGGGCGGAACTGAAATCTCAGTTCGCTCAGTGGAGACATTCAGAATCACCTTGCCAGAAAACAATTCCTGCTTCCCCGATGGCGCAGTGGTCTACGCGCTGGCTCATGATCAGTTGTCCGGGTTCGAATCCCGGTGAGGCATGGATGTTGTGTTTGCTCTACGGCACTGGCTCTATCCCTTCCCTAGAACCAGTGACTATAAAATAAGGACAGGCGACTGCTTATAGCCTATTGATTTGATCACAGTGACCGTAAAACAATCAATCAAAAAAAAAAAAACAATCGCCAACAATTTAAGGTTAAGCTGATTATGGTCTATGTGAGAGAAATAGACAGAGTGAACAAGAGAACAACTGTAACAGCGGAATACTGCACAAGGTTTCTGGAAATGTTTTGCGTCCAAAGATTCGCCAAAGAAGGCCGGACATGCTCGAAGCTGGGGTCATCAATTTGCATGACAATGCAAGGCCACATATTGGCCGTACAGTAAGAGGGCATTGTGGAAAAGTATAAATGGGAATTGCTGCCTCACGTGCCATACAGTACTGACATGAGCCCACTAGAGAATTATTTGTTCCCCAAACTGAAAAAGCCACTCCACAGGAAACGAATCAGGATGTTTCCAACAGAGTTGGGCAAAATCGTAATTGGAATAATCGGTAATGCATTAGAGAGTAAAGGCAATGGGAACAAGAACTTAGCGTTACTATTACATGGTACTGGTGAACTGGTCATTAGAATTACATGGTAATTGTAATGACATGTAGCAGTTGCCCATTATAAACGTAATGGTTAACTATACACAGTGCGTCAAAGAATTTTTAAGATTGGTCCTAGATTTCAGCCTACGGTGGCGCCACCAGTGTAATCGCGAATGCGTTATAAACCGTGACCATCTGCTTGCTTTCTGCCAAAAGTACTGCGCAGTTGTTAAAGTAACTCAAACGAAACGGGCGTTCATTAGAGAAGTAACATTTTTCATGTTGAATTATTAAGATGGAACAAAAGGCTGTTATTAAATTAAACACAAAACTTGGTAAGAGTACCTCGGAAACGTCACAGATGATGAAACAAGTTTACGGTGAGTTTTGTTTAAGTAGATAAAATGTTTTCCTGTTGCACAAACGTTTTTGGACGGAAGAGAGACGCTAGAAGGTGATAAGCATACCGGAAGACCAAGTTCATCTAGGACACCTGAGATTATTGAAAAAGTGCGTGATTTCGTGGCAAACAATCGATGTGCGTCACTAAGAATGATGGAAGAGTCTTTAAACATCAACAACGAAACGATTCGAACCATCCTGCATGAAAATTTGGGCAAAACAAAAGTCTGTGCTAAATTTGTTCCACACACGTTAATTAATGCACAAAAATCAAGAAGTGCACATTGCAGAGACATCATTTCAGCCGCTGAAAATGATCCAAACTTCTTAAAATCGATTGATACAGGTGATGAAATATGGTGTTTTCAATATGATCCTAAAACAAAGCGACAAAACGCGGAATGGACGTCAAAAAACTCACCACAAGCCAAAAAACAAGAAAAGTTCCATCGAAAATCAAAACAATGCTCATTACATTCTTCCATAGTAAGGGTATTGTTCACAAAGAATTTGTTCCAAGTGGACAAACAATTACTGGTGAGTGTTATTTAAATGTTTTGAGGCGTTTGATGGGCAGAATTAGTCGCATTCGTTCAGAATATCGGGATGAAAACAGTTGGTGTTTGTTGCACGATAATGCACCCAGTCTCACCTCACTTCTTGATCGTAGATTTTTGGCGAAAAATAACGCTTGTGTGTTGAATCATCCACCGTATTCGCCTGATTTAGCACCCTGCGACTTTTCTGTATTCCCAAAACATAAAATGACGTTAAAAGGGTGTTATTTTGATGATATTTCGACCATACAAACACCTTCGACGCGTGCTTTGGAGGCAATTCCTGCAAAGTGAACTGGAACAGGCATTCGAATCATTACTAAATCGCTGTAACAAGTGTATTGACGCCGGAGGAACTTATTTTGAATGACAAACCAAAACAAATTATAATTTCTTGTTTCTATTTTATTTTACAGACTCAGTCTTAAAAATTCTTTGACGCACTGTGTATGTTGATAAATAACCAATAACGTATGGGTACACAATACAACGTGAATAAACCAGCAACCAGTACGTCCTTACACGTTGTGTAGGTTAATTGACAATAGTTCTACCCCTCGGTCCTCAAACGCGTGTATGTAGGTATTGCAGATTGTACGTGTATGGCATGCGTAGTTGCCCCTTCTTCGCCGCAAGTAAAGTGATTTGAACGAAATAATACATATGAAGTAAGTATGAATGGGGTGTTTATTTCGGTTGCAGATACTCATTTCGTCCATTACATACGTTTCACTGTCCAAAATAATTACCCACAAGCACATGTTAAGCACTACGCTCACAGTTCAGTAACTCAGGGTGCACTGCCGAATATTAAGGAAATTTACAAATTCTTGACATTTTTGCCGCACTTCTCAAGTGTTGTTGTCCATTGCTTGTCCGATACGAAGACTGGACTAGCGAGTGACTGACTCCTTTAAGTATACTTAATGACAGGACCTGAAGCTTCTGGAATATTCTTGATTTACATAAAGCTCTCGAACTTCCCATCATTCTGGAACATTCTACAAACGTCTAACATATTCTTGCAGCTTCTAGAACACTCAACACGACACTTCGGTCTCTGTCTGCTATGCTACATGGCAGACGTTTCTAGACATAGCTTTTGGCGCACGTACATTTCTATAAACTATTAGTATGGAATTATTATCTGCAAATTGTGTAATTTCATTACCAAATAATTAAATTCCTTTTGAATGGCATTATTCAATAACTGAATTATATCCTCTTCATTGTAATGAATTATAGATTAATTCCATTGCCTTGGGCAAAC
Organism: Macrothele yani; assembly: GCA_039090855.1. Classification (NCBI taxonomy): domain Eukaryota; kingdom Metazoa; phylum Arthropoda; class Arachnida; order Araneae; family Macrothelidae; genus Macrothele; species Macrothele yani. Next base: position 13,789,989 of record CM077032.1, on the reverse strand, counting down.
CATAATTCGGATTACCTTGTATGGCATTACACGTTAATTGTAATCTGTACTTCCATTACTTTGTAATTCATTACCTGTTACTGCATTACCTTGCAATGCATTACACGTTAATTGTAATCTGTACTTCCATTACCTTGTATTGCATTACCTGTTACTGCATTACCTTGTAATGCATTACACGTTAATTGTAATATGTACTTCCATTACCTTGTATTGCATTACCTGTTACTGCAATACCTTGTAATGCATTACATGTTAATTTTAATCTGTACTTCCATTACTTTGTAATGCATTCCTTCCCAGCACTGGTTTCTAATTAAGTGATCCGAGTAATTCGACACCTCAGCAATGGAGGTGTCCTGACCGGAATACAAGACTTGCCCAAAAGTTGGGCCACTGTCATAAAGAAACATGGAGATTACCTCGAAGGCATGTAAAATGTCGTGAAATGAATTGGTTCTTTAAGAAATAACCCACAGTGTGCAAAAGGTTTGAAATAACTCTCGTAAAATCATATTGTTTGAAACATTTCTTACTGGTCACGCATTAAAGTTCTTCTCTTCTTAATAATAGTTTTTCACAGGAGAGGTTGACATATTCAAAAGAAAAACTACAGGAAACGAAAACACTTTTCACTTAGAAGCGGTATTCTTTTTTAGAGAAAAAGAAAAACAGATGTGTGGGAAAAAAGAATTTGAGATCTAAAAAAATTGCATTGCTAAATTTCATAGCTGTTTACGAGATATGCTCTTCAACTGTCGATATTCAAATGAGACAAAAATAGAAAAAGTTGCGAACCGTATCAAGTATAAATTTCATCGCTGCGATCTCATTTACGAAATTTTTTCCACAACGCTCCGATGAGCCGACATCAAAGCCAATCTTGTCTTTCACGTGTTAAGGATTTCGTCGTGTGAATTCAATTTTAAAGCGCTTCGAGGAGCGATTTTTATTCTGATATCAACTGAGATTTTAGAGAGAAAGTTTGTGTTCTAGAGAGAGAGAGAGAGAGAGAGATGAAACTGCATTGCATATCAGAAGATTGGCAGAATTCTTATAGAAAACGATGTATTAAAATTATATTTTCCTGTTACCTCGAATGCGATTCAATAACCTTATATCCAAAGCGAAATGTTAAGGATAATGATTTTCTTTCAAAAGATGCAATTTTACGAATTCTGTCACAACCTCGCCTCTCTCTTTCTCATAATGCGTTTCACTCCATTTTTCCTCTTTTTTTCAATTTATCGTGTAATTGCATAAGATGTTTTAGGAAACCATTTCTCTTTTTAAATCAACTCAGTCGAAGAAACTTCATTCGGAATCAACGTTTTCAGTTCTCTGCACGCGATTATACCATCGTGAAGGAAATATTTACTTGTATCCATCTACCCTTTTACACATGCGGAAATGTTTTGAAAACGGGATTTCACCTTTACGGTACCACACCATGCGAAGAACTACATGATTTATGAAACATTTTCTCTTCTCACTTTGGCGCAAGTGTAGATGAACCACTTTTAACAAAACATGTCTCTCAAAATACACCTTTGAAACTTTCGTTATCTCACAGACAGTTTGCACCCTTACGTAGCGAAAGCAAAATATTTTAAAACGAATTTTTCCTACCATTGACAAGAAAAATGAATAAAAGTTTGATAAATAAAGGCTTTTCTTCATGTTTGGTACGTTTTCCTAAGTTAAAATCTAAATCATTTTGGGGAAGTCCGTTTTAAGGAAATCAAACGGGTTGGAAGGCAAAAGATAAAGACATTTCAGACTTAGCAATCTCTTCCATTTAATGTACATAGGAGCAAATGTATGGAAGACATACGGTCCGTCCCTGTGGCACAGTGGTCTAACCGATGACTCACGTAGAAAGATATGACGCGATTCGCAGCAGTCGTATGGTCGAAGCGTACCCAATAGAAGAGGAGAACGAATTATTTGAAATCCTCGATGTATCGAGCACGTGGCCTATCGCGTGAATTCACGCACGATAAGCTAAGACAGAACTGATATGACGTCATTAAGTTTTGATATAGTTAGTTGTTCGTCTGTTGCCGCCATGTTTGCATGATAGCCTAAACACTACTTTATTATGACCACCCCCTCAGTACTTCGTTGGGCCACCTTTTGCCTTTAATACTGCGTCGATTCTTCGTGGCAGGAACTCCACCAGATGTTGATAGATGGTCTGTGCAATCTGAGACCATGCTTGATGAATAGCACTTTCCAGGAGTGTGAGATTGCAGGGTTGTGGATCCAGTTGTCTTATGGCCCTTTCAACTTCATACCACAAATTCTCTATGGGGTTGAGATCTGGAGATTGCTGGGGTCACCTATGCAAAGTAAACTCACTGGTATGTTCCTGAAACCAATCCTGTACAATACGAGCACTATGGCAGGACGCATTATTTTGTTGAAAGTAGCCATTGCCATTGCGATAAACCATCCACATAACAGGATGCACTTGGTCCGCAACGATGTTTAGATATAATGTGCCAGTCAGACGTTGATCAACACGAATTAAAGGACCCAAAGCATGCCAGGAGAACATTCCCCAAACCATAACGTTGCCTCCACCAGCTTGAAGATTTGTAGCAATGCATTCGGGATCCATGCTTTCGTGCTGTTTCCGCCAAACTCTCAGTCGGCCATCGGCATGGTGCAACTGAAAACGTGATTCATCGGACCACATAATTTGTTTCCAATTATCGATTGTCCAATCCTTGTGCTCCTCTGCAAACTGGAGACGTTTTCTCTTGTTAACTGCAGACGGCAAAGGTGTTCGAACAGGCCTTCGGCTGCCATATCCCATCTGATGCAGTGTACGGCGAACAGTGCGTGCAGAGATCATTTGAGGGGATCCTTGATTCATATGGACTGTAATTTGCTGCACTGTTGCCCTTCTCTTGTCTTTTACCAGTATGGACACTCTCCGTTGGGCCCGAGCAGTCATTAGTCGATGACGACCACACGTTGCACGTAGAGACCCAGTTTTATTTGCTGACAGTCCAGTCTTTAAACATTTTAACAACAGCTGCTCTGGAACATTTCACGAATGCTGCGGTTTCAGCGATACTCGCTCCATGGCTCCGAGCTCCTACAATCATCCCACGTTAAAAGTCCGTTAAATCGCATTTTTTACCCATCTCGTCACCCAAAAATCACTTCTACTACTGTCGCAAGCACTAAGCTTTCCCTTTTTATATCAGCCTCGCCCTCTGGCGGTAACAGCGTGCAGCCGTAGCTCATTTGCTTAAAACTGTTAGGTGGTCATAATAAAATGGCCACTCAGTGCATAAATAACTAATGAACTGTAAGAAATAGTCAATTAGTTTCATGTATTCATAGAAACTCATTTCGTAGCAAAATTTATGCATTAACACACGAAGAATCGGGAATACAAAGATCCATGAAATACACTCACTCCATTCTCAAGAATAACAAGAAATAGTTTTTTTTACAATATTCATGAACTAAACCGCTTCAAACAGAAGTCTCGGAAAAGCATTAAAAATTCGTTCCAATTGAAGGTTAGGTGGAAGCTCCTCAAAAACGATGAATGGATTTTAAAATATCGGAATGTCTTCTGCACTTGCATTAAGATCCAAGAAGCGCTACTGGAACTGTAGTTTGAGCTCAAAAATACATGTATGTCCGCTGCAAATTTGTGTGGGAATGGATATTTTATTTCTTCTTTTAATTTTTGATAGCATGAGAAATGCACAAAGTTGCTTGACGTGATTTGTGACTCAATAAACGCCAGCTGTCGTCGAAATGACTTTACCGCAGTATAAGTTTCTCATATGAGCACTGTTTTGCCTTGTAGTTTTAAGTTGGATCCACTAAAAAATCCTATGATATCTGCAGCAAAAGCTAATTTCCAAAGCTATTCCGTGTTCGGTAATGGTGGTTGAGGACGGTTTCTTCTCGTTGAAAAAATTTCAATTGCTCCTCTGAGTTCAAAAATCTCAGTAAATCTTTACCACTGCTGAGCAGTTAGTAGGGCAAGTCAGGATATATAGCTTCCAAACGAGAAGAAATCTAACCAAACGAGAACAAAATATCGCAGAACAGCGATACACGTGGCACTGGAAACGCTGCCGAATTATAACTGCGTGACGTCACAGCAGAGGCCACCGAATGCGAAGCTACAGGAGCGCCACATCACGTCGTACCTCGCAACGTCTCAACTCGACTGTCGGTCGATCCGTTATATCGCGTACTTTGAAATTTTAAAGAATTTGAAAATGTGAAATTCATTCTTAGAGCTGGAGGGCCGAACAAAAGGAGGCAGTTTGCCGGATTTAAATTGTGGGCCGTAGTTTGCTGACCCCTGTCTCAGACCACTGCGCCATTATTACTTTTCCTTGACAATTTCCAATGCGTAAATTCCTGGCGATGCCAGTTTGAGGGTCCCTGTGAACATACTCCCGTTCATAACACACAAAACAACTGAAAGACGTCGAGCTACGGCTTTCATTTTTACATGGTGGGCTCATTGGGCATTACAGATCAAATGCCCGGTGCCATACGTACCAGGTGCGTCTGTGTAGTTATTATATATATTTCTTGATTGGAGGTTTAACGAAAACCGTGAGCAACTCAATTGGCTATAAGCAGTCGCCCGTTCCTAATTTAGGGTCACTGGTTCCAGGAAAGGGAGAGAGCCAGTGCCGTAAGGCAAACACAACATCCATGCCTCACCAGGATTCGAACACCGACCCCTTTCGGATGAATGATCAGAAATCAACGCTTAGACCACAGCGCTGCCGGGGAGGCAGTTAATAATCTGTGTGACCTCCTATGGATTGTATCACCTGATGCACGCGCTCAGGCATCGAATAAAATAATGTGTGAATGGTGTGCACTGGAATAACAATCCAGGCTATATTGATCCGCGTCCAAAGTTCATCAGTTGTTGGAAGACTGTCATACTGCTGTCCCTGTCGTTTGAGCTGCCGGAGAGATTTTCTATGGACAATAAATTCTGTTATCTAACCGGCCACGGTGGAAGTCGAACGTTGTTATCTCCGAAAAAGACATGTGACCTACTACAGCGGTAAAAACATGTCTCAAGACGACAAATCTGCAGCGAGACATTCTGGCCGCGTAGCTCAGTTGGGAGAGCGACTTACTCCGGAGTGAGAGGACACGGCTTTGATGGCCGACGCGGACAAATATGTATTTTCATATTGGAACCCGATTGTGTAAAATGGATCCATTGGCAGTTTCAGGTATATTTTACAGAGTTCTCGAGATATGATGCATCACGTTTGTCTATTCTCGAGATATGATGCATCATGTTTATCTAATTTGCATATCGCACGCAATTTACTTTCTGTTCATTTTGTAATGTTGCTATTGCATGTCTCATACACTGTTAAAAAATGTGCAGCATGTTGCACCAAAAAGTGGTACTACTCCAGTTGCACCACTTTCTGAGAAAAGATGCGCCACTATGTGAGACAAACAAAACCCAACATGATGCAAACTAGCACCATAATGTGGCGCAAACGTGTACCAACACGTAGTGCAAAGTAACATTATGTCGTTGCGTTTTGCTTGCACTACACAGTGGTCTATCTTTTCTCAGAAAGTAGCGCAGCTGGAGTAAAAACCCCTTTTGGTGTAACCAATCACAAGAATTTTAACAGTGTAGTATGAGGTATCTATGTACCAAATTTCATTGCAATAAACCATTTAGTTTTCAAGATATCACTAAATATGTATTTGTGACCTTAATTTTGGACATCAGCGTATTTCACATCAAATAACTTTTCATTTCTCTCCACAACACTTTTTTAGTCTCTTTTTACAGTCACGGTTTTCACACACCCACCATTTTTTTTTTGATTGGAGGTTTAACGACCACCGTGAGCAACTCAATGGGCTATAAGCAGTCGCCCGTCCCTAATTTAGGGTCACTGGTTCCAGGGAAGGGAGAGAGCCAGTGCCGTAAGACAAACACAACATCCATGCCTTACCGGGATTCGAACCCGGACCCCTTACGGACGAATGATCAGAGGCCAACGCCTTAGACAACTGCGCCACCGGAGCGGCAATTGAAGGTTTAACAACCACAGTGAGCAACTCAATGGGCTAAAAGCAGTCGCCCGTCCCTAATTTAGGGTCACTGGTTCCAGGGAAGGGAGAGAGCCAGTGCCGTAAGACAAACACAACATCCATGCCTCACCGGGATTCGAACCCGGACCCCTTTTGGACGAATGATCAGAGGTCATCGCCTTAGACAACTGCGCCACCGGAGCGGCAATTGAAGGTTTAACAACCACAGTGAACAACTCAATGGGCTAAAAGCAGTCGCCCGTCCCTAATTTAGGGCCACTGGTTCCAGGGCAGGGAGAGAACCAGTGCCGTAAGACAAACACAACATCCATGCCTCACCGGGATTCGAACCCGGACCCCTTTTGGACGAATGATCAGAGGTCATCTCTTAGACAACTGCGCCACCGGAGCGGCAATGGAAGGTTTAACAGACACAGTGAGCAACTCAATGGACTATAAGCAGTCACCCGTCCCTAATTTAGGGCCACTGGCTCCAGGGAAGGGAGAGAACCAGTGCCGTAAGACAAACACAACATCCATGCCTCACCGGGATTCGAACCCGGACCCCTTTTGGACGAATGATCAGAGGTCATCGCTTAGACCACTGCGCCACCGGGGCGGCCACTCCACTTTACTCGAAGAAATTTCAGAGCAGTGCGAGCAATATGGCTAACACCCTTTTCAGCCATCCTGTTTTTTCGAGCTTCAGCGTACGTGGTATTTTTATTTTTGCATGTTTTTATCCGGGTTCTTCGTGCCAGGCCACTTAAAATATACACAGTTTCTTTGGTAAGTTCGATTTAATTTCTTCCTGTTTTTATAGACCACTAATTTCATTGTTCCTTTCTCTTTTCACTCTCTCTCTCTCTCTCTCTCTCTCTCTCTCTCTCTCTCTATTCAGGATTTTATTGGTTATCGTCTGTACTTTCATTTCAAAAGTTCATTCTAGAATGGTTTCTGGCGACCGTTTAATATTGATTTCCCAGAAAATGCATTACAAATTCTCGGATATACAACACAGAAAAGTTCCGTTTTCGAAATTTCTTCTTCACTTGGAGAAAGGGAAATTTACCGGAAAAAAGCAGTTGAGAGAACTGGGAATAAAACATCTGGGTCATCTGCATCGTCAAAATCTAATTTCCTCGCAAGAGAAGAAGTTCGTTTTGAAGACGGTATGATTTTCTCAACGATCTCGAATGAGAAAGGCTCCTTAAAATAACTATTTAATAAGAGTTGTACTGAAGAAGTAGTGATCTTTTTGCAGAATATCTGATGGGAACTAATTCCTATTTTTTAAAATGAGTTTCTAAATATATGATACGTCTCCAGCGAAGAAATGGAAATCCAGAATGCCCTAGAAACTCCTAAACGGTCTAACTGTGGATGTATCCTATATGGGAAAAGGTCTCGGAGCGCACATCCCCTTATGAAACAAAAAGTGGAACAGTCCAATTGATCGCGTGTGCCATATTTCCTTTGAAACTGCATGTAAGCTCCGCAGATGTCATATTAGCGGTATGCAAAAGTTTTCCTCGCCTTCACTAACTGACGCTGTAGGGGTCTAACCGGCTGGCGACAAGTGCTGTCAGTTCGTACATGAAGCCAAGCATGGCTGTCGATAAATTCCATTTGCGGAACTCTTTGTTATTCATGTTAAATTTAGAACAAGTTAGTAAAATCATGCAGTGTATTGATTATGATACGCTTTCCAACATACCAGAAATTATTACTCAAGTTATGTGGATAATGGCTGTGTAATAAAACTCTCTCCTGTGTCTTGACCTTTGACCCCATTTCAATGATATTCTTTGACCCCATTTCGATGATATTCTAAGGTTTTGTCGCAATAGAAGCAGTTTTACGCAAGTTATGAGAATAATGGCTGTGGAACAAATCTTGCCTTTGTGCAATGACCTTTGACCCCATTTCGTTGATATTCAACAGAACCGGTTCACTATACCTCCGAAACAACATGATAACGTTTTGTCGCAATCGAAGCATTTTTAGGTAAGTTATGGTGCACAAGAGCAATGGAATGAATCCCACTCCACTGTCCTGACCTTTGACTCCATCCCGCCCATTTTCAATACGGTTCATCCTTAGTTAGTGCCTTACCACATACTAAAATTTCATCGAAATCGAACCATTTTTACGCAAGTTATGATGCATAAAGGCAATGGAATAAATCCCGCTCTTATGTCCTGTCTGACCTTTGACCCCATTTCGCCCCTTCTCAATAGGGTTCGTGCCCAGGTGGTTCCCTACCACATACTAAACTTTTATCGAAATCGAACCACATTTACGCATGTTATGACGCATAAAAGCAATGGAATGGATCCCGCTTTTATGTCCTGACCTTTGACCCCATTCCGCTCATTTTCAATAGGGTTCGTCCCCAGGTGGGTCCTTACCACATACTAAAATTTCGCCCGTCCCTAATTTAGGGTCACTGGTTCCAGGGAAGGGAGAGAGCCAGTGCCGTAAGACAAACACAACATCCATGCCTCACCGGGATTCGAACCCGGACCCCGTTCGGACGAGTGATCAGAGGCCATCGCTTAGACCACTGCGCCACCGAGGCGGCTGACCCTATTTCACCCATTTTCAATAGGGTTTGTCCCCAGGTAGGTCCCTACCACATACTAGAATTTCATCGAACTTTTTTTTTTTTTTTGAGGTTTAACGACCACCGTGAGCAACTCAATGGGCTATAAGCAGTCGCCCGTCCCTAATTTAGGGTCACTGGTTCCAGGGAAGGGAGAGAGCCAGTGCCGTAAGACAAACACAACATCCATGCCTCACCGGGATTCGGACCCGGACCCCTTCGGACGAATGATCAGAGGCCAACGCCTTAGACCACTGCGCCACCGGGGCGGCTCATCGAAATCGAACCATTTTTACGCAAGTTATGACGCATAAGAGCAATGGAATGGATCCAGCTATTATGTCCTGACCTTTGACGCAGTTTCGCCCATTTTCAATAGGGTTCGTCCCCAGGTGATCCCCTACCACATACTAAAATTTCGTCGAAATCGAATTATTTTCACGTGAGTTATCGGGCGGAAGGACGGACAAAGCTGGAGCATATACGCTTCTTCAACCTATGGTTGGAAAGCGTAAGAAACGTGCCAGTGAAGCATACGGTTCAATATGTCAGGCGTATTGCGAAACGTTTATGGGTGAGCGGACGTGTCGAGAATGATTTGCAAGGTTTAATAAAAAAGGTGATCTAAGTTTGGAAGACAAGCCACGGGCAGGTAGACCGCAGGAACTCGCAAACGAGGAGTTGGAATCGCTGTTGCAAGAGGATGCCACACAATCGACCACGCAACTGGCGAAACGTTTAAAAGTGGCTCTATCGACGGTGGTACGGCATCTACAGGCCTTGCGGAAGATCCAGAAGATTGTAATCCAGCTCCTATGTCCTGACCTTTGAACCTGTTGGTAAGCGGGTTCCGCATATTTTAACGCAGCGTAAACGAGTGGGCATCTTCATGTCGTTGCTGAAGAGGTTTCAAGGGAAGAATTTCTTGTGGGAGGTTGTCACCGGGGATGAAAAATGTGTCTATTACGACAACCCCGTACCCAAGACATCCTGGGTTGACCCAGGCCAGACATCAACATCCACTGCAAAACAGGATATCCACGGGGGAAACGGCGATGTTGTGTGTCTGGTGAGATATGCAGGGAGTGCTGCACTTTGAACTGATGAAACCGGGGGAAACAATCACTGCACAACGATATAGCAATCACGTTATGAAACAGAACGTTGCAATCGAGCAAAAACGCTCATGGACAGGTAAAGGACGCCACCCAGTCATCCTGTTACACGATAATGCCAGACCACATATTGGCGCCACTAGGCAATCAACCCTTGAACAGTTACACTGGGATGTTTTACGGAAACCAGCTTACTCTCCGGACAATGCAGCCTCAGACTTTCATCTGTTCCGCTCTACGCAGCATGCCCTAGCCCAATTCACCACAGTTTCAGAGGTGAAAAATTTGGTCACTGCGTTCCTCAGCTTAAAACCCAAGTCCTTCCACCACAGGGGCATTCATTCGTTGCCTGAAAAATAGCAAAAAAACATTGATGCTAACGGCCAATATTTCATTGAATAAATGTGTACTGGTTTCTTGATTGTTCCTGTCTCTTTTCTCCTTAAAACGGGGGAAACGTTTCCGTACCACTATTACACCGGCGGAAAGTGAAAAAAGAACACCGAGAAGGAGACGTCTGATACAGCATAATAACGGAATACAGAGGATAACGTGATCAAAACATTATGGCAAAATACAGCTGTATTTGCTGGTAAACTGAAAAATAACATTTCCATGTAACATGGTTAGTACGAGGTTCGACCGCCGTGCACTGCGTCACACTGTGCAATTCTGGCATGGAGTCTGTCGTACAGATGTTGGATGTAAGTTTGGGGTATTGAGTTCCAAGCATCCTCAACCTGGACGCGTAAATCGGGGATGGTCGTGGCTGGCCGTGGAGACCGGATAAGTCGTTGTCCCATAAAATCCCACACGTGATCAATGGGGGACAAATCCGATGAGCGTACAGGCCATGGAAGTCGTCTCACACCCTGAAGTGCATGTTGCGTTGCACGTGCCGTGTGTGGGCGTGCGTTATCTTGCTGGAAAACACCACGATGGGCCGACCTTACAAATGGCACAACAACGGGCTGAATGATGTTGTTGATGTAGGAGGTGCTGTTTAACGTACCCGGTACAAACACTAGTTGTGTACGGGAGTGATAGCTGATCGCTCCCCACACCAGGAGACCAGGTGTAAGCCCTGTGTGCCGCTGGCAAATGCAAGAACGGTTGATACGCTCACTTGTGCGTCTGCGAACACGCACACGGCCATCGGAAGCTCCCAAGCAGAATCTGTTTTCATCGCTGAACACGACAGATCGCCATTGCGTTCTCCAGTGCAGACGTTGGCGACACCACTGCAGCCGTTCCTGACGGTGGGCTTGAGTCAGAGGTACACATGCCAGAGGCACACGTGCACGTAGTCCTGCATCCAGTAGACGGTTGAGGATTGTTCGATCAGTCACCTCAGGTGCAACGGCAGCGCGGATTTGCGTCGCAGTGGATGTTCTGCTTGACAACGCAGCTCTTCTTATGCGTCGATCGGTCCGCTCATCGGTCCGTCTAAGACTCCCAGTTCCACGTCTTCTCGTGTGGTAATGTTCCTCGGACCATCTACGCCACCATGGTACCGTCACCGATACTTCCCGTCCAATTCGCTTCCCCATATGACTACACTATCGGCCAGCCTCGCGTAGTCCGACTAAACGATTTCACTCAAAGTCCGGTAACTGCTGAAGTCGTACACGTCTTCCATGTCCAGGCATTGCAGCTTCTTCAGGGTCTTCGCACGTGTCCGTACGCCGACGACTGATTACATTCACTTCGCCATACTCCTTAAATACCACCGACGATAATTTGCATATTATGCTGTCTGTGGAGTAAGCGATCACCGGTTGGTCCCGAAATTAACATCACACCTACGTAAACTCGACCCCATTAACATATGTAAATTTCATGATCGTCCGCTAATTTCTTCTTGGTGTTCTTTTTTCACTTTCCGCTAGTGTATATCGTCTACTTTTGAGACATGGCCAAGCGTGTTGAGCTTACTGACTCCCAACGAAGTGTTATTATAGGGTCCCATATCAGTATACCTGTCCGTGCGTGCAGTTGCAGAACAATCGTAACGCCCATGGCCAACTGTTCAACACGTTGGAAAAGTATGGGACATTCGACTGACGAGAAAATTGAGAAAGTCCAGTAAATAGAGGGAAAAGGACAAGAGAATTCTGAAACTGTCGTCCGTGGGTACTGACATCCCTCTGCACAAATAACCGCCACAAAATTTCAGGATTCAGCAAGGGGGAGTTTGTGCTGTAAGACAGTTCGTAAGGAACTACCTTGAAGGGCCACAGGTCATGGGATCGCAGTATGCAAATTTTTAACTGGCACTGCCGTTATATAAGAGCTTCCACGAACTACACGATGTTTATCAGTTGGGAGGGGTAATCTCGTGAGTGAGTTTGAACAACCGCCAGTAGGATTATGAAGAGCAGACGTGAGTTATCGGAGTTTGAATGAGGTATGGTAATGGGGGCCACACGGGTTTGACAATCAATTTCCGAAGTTGTGCGAACATTCAACATTCCTCGATCCACCATGTCACGTGTGTACCGCGAAAACATCATGCAAGGCATTACCACCCACCATAGACAGCGCATTGGCGGACCACTGGTGCTGACCAGGATTGTCCATGCTAACAGACAAGCGACACTGTCTGTTAGCATAGACAATCCTGGAAATCAAAAATAACATCTACACTGCTGGCCACCCAAAATGCAACACCAAGAAGTAAGCATCCGATTGGTCTGAAATTCGCAGCATACGTCGCCCGCGAGAGGACATGGAAACGATTAGCATTTCATGGCTATAAGAAGTCTCCCGTCCCTAATTTAGGGTCACTGGTTCCAGGGAAGGGAGAGAGCCAGTGCCGTAAGACAAACACAACATCCATGCCTCACCGGGATTCGAACCCGGACCCCGTTCGGACTAATGATCAGAGGCCATCGCTTAGACCACTGCGCCACCGAGGCGGCTTATGTTGCTTTGGTGCCCTCGTTAAATAACTTGCACAATTCTGCACGCTGTGTTTTTATCTCATGTATGTAATGTTTTACCTTCACGGCGGTCTTTGTGCTGTTCTTTTTCTATTTGTGTTCTATTGTTTCGCCTGTGTTATCCCGTAAATCATGCCCAGCCAATGTCATGTGACACGATGTGTTTCTCTCTGTCATTTCTCCTGCAATTTTTATGCAATAAGCTTTGCTTGCAGCATTTGTTATTCATCCCCATTGTCATTGCAGTGTATATACCATCATGTTTTAACAGTTTTGTATTATTTCCCAGTGAGACGCCCAACAGTGTACGTCTCCCTCTGATGCTTTCATATGATGAATAATAATAAAGCGATTTTGAAACCTTGCTTTATGTCTCGGTGCATTATCCTGTTGGTAACAACAAGGCTCGGTTCCATAGTATTGCCAAAAGGTTGGTAGGGCATAATTGTCCAGAAGATCGTAGAAGACGTGCTAGTTAACAGGTTTGACCACGATAACCAATGGGCCGGGATCATACCACAAAAAAAACATCCCCATACGAGTACACTGCCAGCTACAAACTTGAGCGTAGGTACAGTACACTGTGGTAAATAGCATTCCCCCGTTAGCCGCTATGCCCACACACGGCCATCAGACTGATGGATCGTGTATCTGTTTTTATCAGTCCATAGGACCCGTTTCCGTTTATCTACAGTCCACGATAAATGTTCTTTACACCATGCTAAACGACGAGTAGCATTCCGAGTGGAGATGAAAGGTGTATGCGCAGCAGCACAACCACGGTAACCAATGGAATGAAGTTCTCTGCGAATGGTAGGTGTACATACCGAGGTTCCAGCATTTGTACTCACCTGTACACTGAGGTGGTGTGCACTACTCCGTCAATTAGCTGTAACGACCCTCCTGAGGCTTCGACGTCCTCTATCTCTGATTTTCTTTGGTCTGTCGGTACGTTTTGCTGCTTCAGGTACGCCACGTGTTTTCCACTTATTCAGTACATCCGAAACAGTTGACTTGGGTATGTTTAAACGCCTCTCGGTTTCTCTTATGTACAACCCACTAATATAACAGCCAACAATATTTCCTTTCTTAAAGTCAGTTCTGCGACATTTTCACTCAACTTCACAGTGCGATATGATCGCGATCAGCTGCAGGCTTGTTTTTATACCGTTTGCAGCTGTACCGCGCTTCTTAACAACGCAGTAAATCCGTTCATTTGCTTTTGAAGGGATGTCAGGTGACTTTCTTTAATAACGTGTGTATTTGTCTGTTGGCTGGGGCGCTAAATGTTCAATGGTAGTCAACACGCATGACGTCCAATATGTCGATTTACATAGACTGGTGCGTCTAGTAATGAGTGTTCTTACATAGGGAAATATCCTTCATAGGCAATTATCGTACGATCTCACATATCGGCAAAATATAGCTGACCTAAACTCCTGTGGAGCACTGTATGACGATCTGTGGAAGGAACAGCATACAGTTTTCGAAGAACCTAACGATTATTTTCACGTTCCGGCGCCAACGTAAATCTATTCGCCGGCGTCGTGAATTGAAGTCGTATTCTTCTGCACCGGAACCGAATGTTTTTCCAATTAACGTACACCGACGAAGTTTGTCTCTGCAACTTTGCCGCCTTGATACACAGTGCGTCAAAGAATTTTTAAGACTGGGTCTGTAAAATGAGATAGAAACAAGAAATTATAATTTGTTTTGGTTTGTTATTCAAAATAAGTCCCTCCGGCTTCAATACACTTGTTACAGCGATTTAATAATGATTCGAATGCCTGTTCCAGTTCACTTTGCGGAATTGACTCCAAAGCACGCATCAAAGCTGTTTGTGCGGTCAAATTATCATCAAAATAACACCCTTTTAACCTCATTTTAAGTTTGGAGAGCAAAGAAGAGTCGCAGGGTGCTAAATCAGGCGGATACGATGGATGATTCAGCCCACAGACGTTATTTTTCGCTAAAAATCTTCAAACAAGAACTGAGGAGTGACTGGGTGCATTATCGTGCAACAAACACCAACTCCTTTCATCTCCATATTCTAGACGAATGCGACGAATTTCTGCCTATAAAATGCCTCAAAAAATTTAAATAAAACTCACCAGTAATTGTTTGTCCACTTGGAACAAATCCCTTCCTATCGAAAAATGTAATGAGCATTGTTTTGATTTTCGATGGAACTTTTCTTGCTTTTTTGGCTTATGGCGAATTTTTTTGACTTTCATTTCGCACTTTGTCGCTTTGTTTTAGGATCATATTGAAAAACACCATGTTTCATCACCTGTAACAATCGATTTTAAGAAGTTTGGATCATTTGCAACGGCTGAAATGATATCTCTGCAATGTGCACTTCTCCTTGATTTTTGTTCATTGGGTAACGTGTGTGGAACAAATTTAGCACAGACTTTTGTTTTGCCCAAATCTTCATGCAGGATTGTTCGAATTGTTCCTTTGTTGGTGTTTAAAGACTCTTCGATCATTCTTAGTGACGCACATCGATTGTTTGCCACGAAATCATGCACTTTTTCAGTAATCTCAGGTGTCCTAGATGAACTTGGTCTTCCGGTATGCTTATCATCTTCTAGGGTCTCTCTTTCGTCCAAAAAAATACAGAAAAACATTTTATTTACTTAAACAAAACTCACTGTAAACTTGTTTCATCATTTGGTACGTTTCCGAGGCACTTTTACCAAGTTTTGCGTTAAATTTAATAACAGCCCTTTGTTCCATCTTAATAATTCAACATGAAAAAATTTTTACTTCTCTAATGAACGCCCGTTTCGTTTGAGTTACTTTAACAACTGCGCAGTACTTTTGGCAGAAAGCAAGCAGATGGTCACGGTTTATAACGCATTCGCGATTACACTAGTGGCGCCACCGTAGGCTGAAATCTAGCGCCAGTCTTAAAAATTCTTTGACGCACTGTGCATGTGCGCCACCTATGTAGTATATCACAAGTATTGAAGGATATCTTCTGCCACTGCTTCTGATACTTTTGGTTGTGTTGTTCGCCTTTCCCTAACAGAAAGTAATTCAATTGTGTGTTTGTGTGCGCGCGTGTGTGTGTGTGCTTCTTCAGCTTTGTACGATACCTCTCGGGAGATGTAAAACGTAATTATCGTTTGACATCTTGACGAATACAGTCGGTGAAAGTCTTGTAACTAACACCGTCCGAGAGTGTTCTGTCTCTTGAAGGACCTTGAGGTGTTTTATGTTTTTAAAGCATTTCCAGTGACGTGCCGAACTCGATGTCACGATTTTTCGTTTCCTACTTCGCTCCGTCGGCAGATAACTCATTTATGAAAGACGCTTTCATATGTTTTTCTAACATATCACGCAGCGAAGGAGAAAGAGCATCTTTTATAGCTTTACAACCAAATGTTCCCATTTACTACACGTACTGAAGATTTTTCGTATATCGCATAATAAACGAACTTTTTAAGAGCCCTTAGGTAAAATATATTGGAAAATGCGGAGACGGGTTGTGTTAAAATGGGAAGAAAAATACAAAAGCAGTAACACTCAGGCATCTCAAATGGATCTGGAGGATTTTATGTCTGTCATTCTTCTCAAAGCAAAAATAAACTCTTTACGAATATAACTGAATTAAATTTGTTCCTCTTATGTTTAAATTTCTTGGAAGAATAAATAGGAGCATTTGTCAGAAGGAATAAAATACCAGAGAAAAAGTTCTTTGAGATAAAAACTCCTAGTCGCCACATAATTCAAATATTGGGTGTGGGCATGAGTTCTACCCGCTCTTGTAGACTACAAAGAAAGGAGGAGAACAAAACAAAAAACGTACCTAGGATTTCACAATAATTGCCATCATTCTGTATGACCTCTTGCCATCTGTCTATGAATAGGTGAAACCCACGCCGCAAAAACTCCTGTGTTTTAGAGTAAAAAAACTCATGTAATATCGTTTTCACATCGTCCACATCATCGAAGATTTGGAGAGCGAAGGCGTTCCGTAACGATCGAAAAATATTTTAGTCCGTATGTGCCAGTTCAGGGGAACACGCCGGGTGAGGTTACACTTCCCAACCAAAGTCTAGTAAGCTTCGCAAAATGATTAAAACAGCATGAGATTTGGCGTTATCATGATGAAGGATCACGCCTTGGAGACTGACGAGTGCTGGCCGCTTCGATATCACTTGTTCTCGCAATTTGTCCAACTGTTGGAAGTAGAGGTCGGCATTTATCGTTCGGTTAAGTGCCAACACATCCCAGTGTAATTTGAGGTCGATGGAGCTAGCTCCGCACCTTGGCACACAGTCCGTCGACGCTTTACGTTACGGTGCAATACCCAATTTCCATCACCCGTTACAATTCGTCCGAAAAACGTTTCATTTCTCTGACGAGAAAGCAAAGAAACACAGGTGAGGATTCTCTCCTTCCGTTGCTTTGTAGAAAGTTGGTGCGGAACTCAGTTATCGGACTTGGTGATGAACACAAGCGCATGCATCCGTACGTCCGCTGTTGTCCTGTGTACCGACAAGGTTTCCGCTAATTCCTGAACGCTTGGATGTGGGTCATTTGTTATGGCTTGGTTCACACCCACGTCAGAAACTACGGATAGACGTCCAGGACGTGGTTGATCTTTTCCGCTTCTATCTCCGTCCCGGAACTTCCGAAACTAACAGCGATGTGTGCTATCTTCAACTGCATCCTCCCCATACACTTGACAGATGTTGCGGCAACTCACGGCTGCAGTACTGCCTTTTTCGAACTCGTACAGTAAACAATGTCTAATATGCTGCTTATCGCCTGCCATGTTACACCGTCCGTGATTTCCGTTACGAATGACTTACTCAGACAATCCTAGTATTTCTGCATGTTCTACTGCTCCACGCTTTATCGGCCGAATATTCGGCATCTCAACGCCTTCTGTGACGTAACTACTCCGTTCGCAATTTGCACCTATTACGAAAAACGTGTAGAACTTTCGCACACACCCAATAAATGAGGGTATTAAAATTCTCGGAAAAGTATTGTCCTTTTTTAATTTTAAGTTTTTAACCCTTTAACCGACTGGAACGCATTAAATGAATGTAGGAAGAAATCTTTCTCATACTACGTGGGAAATCGATAGGATATTGAAAACAAACGGAATAACTGAATTTTTTTGTACCACTTACATGGATGACTAGTAACATGGATGGTTACATGGATGACCAGTAAGTGGTACAAGCAAACTCAAATTTATATTCTGTTTGCTTTGAATATTCTATCGATTCCCCATGTATTATAAAGAATATTTCTTCCTTCATTGATTTATCTGTGGATGACCAATAAGTGGTACAAGCAAATTCAGAATTTATATTCTGTTTGCTTTGAATATTCTATCGATTTCCCATGTATTACAAGGAATATTTCTTCCTTCATTGATTTATCTGTGATACTGGTGAACGCAAAATTTGCTTGAATTACTTACATGTATCACCAGTTAGTGGTACAAGCAAATTCAGTATTTATATTCTGTTTGCTTTGAATATTCTATCGATTTCCCATGTATTACAAGGAATATTTTTTTCTTTCATTGACTTACCTGTTGTACTGGTGAACGCAAAATTTGCTTGTATTACTTACATGAATGACCAGTAAGTGGTACAAGCAAATTCAGAATTTATATTCTGTATGCTTTGAATATTCTATCGATTTCCCATGTATTACAAGGAATATTTCTTCCTCCATTGTTTTATCTGTGATACTGGTGAACGCAAAATTTGCTTGTATCACTTACATGAATGACCATTAAGTGGTATAAGCAAATTCAGAATTTATATTCTGTTTGCTTTGAATATTCTATCGATTTCCCATGTATTATGAGGAATATTTCTTCCTTCATTGATTTATCTATGGATGACCAGTGTGTGGTACAAGCAAATTCAGAATTTATATTCTCTTTGCTTTGAATATTCTATCGATTCCCATGTATTATGAGGAATATCTCTTCCTTCATTGATTTATCTATGGATGACCAGTAAGTGGTACAAGCAAATTCAGAATTTATATTCTCTTTGCTTTGAATATTCTATCGATTCCCATGTATTATGAGGAATATTTCTTCCTTCATTGATTTATCTATGGATGACCAGTAAGTGGTACAAGCAAATTCAGAATTTATATTCTCTTTGCTTTGAATATTCTATCGATTCCCATGTATTATGAGGAATATTTCTTCCTTCATTGATTTATCTATGGATGGCCAGTAAGTGGTACAAGCAAATTCAGAATTTATATTCTCTTTGCTTTGAATATTCTATCGATTCCCATGTATTATGAGGAATATTTCTTCCTTCATTGATTTATCTATGGATGACCAGTAAGTGGTACAAGCAAATGCAGAATTTATATTCTGTTTGCTTTGAATATTCTATCGATTCCCATGTATTATGAGGAATATTTCTTCCTTCATTGATTTATCTATGGATGACCAGTAAGTGGTACAAGCAAATTCAGAATTTATATTCTCTTTGCTTTGAATATTCTATCGATTCCCATGTATTATGAGGAATATTTCTTCCTTCATTGATTTATCTATGGATGACCATTAAGTGGTATAAGCAAATTCAGAATTTATATTCTGTTTGCTTTGAATATTCTATCGATTCCCATGTATTATGAGGAATAGTTCTTCCTTCATTGATTTATCTATGGATGACCAGTAAGTGGTACAAGCAAATTCAGAATTTATATTCTGTTTGCTTTGAATATTCTATCGATTCCCATGTATTATGAGGAATATTTCTTCCTTCATTGATTTATCTATGGATGACCAGTAAGTGGTACAAGCAAATTCAGAATTTATATTCTCTTTGCTTTGAATATTCTATCGATTCCCATGTATTATGAGGAATATTTCTTCCTTCATTGATTTATCTATGGATGACCAGTAAGTGGTACAAGCAAATTCAGAATTTATATTCTCTTTGCTTTGAATATTCTATCGATTCCCATGTATTATGAGGAATATTTCTTCCTTCATTGATTTATCTATGGATGACCAGTAAGTGGTACAAGCAAATGCAGAATTTATATTCTGTTTGCTTTGAATATTCTATCGATTCCCATGTATTATGAGGAATATTTCTTCCTTCATTGATTTGTCTATGGATGACCAGTAAGTGGTACAAGCAAATTCAGAATTTATATTCTGTTTGCATTGAATATTCTAGCTATTTCACATATATTATGAGGAATATTTATTTCTTTAGTGACAAATAAATATCCACTAATGGATCTAAATACCATTACGTACCTCATAATGAATAGTCGATACGAAGCACATTGTTGGTGTTTCAATTCACTTTCCTTGTGAATCTCAACCATGTCGCCATTCTTCCAAATATAACTCCATTGGGAAGTGAAACATCTGGCTTTATTCTCTCATTCACGTACATTATTGCACAACCAGTTAAATTTGAAGTTTAATAACATTTCACCATTAAAATCCAATAAAAAGTTTAAATTCACGCCATGCTCGAGATCACCACTGTTCCAAATTTCCATTGGAAGTATAGGAAGCAAAATTACTTGACGTCCTCCTTAACGGTTTACGGAAATGCTTTTTGGACCGCTTTTGTTTTCCTTAGTGGTAAATTTAGTAAGTGCTATAAGTTCAAATGACAAAATTCCGACCTTCCAAAAATTAACGACAGTAAACAAAACTCTGAAATTTCGGAATAACAAGCTTTATTTGCTCAGACATGCAATAAAAATTGAAATTTATATGAATTTTCCAGTTTTTATTTCATGTGATATACTCGGAGATCGGGGCTGCAGGGCCCGAGCTCTATTCTGGAAACGAGTGTAGCGAGCCTACAGGCGCAGCCCCTAGTTGTGAAAAAAGAAGCTATTTTTTAATTCAACATTAGTGCCTGAAAAGGTTATCTCTCCATAGTTAAGGAACATGAGTCCGTGGCTAAGCCTCTATAAGGTATAGAATGCTCATAAATGACTTGCAAGTACATTTTTAAATTAGACAGGAATCTAATCAAAGACTGGGATAAATAGTGTTTTCTTACCTCTATTTTCCTTCTTGAAATCCGCTCTTCTGCCTTGTATACTAAACACCATCACAAAATAATATTCGATTAGAGCCACAAGTTGAATAACTTTCTCTGTGATATGAACAAAACAACTTGCCGGCGATCTTCTCCCGATCTTATATACTGGATATTTGCTGCCATTTATGATAAAAATATTAAACTAATTAAGAGAGTAGTTACTCTACAAATAGCGTCTTACGATCTATCACGATTTTACCTATGCCATGAAATTACCAATGTTTACCCTATAGTTACTATTTTCTACAAATTTTACACATTTGAAGTCTCTGCTATTTTTTTCTTTACATTTTCCAACCGTAGGTTGAAGAAGCGTATATGCTCCAGCTTTGTCCGTGTGTCTGTCAGTCCGTCCGCACGATAACTCACGTGAAAATGGTTCGATTTTGATGAAATTTTAGTATGTGGTAGGGGATCGATTGTGGACGAACCCTATTGAAAATGGGCGGAATGAGGTCAAACGTCAGGACATAAGAGGGGGATCCATTCCATCGCACTTATGCGTCCTAACTTACGTAAAAAATGCTTCTATTGCGACAAAACTTCAGTATGTTTTTCCGGAGGTATACTGAACCGGTTCCGTTGAATATAATCGAAATGGGTTCAAAGGTCAGGACACAGGAGCGAGATTTATTCCACAGCCATTATCCTCATAACTTGAGTAATGATTTCTGGTATGTTGGAACGCGTATCATAATCAATGCATTGCATGATTTTATTAACTTGTTTCTATTTTGTAATTCCATCGACTATGAATAACTACGAAATCCTTGATTTGTGTCGGAAGAGGTTCAAAAGACGTGTTCATTACAACCAAAAATTCGCAGTCGTCTTTCTTGTTTTTACTACTCCTATTTTTGACAAAATGCGTATGTTTTGAAAGCAATTTATTTTCTGATAATTGAAGGAACTGTGCCTTCGAAGTTCTATTTTCTCTTGTTTCGTTGAGTAAAAACCTTTTTCCTGGAATTTGGGGTAAATTATTTACATTGTATTCATCCCGAATTCCCCCGCACGGGGATAACTGGTTTACCAGTTGTTTGGGGAGCGGCGCCCCCACGGCCCGAGCTGACCTTGTGACTGGTCAAAATCTGATGTCATGCCACCGCTTGTTTTTTGTTTCGGTGCTGTTGGAGTTTGCAGGGACGGCTGTTCATCCAGCTGTTGGGGAGTCGCGGCCCCACGTTCCCGAGCTGGTCTTGTGTCTCGCTTTTTCGTTTTTAATTATTTTCTCCACTGGCTAGTTGCCCGTGTTGTATACTCTACCTAATCGCTACCACGCTATGTACTAACACCCCGGTCTTGTGGTTTTGTTACCCTCCACCACTAACTGTTTTATATTAACCGCTCAGTTCGTAGGTTGCTGAGATTCCGTTTAGGTTCCCTTCCAGGATTTGTCTTCTTTGGATTTATTTTTTCCTTTTAGCTGGTTCGGATGCTAGACCTACCTGCATGTTTGCCGCGTGCGGTGACCCGTGAGGCGGAAATGGGATGTCTGGGGGCTGAGGTCGCAGGAGACCGGAGCAGTGACTCCTGTGTACCAACACTCCTCTTCGACCCCGGCTTCGCTGTAAACGGGAGGCTAGAGACTAACCCATCTCTAGTCAGAAGTCTTGTACCAAGTTGTGTACAGGGCTTTAGCGGCTTTTTTGTCATATAGCACGGCAGGCTAAGCCCGGGGGCTGTGGGATCATGCCAAAGGCGTTGGCATGACGATACCCGGAGGCCGAAGTGTCCGCCGAGTGCGTGTGATCACAGCCAACGGACTATATCTGCAACGTATAAGCTCCAGAACTGTGTCCAGCGTCATTTTCTTGGCTTGCGGACCTCCAGTTCTCCCTTGTATGGCTCGGTGGTGGGTGGAGTAGTCTGCAGACGAATCTCCCTTCTTTTTTTCGATGGGTAAACCCAAAAACAAAAACTCCAAATTTATATCACCTGAGAAAATGATAGTTGCCAACGACTCTCCTTCGTCTTCTCAACCTACCAAGTCTCATAACCTTAAACGATCTTTAGACCATGACCTGGACCAAGACTGTGGAACCTCTTCTTTGGCAGCTGTACCAGTCGCTCCGAAGCGTCGTCTCCCCTCGATTGCTGTGACTACGCATGCTACACACTTAGTTGTAGAATCCATCGATCCGACTGAGAGACTGTCCACCAGATCTCCCTTTTTCATTTCTAAAGCTTTGGACGCTGCGGTTGGCCCCTTGAAGTCTGTGAGGAAGCTTCGCTCTGGGTACCTGCTTGTCCAAACTTGCAGTGTTTCTCAGAGTAACACTCTTATGCACCTCACTAGTCTTCAAGACATTCCTGTCAAAGTGGCACCTCACCCGTTTCTTAACACCTCTCGGGGTGTTATTTCGGAATTTGATCTCTTGCCATGCAGTGAGAACGAATTGGTGACTGAACTTGCAGATCAGGGTGTTATTGCTGCACGTCGTATGATGTTCCGGCGCGATGGTTCTTTGATTAAGTCTAAAAATGTAATCTTGACTTTTAACTCCCCGAAAGTTCCGACCGAAATCAAGGTTGGCTACTTGGTCTGCGGAGTTCTCCCGTACATTCCCAGTCCTCTGGGCTGTTTCAGGTGCCAGAGGTACGGCATTCACAACGTTTCTGTAAGAGTTCCGCTCGTTGCGCAAATTGTGGCTCCAGTGCACATGACGGTGAAGGTTGCACTTCTGCGGCCTGCTGTGTTAACTGCGGTGAGGCCCATGCAGCTTACTCCCGCAACTGTCTGAAATGGAAGGACGAGATGGCGATCCAGCGCCTCAAGACCCTGGAAGGCCTCTCGTACCCTGCTGCCAAGGCCAAGTTGGGTATTCCCAACAACCGACAGCGTACTTTTGCCGCAGTAGTTCAGTCTCTGCCACAACCCGTGCAGCCCTTTGTTCCGCGCCCTGTAGCTCTCGCCGCACTTGCCAAGAGATCTACAGCTGAACAAGCGACACAGGTGGATTTCCCCGAGCTCCAGCCTTTTCGAATAGCTGAGTCTGCGCCTTCTCATTTGAAGACGACCGACTCTTCCAGTTCCCAACAGAAAGCCTGCACGTGTGGAATACCCGGCCCTAAATCCGCAAAGGTGTGCAGTGTCCATCCAACTGTCGCGGTCCAACTGACCACCATTGCAACTGTCTCAGACTCAGCGAGGTCCCCACCCTCACCCAACATTATAGAGGAACATAGGGGGGAGGAGAGTGACAGTTCGTCCCCAGTCTCAACCAACATTGCAGAGGAACATGAGGGGGAGGAGAGTGACAGTTCGTCCCCGCCCTCGGCCAGCATTGCAGAGGAGCGTGGGGGGGGAGGAGAGTGACAGTTCGTCCCCCTCCTGGTGACTCATCCTATGTGTAGTTGTGTTCGGTTTCGTGATGTGTTTTATTATTCTCATTCCTCAGTTTTACTTAATCGGCTTGTTTCTCACCATTGTACCATGTTTTTCATACTGTTTGTTTCATTGTCTTTTTTGGCCCTTCCTTCGTACTCATGGTTCGGTTTTACTTGGTCAGCCAGATTTGGGGATTTATGCCACGTTTTTTAAATTCTGTCTGTTTGTCTTGTGTCTGGCGCTCTTCGGCCAACCATGGCCCTTGCGCCAATAAAATCTGCTAACCAACCAACCAACCATCCCGAATTATAATCAATGGGTAATCTAAATTTTACTCATTAAAATGTTACCGATTTTGAGTGTATCGTTCCGCTTTGCTTACATGAAACTTGATCACACCCAACATGAGAGAAAGTAGTTCACGATAAATGTTATGGGAATTTTTTTAATGCTATATAAAATGACACTATAAATAACAAAAACCTACTTATTCACTTTTTAATAAAATTTTAACTGTTTGAGAAATATATATATAAAAAAATTATACAGTATAAGAAAACAAATGAAATCCTGTAGGTACTAATTAGGTGCCAATATCACTCGGGGGGGGGGAGGGGCAATTAGCTAAGATATATTTCATAATTTCTAAAAATGAATCGTCATTAGTTTTCAATCTTTTTCGCCACATAAATTCACATAATTCCAAAGCGCACGCTAACGGTCAAAAGAATGTGATCACTGCCTATCTGCTGCCAAAGGCTCTGTGTTCTACTTTCGAAATCGGGAACTACTTGAATGCGTTCTTATTCGGAAGTCAAATAGTGGCGGGCAGATAACAGGAAAGGTCCAGGATTTTTTCCTACGATAACTTTAAGTGGGTCGAAATGGGTTTTTTAAATAACCCAGCTTTGATAACGTTCGGACGTTTTCCAATGATCGAGCCATTGTTGCCCAACAACTGATGCCCCGTCCTAAGTTTTGAATGACTTGAGTTGACTGCTCAGTATATATTTTGTTCTAAATTTATTTGTTCTGAATTTATTTAACAAAAAACCTTAAAATTCCCGTAAAAAAGCGCTATATCATAATGTGCTTTGCATTTAAAGATTTATTATCGTTTGACATATCGAATGTCAAGGTTTTTTGAGTCAAAATCAAATTACCAACATTCCTTTTCACCAAAGCAACAGTGACGTCATATAAGTGGTTTTTTTTTTTTGAGTCAAAATCAAATTACCAACATTCGTTTTCACCAAAGTAACGGTGACGTCATATAAGCGTTTTTTTTTTGTTTTTTTTTTAAGTCAGAATCAAATTACCAACATTCGTTTTCACCGAAGCAACGGTGACGTCATATAAGTGTTGTTGTTTTTAGTCAGAATCAAATTACCAACATTCCTTTTCACCAAAGCAACGGTGACGTCATATAAGCGTTTTTTTTTTTCATTTGAGTCAGAATCAAATTACCAACTTTCGTTTTCACCAAAGCAACGGTGACGTCATATAAGCGTTTTTTTGTTTTTTTTAAGTCAGAATCAAATTACCAACATTCGTTTTCACCGAAGCAACGGTGACGTCATATAAGTGTTGTTGTTTTTAGTCAGAATCAAATTACCACCATTCCTTTTCACCAAAGCAACGGTGACGTCATATAAGTGTTTTTTTGTTTTTTTATTTGTGTCAGAATCAAATTACCAACATTCGTTTTCACCGAAGCAACGGTGACGTCACATAAGTGTTGTTGTTTTTAGTCAGAATCAAATTACCAACATTCGTTTTCACCAAAGCAACGGTGACGTCATATAAGTGTTTTTTTTTCTTTTTTTAGTCAAAATCAAATTACCAACTTTCGTTTTCGCCAAAGCAACGGTGACGTTACATAAGTGTTTTTTTAGTCAAAATCAAATTACTAACATTCGGTTTCAGCGAAGCAACGATGACGTCATATAAGTGGTAAGGTGACTGCAATAAATATAAATATGCGGGTAGATTTTCATAGTAATTGAAATTTGAAAAAAAAAATTCTCCCTTGAGATATTAGCGATGGCAATACAAGTTTGATAACGCTTCCAAAAACATCTGACTTGCTAGCTTTTAAATGTACAGTTTCGTACATTTAAAGCATTTAAGCTGAAAGTAACAACGTATTTTGTTCTGTTTTCTATTATTATTTTGTTTTGTTTTCTATTATTATTTTGTTCTGTTGTCTATTAATATTTTAACGATGAAAGTAAAGAGTAACGACGTATTTTGATTTGTTTCGTGTAGGCTTGAAGTTTTGAATTTACAGTTAGGAACGAAATTGCTCATGTGTCGTCTGTCAGAATAAGTCAGGCAGACATGTGTTTCCCAAAAGAGCGAAGAAATCTGTAGTGTATGGCCATTTGAATTGTATATCATACATATCATGTGTATGGCAACTGTAATTTAATATCACCAAGTTCAGAAAACAGGTAGTGTTAATCTATATTTTTCTCTTAAGGTGGACGTCAAGTAATTTTGCTT
The DNA here is from genome assembly GCA_039090855.1 of Macrothele yani. NCBI lineage: Eukaryota > Metazoa > Arthropoda > Arachnida > Araneae > Macrothelidae > Macrothele > Macrothele yani. The sequence goes on along the minus strand of CM077032.1, from coordinate 13,763,338 downwards.
CCTATACTTCCAATGGAAAAACTTCTGTACACCTTTTCTTCACAACTAATGCGTTCCCAAGGATGAAAATTTGAGCATCGATTAAAATAACTTCATATTATAACTTGGAAAACTTAATATTTTCTAAAATATAACCATTATTATGCAATCCAACATTTGTTTGTCTACTGACGTCATCAAAGTACAGGTCGCGCCATCTTTTTTCTGGACAATTAATGCGTTCTCAAGAATGAAAATTTGAACATCGATTAAAATAGCTTCATTTTATAACTTGGAATACTTAATATTTTCTAAAACATAACCATAATTATGCAATCCAACATTTCTTTGTCGTCTACTGACGTCATCAAAGTACAGGTCGCGCCATCTTTTTTCTGGAGAATTAATGCGTTCCCAAGAATGGAAATTTGAACATCGATTAAAACAGCTTCATTTTATAACTTGGAATACTTAATATTTTCTAAAACATAACCATAATTATGCAATCCAACGTTTGTTTGTCTACTGACGTCATCAAAGTACAGGTCGCGCCATCTTTTTTCTGGACAATTATTGCGTTCCCAAGGATGAAAATTTGAACATCGATTAAAATAGCTTCATTTTATGACTTGGAATACTTAATATTTTCTAAAACATAACCATAATTATGCAATCCAACATTTGTTTATCGTCTACTGACGTCATCAAAGTACAGGTCGCGCCATCTTTTTTCTGGAGAATTAATGCGTTCCCAAGGATGAAAATTTGAACATCGATTAAAACAGCTTCATTTTATAACTTGGAATACTTAATATTTTCTAAAGCATAACCATAATTATGCAATCCAACATTTGTTTGTCGTCTACTGACGTCATCAAAGTACAGGTCGCGCCATCTTTTTTCTGGAGAATTAATGCGTTCCCAAGGATGAAAATTTGAACATCGATTAAAACAGCTTCATTTTATAACTTGGAATACTTAATATTTTCTAAAACATTACCAGAATTATGCAATCCAACGTTTGTTTGTCTACTGGCGTCACCAAAGTACAGGTCGCGCCATCTTTTTTCTGGACAATTAATGCGTTCCCAAGGATGAAAATTTGAACATCAATTAAAACAGCTTCATTTTATAACTTGGAATACTTAATATTTTCTAAAACATAACCATAATTATGCAATCCAACATTTGTTTGTCTACTGCCGTCATCAAAGTACAGGTCGCGCCATCTTTTTCTGGACAATTAGCGCGTTCCCAAGAATGAAAATTTGAACATCGATTAAAATAGCTTCATTTTATAACTTGGAATACTTAATATTTTCTAAAACATAACCATTATTATGCAATCCAACATTTGTTTGTCTACTGACGTCATCAAAGTACAGGTCGCGCCATCTTTTTTTTGGTTTCAACACCACCAAAGGAAAAGTTATTGATTTTTAATATAATTATGGTTATGTTTTAGAAAATATTAAGTATTTCAAGTTATAATATGAAGTTATTTCAATCGATGTTAAAATTTTCATCCTTGGAAACACACTAATTGTGAAGGAAATGTGTACAAAAGTTTTTCCGTTAGAAGTATAGGATGCAAAATGATTTGACGTCCACCTTGAATGTGCAGACGGGTGTCTGAGGGAATCTTTGCTTTTGAGGCTCCAATTTCTGTTATAAGAGATATGCTCACAAGGGTCTAAATAAAACTAAAAAGGTACATTTATTTGTTATCGAGGAAGATAATGGTACCTAAACGTTTTGTTCTACGAACTCCTTTCAACCAAAAAATATGGTTTGCTAACTCAAGGGTAGTAATGACTAAAAAAACCCCCTTAAATTATATTAATATTACGTTATATAATTGTAGGTATAAGATTCGCCGCTGCAAGGCGTCTGGAAATGGTTGTGGCTGACACAGGAGTTTCTTGTACAGCCTCCATCATCATCATCATAATTGTCAACCATTATCAATCCACTGCTGGACGAAGGTTTCCCCAAGTTTCCTCCACAACGGTCTGTCTTGTGCCAGTCTCCTCCATGTCACTCCCGCATACTTTCGAATTTCATCCACCCATCTTCCATGTGGTCTTCTTCTGGGTCTTTTCCTGTCCCTTGGAATCCAATCTAAAATTTCGGCTGTCCATCGATGGTCTGTCCTTCTGGCAGTATGTCCAGCCCATTGCCATTTCAGGGATTTAACTCTGATCATGATGTCTTCCACTCTTGTCAGTTTTCGGATCCACGAGTTCCTCTTCTTATCTCTCCTGGTTACACCAAGCATGCACCTCTCCATGCTGCTTTGAGTTGTCTGCAGCCTTTGTATGTCTCTTTTAGTTAAGGTCCACGTCTCTGCACCATACGTAAGCACTGGAAGGATGCATTGATCAAACACTTTTCTTTTAAGACATAATGGCATATTGCTCTTGAAAATTATGCTGTTTCTTCCAAAAGCTCTCCAGGCAAGTTTTGTACGCCCATTAATTTCTTCATCAATGTGACCCTCACTTGATATCTGCTGTCCAAGATAAACGTACGTGTCTGTTATCTCCAGCTTTTCTCCATCAATCGATAAATCTTCATTTCTTGTAAAAGCATTGAACATCACTTTTGTCTTCTGAAAGTTCATTTTTAATCCCACTTCTTTACCATATGTCTCTGGATATTGGACAAGAAGGTCGTTGCATCTGTGCGTGCAGATCCCACGGTCCTCTCAGATGTTGGTGTGTCTGGGTCGTCCAGAGCCAGTCCACGGTGTCCATTGCTCCCAACATGATCGCGCCGTACTATCCAACTGGCCCAAATGCAGCCGATTGGGTGCGCAGGTCACATTGCCTCTCTCATCCCGACGATACAGCCTCGTTCAAACTCCGTCCATTGCCGTATGCACACCAACAGCGGGTCCTCGGCGCTAGAGATGAGTTCGGGCTCAATTTTAGGAGCCCGGGTCCGCCCCGCTTTCTTTGATTACATGTGTTTGCTGAGCCCGGGCCCGGATCCTTGGAAAATTTTACTTATCAAGGCTTGCATTTATGCATTATACACTGGCCAAAGATATGGCCCAAGCAAGGATTAGTTTAAAAAGTTTAGTTCAGTTAATACACTTCACAATACTAATATGTTTTTAGACATACTACGCATAAAGCCAAATGCTCTAAAATGTGGATTTGAAAATAAATAAATAATCAACGTGCCCTTCGACCGTATCAGGGGAATCAGTAATTTTGGTAAAAGCTGAAGAAATAAAAATCATTTAGAAACAAAAAATTCCATTCGTTACTTCTTTTTGATTTCTAAATTTACTTTTATTTTGAATAAATTGCATTGTAAAACGTACAACGCCGTAGAGACAGTTGCAACTGTTTGAAATTTTGACTCTAATCTTTGCAATATGATTTACATATATGCTAATTGGTAAAGGTAGTTTAGAGTGATGTAGTAGAATATAAAAAAAGCATGTAGGGAAATTTCCAAAATAAAAAAAAATCGTTCCGGACCAGATTATTCTGCATTTTGTAATGTTAACAAAGCTCTGCGCTTAATAGTATAATAATCACAATATTATCATATGTGTGTGCAGTTTCCAGATCAAGTTCATCATGAAAAAAGAGAGAATTGCATCCAATACCTCAGCGCTTCAACTTGATCTTCTTTTCTCCAAAACTCGACCTGCTACACTAAAAACCAACTTCACCCCAAAAATCGCGGGAGTGAAGAAATTTTAAAAATAAATAACAATACTTCTAACTGCACAATTTTGGAAATTAATACATCATTTTAAGATAAGATTCTTGATTTTTAATAAAATACAAAAAATGGGAATGTAATTTTTTCCCAGTTTTTTGATACCAGACCTCTTTAAACTAATCCTTGCTTGGGCCATAGCTTTGGACAGTGCATATTGCAAGTCTTGCTAAGGAAAATTTGTCTTGCAATGGCAGCTAGCTTGAGAACCTGAAAATCCTTCCACCATGGTAACAAATCCACAATGAAATTCAACCGGTCTCGGAATTACACGTATTGAATTAATTACAGTAATGAAATTCAAGACGTGTAATTCCGAGCTCAGGCCTGGGTTTTTCGGTAGTTAATGAATTCTGAGCCCGTCCGAGCCCGAGCTCATCTCTACTCGGCATATCTATCGCTCAGCGATCTGCCCTGACTTTTACCGTGCACTTCGGCAAGAATATAGTCCCCTGAGCGGCGCCTTATATAGCCCCAAGGATTGCGGTTGCAGCGCGGGTCTTGGACGCGCGGGCATGCGGAATCACACGAAAATTTAATAATTAGCTTGTCTGCCCTCTCCGTAACTATTCGCCGAGTTTCGTGTTAATCGCACGGCTTTTTCTTGGTGCGCGGATTTTTATGGCAAGTGTATGTGAATCCACCAACATTTTGGTCCATTGCCCTGACAAAGTTTTTCGTATTAAATGTGTTGGGTGGCTGGGTAGGTAAACATTTTCAGGATTGGCCAGTAGAGGCTTTAGGATATTTTTCTTCCCTGGAGGTGGTGACTTACGTTTTGGTCAGCCTATTTTAATAAAACGATTTATTCTGTCTTCTGTCTCTACAGAGGATGATCATACATTTTCAGAACGTTTTTGAATACAAATTACAAAAAATAAATGAAGTTCAAAGAATTGAAAATGGCAGCAGCGTGTTAGATACACGCGAAAGAAAAATGTATTGCACTTAAATATCGTCTTATAAAAAATGGCGTACTTAAACAAGCTATGGGTAGGAGGTTATATATCTGCTCTTTACGAAGAGGAATACTGATATTTTATAATTAAATTACGTATGGAGCAGAGAGGCTTGCACCAAAATAGTGCTGATTCATGTGCTTCTATTCAAACAACATACTAAACTTTTGTCGCAATAGCAACATTTTTAGTCAAGTTATGAGGATAATGGCTGTGGAATAAATCTCGCTCCTGTGCCCTGACCTTTGACACCATGTCGATAGTATTCAGCAAAACCCGTTCAGTATGAATCCGGAACAACATGATAAAGTTTTGTCGCAATGGAAGCATTTTTAGTGAAGTTAAAAGGATAATGGCTGTGGAATTAATCTCGCTCCTGTGTCTTGACCTTTGACCCCATTTTGCCCATTTTCAATGAGAGTTCTTCCCCAGGTTGTCCCCTACCACATAATGAAATTTCATCGAAATCAAACCATCTTTACGCGATTTATCGTGCGGACAGTCAGAGAGACGGACAAAGCTGGAGCATATGAGCTTCCAACCGTAGGTTTGAAGCGTATATGCTCCAGCTCTTCTTCAACCTACGGTTTATTGCGGCCATTATGACGCTGAAGGTTGAAGAAGAGCTAAAGAGCGGTCAGTATGACGCTGAAAGTGCAGCCGGTATGACGCAGCAAACTACACGCTGCGAGGTACCTTTACTCTGAAGGAAGTTTATAACTTCTGCCCCTAAAAATTCCTGATGTATCGCTGGCTGTTGAGGGTTCCCGCAATTCGTATCAGGCGATATCTCGGATTGAACTCTATGGCCACCCAAGCGTCATGGTTTAGTTTGGGCGCCATTGAGTTCAAACCATGACTCTTGCGTTGGGCGCCATTGAGTTCAAACCATGACTCCTGCGTTGGGCGCCATTGAGTTCAAACCATGACTCTTGCGTTGGGCACCATTGAGTTCAAACCATGACTCTTACGTTGGGTGCCATTGAGTTAAAACCATGACGCCTGCGTTGGGCAGGTATAGGTTTCTAAAATTTTGAATTTTTAGAAACTTCTCCGCAATTCCTTTCGTATATTTACAGAGAATTCAACTCTCACTTTTTCCATATACATAAGACGGGAAAATTCAGGTAATAAGAGTATTTGAAGTTTGACTAACAATTAAGTTTATTGTATGATGTCTATATCATTCATCATCATCATTGTCAACCATTATCAATCCACTGCTGGACGAAGGTCTCCCCAAGTTTTCTCCACAACGGTCTCTCTTGTGCCAGTCTCCTCCATGTCACCCCTGCATACTTTCGAATTTCATCCACCCATCTCCCATGTGGTCTTCTTCTGGGTCTTTTCCTGTCCCTTGGAATACAATCTAAAATTTCGGCTGTCCATCGATGATCTGTCCTTCTGGCAGTATGTCCAGCCCATTGCCATTTCAGGGATTTAACTCTGATCATGATGTCTTCCACTCTTGTCATTTTTCGGATCCACGAGTTCCTCTTCTTATCTCTCCTGGTTACACCAAGTATGAACCTCTCCATGTTACTTTGAGTTGTCTGCAGCCTTTGTATGTCTCTTTTAGTTAAGGTCCACGTCTCTGCACCATACGTAAGCACTGGAAGGATGCATTGATCAAACACTTTTCTTTTAAGACATAATGGCATATTGCTCTTGAAAATTATGCTGTTTCTTCCAAAAGCTCTCCAGGCAAGTTTTGTACGCCGATTAATTTCTTCATCAATGTGACCCTCACTTGATATCTGCTGTCCAAGATAAACCTACGTATCTGTTATCTCTATATATCAGTCTATATATAGACATCAGCATAATTTTCAAAAGCAATATGCCATTATGTCTTAAAAGAAAAGTGTTTGATCAATGCATCCTTCCAGTGCTTACGTATGGTGCAGAGACGTGGACCTTAACTAAAAGAGACATACAAAGGCTGCAGACAACTCAAAGTAACATGGAGAGGTGCATACTTGGTGTAACCAGGAGAGATAAGAAGGGGAACACGTGGATCCGAAAAATGACAAGAGTGGAAGACATCATGATCAGAGTTAAATCCCTGAAATGGCAATGGGCTGGACATACTGCCAGAAGGACAGATCATCGATGGACAGCCGAAATTTTAGATTGGATTCCAAGGGACAGGAAAAGACCCAGAAGAAGGCCACATGGGAGATGGGTGGATGAAATTCGAAAGTATGCAGTGGTGACATGGAGGAGACTGGCACAAGGCAGACCGTTGTGAAGGAAACTTGGGGAGACCTTCGTCCAGCAGTGGATTGATAATGGTTGACAATGATGATGATGATGATATAGACATCATACAATAAATTTAATTTAATTTAATTAATTCAGTAACACTGAAATTTATTGTATGATGTCTATATATTAAGGAACATTTCGGTCACGGGAGTAATTGAAGTTTGATTAACAATTAAATTGATTGTATGATGTCTGTATAACAGTCTAAAGAGGCCTTAAGACGAAGGCTATTATAGCTATCAAGAGTAAAGTTTATATTTCTGGGAATCTACTTAATAGTTTGAAAGGCATTTATGCTAGCAGTAGAGGTTCAGTACGAGTGAATGGTGTCGTATCAAAATGATTTTCCATTGATGCAGGAGTCAGGAAAGGTTGGGTAATGTCAAGTTTAATATACACTGGTGTTCAAAATTAAGAGAATTTGCACATTTTATCGAATTTCACAAAACGTATAGAACCAAAGGTACAAATTATGCAGACGAATGAGAATGCAAATTTGCAGTGTCTAATACGTAAGAGCACAAGTGAGCATGGGCGGAGCTGTGACAGCGGAGGGCATGAAAAGCACACGTGACTTTTTTGCACGATTAATTCGCTCGTACTTCTCGGCGACATTCGTTGTGTTTCTTGCAGGAGTTGGTTCAATTTCATAAGCAATCAGGTAAAATGAGTTGCCACGAACGTCTTGATGACGAAATGAGGTGGAGAATCGTCGGTAGATTGGAATCGCAAGTGCAGGTTGCTACAGAGCTCAATGTAACACCCAGTGTCCTCTGCAATTTGTGGAAACAGTTTAAGGACACCGGATCCATATCGAGAAGGCCTGGGCTAGGTCGTCCAAGAGCCACGACGGCCAATAAAGATTGTTTTTTGGCACTTTCACCGAGGCGCCACTGGACTGCTACAGCTGCACAGCTATACAGTGAGCTGCATGACGCCACTGCAACCCGAGTTTCAAGGGTTACTGCTTCCCGTAGGCTTCGTGAGAGAGGACTTTTTTCCAGAAGACCCGCTGTTTCCGTCCCGCTCACTTCAGCACACAATAGAGCGCGTTTAGCATGGTGCAGACAACATCAGCCTTGGACCATACTTCAGTGGGGCAACGTTCTCTTCACAGACGAGTCGCGATTTAGCCACGATACTGATTCTCGACGTACCTTCATCTGGAGGGAACCTGGGACTCGATACCTTTCCTCCAACTTCCGAGAGAGGGACCGCTTTCGCAGCGGAGGTGTCATGGTCTGCGCAGGCATCATGTTGGACGGCCGCACACCTCTCCATATGTTTTACAGAGGCTCCCTGACTGCTGAGATGTATAGAGATGAGATCTTACAGCCCTGTGTTCGACTTTCCAGGAGCGCAGTTGGCTCTCGGTTTCTTTTTATGGACGACAACGCTCGTTCACATAGGGCTGGTCGACGGTTATCTTTAAAGGGATGATATTCGCCGGATGGATTGGCCAGCCAGATCGCCAGACCTCAACCCTATCGAGCATGTCTGGGAAGCTCTTGATAGGGGCAATAGCAGCTCGCCATTCCCCTCCGAGAACCATCCAGAATCTGAAAACTGCGTTGCTGCAGGAGTGGGACCGACTGCAACAGGGACTCATCAACTGCCTCGTTTCCAGTATGACGTCACGCTGTGTGAGATGTATGACTGTGAGAGGGAACCATACCCCATATTAGAGTCATTTTATGTTCGATCTTGCAACGTGGATTTTGGACATTCCTGCGATGATGAGCCTTACTGATGATCATGAGTTTGTACAGTGACTGTTGTATGGCATAATTTTTTCTCTTATACAACTGTGTATCCATAACAAATTTCATTAAAATCTGTTCATTAGTTTTTCAGAAATTCGACAAAATGTGCAAATTCTCTTAATTTTGAACACCAGTGTATTTATGGATGTATGCATGCGTGATGCCAAGATGGACCATACTGGTTTATGTCTTGGTAATACTCGTGTGTGTAGATTTTTCTATGCTGATGACACAGCCTTGTTGGCAGAGAGCAAGGTGAGTGGCAGAGCATGTTGTCTCGGATGCACGAAGTTTGTATGAAACTCGAACTGAGCATAAATAAAGGAAAGACCAAAGTTATGGTTTTTAGGAAAAGAACTGGTAGTACTGAATGTCATATACACTGAAGAACAATTAAATTAGAGATACCTGTCTAGTAGCGTGTAGCACCACCTTTCACGTGATGACGGCGGCGATTCGTCTTGGCATGGACTCGACAAGACACCGGAAGCGTTAGGAAGCCATACGGATCCACGACCCCTGAACAAGCTCCCACAGCTCACGAATATTTGATGGAGGGGTCAGAGCCTCGAACATCTCTCTCGATGGCATCCCAGACGTGCTCGATGGGATTGAGATCAGGTGACCTAGCTGTCCAAGGAAGCCAGGTCACGTCGGTGGAGTTGTTCATCCAACCATTCGGATACAATTCGGGAGTTGCATTGTCTTGTTGCAGGATGAGGTCTCCAGTGGGATGTTGAGAACGCACAAAAGGGAGCAAATGGTCGTCCAGGATATCCCGGTAACGTTAACCTGTGAGGGACGATGTCACACGTATCAGGGGTCCAATTTCAGTCCTTGTAAACAGTCTCCAGACGAGAATGCCACCCCCACCAGCTTGAAGAGTACCCTGCTATCCAGAAGGATTCATCGCTTCTTGTGGTTTGCGCCGTACTCGTATCCTGCTATCCGCATGTACCAACGTGAATCTCGACTCATGAGTCCGGGCAACATTTTTCCACATGTCTAGGGTCCAGTGGCGATGTTCCCGCGCCCATGCTAATCTTTGCACCCTGTGATGTGCGGTCAGGAGCGGTACCCTCGTGGGACGATGGCTTCTGTACCCCATAGCGAGAAGATGGTTCTGGATGGTGTGGCTGCTTACACGTTTTTGTGCACCAGCGTTAAATTGCCGAGTGATTTCTTGCACTGTGGGCCGTTTATCCGCTGTTACAATGCGAGCTAGCCGCCGATGACCCCGCTCATCCACACGCTGTTGTCCACGGCAGTTGGCCCTTGCAGGGATGGTTTTACCGTATTCGATGTACTCACGGTGCACCCGTGACACAGTGGCTCGTGAAAATCCCAGTGCCTGCACGACTTCCGAGTTGGAGTGACTAACTCGTCGGTCTTCGACCATTTGCCCACGATCAAATGCGCTTAGATCCTTCGTCTTACCCATACTGCGTCCGACTCTTACTGATTCCAGTCGCATCACTCCTTATATTGTCGGATCGCTGCATACGTCATGTCGTTTCCGTTTACAGGGCCGCCCACAGCGCCAGATTTGCATAACGCCATAGCTGTCTCTAATTCAATTGCTCTTCAGTGTAAATCTAAATGACACCATGACTGACCAGGTGAATTAGTTTGCTTATTTACGAAGCATGTTTGACGGAGAGAACAAATTAGATGGTGAAATTTGTAGGCGAGTAAATTCTTCATTGAGAGTCATGGCTGGTTTAGGAGGTTTTCACAGAAATGATGGATTCTCAAGAGTCCCGAAAGGCTGTGTATGAAAGTGTAATTGTTCCTACTCTGATGCATGGCAGTGAAACCTGGGTACTGCAGAAGAAACATAGGAGTTGTTTGGGTGCCGGAGAAATGCGTTACTTACGGGGGTTTGTGGGAAGACACGTTCGGATCATGTGAGGAATGAAGATGTGTTACAGTTGTGTAATGTGAAGCAAAATATTGTTTGCCATGTGGAGAGTAATATGCTTCGGTGGTTTGGCCATGTTGAAAGAATGAGTTGTAAGATGCTTACTAAGAAAATCTTGTTAGCCCAAGTGGCAGGAAAGAAAGGCAGAGGAAGGCCAATGAAGTCATGGGAGGATCAGATTCAGGATTGCCTGAATGAGAAAAAGATTATGAGTATGAAGTACAGAAGGTCTTGTGTACGTCGTGTGATGGATGCCACTGAAGCCCGTGTTGTGTATCAAGATCGCTGTAAATGGAGAAATTTGATACTGCAACAATAGCTTTCTTTGAGGAGTGTGACGTATATTCTAAACTGGCCTGTTGTACCCGTCGTTGACAGGCTAGTGATAGAATAAAGTAAAAGCTATATCGGCAATTAAATTAAGACTTGTAAATCAAGGTTTATACAACTTTGTAGTACAACTTCCCGGAATAGAATATTAAGATTAAAAAAAATGTATTTGAATTATTTAGTAGTTGTCACGTCCAATGTAAATAATTCAAAAAGTTTGAAAGCAGAAGGTTTATGCAATGAAATTGATTGAGATGAAAAGTACCTTATTCTTGTAGCGAGGACTTCCTCATTCCCACATTCTGGTGTGGCTTGAAGATAGGATGTACGTACAGAGAGTTGGTGAGCATGACCACCCAAGAATCGGGTCCAGTGATGCACTTGGTCGAGTGTATACTGTCCATCCAAACAACTCGGAATGCGCTGTCGGTCGGATTTCACATATAAATTAGGCCACCTAGAGGGACGAAATTTGCTATGAAGGTACCTGTAGACATCTTCTAGTGCACCTCGAAACTCCTTGTGGAAATCCTATCTTGTTCCAGCCTTCTTTCTCGTGTTTCTGATGTTTCTTGTTCTCTTCTCCTTCTTTGATTTTCTCTATCCATTCTTTGTGTTCTTCTTACACATTTTTTCCTTTCTGGGAGGTTGGGGCACTGTATAAGGACCTTCTGACGTATGACAGTTTTGCATTAATAACGGAGATTGAAAAACAACGTTCTATTTTCTTTCTTTTCTTCTCCGCCCTCAAGGTCATAATACAATTGGCAAAAAAACGCTTAACAAAAAACATTTGCATTTCCGCTTTCTTTACCGCTTTCTTTGCATGCAACCTGATCACACCCAACGCGAAGGCGCGAAGATAAGTACTTCACGATAAATTTGAGCCATTTCTTTTTTAGAATTACGTTAAAACAACGTTCTATTTTCTAGCTCACAACTTCGTCAGAGTATGATGACCTTCTGACGCATGCACTTTTGAATTAATAACGCAGATTAAAAAACAACGTTCTATTTTCTTTTTTTTTTTCTTCTCCGCCCTCAAGATCATAATACAATCGGCAAACAACGCTTACAAAAAAGAGCGTAATAAATGTATTTACGAATGAAAATAGTCGTAACGGAATTCAAAAAAAAAACGCCTAAAATTTATGGTGAACTACTTTTCTGCGCGCCTTAACGTTCGTGTGATCAGGTTGATGTGAACAAAGCGGAAAGACACACTCAGATCGGGTAGAAACGCGTAACATTAAATAACTAAAACTCAAATTAAAATTTAAAAAAAAAACCGCTTCGAGGTGCACCAGAAGATGTCTACAGGTACCTTCGTAACAAATTTCGTCGCTCTAGGTCGCCTAATTCTATGTGAAATCCAACCGACAGACACACATACAGCCTGTTTTATATAAATATAGAGAAGAGATTAACTTTCCGTTTTAGTTTCTTTCCCTATGTAAATTTTGAGTTTGTTCTCAGTTATACTTCACAACTTAACGCGACATCTTCTCTCTCAGACGAATACTGTTGGCAACACATTTGAGATCAAAGTGAACGTGATGAGATAAGAACGATAGATAAAAACTAGGATACAACAGTTGCTCGTGTGGGGTGTTGGATGTGTGGTGGATACAGATTTGTTAAGTAAAATGTGAAGTTGTGCTGATGGTATAGTGGTGGAATAAATCAATTCACGTAAGTTGACTTTGTCTTATGTTTCGTCTGGCCGTTAAGGTTTAATTAAGGAAGTGTTCCATCGTATTCATACCTAATGATATAGAAATAACATAAGAACGACAAGATTTCAATACGAAGGGAACTTTACGTTATAGCAGCTAACATCTGAATATAACAGCTTAATGATATGTAAATACACTGGCAGAAAGTGAAAAAAGAACACCAAGAAGGAGACGTCTGATACCAACGAAATTTATACAGCATAATAACGGAATACAGAGGATAACGTGATCAAAACATTATCGCAAAGTACAGCTTTATTTGCTGGTAAACTGAAAAATAACATTTCCATGCAACATGGTTACTACGAGGTTGAACCGCCATGAACTGCGTCACACTGTGCAATTCTGGCATGGAGTCTGTCGTACAGATGTTGGATGTAAGTTTGGGGTATTGAGTTCCAAGCATCCTCAACCTGGACGCGTAAATCGGAGATGGCCGTGGCTGGCCGTGGAGACCGGATAAGTCGTTGTCCCATAAAATCCCACACGTGCTCAATGGGGGACAAATCTGGTGGTCATGGAAGTTGTCTCACATCATGAAGTGCATGTTGCGTTGCACGTGCCGTGTGTGGGTGTGCGTTATCTTGCTGGAAAGCACCACATTGGACCGACCTTACAAATGACACCACAACGGGCTGAATGATGTTGTTGATGTAGGAGGTGCTGTTTAACGTACCAGGTACAAACACTAGTTGTGTACGGGAGTGATAGCTGATCGCTCCCCACACCAGGAGACCAGGTGTAGGCCTTGTGTGTCGCTGGCGGATGCAAGAAGCGTGGAGACGCTCCCCTGTACGCCTACGAACACGCGTATGGCCATCGGAGGCCCCCAAGCACAATCTTCTTTCTTCGTTGAACACGACAGATCGCCATTGCGTTCTCCAGTGCAGACGTTGGCGACACCACTGCAGCCGTTCCTGAAGTTGGGCTGGAGTAAGAGGTACACATGCCAGAGGCACACGTGCACGTAGTCCTGAATCCAGTAGACGGTTGCGGATTCTTCGCACAGTCACCTCAGGTGCAACGGCAGCTCGGATTTGTGTCGCAGTGGATGATCTGCTTGACAACGCCGCTCTTCTTCAGCGTCGATCGGTCCACTCAACAGTCCGTCTGTGACTCCCGGTTCCACGTCTTCTCGTGTGGGAATGTTCCTCGGACCATCTGTGCCACCATCGTACCACTACCGATACTTCCCGTTCAATTCGCTCCGCAATACGACGATACGACCACCCGGCCTCGCGGAGTCCGACTAGACGACCTCGCTCAAAGTCCGATAACTGCTGAAATCGTACACGTCTTCCATGTCCAGGCATTGAAGCTTCTTCAGCCTTTTCGCACGTGTCCGTACTCCGACGACTGATTACATTCACTTCGCCGTATTCCTTAAATACCACCGACGATAATTTGCATATTATGCCGTGCTGTGGCGTAAGCGCTCACCAGTTGGTCCCGAAATTAACATCACACCTACGTAAACTCGATTCCATTAACATACGTAAATTTCATGATCGTCCGCCAATTCCTTCTTGGTGTTCTTTTTTCACTTTCCGTTAGTGTATGCATGCAGTTTTGTTAAATAATGCAAGAAAACAGCACATTTTCCCTTTTCTTAAAGATAATTGAAAATCATTGTCAGTTTGAAAAGATCTCGAGTTACAAAGCATTCTGTTACTTTGAAAAATTACGATGAAAGAAATAGCAAATTTCATATACGTTTTCCTACAGAAAAAAAATATTACAAACGTATTCAGAACAATAATAAGCTCCAACAAAAAATAAAATGACGAATTCTCCCACACTAATACCAAAAAAAAAAAAAAAAAAAAAAAACCATCGAGAAATTAGAGTTGTGCTTTACCGGGCTCAGTGGTAAGACACCCACTTATCGTTGAGAAGACTGCTTGTTCAAATCCTACCGGAGACGAATAAGCAACAACACGTTAATTTCGTACGCCGGGAAAGGAACTTCCTGAAAATGTCAGAACTGAAAGTTTTGCGAAGTTTCAGTAGAAAAAACGGATTTTTTCTGAAATAAACGGAGTTATTGACAATGGAAATTCTGTCAAAATACTAAAGTTACAAAAAACAAGTTAGTAAAATTATGTAATGCATTGATTATGATACGCTTTCTAACATTCCAGAAATCATTACTGAAGTTATTACTCACGTTATGGGGATAATGGCTGTAGAATAAATCTCACTTTTTTGTCCTGACCTTTGACCCCATATTTCATTATATTCAAGAGAATTGGTTCAGTATACCTCCGGAAAAACATACTAACGTTTTGTCGCATTAGAAGCATTGTTACGTAAGTTGCGATGCATAAGGGCAATGGAATTGATTCCGCTCCTATGTCATGACCTTTGATCCCACTTCTCCCATTTTCAATAGGGTACTTTCCCAGGTGGTCGCTTAACACATACTAAAATTGTATTGACATCGAACCATTTTAACGAAAGTTATGACGCATAAGGGCAATGACCTTTGAACCCACTTCGCCCATTTTCAATAGGGTTCGTTCTCAGGTGGTCCCCTACCACATACTAAAATTTAATCGAAATCGAACCATTTTTACGCGAGTTATCGTGCGGACGGGAAGACAGACTGACAGACAGACAAAGCTGCAGCATATACGCTTCTTCAACCTACGGTTCGAAAGCGTAAAAAAGGAAATAAATTTCATTAAAATTAAAATAAATTTAAAAAAAATTTCTATTGAAAATAGTTTTGAATAAATATTTTTTTTTTATTTATTTTATTTTTTTTTTCAGTTTCTCAAAGGCCTTCCTCTTTCCCTCTTTCCTGGAGCCTTCCACAAAACTCATAATATTGCGAATTTTTGTATACGCACTTTTTCACTTCCGGAGTTTCTTCCAGAACGCCTCCAAAAATCCATCTCCGTAGTGAATGATCTTTGTTGATGTCTTTTATTCAATGTCCACGTCTCAGCGCCATATAAAATGATGCTATGTACAATTTCAGAAAAAATACGTCTTTTTACTCTTGGAAAGACATTGCTGCTCCAAAGGAACAGGATTCAAAACAAAAATAGCCCTCCGCAATTCTCCGATCAATGTCATGATGGCATGTATAAACTTGCTGTATTATGGATCCGTGGTATTTAAATTCATCAACTGTTCTCAAAGTAATATTATCAGACATTTCAATGAAGTCTCTGGGATCATTAGAGATGTGTTCAATTTTATTTTCGTTAATTTTATGTCCCCAATGGTCACATTCAGAGGTCAGTTCACGGAACATATAAGATACGTCATCCTTATTTTCTGCCAAGATAACTTGATCATCCGCAAACAGCAAATAGTACACGAAATCATTCTGAAATCGTAATCCTAAATTTCGGCACTTCACTGGCCATTCTCTGAAACAAACCGCAATATAAACTATATTGACAAAAGTCACCGGACACCTAGAAGAGAAACACAACAAGGCATTATAACGTAGTAGGTCTTTTCGTACTGCTACGCTATTTTAAAACACCCCCATACGATGAAAAAGTTCCTAAATTAAACCTTAACGGCCAGACTAAACATTTAACAAGTTAGTAAATTCATGCAATGCATTGATTATGATACGCTTTCCAACATACTAGAAATCATTACTCAAGTCATTACTCAAGTTATGAGGAAAATGACTGTGGAATAAATCTCACTCCTGTGCCCTGACCTTTGATCCCATTTCGATGATATTCAAAAGAACTGGTTCAGTATACCTCCGAAATAACATGATAATGTTTTGTCGCAATCGAAGCAATTTTACGTAAGTTATGATGCATAAGGGCTATAGAATAGATCCCGCTTCTGTGTCCCAACCTTTGACACATTTCGCCAATTTTCAATAGGATTCGTCCCCAGGCAGGTTCTTACAACATACTAACATTTCATCCAAATCGAAACATTTTTACGTAAGTTATGACGCATAATGGCGATGGAAGTGATTCCGCTCCTATGTCCTGACTTTTGACCCCCATTTCGCCAATTTTCAATAGGGTTTGTCTCCAGGTGATCCCCTACCACATACTAAAATTTAATAGAAATCGAACCTTATTTACGTTAGTCATGACGCATACGAACAGTGGGATAGATCCCGCTCCTATGTCCTGACCTTTGACCCCATTTCATTCACTTTCAATAGGGTTCCTTCCCAGGTGCTCCTCTACCACATACTAAAATTTCATCGAAATCGAACTATTTTTACGCAAGTTATCGTGCGGACGAACATGCGCACACAACGCGTGACGTAAAGAGGCAGATGCGAAACGCGACCATTTTCCCGGAAAAACTGTGACGTCATAAAACATTAATAGAATCCGCACACAACGCGTGACGTAATGAGACAGATGGCGTGACCGCGCGCCAACATCAAATCGGACGACGCCATGACATTACACTAAAAACGTGTTAATTCGGGGTGGTTATTAACCCACTAAACGAATTTTCCTAAAGTCGAGATCAAGCTAAAACGATTTCTATTACCAGAAAACGGAAGGTTAACGACTTTCATCAAAATCCTTAGAGCCCTTTTCAAAATAAAATTTACATACATACAAGAATTGCTCCTTTAAAGTGAACGTCAAGTAATTTTGCTTCCTGTAGTTCGAATGGAAAAATTTCTGTACACATTTTCTTCCCAAATAATGCGTTCCCAAGGACGAAAATTTGAACATCGATTAAAATAGCTTCATTTTATAACTTGCAATACTTAATATTTTCTAAAACATAACCATAATGTTGCAATCCAACATTTGTTTGTCTACTGACGTCATGAAAACACAGGTCGCGCCATCTTTTTTCTGGACAATTAATGCGTTCACAAGGATGAAAACTTGAACATCGATTAAAATAGCTTCATTTTATAACTTGGAATACCTAATATTTTCTAAAACATAACCATAATTATGCAATCCAACATTTGTTTGTCTACTGACGTCATCAAAGTACAGGTCGCGTCATCTTTTTTTGGACAATTAATGCATTCACAAGGATGAAAATTTTAACATCGATTAAAATAGCTTCATTTTATAACTTGGAATACCTAATATTTTCTAAAACATAACCATAATTATGCAATCCAACATTTGTTTGTCTACTGACGTCATCAAAGTATAGGTCGCGTCATCTTTTTTTTTGGACAATTAATGCATCACAAGGATGAAAATTTGAACATCGATTAAAATAGCTTCATTTTATAACTTGGAATACCTAATATTTTCTAAAACATAACCATAATCATGCAATCCAACATTTGTTTGTCTACTGACGTCATCAAAGTACAGGTCGCGTCTTCTTTTTTTTTTTTTTGGACAATTAATGCATTCACAAGGATAAAAATTTGAACATCGATTAAAATAGCTTCATTTTATAACTTGGAATACCTAATATTTTCTAAAACATAACCATAATTATGCAATCCAACGTTTGTTTGTCTACTGACGTCATCAAAGTACAGGTCGCGTCATCTTTTTTTTTTTGGACAATTAATGCATTCACAAGGATAAAAATTTGAACATCGAATAAAATAGCTTCATTTTATAACTTGGAATACCTAATATTTTCTAAAACATAACCATAATTATGCAATCCAACGTTTGTTTGTCTACTGACGTCATCAAAGTACAGTTCGCGTCATCTTTTTTTGGACAATTAATGCATTCACAAGGATGAAAATTTGAACATCAATTAAAATAGCTTCATTTTATAACTTGGAATACCTAATATTTTCTAAAACATAACCATAATTATGCAATCCAACGTTTGTTTGTCTACTGACGTCATCAAAGTACAGGTCGCGTCATCTTTTTTTTGGACAATTAATGCATTCACAAGGATGAAAATTTGAACATCGATTAAAATAGCTTCATTTTATAACTTGGAATACCTAATATTTTCTAAAACATAACCATAATTATGCAATCCAACATTTGTTTGTCTACTGACGTCATCAAAGTACAGGTCGCGTCATCTTTTTTGGACAATTAATGCATTCACAAGGATAAAATTTTGAACATCGATTAAAATAGTTTCATTTTATAACTTGGAATACCTAATATTTTCTAAAACATAACCATAATTATGCAATCCAACATTTGTTTGTCTACTGACGTCATCAAAGTACAGGTCGCGTCATCTTTTTTTTTGGACAATTAATGCAATCACAAGGATGAAAATTTGAACATCGATTAAAATAGCTTCATTTTATAACTTGGAATACCTAATATTTTCTAAAACATAACAATAATTATGCAATCCACCATTTGTTTGTCTACTGACGTTATCAAAGTACAGGTCGCGCCATCTTTTTTTCTGGTTTCAACACCACAAAAGGAAAAGGTATTGATTTTTAATATAATTATGGTTATGTTTTAGAAATAATTAAGTATTCTAAGTGATAATAAGAATATATTTTAATCGATGTTCAAATTTTCATCCTTGGGGACACATTAATTGTGAAGGAAATGTGTACGAAAATTTTTCCATTGGAAGTATAGGAAGCAAAACTACTTGACGTCCACCTTAATAATATGGGATAAGGGCGATAGAATGGATCGCAATTCTATGTCCTGACCTTTGAGCCCATTTCGTCTATTTTCAATAGGGTTCGTCCCCAGGTGGTCCCGTACCACACACTGAAATTTCGTCGAAATCGAACCATTTTTACACACGTTATGATGCATAAAGGCAATGGAATGCATCTCGCTCTTATGTCCTGACCTTTGACCGCAATTCACCCATTTTGAATAGGGTTCGTCTCCAGGCGGTCCCTTACCACATAGTCAAGTTTCATTGAAATCGAACCCTATTTGCGCAAGTTATGACGTATAAGTGCAATGGAATGGATCCCGCTCCTACGTCATGGCCTGTGACCTCATTTGTCCCATTTTCAATAAGGTTCGTCCCCGGGTAGTCCCCATCGAAATTGATGGGGACCAGCCGGGGTTCATCGAAATTGAACAATTTTTACGCCAGTTATCGTGCGGACAGACGCTTCTTCAACCTACGGTTGGTAAGCGTAAAAAACAGAAGTCAAACTTACGGAAAAAATGCTTTATTCAAGATGTTTTCTCCAATACATCGTAACATAACATATCGGTATCAACACTCCACATTAAGCACACCATATACCAACAACGCTCTACATTAATCGCTCCACAACGCTTCACAAGCAACAGTTTACTCGTAGTTTATATCTGTGGTTCTTATCTAATAAAAGACATACGTCACGTTCATTTAACCTCAATTATGTTGCCAACAGCATTCGTTTGAGAGAAAAGATATCACGTTAAGTGTGAAGTATAACGGAGAACAATCTCAAGATTTACATAGGGAAAGAAACTAAAAAGAAAAGTTAATTTAGAATATAGGTCACAACATTTATTGCCATACATTAGTACGGTGTTGGTCCACCTTCCGCCTTAATGCATGCACTGACCCTTCAAGATATGATTTCGAGAAGGTTTTGGAACACTGTGATAGGTATGCATTTCCATTCAGTACCTAATGCTGCCGCTAACTATTCCTTAGTAATAGGCCTTGGTTGCAAACTTCTTATGCGGCGCTCTAATTCATGCCATGAATGCTCTATGGGATTAGGATCACACCGCTGTGCTGACCAATTCACACAGGTTTTGAAATTTTCGTCAAATCACGCCGTAACAGTCCTTGCTTTATGGCTCTGTGCATTGGTACCAAAAAGACTAGGTCCCATAGTATTGCCACGCAGTTGGTAGGGTATAATTGTTCAGAATATCGAGGTAGACGTGCTGGTTAACAGAGTTGTCCAGGGTAACCAATGGGCCGGGGCCATACCACGAAAACCACCCCCACACGAGTCTGCCAGCTCCAAACTTAACCGTAGGAACAGTACACTGTGCTAAATAGCGTTCCCACGGCTGCCGCTTATCCCACACGTGGCTATCAGACTGATGTATCGTGTATCTGGATTCATCAGTTCATAGGACCCGTTTCCATTGATCCACGGTCCACAATAAATGTTCTTTACACCATGGTAAACGACGAGTTGTATTCCGAGTGCAGAGGCTTATGAGCATCCTCACAACAACGGTAACCGATGGAATGAAGGTCTCTGCGAATGGTACGTGTACATACCGAGGTTCTAGAATTCTTACTCACCTGTACACTGAGCTCTGGTGCAGTACTCCGTCGATTAGCAGACTCTCCTGAGGCTTCGACGTCGTCTATCACTGATTTTATTTGGTCTGCCGGTACGTTTTGCTGCTTCAGGCACGATATGTGTCTTCCACTTATTCAGTACATCCTAAACAGTTGACTTGGGTATATTTAAATGCCTCTCGGTTTCTCTTGTGGAAAACCCACTTATATAACACCCAACAATCTTTCCTTTCAAGTCAGTTCTCTCCCACCGCGACATTTTAACTCAACCTCACAGTGCGATCAGCTGCAGGCTTGTTTTTATGCCGTTTGCAGCTGTACCGCGCATCTTAGCAACGCAGTGGGTCCGTTTATTTGCTTTTGAAGGGGTGCCCGGGGACTTTTGTCAATATAGTGTAAATCTTAAATTACGTAGGGGACATACAGCATCTTGTAAGGGACTTTTACTACTCACAAAAACCTCTGATAGTTGCTGTCCACACTTGATGATGCATTTATTGTCACTCTATGTATCTTGAATAACACTGATTATTTCTTCACCAACATTTGCCGTCCTCAAAGCCTTCCAAAGCAGTTTTCGAGAAACACTATCGTAAGCCTTTTTGAAGTCAACGAATAATAATTCCATACCTCTCAATTTCTCTTTTTGTTTTTCCAAGATCTGTCTCATTGTAAATATATGAATGGAGAAAATATATGGAGATGATTAAACCAAGTTTAAAAAATAATGAACTGAATGAAGTGACGGCCTTAGATAGAGAGAAGCGGAGGAAGACTTTGGCGGAGCTGTATGCCCGAAGAAATCCACTTGCTAGTGGAAATTCCTGATGATGGTGATAATGATCATTCTTCATAAATAATAATGTTGTTATTGGCATATTTCACTGTATTCCATGAAACCACTTCCTTGAGAAGCTTTTGCGTTTCTAGTCATGACACAGAACACTGCGTCATCTGCCGACTTCTCTAAGATCGAAGACTGCAACTTCAAAAACTTATTATAACTTTTTTATTGAAACTTTTACTTATTTTACAAGTATTACGTTGTTTTCAATGCAACTTCAGAAAGCTCATAATAACTTTTTAATTGAAACTTTTACTTATTTTACAAGTATTACGTTGTTTTCTATGCAACTTCCTAAAGCTTATTATAACTTTTTTATTTAAACTATTATTTATTTTACAAGTATTACGTTGTTTTACATGCAACTTCAGAAAGCTTATTATTACTTTTTTATTGAAACTTTTACTTATTTTACAAGTATTACGTTGTTTTCTACGCAACTTCAAAAAGCTTATTATAACTTTTTTATTTAAACTATTATTTATTTTACAAGTATTAAGTTGTTTTATATGCAACTTCAGAAAGCTTATTATAACTTTTTTATTTAAACTATTATTTATTTTACAAGTATTAAGTTGTTTTATATGCAACTTCAGAAAGCTTATTATAACTTTTGTATTGAAACTTTTACTTTTTTTACAAATATTACGTTGTTTTTTATGCAACTTCAAAAGCGTATTAAGTATAACTTTTTTATTGAAACGTTTACTTATTTTACAAGTATTACGTTGGTTTCTATGCAACTTTAAAAGCTTATTATAACTTTTTTATTGAAACTTGTACTTATTTTACAAGTATTACGTTGTTTTCTAGAACTCTGTCTCCGTTGTGCTGATAGCTTTTTTGGGAAACGAAGGATGGTTCTAAGAAATACGGACTAAATTTAACTCGAAACATGTCAAGAGTTTTTGTTCACCTATATTTTTTTTTTTTTTGATGATAATGATATTTTCAGAATTTTTCCGTGAATTCACACCATTTATTCTTTACAGTGTATTTGCTTTTCTTTCAGGCCTTCTGTTACAAAGGGTAACTATTGCAGCACACTCATTTTGTCTCCCACCTGCGCACTGCTGACGTCAATGTATCTCCATCTTCCTCGAGCACCAGTTCAATTTTTTTAAATCTTATCTGTCATTCCTAATTTTTTTCTGCTTGTAACCTCCATTATTCCGACATTATTTTCCTTTCTTACAACATATTTATTCCCCTTTCATTCTACTTAAATTTATCTCTGTATCTTCAAATTCTATTCTCCAGATTTAAAGCTTTTACGTTTTGCAGTCATGACACAGAACACCGCGTCATCTGCCGACTTCTCTAAAATCACAGACTGCAACTCCAAAAAGCTTATTATCAATTTTTTTATTGAAACTTTTACTTATTTTACATTGCGTTGTTTTCTAGAACGCTCTCTCTCTCCGTTGTACTGATAGCTTTCTTGGGAAACGAAGGATGGTTTTAAGAAATACGGATTATATTTAACTCGATATATGTCAAGAGTTTATATTCATCTTTTATTTCGATACCATTTGCATAACAACAAACTGACACTGTATTGTCAAGGCTCAGTCATACGTTTAGCTAATCTGTCATAAATTGTGTTACAAAAATACAGACGAAGCTAGATTCTAAACATTTCAGAAGCATTTTTAAGCTTAATGTAAAGTAATATAGATGAAAAAAGAAACTAATACTTTTGCATGCATGCCATACTCTAAAATTGTGATGTTTCGAATAAAATGAGTGACATCATTAGATATTTAATCTGCTTTTAAAGTATATTACACAAGCTTTCATATCATGCGTATGGAAAAGTGTATTCGCCGCCCCGGGGGCGCAGTGGTCTAAGCGATGGCCTCTGATCATTCGTCCGTAAGGGGTCCGGGTTCGAATCCCGGTGAGGCATGGATGTTGTGTTTGTCTTACGGCACTGGCTCTTTCCCTTCCCTGGAACCAGTGACCCAAAATTAGGGACGGGTGACTGCTTATAGCCCATTGAGTTGCTCACGGTGGTCGTTAAACTTCCAATCAAAAAAATAAAAAATAAAGTGTATTCAAAAAGCTTATTATAACTTAGTGTAGTATTTTAAAATTACTGCTCTTCTAGAGGAAATGTGATCACATGTACCGGGATTTTCTCAAGCATGAAATATGACATCATTTCTTCGTTAAATTACGATAGCATGAGAATTCAACATTTTTAGAAATATTCCTATAAAATGTAGAGTTTTAACCAATAAATATGAATAAAAATTTGGAAAATGTATGGTGTACACTTTTGCACACGTATATAATCGGTACAGTTATTACCATTACTGCATACATATCAGTAAGCTCGTGTTTGGAATTTTTCGTTTTACTTAGATGCATATTAGTTGCAACTATAAGTAACTTTTCAGTAGGAATAT
The DNA here is from genome assembly GCA_039090855.1 of Macrothele yani. NCBI lineage: Eukaryota > Metazoa > Arthropoda > Arachnida > Araneae > Macrothelidae > Macrothele > Macrothele yani. The sequence continues at coordinate 13,739,241 of CM077032.1, read as the reverse complement.
TGGTAACTATTTCACCATATCAACTATTGTTCATGTCTTCATCAGGTTTATTATTCTTGGTACTTTTGCGACGTATTTAATGTATATATTCACCTGGAATGTATGTCATGTTTGGGATTAAATTGGTTAGTATATATGACCACCTTTGTTTGGTATAATGACTCCATAGTAGCTGTATTTAATTTGGTTTAATTCGGGGCGTTCATTTAGCTTAAGGCTCTGTGAAACCCGCCATCTTGTATTGCTCCTTCTCTTGTTGCGCAACGGGCAAGCGTATTTCACAAATTGCTCGGGCAATTTTGTACATTTGGGAACACCGTTTGTGGCTAACGTAAGATATATGATAAATAAAGAGTTGCCTGGTTTCAGATTTTCATTTTGGACTCATTAAGTATTTTTTTATTAATTAATAAAACTATGGAAGACGCCTTGGTACGACTTTCGCTGCAGATAAAAAATGAATTCAATAAAAATTCTGAAACCAGAGAACTCTTTATTTATCATATATCTTGCGTTAGCCGCAAACGGTGTTCCAAAATGTGCAAAATTGCCCGAGCAATTTGTGAAATACGCTTGCCCGTTGGTTAACAAGAGAAGGCAGCAATACAAGATGGCGGATCTCGTAGAGCCTTAAGGCTTAATACAGTATTCATCACAGATGTGTGTAACACATTAAAAGTACTCCGGAGTGTCGCTTCTTTATGTAGGACAAAACGTGTGAAACAGAAATGCAACGAATTTCTGTTCGTCATAGCCCTAACGTTTACTTCCACGTAATATAGCACTAAGAACAGCTTGCTCTAAGCTAAATCCATAGCAATTGAATAGTGTTGATTTGTATGTCCGCAAATCGGTACTACGTGTACCTTTGAGCACATTATACAAAGCACAGAGGTATTGATGCTGTCGTGAACACGCCAACAGTACTGACGAGCAATGGGCCAATGTCCTGTTCTAGGACGAAAGTAGATTTTGTTTGTCGTCCGATTCAAGGTGCCAATAATACTTCTGGCGTGAATTACGCAATGCCTTTTCTTCCACCAACATCGTGGAAGTTGACCATTACAGAGGTGGTGGGGTGATGGTATGGGCCGGCATCGTTACGAATGGGCGTACCGAACTTTACGTGTTGCAAAGTGGAACCATCAATGCTCAGCGTTATTTTCAGGACGCTATCGTTCTTCATGTAGGCAATTTTTGTGGTGCTGCTAGAAATTCCTGCGTCTTTATTGATGACAATGACCGTTGTCATCGTTCGGCCTTTGTTGATGGCCTGCTCAGCAGCGAAAGAATAGACTGCATGGAGTGGCCTGCGTACTCCAGCTGACCTAAATCTCATAGAGCATGTATGAGATGCTCTTGGGAGACACATAACTGAACGCAATCCCCACCGCGTAGCGAACGTAACCTGGTTATGGCGCTTAAACAGGAGTGGCAAAACCTACCTCAAGATCTGCTGAACAATCTTCTCAAGCGCCTGAGCAACCGACGGTATGCGTGCATTGAAGTAAAGGGTGGGCATCCTCCCCTATTAAACTTTGACAGGGGACAGTATTCCAAGTGTTATGGCCGTTTTGCCTCTGCTCTTCCAAGGACCAAAAACGTTACGTTCGTTCTCGTAACTTATATTCCCTGTACATTCTCAAACGTCCACTTCTTCATGGGTATAATCTTTTGTTCAGTCTGCCTGTATGTCATATTAACATATTTATCATCCTCATCATCTTCCTTTCATAATTTTTTTTATCTAAATACACTATATTGACAAACTTCACCTGACACCTAGATGAGACACACAACATAGCATTTATTGACATGCATTACCACGGTGTCGGTCCACCTTTGGCCTTCATGCATGCACTGAGTCATGCTTTCGACAAGGTTTCGGAACAAAACGATATGTATGCGCATCCAGTCAGTATACAATGCTGCTTCTAACTGTTGCCTAGTAATAGGCATTGGTTCCAAACTTCTTATGCGGCGCTATAATTCATCCCATAGGTGCTCTATGGTATTAAGATCAGTGATCTGTACTGGCCAGTCCACACACGATACGGAATCGCACGCCATAACAGTCCTTGCGTTATAGCTCGGTGCATTATCCTGTTGGTACCAACAAGGCTAGGTTCCATAGTATTGTCATAGACTTGGTAATGCCTAATTGTCCAGAATATCGAGGCAAATGTGCTGGTTTACAGGTTTGTCCATGATAACCAATAGGTCGGGACTATACCACGAAAACCACAACCATACGAGTACACTGCCAGCTGCAAACTTGACCGTAGGAACAGTGCACTGGGGTGAATAGCGTTCCTTCGGCTGCTGCCATACCCACACACGGCCATCAGAATGATGGATCGTGTATCTTAATTCATCAGTCCATAGCACCCATTTCCATTGATCTACGGTTCAAGATAAATGTTCTTTACGTCATGCTAAACGACAAGTAGCATTCCGAGGGGAGATGAAAGGCTTATGAGCAGCCGCACGACCTCGCTAACCCATGGAATGAAGTTCTTCGCGAATGGTACGTGTGTATACCGAGTTTCCAGAATTTTTACTCATCTGTAAACAGAGATCTTGTGCAGTATTCCATCGATTAGCTGTAACGACTCTCCGGAGGCTTCGACGTCCTCTATCACTGATTTTCTTTGGTCTGCCGGTACGTTTTGCTGCTTCAGGAACGCCATGTGACTTGCACTTATTCAGTACATCCAAAACAGTTGACTTGGGTATGTTTAAACACCTTTCGGTACCCTAATGGACAACCCACTGATATAACACCCAACAATCTTTCCTTTCTCAAAGTCAGTCCAACAACAATTTCACTCAACCTCACAGTGCGATATGACCGCGGTCAGCTGCAGGCTTGTAGTATTCTCTTATAGACAACCAACTAATATATCACCCAACAATCTTTCCTTTCTCAAAGTCAGTTCAGCGACATTTTTACTCAACCTCACAGTGCGATTTGATCGCGGTCAGCTTCAGGCTTGTATTATTCTCTTATGGTCAACACACTTATATAACACCCAACAATCTTTCCTTTCTCAAAGTCAGTTCAGCCACATTTTCACAAAACCTCACAGTGCGATTTGATCGCGGTCAGCTGCAGGCTTGTATTATTCTCTTATGGACAACCAACTAATATATCACCCAACAATCTTTCCTTTGTAAAAGTCAGTTCAGCTATATTTTCACTCAACCTCACAGTTCGATTTGATCGCGGTCAGCTGCAGGCTTGTATTATTCTCTTATAGACAACACACTAATATAACACCCAACAGTCTTTCCTTTCTCAAAGTCAGTTCAGCGACATTTTCACTCAACCTCACAGTGCGATAAGATCGCGGTCAGCTGCAGGCTTGTATTATTCTCTTATAGACAACCCACTAATATAACACCCAACAATCTTTCCTTTCTCAAAGTCAGTTGAGCGACATTTTCACTCAACCTCACAGTGCGATATGATCGTGGTCAGCTGCAGGCTTGTATTATTCTGTTATAAACAACCCACTAATATAACACCCAACAATCTTTCCTTTCTCAAAGTCAGTTCAGCGACATTTTCACTCAACCTCACAGTGCGATATGATCGCGGTCAGCTGCAGGCTTGTAATATTCTCTTATAGACAACCCACTAATATAACACCGAACAATCTTTCCTTTCTCAAAGTCAGTTCAGCGACATTTTCACTCAACCTCACAGTGCGATATGATCGCGGTCAGCTGCAGGCTTGTATTATTCTCTTATAGACAATCCACTAATATAACACCCAACAATCTTTCCTTTCTCAAAGTCAGTTGAGCGACATTTTCACTCAACCTCACAGTGCGACATGATCGCGGTCAGCTGCAGGCTTGTTTTTATACCGGTTGCAGCTGTACCTCGCATCTTAACAACGCAGCAGATCTTCTAATTTGCTTGTGAAAGGGTGTCCGGTGACATTTGTAAATGTAGTGTATATAACTGGTCCTTGATTTATGGACATCGGTGTAAATTTCATTTAAATAGCGCAATTTCAACGAACGTTTGTGTTATGCTTCCACAAGAATATATCGTAAGACAATACCTATTTATTTGATGCATAAGTTCATGCCATTTTATTTCACGAGTGTTTCCCAGGTCAGTAATGACAGTGCAGATGGCCAGTTGCATATCAAAATGTAACCATCGTGTATCTAAATCATATTGCGTTGTGGGATTGTGGTTAACGGTTTTTTTAGTTTTCTGGTCCGGAAGTATGGTGTGTCAAGTAGAAAGGATGTACTATTTCCGACTTCTGCTCCTCTACAAGCTTGACAAGAGATCCATAGCTGACTTGGCTACTCGACAAATGTGTGTTGTGTATGGGGGAGGATGCCATTGCTCAAAGAACGTCCCGAAAATGGTTTAAGCGGTTCCGAGTTCGCAATTTTGACATCAATGACTCTCCAGGCTCAGGTCGTCCATTTTACTTTAATGACGATATTTTGAACCATCTCCTCCACTTGGATCTGCATCAACGCACACGCAAATTGGCCACTGAGATGGACTGTGATCAGGCCACAGTGGTGCGACACCTGGAACGCATAGGAAAGGTCCAGAAATTGGGGTCTTGGGTGCCTCACACTCTCACCGAGGACAACAAGAATCAGCGTGTTGCCATATGTGGTTCTTGGCCACTGAGATGGACTGTGATCAGGCCACAGTGGTGCGACACCTGGAACGTATGGGAAAGGTCCAGAAATTGGGGTCTTGGGTGCCTCACACTCTCACCGAGGACAACAAGAATCAGCGTGTAGTTATATGTGGTTCTTGGCCACTGAGATGGACTGTGATCAGGCCTTAGTGGTGCGACACCTAGAACGTATGGGAAAGGTCCAGAAATCGGGGTCTTGGGTGCCTCACACTCTCACCGAGGATAACAAGAATCAGCGTGTTGCCATATGTGGTTCTTGGCCACTGAGATGGACTGTGATCAGGCCACAGTGGTGCGACACCTGGAACGTATGGGAAAAGTCCAGAAATTGGGGTCTTGGGTGCCTCACACTCTCACCGAGGACAACAAGTATCAGTGTGTGCCCATGTGTGGTTCTTGGCCACTGAGATGGACTGTGATCAGGCCACAGTGGCGCGACACCTGGAACTTATGGGAAAAGTCCAGAAATTGGAGTCTTGGGTACCTCACACTCTCCCCGAGGAAAACAAGAATCAGCGTGTTGCCATATGTGGTTCTTGGCCACTGAGATGGACTGTGATCAGGCCACAGTGGTGCGACACCTGGAACGTATGGCAAAGGTCCAGAAATTGGGCTCTTGGGTGCCTCACACTCTCACCGAGGACAACAAGAATCAGCGTGTTACCATATGTGGTTCTTGGCCACTGAGATGGACTGTGATCGGGCCACAGTGGTGCGACACCAGGAACGTATGGGAAAGGTCCAGAAATTGAGGTCTTGTGTGCCACACACTCTCACCGAGGACAACAAGAATCAGCGTGTTGCCATATGTGGTTCTTGGCCACTGAGATGGACTGTGATCAGGCCTTAGTGGTGCGACACCTGGAAAGTATGGGAAAGGTCCAGAAATCGGGGTCTTGGGTGCCTCACACTCTCACCGAGGACAACAAGAATCAGCGTGTTGCCATATGTGGTTCTTGGCCACTGAGATGGACTGTGATCAGGCCACAGTGGTGCGACACCTGGAACGTATCGGAAATGTCCAGAAATTGGGGTCTTGGGTGCCTCACACTCTCACCGAGGACAACAAGAATCAGCGTGTTGCCATATGTGGTTCTTGGCCACTGAGATGGACTGTGATCAGGCCACAGTGGTGCGACACCTGGAACGTATCGGAAAGGTCCAGAAATTGGGGTCTTGGGTGCCTCACCATCTCACCGAGGACAACAAGAATCAGCGTGTAGTTATATGTGGTTCTTGGCCACTGATATGGACTGTGATCAGGCCTTAGTGGTGTGACACCTGGAACGTATGGGAAAGGTCCAGAAATTGGGGTCTTCGGTGCCTCACACTCTCACTGAGGACAACAAGAATCAGCGTGTTGCCATATGTAGTTCCTTGCTCACCTACTATTGGGAATCTTCTCAGCAACCCAAGCCCTTTCTGTCACTTATTTTTACTGGAGATGAAAAGTGGCGCCTGTACATGAAATTCAGGCATTCTCGGGAATGGTTATGCCCAAAACGAAATGCGCACACCACGTCCAAAGCATGATCTTCATCCTGCGAAGATCATGTTGTGTGTTTGGTGGCACATGGAAGGTATTACTCAGCTGGCCACCCAAAATGCAACACCAAGAAGGAAGCATCCGATTAGTCTGAAATTCGCAGCATGCGTCGCCCGCGAGAGGACATACAAACGATTAGCATTGCAGGGCATATGCAAATCACGTGCGCCCAGCACGCCACCGAAAAGCACTATAAGAAGGGTGCACAGAAGGCGGGGTTTGAGTAGTGGAAGTGTGTTGTGATGCCGGACCTGTGCGTGGAAAGCTTCCTGATGCCTCGTCGCAGAATACGGCAGTCATTCCATCACGTTTCGGAGTTCGACAGCGGACGAATAGTGGCCCTTCGCGACAGCGGTTTATCGTACTGAGACATCGGCGCCCGTGTGGGACGACATCCAGCCACATTGAGGCGAGTATGGATTTGGTGGGTGCAGAAGGGACGGACGGACCGACGTGAGCGACTGCCGCAACCGCGGACACCACCAAACGAGAGGACTGGCATGTTGTGCGGCGGGCATTGACGGCTCGCACCGAAACATCACGAACGTTAGCGCAGGAATTAGGGTGAGTTGAGCAACAACCTGTGTCAGCAAGTGCCGTTCGATGGCGTCTACAGGAGCGGGGACTTGTCGCACGGCGACCATTGCTCCGATTACCATTGACGTTATACCACCGGCAGGTGCGGCGGCAGCGGGCCGTTGAACGCCGACCCTGGACTACGGAATGGCACGACATTGTTTTCTCCGACGAATCCCGCGTCGGCCTGCAACCCCACGATAGTCGGATCCGCGTGTGGCGGCACGGCGGCGACAGACCATATGACGCCTGCTTTAAGCATCGCCATATCGGTCCGTCGGCTGGCGTCATGGATTGGGGCGCAATTGGATATGACACCCGCATCCCTCTGGTACGCATCGCCGATACACTCAACAGCCACCGCTGCGTCTCCGATGTTTTGGAGCCTGTAGTCCTCCCTTGCCTGCAGGACCTGTCAGCGGCCTCGTTTCAACAGAACAATGCGCCCGCACATGGCACGCATGTTGCAACAATTCTTCACGGCCCACCAGGTGTCACTGCTGCCGTGGCCCGCCTGTTCTCCCTATATGTCGCCCATAGAACACGTCTGGTCGCTGATCGGCGACCGAGTGGCCCGGCAAGCACCACCCGCGGCTACGCTTGATGAACTGTGGCAAAGTGTGGAAGCAGCCTGGACCTTGTATCATGTTTTTAGTACTGTTTGTTTCATTATCATTTTTAGCCCTTTCATCGTTCTCATTCTTCAGTTTTATTTGATCAGATATATTTTAAGCTTCATAGCACGTTTTTAATACTGTTTGTTTGTCTGTCTTTTGTCTGGCGCTCTTTGGCCAAACATGGCCCTTGCGCCATAAAAAATCAACCAACCAACCAACCAACCAGCCTGGACCGACATACCCCAAGCCCACATCCAAAGCCTCTTTCGTTCAATTGCGCGGCGCGTAGCGGCGGTTATTGCCAGCCATGGGGGGCCACACGAAGTATTAATGTCTGCGTGTTCCGCAAGTCGCACGGGCCTGTAAGCTTAATCGTTTCATCTTTGTATCTGCTTTTATCTATCCAGTAAATCTGGCTTTGCTATCTCGTGTCCTTCTTGGGGTTGCATTTTGGGTGGCCAGCAGTGTATTTACTGGGAAATGCTGCCGAGGAGTCGGGCCATCAACCCTGTACTCTATTGTGAGCAACTCCGCCGGGTGAATGCAGCAGTTCAGCAGAAACGGCCACATCGGTGCCATGGTGTCCTTCTCCAACATGATAAAGCACGCCCTCACACTGCAAACATGATCGAAATGGCCATTTAGTACATGAAATGGGAGATTCTTCCACATCTGGCCTATTTCCCCATGTAACCCCATTGAGACTACCACCTGTTCCGATCTCTGTTGAATGCACTCCGTCGCAGAACGTTCAACAATGTTGTTGATCTCCAGAATTTCATTGACGATATCTTCGCAGCAAAACCTGCATGTTTTTTTTAAGAATGGCATTGCAGATGTTGGGACAGCATTTTAAGCAATGGGGGAATACGTAGTTAATTGATTCTGTTTTCCTTCTGATTTAATACATTCGTGTAGTGCGGTGAAAAAAACAGCATGAAGTTATGCATCAACTCAGTACGTCGTAAGACAAAAATCTAACATTAAACAGTAGTGTACTAGTGAATGCTTTTCTGGAATAAGCTTAGCAATATCAGAATGTTCGTAAAGGAACTTATTATTCGTGCGACTACTTTTTTTTTAAGGAGAAAAATAACGAAATGCTCTATAAAATTCCAATAACAATAATTCTTCTACTTGGAACCCTATGAAAGCTCTCAACTTTGCTAAAACAAATAATAAGAAGACATGTACTGGAATGAGGTCAGTTCGTCTCTAGGTTGTTCAAGAAGAGAAATAATAATCTAAAATGATCAATGAAGATTTTCCTTCAGTTTTGAATTTTTTTGTGTGTGTGTGTTTCCCAAATCTTTTGCTGCTGAAGTTCCCCCATTGATTCAAGTTAAGAGTCTCCAGTCTGTTAGTGCGTCGTGTATCAACCCAGATGACAAATGATTCCAGCAGAACGTTCAATGAAAGAAATAAAAATGGCGCAAAGACGTCCAAAATACAACGCTGGAAGCATCTGATTTCAACAAAATTCTAACAAGCGCTTTGACATCCGAATATTCATATTTCAGATGCACTTTTCGTTACCCTTGTGAAAAAAAAAGAAAAAAAGAACATCCATCAAAATGGTCTGATATACAAAGAGAAGAAATCATTACATCAAGCATATTCGCGTACCTGACATATAAAATGCCGCGGAAGCGGAGGGCATGCATTTATTCAACCTCTTAAAAGAAGATGAATATGCATTGCGTTACGCCAAAAAAAAAAAAAAAGATTTTTGAGACAAAAGAATTGTATTACGAAAAAAAGGCAAATGCTTTTTCGTATTCTTTCTTAAAATTGTATATCGATTGAAATTATGAATACTGCATTTGAATTACTACCAGTTTCCCATAAGCATCTTTCTCGTTATACTTGCATCTACTGAAGAGGAACAAGGCGATATCAAAATACACCAACTGTAATCATTCTTAGGGTTAAGATGATTGATCTTCAGAAATCATTGATTGAAAAAGAAGTTAGTAAACTCATGCAATGCATTGATTATGATACGCTTTCGAACATACCAAAAATTATTACTCAAGTTATGTGGATAATGGCTGTGGAACAAACCTCGCTCCTGTGTCCTGACCTTTGACCCCATTTCAATTATATTCAACAGAACCGGTTCACTATACCTCCGGAGCGACATGATAAAGTTTTGTTGCAATAGAAGCAGTTTTACGCAAGTTATGAGAATAATGGCTGTGGAATAAATTTGGCTTTTGTGCAATGACCTTTGACCGCATTTCGTTGATATTGAACTGAACCCGTTCACTATACCTCCGGAACAACATGATAAAGTTTTGTCGCAATCCAAGCATTTTAGTTAAGTTATGATGCACAAGGGCAGTGGAATGGATCCCATTTCAGTGTCCTGACCTTTAACCCCATTTCACCCATTTTCAATAGGGTTCGTCCCCAGTGGCTCCCTACCACATACTAAAATTTCATCCAAATCGAACCATTTTTACGCAAGTTATGACGCATAAGGGCAATGGAATATATCCCGCTGTTATGCCCTGCCTGACCTTTGACCCAATTTCGCCTATTTTCAATTGGGATCGTGTCCAGGTGGTTCCCTACCACATACTAAAATTTCATCGAAATCGAACCATATTTACACATGTTATGACGCATAGAGGCAATGGAATGGATCCCTCTTCTATGTCCTGACCTTTGACCCCATTCCGCCCATTTTCAATAGGGTTCGTTGCCAGGTGGTTTCTTACCACATACTAAAACTTGATCGAAATCGAACCATAAGGACAATGGAATATATCCAGCTCCTATGCCCTGTCTGACCTTTGACCCCATTCCGTCCATTTTCAATAGGGTTCGTTCACAGAGGTTCCTTACCACATACTAAAACTTGATCGAAATCGAACCATAAGGGCAATGGAATATATCCAGCTCCTATGCCCTGCCTGACCTTTGACCCCATTCCGTCCATTTTCAATAGGGTTCGTTCCCAGGTGGTTCCTTACCACATGCTAAAACTTGATCGAAATCGAACCATAAGGGCAATGGAATATATCCCGCTCCTATGCTCTGTCTGACCTTTGACTCCCATTTTGCCCATTTTCAATGGGTCTCGTGCCCAGGTGGTTCTGTACCACATACTAAAATTTCATTGAAATCGAACCATATTTACACATGTTATGACGCATAAAGGTAATGGAATGGAACCCGCTTTTATGTCCTGACCTTTGACCCCATTCCGCCCATTTTCAAAAGGGTTTGTGCCTATGTAATTCCCTACCGCATACTAAAATTTCATCGAAATCGAACCATTTGTACGCAAGTTATGACGCATAAGAGCAATGGAATGGATCCCGCTCCTATGTCTTGACCATTGACCCTGCTTCGTCCCATTTTCAATAGGGTTCGTCCCCAGGTGGTCCTCTAGCACATACTAAAAATTTCGTCGAAATCGAACCTTTTTCACGTGAGTTACCGTGCGGACGGACGGGCAGACGGACGGACGAAGCTGGAGCATATGCGCTTCTTCAATTTACGGTTGGAAAGCATAATGAAAGATGACTCCGCATTTTTGGTTGTCATCAGCATGTCTTTACAATCATTTCCGACCGAAATGAAATGTTCTAAAGTTGTTAAAGTCAATCGAAGCCATTAAAAATACCCATCGGATTACTATAATCGATAAAATATCAGGTAACCACAGAAGTACAGTATTTGCTGTTTTCGGAGGCCAAAATACGTATAACACATACGTAACAGAAAGGCAATTTGTTCATCCAAATAATTACCATAGGTTTCACGAACGTTCTGCGAACCTGTTAACAAATTACACGAGTATCGTCTGCCATCAAAAATTTCTTTTAGTGATCACTAAGTACGTATATACACTATATTGACAAAAGTCACCGAACACCACTTGAAAAGCAAATGCACGTATCCGCTGCGTTGTCTAGATGCGCAGTACATCTGCAAACGGTACACAAATAAGCCTGCAACTCACCGCGATCACATCGCGCTGTGAGGTTGAGTGAAAATGTCGCGGCTGGAGAGAACTGACTTTGAGAAGTGTTATATTAGTGGTTTGTCCGTAAGAGAAACCGAGAGGCGTTTAAATATACCCAAGACAACTGGTTTGGATGTACTGAATAAGTGAAAAATACATGGCGTGCCTGAAGCAGCAAAATGTACTCCACACCCAAGGAAATCAGTTATAGAAGACTTCGAAGCCTCAGGAGAGTCGTTACAGCTAATCGATGGAGTACTGCACAAGATCTCAGTGTAGAAATGATTAAAAATGCTTGAACTTCGGTATGCACACGTCTCATTCGCAGAGAACTTCATTCCATAGGTTACCGTGGTCGTACGGCTGCTTATAAGCCTTTCACAAGGCTTATGAGAAGCTACTCGTCGTGTTATCGTGGACCGTAGATCAATAGAAATGGGTGTTACGGGCTGATGAATCCAGATACACGATCCATCAGTGTAGCCGTGTGTCGGTATGGTAGTAACCAGGGGAACGCTATTTACCACAGTGTACTGTTTCTACGGTCAAGTTATTTTTTTTTTATTGGAGGTTTAACGACCACCATGAGCAACTCAATGGGCTATAATCAGGCAGGCCACAATCCCCGGGACATTCGCGAGCGTTTGGTCAACGGAGGGCAGAAGTGGTGAGTCACTTCTGCCTCCGTCGACCAAACGCTCGCGAATGACCTTCGCTCTGAATGACGCCTGCGGGTGGGGAGAAATGAAGGTTACCAGACACAGACGACTTCCACGTGATGGGACACTTCTGCTTCCGTCGATCAAACGCTCAGGAATGACCTTCGCTCGGAATAACGTCTCCAGAAGGTTACCAAACACACAGTCACTTCTGCCTCCGTCGACCAAACGCTCGGGAATAGCCTTCGCTCGGAATGACGTCTCCGAGTGAGGAGGCATGAGAGTTACCAGACACAGAAGACTTCCACGTGGTAGATCACTTCTGCCACCGTCGACCAAACGCTCGGGAGTGAACTTAGCTCTGAATGACGCCTCTGGGTGGGGAGACATGAAGGTTAAGAGACACAGAAGACTTCCGCGTGGTGGGTCACTTCTGCCTCCGTCGACCAAACGCTCGGGAATGACCTTCGCTCGGAATGACGCCTCCCGGTGGGAAGATGTAAAGGTTACCAGACACAGATGACTTCCACGTGGTGGGTCTCGTTTGCCTCCGTCGACCAAACGCTCGGGAATGACCTTTGCTCGGAATAACGCGTCCGGGTGGGGAGACATGAAGGTTACCAGACACAGAAGACTTCCACGTGGTGGGTGTCTTTTGCCTCCTTCAACCAAACGCTCGGAAATGACCTTTGCTCGGAATGACGCCTCCGGGTGGGGAGACATGAAGGTTACCAGACACAGAAGACTTCCACTTGGTGGATCACTTCTGGCTGCGTCAACCAAACGCTCGGGAATGGCCTTCGCTCTGAATGACGCCTGCGGGTTTGTGAAACATGAAGGTTACCAGAAACAGAAGACTTCCAGGTGGTGGGTCACTTCTGTCTCCGTCGACTAAACGCTCGGAAATGACCTTTGCTCGGAATGACGCCTCCGGGTGGGGAGACATGAAGGTTACCAGACACAGAAGACTTCCACTTGGTGGATCATTTCTGGCTGCGTCAACCAAACGCGCGGGAATGACCTTCGCTCTGAATGACGCCTGCGGGTTTGTGAAACATGAAGGTTACCAGACACAGAAGACTTCCACGTGGTGGGTCACTTCTGTCTCCGTCGACTAAACGCTCGGAAATGACCTTTGCTCGGAATGACGCCTCCGGGTGGGGAGACATGAAGGTTACCAGACACAGAAGACTTCCACTTGGTGGATCACTTCTGGCTGCGTCAACCAAACGCGCGGGAATGGCCTTCGCTCTGAATGACGCCTGCGGGTTTGTGAAACATGAAGGTTACCAGACACAGAAGACTTCCACGTGGTGGGTCACTTCTGTCTCCGTCGGCTAAACGCTCGGAAATGACCTTTGCTCGGAATGACGCCTCCGGGTGGGGAGACATGAAGGTTACCAGACACAGAAGACTTCCACTTGGTGGATCACTTCTGGCTGCGTCAACCAAACGCGCGGGAATGGCCTTCGCTCTGAATGACGCCTGCGGGTTTGTGAAACATGAAGGTTACCAGACACAGAAGACTTCCACGTGGTGGGTCACTTCTGTCTCCGTCGACTAAACGCTCGGAAATGACCTTTGCTCGGAATGACGCCTCCGGGTGGGGAGACATGAAGGTTACCAGACACAGAAGACTTCCACTTGGTGGATCACTTCTGGCTGCGTCAACCAAACGCTCGGGAATGACCTTCGCTCTGAATGACGCCTTTGGGTGGGGAGACATGAAGGTTACGAGACACAGAAGGCTTCCACGTGGTGGGTCACTGCTGCCTCCGTCGACCAAACGCTCGGGAATGACCTTCGCTCAAAATGACGCCTCCCGGTGGGGAGACATGAAGTTTACCAGACACAGAAGACTTCCACGTTGTGAGTCACTTCTGCCTCCGTCAACGAAACGCTCGGGAATGACCTTCGTTCGGAATGACTCCTCTGGTTCGGGAGACATGAATGTTACCAGACACAGAAGACTTTCACTTGGAGGGCCACTTCTACTGTAATTCCATTGAAAATTTATTATAACATTACTCCAGTTCGTACATGCAGTTAATAGCCATTATTCAGGAACCCACCCTCTATATCGCCTATTTCTCAAGTGTGCTCACATTATTTCGGCCAACCCCTGTATGTGCATACGGAACTTCGATGAATTTGGGAAGTCACATGCCTCATGATGAAAACTAAAGGCGAAAGAAACTAAATAAATTAATTAAATTTTTGGAAATACCAAGAAAGTAAGGATTTCTTAGCATCACGGAGGACAAACTGCAGATCCCTTGATAAGTTTAACTAATGATGCGCTTGCATAAGGAGGAATAAAACTTGCTGTAAAAGTTTTTGTCCACGTGATCTATTCAAGCGTTTCACTTCTCACAAATTCCCTTGTCTGCACTTAGCTAAATATTCTGATGGCACTAACAAACTACCAGTGTTGCCCCAGCGGAAACCAACTGCAGAGAAAAAATAAGCAACTCAAAAAGAAAATTCAAAGAGCAACTCTTTCCATAAAAGAAAAGATTTAGAAAAGAAAGAGTTCTTTTAAGAACTAACATGGGTTTCTACTACGCTGATATTAAAAAGACTGGACTTAACTTCCTCTCACAAAACACAGAAGCCTAAACGAAGAGGATGGAGCATTGCTTATTAAATCTCTTATTTCCGTAATATATAAGGAGCCAGTAACGTCTCCATCACTCGCACCTAATGCAAATACAAGTTGGAAAAAGAATATAAACTTTTAAAGAAATGCACATTGCGGCAATGAAGGCGAATCCACCTAAAATCTTTGCCTTGTATTTCCAATGGTCAAACTTCTGTGCCGATTTTCTCCACAATTAATGCGTTCCCAAGGAAGTGAATTTGAATATCAATACCATTACCAATCCACTGCTGGACGAAGGTCTCCCCAAATTTCTTTCACAATTGTCTGTCTTGGGCCTATCTCCTCCATGTCACTCCAGCATATTTTCGAATTTCATGCATCCATCTCGCATGGGGTCTTCTTCTGGGCCTTTTCCTGTACCTCGGAATCCAGTCTAAAATTTTCGGTTGCCCATCGGTGGTCCGTTATTTTGGCAACATGTCCAGCCCATTGCCACTTCAGTGATTACCCTCTGGTCATTATGTCGTCCACTCCTGTCATTTTCCTTATCCACAAGTTTCTCTTATGTTTCCTGGTCACACCAAACATGCATCTCTCCATGCTTTTTCAGTTGTCTGCAGTTTTTGTATGTCTTTTTTACGCTTTCCAACCGTAGGTTGAAGAAGCGTATATGCTCCAGCTTTGTCCGTCTGTCCGCACAATATCTCACGTGAAAATGATTTGATTTCGATGAAATTTTCGCATGTGGTAGGGGACCAGCTGGAGACGATCCCTCTTGAAAATGGGACAAACGGGGTCAAAGGTCACGACACAGGAGCGGGATCCATTCCATTGTCCTTATGCGTCCTTACTTGCGTAAATATGGTTCGATTTCAATTAAAGTTTAGTATGTGGTAGGGACCACCTGGGAGCAAACCCTACTGAAAAATGGTGACGTGGGGTCAAAGGTCAAGACATAGGACCGGGATGCATTCCATTCCCCTTATGCGTCATAACGTGCGTAAATATGGTTCGATTTCGATGAAATTTTAATATGTGGTAGGAGACTATGTGGGGACGAACCTTGTTGAAAATGGGTGAAGGGGGTCAAAGGTCCATTCCATTGCCTTTACGCGTTATAACTTACGTAAACATGCTTCGATTGCGACAAAACAGTATCATGTTGTTTCGGAAATATACTTAACCGGTTCTGTTGGATATCATCGAAATGGGGTCAAAGGTCAGGTCATAAAAGCGAGATTTATTCTACAGCCATTATGCTCATAACTTGAGAAATAGCTTGAGTACTGATTTCTGGTATGTTGGAAAGCGTATCATAATAAATGCATTGCATAATTTTACTAACTGATTTAGTTGAAGTCCATGTCACTGCTCCATACGTAAGCACTCGCAGGATGCATTGAATAAACACTTTTCTTTTGAGACATAATGCCATACTGCTCTTAAAAATTGTACTGTTTCTTCCCTCTACCACACGCTGTTGTCAACGGCTGGTGGCTCTTGCAGGGACGGTTTTACCGGATTCGATGTACTCACGGTGCACCCGTGACACAGTAGCTCATGAAAATCCCAGTGCCTGCCCGACTTCCCAGATGGAGTGACCCATTCGTCGGGTTCCGACAATTTGCCCACGATCAAATGCGCTTAGATCCTTCGTCGTACCCATAATGCGTCCGAATCTTACTGACACCCGTCGCATCACTCCTTATTGTGTCGGATCGCTGCATACGTCATGTCGTTTCCGTTTACAGGGCCGTCCACAGCGCTACATTTGCATAACGCCAGCTGTCTCTAATTCAATTGCTCTTTAGTGTAATATTAAGTTATTTTTATCGATGTTTACATTTTCATCCTTGGGAATGCATTAATTGTGAAGAAAATGGCTACAGAAATTTGCCCATTGGAAATACAATGCAAAGAGTTTAGAGGGACCCACGATAAGCAATGAGGCTGATTTAAAAAAACAAATCCTGTAAAACACCTGGGCCAAAAAGACATGGTACTTTGATAAAACATGTATCAGCCAAATGTTATGGGATAGCAGTATGCAATTTTTTAAGTGGCGCTGCCGTCGTATAAAAGCTTCGATTTACGCCATGATTTTTATCGGTTGCGAGGTGTAATCTCGTGAATCAGGTTGAACAACCGCCAGTAGCAATATGGCAAGCTGACATTGGAGTTTGAACGAGGCATGGTAGTGGAAGCCAGACGGATGGGACATTCAATTTCCGTAGTTGTCCGAACATTCAACATTCCTCGATTCATGGTGTCACGTGTGTACAGAGAAAACCTCATGGAAGACATTACCGTCCACTGTGGACAGCGCAGTGAAAGACCACTAGGGCTTAATGACTGTGACCAGCGGCGCCTGCTATCTATGCTAACAGACAAGTGACATTGGCTCAAAAAACATCCATATTTACTATACTGTGCAAATTATTTGGGACAAGGTAAAAAATCACTCTTTTTTCCAAAACTATGCCTTTATATCATTCTATGCCTTGATACACACTAATAAATACCTGTATTAGTATGAAGTATGTCTTCCTTTAGCAGAAATGACCTCTTGAATTCGTTTTGGCATTGACTCCACTAATTGAGTGCACATATTTTTACTTCATAATCGTGGAACCACACTTTTATAGCATTCGTTATCATGCGTTCCTTGGTTGTACAGTCCATTTTACCTAAACGTCTCTTCAAAATATTCCACAAGTTTTCTATGAGATTTATTTAGCTCTGGTGAATTTCCAGGCCAAATGAATTTGATTTTCCAGCATGAAATTCTTGACCAGTTTCGAATTGTGACATGGGGCCAAGTCATGTTGAAATGTCCCGTCAAAAGTTTGCAAGAATGGAACAATCCTACGTTGTAATATTTCTACGTACTTGGCTGAATTCATCATACCTTGAACAGGAACTAAGCTTCCAGTGCCATTTGATGGGAAAAAAACCCAAAACATCCGTTTCAGAGGGTGTTTTATAGTTTGTTTGACATGCTCAGGCCTTAAGGGTTCACAGTTGCTTCGTCTAACGGCATTTGCTTGGTAACCCTGCACAAATAAATGAGTTTCATCACTGAAAAGTACCTTCTTCCAGTCGTCAGCAGTCCATGATTTATATTTTTTGGCCCATGCTAAACGATTTACCTTCATTTTCGCATTCAAATATTGTTTTTTCGTTGGTCTTCTTGCCTTCCGGCCAACTTTCAGAAGCCTACGGCGTTCTGTTAAATCACTAACATCACAGCCACAGCCAATAACTCTCTTTGAATGTCGGTGCTTGTTTTTTTTTTTTTTTTTTTTTTTTTTGGACTCATTTTACTATTTCTGATTAGATATTTATCGGTTCGTGGAGTTGTTTGTCGGTTTCTTCCACATTTACCTCTCCTTTCTGGAGACGATGATTCAGATGTATTGTATCACGTAAGCAGTCTTGATACACTTGATTTGCCTACACCAACAGCAGAAGCGATATCTCTCACTGTCATCAAAGTGTGATCCTTCAGAGCAATTATTTTTGCACGCTTCCTTGGGGAAACATCCATTTTTCAATACACGAAAGCAACACGTACTCACAGAGAGCAAAAAACTAACATCCACCTGTCACACACGAAAGCTCACAACTGAAGCTGAAGTGTCTATTTCCTGTTTAAAACCGGTCAAACCACATTGTTAGTATCAAGATCTAACAGTCACTTCACCTCACTGCTGATAAAACCGGTTTACGTGGGTTTCCGACATCAACTGGCGATCACATTACAATTCTGAGAATAAAATAGCTTGTCCCAATTAATTTGCACGGTATAGTTATGTAGGAGGTACCAGAGGCATTTCCATGCGGTCAGTGAAGCGTAATTTAGAGTCAATAGGGTATGGAGGCAGAAGACCAACCAGAGTGTCTTTGTTAGCACCACGACATCGGACACAGCGCCTCACCTGGGCTCGTGAATACGGTATTTTGGTCCCTGGAAGACTGGAAACACGTGGCGTGGTCCGATGAGTCAGGCTATCTGTTGTTACGAACTGACGGTTGGGTTCAGATGTGGCGCAGACCCCATGAGACCATGGACCGAAGCTGTCAACAAAGCTTTGTGCAGGCTGGTGATAGTTCCATACATGTATGGGTTGTTTTTACGTGTTACGGTTTCAGTCCATGAAGGGTTTGCAGCCTTTCATGGACTTCATGTACCCCAACAAAGATGGGATTCTCCAGGTGGGCAACGCACAATGCCATCCGGCCCAAATTGTCCAAAGTTGTTTCGAGGAACTTTTTAGACAGTTCGGACTGATGGTGTGGACACCACATTTGGTCAATATTCACCTAATAGAGCACTTATGGGACATGGTAGAAAGGTCCATTCGCAGCAAAGATCCTGCACGTTCAAATACCAGGGAACTGTCAGACGGTATGGTTCAAAATCTCTCCAGAAGTCTTCCGGCCAGTTGTGGAATCAGTGCCAAGTCGAGTTGCTGCACTTCGCAGGGCTAGAGGAGGTCCTACATGTTGCTACGTACCTATCCCAAGATTTTTGCTACTTCAGTTCATTTAGTCGGTTATTCCAAAAATGGCGTCGGTTTTGCCATATGAGCTATAGTTTTGGAGATACAGCATATGCTGATTCACCTAGTCGTCCGTCAAAATTTGAAATCCTTAACTGCATAATCTGCTATTTTTGATAATATTTTGACAAATATTGATGCTATTAATATTGATTATTACATAAGCTTCGAAAATTTTCAGATTCCTAATCTAACTTTCTTAGTCTCAGTTGCTTTGAACATCACTCTCCTGAAATATATACAACGATTAAAGTGTCACTCATAAGATCTTTCAGACTCCTCTGGAGTCCTTCATCAGAAGAAAAATGACAGCATAAAAAGTTTTCCTGGCATATAAATAAGAAAGTTGTTGTTATTGAAGAATTCACTTCACAGAAGCAAATACACGGGCAGAAAATGAAAAAAGAACACCAAGAAGGAATTGGCGGACGATCATGAAATTTACATACAGTATGTTAATGGGTTCGAGATTACGTAGGTGTGAGGTTAATTTCGGGACCAACCGGTGAGCGCTTAAGCCACAGCACGGCATAATATGCAAATTATCGTGAATGGTATTTAAGGAGTACGGCGAAGTGAATGTAATCAGTCGTTGGCGTACGGACACGTGCGAAGACCCTGAAGAAGCTGCAATGCCTGGACATGGAAGACGTTTACGAGTTCAGCAGTTATCGGACTTTGAGCGAGGTCGTCTAGTCGGACTCCGCGAGGCCGGCTGGTCGTATCGCCGTATTGCGGAGCGAATTGGACGGGAAGTATCTGTGGTGGTATGATGGGGGCATAGATGGTCCGAGGAACATTCCCACACGAGAAGACGAGGAACCGGGAGTCACAGACGGACTGATGAGCGGACCGATCGACGCATAAGAAGAGCGTTGTTGTCAAGCAGAACATCCACTGCGCCGAAAATCCGAGCTGCCTTTGCACCTGAGGTGACTGTGCGAACAATCCTCAACCGTCTACTGGATGCAGGACTACGTGCACGTGTGCCTCTGGCATGCGTACCTCTGGCTCCAGCCCAACGTCAGAAATGACTGCAGTGGTGTCGCCAACGTCTGCACTGGAGAACGCAACGGCGATCTGTCGTGTTCAGCGATGAAAGCAGATTCTGCTTGGGAGCCTCCGGTGGCCGTATGCATGTTCGCAGACGCACAGGAGAGCGTCTCGACCCTTCTTGCATCCACCAGCGACACACAAGGCCTGCACCTGATCTCCTGGTGTGAGGAGCGATCAGCTATAGCTCCCGTACACAACTAGTGTTTGTACCTGGTACGTTAAACAGCACCTCCTACATCAACAACATCATTCAGCCCGTTGTTGTGCCATTTGTAAGGTCTGTCCATCGTGGTGTTTCCAGCAAGATAACGCACGCATACACACGGCACGTGCAACGCAACATGCACTTCAGGGTGTGAGACAACTTCCATGGCCCGCACGTTCACGGGATTTGTATCCCATTGAGCACGTGTAGGATTTTATGGGACACCGACTTATCCGGTCTCCACGGCCAGCCACGACCATCCCCGATTTACTCGTCCAGGTTGAGGATGCTTGGAACTTAATACTCCAAACTTACATCCAACATCTGTACGACAGACTCCATGCCAGAATTGCACAGTGTGACGCAGTTCATGGCGGTTCAACCTCGTACTAACCATGTAACATGGAAATGTTATTTTTCAGTTTACCAGCAAATAAAGCTGTATTTTGCCATAATGTTTTGATCACGTTATCCTCTGTATTCCGTTATTATGCTGTATAAATATCGTTGGTATCAGAGGTCTTCTTCTTGGTGTTCTTTTGTCACTTTCCGCGAGTGTAAAAAGTCAAGCAATTTTACATACCAGCGGCCTGCACCAAAAACAGGTATGAGGAGACACACACTATTCCAAACTTCAAGGTGGAATTTTTTTAATTTTAACTTTTCAAGATTGGGAAATTTGGGTAGGTGAATCTTCGTTGCAACACATATTAAAGAATCTGTGAATGTACAGACTCTCTACAAAGCGGATATGAGTCTTACTGACTGGAGTTGTCAAAATCCTGGCTTCTTCCCAGTGTGGGTAGTAAGTTCCCGAAGTGACGTGACGAGATAAAGCAGCAAATGAAGCATGCATTTTTATGTTATACGTATGTTTCGAAAAACCCAATTTCCAAATCCTAATCGTAGAACCAACGTACATCTCTGGGCGTTCTCTGGGTCCACTGGCTTCAGAGGAATCTTGTACACACCAAATCGTTCCAGGTGGTTCACTGGATCTCTGTTTTTGCGAACCAAGTCAAAAGTAGTGTCAGTTCTAAGGCTGAAACCCAGGTTACTCTTATGACATATGTTTTTTTAAATGTTTGTGACCGCGGGAAAAATTCCATAGAACCCACAAATCGATGGTTTGTTGGTCACCCCTTAAAGTGGTAGATGCCAAACTTCTAGTTTTTTCTATGATCCTGTTGACAGTTTCATAAGGTGCGTCGCATAAACATAGAGACAGTCGACTTTTCGCCGTGAACGCAATGCGAATATAGGTAGGAAGCTGAAGTGGTACCTAATTAGACATAACCCTAAAACAAACGTTTCGATACATCGAGATGACCGGATTGTGTTAAAAGAACACCACAAGGTGAAATAGTGTAAATTTAGGTGTCTCATAAATATAAAGACAACTATATAAAGTAGCCACATGCAAATGAGATGTACAAATTAACATGTTGTACGCACACGCATGGGCTGTAATTCGGTCCAGCCTACAAAAGACAGCGGACCTGCCATCAGACATTCATTTGCCGAAATGCCACGCAACAGTCAACTTTCTGGTGAGGAGGTGCAGAAGATTTGGACACTGAGAGCCAATGGATTGTCTGTAGCGAAAATTTGTAAAGCCATGGGGAGGAGTAGGGCAGATATTTATAAGACACAGTGCGTTAACTGCCAGAAAAGGGCCTGGAAGGCATCGAATAACAACCAAACGAGATGATCGTGTCATCATGCGTTTAGTTTCATCCCAAATGTTATCACTACGTCAAGTTTCTCGGACTGTTGGTGTCACCGTCTCAAGGGACACAGTTCATCGACGAATCAAGGAAAGTCGAAACATTGTGCTCCGTAAAATGCACCGTCTGCCACACCTCACGCAGCGCCATAAAGAAGCTAGATTGTTATGGGCAAGCAGCCACATGCACTGGACGGAGTAGTGGATCACAACTATCTTCTCCGATGAGAAAAAGTTCAACCTAGACGGTCCTTCTTCAGAAGACAGAAAGGAGGAGGATCTGTGATAGTCTGGGGAGCTTTTGCGTTCAATGGGACAACGGATATCGGTTTTCTGCAAGGCAGGCAAAACTCCTAAACGTATCAGGACACACTCAGCAGCCACTTTCAACCGTTTGCCGAAACTCTAGCGGGTGTTGATTATCTGTTCCAGCAAGACAATGCTTCTATCCATCGGTCTGTATCAACGGAAAGCTGGTTTAACACTCATCATGTGACCGTAATGGATTGGCCAGCACTCAGTCCAGATATGAGCCCTATCGAAGACCTCTGGGGTATCCTAGCTCGTGCTGTGTATGCGAATGGACTGTAGTTATCAAGTGTGGTGGCATTGAAAGAGCAGATTGAACGAAGCTGGTACGCACTCCGTCCAGAACACTTACATCACTTGGTGGACAGCATGCCCAATCGGGTTTTCAGTGTTATTCGGAACAACGGCTTCACTATTCGTACCGGATTTGCTCATAACTAATAAGTCTTTATATTTTTGAGACAGCGTATTTCTGTTTTGTTCTTGTTCTTGGCGTTGGAATTGTTATGTTTCCGTCAAACTATTGTGCAGCTGCGTGTCCTATGCTATTTTTGCTATAAATATAAGGTGTACATTTCAGCTCGTTTTTTTTTTTTTTTATTATTCGAGAATTTGTTCTGTCTCTACATTTATGCGACGCACTATAGGTATACCCAAACGTTGCAGTAAGGTCAGAAATTCACTGTAATTCTGCTGATAGAAGCTCACGAATGAAAGAGGCAGTGAAAGCCCTACGGAAGAGAAAGTAAAACGTAGATAGTTTGTAGTTGTTAGGGTGTGCAGAGGAAAACGGAAATGCCAAGATAATTTACGAAGTACATCTGTCATCTTCAGACGTCGTTTTAATCGGGCATAACACAGCGTTTTTACCTGATAATTGAATTTTATTCAGCACGCACCGTCATAATCATGAATCACTATGTTCCTAAGCTTAGGTGTTTCCTAAGCTTAGGAATTGTTCAGATTTCTAAGCTAAGGTTGTTTACTCTCAGTTGCTTGGAACATCACTGTCCTATGCAGTGGTTTCAAAGCTAAGGTTTCATAGTATTTGGAAAACTTTTCGTGTCACCTTCACAGATACAGCACATAGGGATCTTTCCCTTCAATCTCATTAATGTTTTCCAAATACCGCATTTTGTACTCGAAAGTTAAACTTTTAAAGTAAGACACCAACATTTCAACGGGGACTGGTTGTCCTTCACTTACGTTACTAATGCTCGTTGCCATGAAGAAAGTCACGTGTCTGCTGCATCCTCATAGGCAGTGGAAGCCACGAAAGAATGCGAACGGCGGTTTTTTCTTTGACTTGTCACTAAAATCGTTACTGCTCGGATCCCTTTTGTCATAGATTAATGTTTCATACACCAAAACCTTCCTCGACATATGTTCTATGGAATGGTGAAAACCGCATCAAAATCCGTGCAGCAGTTCTCGATATTAGCTCCAACAAACAGACCGGGAACCTTATTTTATACTATGTGTAGATTAAAGCTACTTTTAAAAGGAAAAGTCTGTCATGACATTGAAGACAAACAAATAATAATGAGATCAGTTCTTCTCCACACCATACCAAAAGATGATCTCTGCAAGTCCATCCTTTAGTTTCAAGATTCCACTTCTTAGTTTCCACTCCATGTATTAACGCAGGGGGAATGTACTTCGAAGAAAATACACTGAAGTGCCAGAAAAATTGGTACAGACGAGTTTATGCAAAATACATAGCAACGTCGCCTATGCGCGTACTCGGTTGCGTCAGCTAGTACGTATATAAAGCGATAGACATCCTTGCCAGCTGACAGAGCTGTTTTCGGCATGAGAATGACAAGTAATAACGATTTAAACGATTTTCGACGCGGTGTCATAGTTGGCGCTCGTGAGATCGGCCATAGTATTTTGGTGGTAGAAACGTAGTTCGGACTTTCATGGACGACCATTGCAAGCGTGTACCGTGACTACAAGAATTCCGGCAAAACCTCCAACCTACGATACCAGTGTGGCCGTAAAAAGACATTGGGTGAACGTGACCATCGTCGGCTGTCAAGAATCGTTCCACCCGATAGTCGTGCAACACTCTCGCTGGTATCATCGGAATTCAATGCTGGAGCCTCAACAAGCAACAGCGTCCAGACTATGCAACGTACCCTACACGATATGGGCTTTGAGAGCCGACGACCAACTCGAGTCCCCTTGTCGGGTGCACGAGACAGAGCTATGCGCCTCGCTTGGGCACTGCAACACCTCCATTGAACACTTGATGACTTGAAACAAGTAGCCTGGTCTGACGAGTCGCGTTTCCAACTGTATCGGGCAGATAGAATAATTCGTACGTGGCGCAAACTCCATTAAGCCATGGATCCCAGCTGTCAACAGGAAACTTTATCAGCTCGTCCGTAATGGTATGTGGTATGTTTAGCTGGACTTCACTAGGACCCCTGGTACGTCTACAAACGTCTGTGACCGGCCAACGCAATGTGAGAATCCTTTCTGACGAGGTACACCCGTTAATGTCCTGCATTCATGCTGATGGGTTGGGCCTGTTCCAACAGGACAACACACGTGTCGGGACGCCATATTATGGTTAGAAGAGCATTCATCTGAGTTTGGGCTGTTACCATTCCCACCCAAGTCCCCAGATCTGAACGGGATAGAACACTTTTGTGATGTCATGCAACGCGCTATCGAACACAGGAATCCGACACCTCGGAGTACACCCGAATTGTGGAACGCTCTGCAGGAAGTATTGCGTGCATTGCCTACAGCATATTTCCAGAAGCTAGTGGAGTCCATGCCCCGTCGTATTTCCGCAGTCCTGCGCTCCCGTGGGGGACCCACCAAGTATTAGACTGGTGTACCTGTTTTTCTGGGACTTCAGTGTATATTCAGGTAAATCTTCCTGCTTTTACATGCTTTCTAAAAAATTCAGATTCATTACTTAACTACCGCACTCTGTATTTAGTTCCAAAGCAGGCCTTGTAGAATTATTTTTACTGTGAGTTTACACGCAGCCGAATATCGATATCTAAGGACACCGCTTCGACGTTACCTAATGAATCACAGTGTGTATAAAAACACCGGAAGATAAGAGAACACACGAAATTTTTGAATGTTGAGCGGGAAAAAGAAATCTTTTAACGAAGCGAAACGTGCCAGTACTTTGAAAGAAACTCAAACATCCAACTGCAGTTTATTCCCTGATCCGAAAAGATTAGTGTCGACAGGTAGGGACCTTTCATTAATCGCTCTGATAAATGGACCTTTGACTTCAACTGAAAATGGCTTGACTCTTGTTAATCCTTATCCCGGACAAAAGTCCATTAATTGTCGCTTGCTTCCGGTCTTCACAGAATAAAACCGAAACTTTTTGTCTAGGAGAAAAATCTTGAGAGGCTTTCCAAGTCATTTCAAAATGAAAAAAGCTGAAAACAAGTCAATTGTAAGAGTTGCGCATATCTATTTAGGTCATGAAATACAGGTACTCAGACGTGGAATATGTTTTAAAGTCATCTGAAATGAAAACGTAAATTGTATTTCGCCGCATGCTGTTACGATAACCCGGTTTTTAATGCGATGCATCTTTTCCGATGGTGGTAAAGTAAATCGCAAGTAAAAATATTTGATATAACTAAAATGGATAACGGAAGTTGCAGGTGTGCCACATACAGTGTTCTGCAAAGGTGGTGCATGACCTGCAAGAACCGTGAACTTTTAAGCGAAATTATTTTTCTTAACTAACTAATTTTCATAGTTATTTCATTATTTCATCATCATCATCATTGTCAACCATTATCAATCCACTGCTGGACGAAGGTCTCCCCAAGTTTCCTCCACAACGGTCTGTCTTGTGCCAGTCTCCTCCATGTTACTCCCGCATAATTTCGAATTTCATCCACTCATCTCCCATGTGGTCTTTTTCTGGGTCTTTTCCTGTCCCTTGGAATCCAATCTAAAATTTCAACTGTCCATCGATGGCCTGTTCATCTGGCAGTATGTCCAGCCCATTGCGATTTCAGGAATTTTACTCTGATCATGATGTCTTCCACTCTTGTCATTTTTCTGATCCACGAGTTCCTCTTCTTATCTCTCCTAGTTACACCAAGCATGCACCTCTCCATGCTGATTTGAGTTGTCTGCAGCCTTTGTATGTTCTTTTAGTTAAGGTCCACGTCTCTGCACCATACGTAAGCACTGGAAGGATGCATTGATCAAACATTTTTTTTTACGATATAATGGCATATTGCTCTTGAAAGTTATGCTGTTTCTTCCAAAAGCTCTCCTGACAAGTTTAATACGCCGATTAAATTCTTCATCAATGTGACCCTCACTTGATATCTGCTGTCCAAGATAAACGTACGCATCTGTTATCTCCAGCTTTTCTCCATCAATCGATAAATCTTTATTTCTTGTAAAAGCATTGAGCATCACTTTTGTCTTCCGAAAGTTCATTTTTAATCCCACTTCTTTACTCTTGTCAGCAAGTTCCTGTATCATACTCTGCAGCTCTGATGGGGTAGTTGCAAAAATGATTACGTCGTCAGCAAAACGAAGGTGAGTTAGATAATTATTAAAACGATCATTTATCCAATACTTATGTTTAAATCAATAAATCTATTTTGTAATTCATAAGAAAGGAAATAACATTTAAATATTTACAGAAATATAATGAAGTAAACAACAAATTGCAGAAAGTCTGTATATAGAGGCTTTCGGAGAGCAATGTTGTAATGAACATGCCCCCTAGGAGTCACATAACGTTTGGAAATCCCTTATTAAAACAGTAAAATATAAATTGTAATATAAATTTAAAATTGAATGTTCATCCCACCCTACACCATTTATTTCTATAATATATTTCTATGTTTTCTTCACATACCATTGGGCCAACAGTATACGCAACATTCTGGCGCATGTAGATTACTATTGGCTAATAACTTACCATGCTTCCCACAATGCAATGATCTATATTATATATAGATTAAATGTGTATCTATTTATTACATTTGAAGAAGAGGCAGCCGCTGCCTCGAAAGTGCTTATGGTTTTAATTGTATATATTTCTCATCTTTTAATCATTAAATCGTGCTAAAGACGGATAACTTTCATCGTTTCAGTGATAATGAAGTAAAATTATAAAATGTACCTCATAATCTGTTGCCCAGCCTTTTGATTGGATCACAACTTTGCATCATACTGTGAACAAGGTTTTGCAAAAGATTGCGTTCAACAATACGATTCCGAATTTTAATTACATCTTCAGTGAGTTGAAATTTGGTAGTTGGCTTCTTTTTGATACTTCATACGACACTTTGAACCCTAAATTTTCGATCGGGTGACTGTGGTGACCATTCGAGGTGCTGAACACTTTTTTTCCTGAAACCAGTTTTTCACTACTTTATCATGATGACAAGAAACATAGTCATCTTTAAAAATAAAATTGTCGTTATAGTCTTCTAGATGATGGCAGCATCTTGTTTTCTAATATCGAGATGTAGTTCGGGGCGTTTACCATACCATTGACAATATGGGGGTTCCCAACGCCACGTGTACACATGCAGCCCCAAACCATGACCTTCACCCGGATGCTTAACAGTAGACACTAAGCAACTTGGATGGAATTATTCATGCTTGGATCTCCTTACATGGGCACTACTCTGATTCCCATTAAGGCAAACTTCTGATACATCACTGAAAAGAACATTTTCCCATTGCTTGGTTGTACATGAGGCATGCTGTTTTGCCCACTGAAGTCTACACTGTATTTGATTTGCAGTTAACAGTGGTTTACGCCTGAATTTGCAGCCACGTAAATCATGGTGAAGCAACCTCCTCCTAACAGTTGTTGTACTAACAGTAATATCAATTACTTCAGATCCTCTCTAAAGCAATTCAGGTGAACTGAGCGTCCTATCCACCAAGCCTAGCGTTCTGCGCTCTATGTCCTGTCTGGTTGTAGTGGATCTAGGCCTTCCGCTGCAACGCATAGTTTTAATATCACCGGTTTCTTTTACTTTCTTCAGAAGCCTAATAAACGTAGATTGATTACAGCCCACTCTTTCAGCAATTTGGCATGAAGAATATCACTGTTCATGCAGGACAACTATTTTTACTCTGCCCGCTGTGGACAATTTCGCAGTTTTAAACATCACTGAGAATCATTGATCTCGAAGACTGCAGTCTTGTGACACTCATATATACACTATCTACCAACAAGTAATTGGACACCCCTGCAATCGACGGTATCTGAGGTTCTGATACACGTCACGGCCGCCGCCGTTAAATATCGTGTGGGAAACAACAACGCAAGCAGTCGCATGCAAGATGCCACGCAGTTCGGAGCTCTCTGATTTCGAGAAAGGTGTAATTGTCGGGGATTACAGGAATGGCCGGTCCATATGTGACATATCCAGCGTGTTGAAGTACCCAAAATCGACAGCGGCCTACGTGATTGGCCAGTGGAAGATGAGAGGTGACTGTCGGAATGAGCCCCGACCTGGCAGACCCACAAAACTGGGAGTTAGAGACCGACGGGTTCTGACCAGAGAAATTCGGAAGAACCGCACCAAATCGATAGACCACATTAGGGAAGAGTTTCAACAGGCATCCAGGAATGTTCTTTCTATGAATACTATCCACAAGGAAGCCCATCTGCTCGGTTATCATGGACGTGCTGCCGCCAACAAGCCTGTGATCACTAAGTCCAATAGCGCTGCTTGGCTAACATGGTGAAAAGAACGTCGACAGTGGAAACAGGTTATCTGGAGCGACGATTCAAGGTTCACCCTCTACCGTTTGGATGGCAGGGTCTGGGTTTGGCGTCTGCCTGGAGAACGCCTCCTTCCGGAATGTATTGTGCCAACTGTGAAGTTCGGCGGCGGTGGAATTATGCTATGGAGGTATTTCTCCTGGTATAGCACGGGACCCTTGGTCGCAATTCCGGGTAGACTCAACGCCGAGAGCTACTGCACCATTTTGGATGAGCATGAGCTTCCTACGTTGTGGCAGATTTACTGGGTGGACCAATGTTACTTTCAGGATGACAATGCCACCTGTCATGTTGCGAGGTCCACCATGGCTTGGTATGGTGACAATGGGGTTAACCGAATGAACTGGCCTGCGCAGAGCCCGGACCTTAACCCTATCGAGCACCTCTGGCACGAGTTGGAGCGTCGACTTAAAGGGTGCCCCCACCTTCCGAAATCGGTGAAGGAAGTGACCTGTCTTCTCCAAGCCGAGTGGAAGAAAATACCACTAGCCGTCGTACAACGCCTGGTTGAGAGTATGCCCCGGAGGGTCGCAGCTGTAATCGCCGCTCGTGGAGGCTCCACCAACTATTGAAGGTGAATAAACTTCGTTTTTCTTTGCTATCACAGGTGTCCAGTTACTTGTTGGTAGATAGTGTATATTAAGGTAATACAACGTTTTTGTCGCAATTATTTACTTTTTCAAACCGACCATGGTTTCGCTGGGTATTGACTTAGCGTCATCAGAACGAATGGCACGTAAATATTCAAATTGTATATGGCATCATAAATGGTGTTTACAGTCACGTGTTTTGGTTAGATGCTTCCACGCGCTTGATAGAAATTGGGTGGATGCCATGTCACTAACAAGTCGCGAAGACTTCTGATATATATGGAAAGCTTCCAGAACATGAAGTTCGGTGGTTGAATCTGGCTTGTCAATTAGTTTGCTTCTTCAAAGAGAAATTTGCGGTCCTTTTCGTAACAGTGTTTATACATCGATGACTTCCTTAGGTCACAGCTCCGAATGTAGGTCTTTGCTCCTTCAATCGAAAACGCAAGGCTCTACGGGTCTGTCCTATATACGAAGCGCTACATTAACATGGAATTTGATAAATTCCCCACGCGCTTTGTCTTCAACACAGTCCTTTCATCCTAAAAACTCAATTCTCAAAACTTTTAATTTTAAGGTGATTTTTAAACCCATAAACAAAATGAGATTTTTAGGATCAAAGGACTGTGTTGAAGACAAAAACTCGTGGGGAATTTATCAAATTCCATGTGAATGTGGTGCTTCGTATATAGGACAGACTCGTAGAGCCTTGAGTTTTCGATTGAAGGAGAACAAGACCTACATTCGGAATTGAGAAGTCATCGATGGCTAAACAGTGTTACGAAAAGGACCACAGATTTCTCTTTGAAGAAGCAAACTAATTGACAAGACAGATTCAACCACCAAACTTGATATTTTGGAAGCTTCCCATATATATCAGAAGTCTTCGCAATTTGTTAATGACATGGCATCCACGCCATTACTATCAAGCGAGTGGAAGCATCTAACCAAAACACGTGACTGTAAACACCATTTATGATGTCATATACAATTTGAATATTTACGTGCCATTCGTCCTGATGAAGCTAGGTCAATACCCAGCGAAACCATTGTCGGGTTGAAAAATAAATAATTGTGACCTTAATATATATCACTGAGAATGTACACGAATTATACCCTAATAACAACAAGTGACCACTGCAACGACAGCAGCCAATCAGGTAAAAGAATGTCTATGATTGGATGTAACAACTGATATGCAGCTAACATTAATTTCAATGTGTTTGTCAAGCCCCATATTCTATGTCATATCTTAAGAACAGAAGTTGTAGCTACAGGGAAAACTAAGACATTTTTGAAATCTCTACTAAAGTTCGCATTTAATGATATAAGTAGTGAAATAACTATGAAAATTAGTTAGTTCAAAAAAGAGTTAAACTAAGGAGTTCAAGGTTTTTGAAGGTGATGCAGTACTTTGGCACACCACTGTATGTTGATTTCCTCAAATATGTCGAAAGGGGTGCTTCGTAGGGAAAGTTGCTTTCTTCTCGATGCCTTCACGGAGGGTCACGTATTTTATGAATTTGTACCTATGATTTTACCATTTCACGTGCTATTGACCAGAGATTTAAAATGACGTATAACATTATAGGACTGGTTTTCTCAAATATCTGGAAAAGGTGCGTCGTAGCGGCGTCGCGTTAATTCGTCGCCAGCGTCAATTAGTCGACTTCGTCAATTCGTCGATCACGGCGATACGTCGCCTGCGTCAATTCGTCGATCACGACGATTCGTCGCGGACCAATTAGTCGATTGCGCCATTTCGTCGCTGACCAATTCGTCCACTACGCCATTTCGTCGCGGTCAAATTCGGCGCGTTTACAAAATTTTGTTGCATACAAATCGCATGCAGGAAAACGAACGATTTCTGTTGTCTTCCGCGGTGATTATGTTTAAAAGGTTTTGACACCCAGATAGATTAGTAATATTTCGCTTTTTCTTTGGCACTAAAAATAAATTAATATGCCTAGGCTTTAGCTTAGGCCATTTTTAACAGTTTTTATTCCATCGTGCTCATATTCATAAAGTTTAGATACCATGTCAAGTTAGTATTATTGCGCTGTCACTTAGGCATTAAATATTAATACGTTGGCTTAGGCCTATGTCTTTTTAATAGTTTTTAATGCATCGTGTTCATATTCGGAAGGTTTAGACACCAAGTCAATTTAGTAATACAATGTATTGCGCTTTTACTTAGGTATTAAATATTAATACATAGGCCTAGGTCTTTTTTACAGATTTTATTCGATTGTGCTCATAGTCACAAGATCTAGTTATTATTACTGTGCCTTTATTTAGGCATTACATATTAATACCTTGGCCTGGGCTTTCGCCTTTTTAGCAATTTTATTCCGCGATGCTCATATTTATAAGCTTTGTATCAAGTGAAGTTAGTAATATTGCGCTTTTAAAAATAAATATTTCACACACTTGAACAAAATCTGTCAGAAAGGTCTACTGATTAATATTTAATGCCTAAGTAAAAGCGTAATATTATTAACTGGACTTCATGTCCGAACCTTATGAAAATGAGCACGGAGGAACAAAATGTGCCAAAAAAGCCATGGCCTATTTAAGAATACTTAATGCCTAAGTAAAAACTCAATAAAACTACTTGACTTGTTGTGTAAACCTCATGAATATGGAAACGATAGGAGAAAAACTGTTAAAAAGGCCTAAGCCATGGTATTAATATTTAGTGCCTTAGTAAGAGCGCAATAATACTAACTTGACTTGGTGCCTAAATTTTATGAATATGAGCACGATAGAAAAAACTGTTTAAAAGGCCTAAGCTTAGGCCTAGGCATGTTAATTTATTTTTAGTGCCAAAGAAAAAGCGTAATATTACTAGCACGTGTGTGCGTGTGTGTTGAAGTCTTATAAATATGAGCACGGTACGCGACAAAGAGCATGGACCAAGAAAGGACAATCCCCACAGAAAGTCGCTATGCCACCCCTTCATGGACGGAAGGTGATGCTGAGTTTCTGGTGGGACTATCTAGATGTGATTAACTATGAACAACCCCATTACAGCGGATACTTACATCCAACAATTGGACCGTCTTGCTGGTGGGATTGTCTCAATGAAATTCACTATGAACTCTCACCGCGAAACAATACCATCACAACGGATGCTTGCATCCAACAATTGGACCGTCTTGCTGGTGGGATTGTCTCAGTGAGATTCACTATGAACTCTCACCGCGAAACAACACCATCACAACGGATGCTTGCATCCAAGAGCTTGACCGTTTCCATATTGCACTGCAAGAAAAGCAGCCAGCGTTAATTAATCGCCATGGAGTTGTTTTTCACCAAGATAACTCTCGTCCGCATGACAACTAACGAACACAGTAAAAATTGCACGAGCTAAAATGGGAAATATTGTCGCACTACCCTTATTCTCCGGACCTTACACCGTCCGACTTTCATCTCTTACGGTGGAATTTTTTCGCTGACAAAAACTTTGCTAAAGAGTATGAAGTAAAACGTTGCTCGGACGACTTCTTCAAAACCGGCTCGCCAGACTTCTATCGTAATGGAATATTTCAACTCGTATAGGTTGAACAAGGTCATCAGTTCCAATGGAGACTATCTGGACGATTATGTTATCGCAATGGGATATTTCAACTCGTACAGGTTGAACAAGGTCATCAGTTCCAATGGAAACTATCTGGGCGATTATGTTGTCGCAATGGGATATTTCAACTCGTGTCGGTTGAACAAGGTCATCAGTTCCAATGGAGACTATCTGGGCGATTATGTTATCCCTGGGACATTTCAACTCGTATAGGTTGAACAAGGTAATCAGTTCCAATGGAGACTATCTGGGCGATTATGTTTCTGCAATGAGATATATCAACTCGTATCGGTGGAACAAGGTTATCAGGTCCAATGGGGACTATCTGGGCGATAATGTTATCGCAATGGGATATTTCTGTATAGGTTGAACAAGGTCATCAGTTCCAATGGAGACTATCTATTATGTTTCTGCAATGAGATATATCAACTCGTATCGGTGGAACAAGGTTATCAGTTCCAATGGGTACTATCAGGGCGATAATTTTATTGCAATGGGATATTTCATCTCGTATAGGTTGAACAAGGTCATCAGTTCCAATGGAGACTATCTGGGCGATTATGTTTCTGCAATGAGATATATCAACTCGTATCGGTGGAACAAGGTTATCAGGTCCAATGGGGACTACCTGGACTATTAGGTTATCGCAATGGGATATTTCAACTCGTATCGGTGGAACAAGGTCATCAGTTCCAATGGGGACTACCTGGACTATTTGGTTATCCCGATGAGATATTTCAACTCGTATCGGTGGAAGAAGGTAATCAAGTCCAATGGAGACTAACTGGACTATTAGGTTATCGCAATGGGATATTTCAACTCGTATCGGTGGAACGAGGTCATCAGGTCCACTGGACACTACCTGGACTATTAGGTTATCGCAATGGGACATTTCAACTCGTATCGGTGGAACAAGATCATCAGTTCCAGTGGGGACTACCTGGACTAATAGGTTTAGTGTTTTGTGCGATTTTTAAGTTTGAAATAAATGCTTCTCTACATTCCAAATACTTTCTTTACATTTGACGATCCAGAGATTCGTGCTGAGTAATATCAAGCCGTGAAACACGCTGTCTAAGCACGATACTTATGAAACTCAAAGTGTTACCAAATAAATGATGACATTTATTTACAGATTAAAAACTCACTAAAGAGTTAAAATTACTATAACAAGATCTTTCAAGGCTTCCAAAGCCTCATCTTCAGGTCAAGTGCACAAAATGATCACGAACATGGACACATATACAGTCAAATTTAACCACAATGGTTTGCGGCCTTGGATACTTGCTGCCACCTAAGACCGTGTACCAGATGAAAAGCCAAAAACACAAGAACATCTCACACTGGCCAAAGGTCATTATTCCTGTGAAAAAAGTCATTTATTAGCGCTAGCCAAGGTTGTGGGGTGAATACATTAAATTCGTCATTGTCGCACGTTGAAAAGTATTTTTTAATGCATAACCTATGCAAATAACAATGAGTATTTATTGGTTGTGGAAGTAATGATTGAAGATTGGTCCCAATTGGGGTTATGTTCACCCTTAGCAACAGTTCGAATCAGGGCAGTAGAGTTCAATCATTTGCATATTGCATGTTTGTGGCTCTGATGGTCTCAGTCTGAGGTTACGCATAGTAGAGCCAATGTAACATGTATCAGCGTCCCGTTGAACACTGGAGGAAAGAGGCACTCGGTAAACGCCAAGTTTGTTCCTGTGTGGGGACATTCTGTAATAGTTCTTTATGTGGGGCCACTCTGTCAATATTTTTTTTGTGGGGCCACTCTGTCAATAGTTCTTTTTGTGGGGCCACTCTGTCAATAGATCTTTATGTGGGGCCACTCTGTCAATAGTTCTTTATGTATGGCCATTCGGCCAATAGGTTTTTATGTGGGGCCACTCTGTCAATAAGTCTTTATGTGGGGCCACTCTGTCAATAAGTCTTTATGTAGGGCCACTCTGTCAATAGTTTTTATGTGGGGCAATTCTGTCAATAGTTCTTTATGTGGGGCCACTGTCAATAATTATTTATGTGGAGCCACTCTCACAATAGTTCTTTTTGTGGGGCTACTCTGTCAATAGATCTTTATGTGGGGCAACTCTGTCAATAAGTCTTTATGTAGGGCCACTCTGTCAATAGTTTTTTATGTGGGGCAATTCTGTCAATAGTTCTTTATGTGGGGCAACTGTGTCAATAGTTCTTTATGTAGGGCCACTCTCTCAATAGTTCTTTTTGTGGGGCTACTCTGTCAATAGATCTTTATGTGGGGCCACTCTGTCAATAGTTCTTTATGTGGGGCCATTCTGTCAGTAAGTTTTTATGTGGGGCCACTCTATCAATAGATCTTTATGTGGGGCCATTCTTTCAATAGTTCTTTATGTGGGGTCATTCTGTCAATATTCCTTTAGGTGGGGCCACTCTGTCAATAGTTCTTTATGTGGGGCCACTCCCTCAATAGTTCTTTTTGTGGGGCCACTCTGTCAATAGTTCTTTTTGTGGGGCCACTCTGTTAGTAGATCTTCATGTGGGGCCACTCTGTTAATAGTTTTTATGTGATGCCACTCTGTCAATAGTTCTTTATGTGGGGCCACTCTCAATAGTTCTTTATGTGGGGCAACTCTGTCAATAGTTCTTTATGTGATGCCACTCTGTCAATAGTTATTCATGTGGGGCCATTCTGTCAATAATTATTCATGTGGGGCTACTCTGTCAATAGTTCTTTATGTGGGGATACTCTGTTACTAGTTCTTTATGTGGGGCTCCCTGCGTTTACCGAGTGTTTATTTCCTCCAGTGTTCAAGTGTCGCTGATACGTGTTACATTGGCTCTACTATGCTTAACCTCGGTTTGAGAATATCAGAGCACAAACATGCAATACGCGAAGGATTGAACTCTACTGTCGTTAGTCGAACTATTGCTAATGATGAACACAACCCTCATTGGGATCAATCTCCAATCATTACTTCCACAGCCAATAAATACTCATTGTTACTTGCAGAGAGTTTATGCATTAACAGATACTTTTCAACGTGCTGCCATAACGAATTTGCTGTATTCCTCCAGCAACCTTGGCTAGCGCTAATGAATGACTTTTTTCACAGGGATGATGACCTTTCGCCTGTGTGAGATGTTCTTGTGTTTTTAGCTTTTCTTCTCGTGCACGGTCTTAGGTGGCAACAAGTATCCAAGGTCGCAAAGAATTGTGGTTAAATTTGACTGTATATGTGGCCATGTTCGTGATCATTGTGTGCACTTGACCTGAAGACGAGGCTTTGGAAGCCTCGAACGATCTTGTCATAGTAATTTTCACTTTTTAGTGTGTTTTTATTCTGTAAATAAATGTCATATTTTATTTAATAACACTTTGAGTTTCATAAGTATCGTTCTTAGACAGCGTGGTTCATGGTTGGTACTTTATGTACAACCTGATAGTATTAGCCAGCGATCATTTTTAGGGCTGTTAATTTCTTCTTAGATGAAGTCTCTTGATATTGATTGTCCATGGCAGACGTAGGCATCAGAGTTGGGCAAAATCGTAATTGAATTAATCTGTAGTGCATTACAGCGTAATGATAATGGGAACAAGAACTTAGCGTTATCATTACATGGTAATGGTAAATTGGTCATTAGAATTACATGCTAATTATAATGACATGTAGCAGTTGCCCATTATAGTCGTAATGGTTGACTATATGTTGATAATTAACCAATAACGTATGGGTAACAATACAACGTGAATAAACCACCAACGAGTACACCCTTACACGTTGTGTACGTTATTTGACAACTGTTCCACCCTTTGGACCTCAAATGCGTGTATGTAGGTATTGGAGATTGTACGTGTATGTAGGTATTGGAGATTGTACGTGTGTATGACATGAGTAGTTGACCGGTCTTCGCCGCAAGTAAAGTGATTTGAACGAAATAATACATATGAAGTTAGTACGAATGGGATTTTTATTTCGGTTAGAGATACTCATTTCGTCCATCTTCAGTACAGTATTCTCGTCCATTACATAGGTTTCACTGTTCAAAATAATTACCCCACTATAGTCACAAGAACATATTAGCACTACACTCACATTTCAGCAACTCAGGGTACACTGCCGAATATTACAGAAATTTGCGAACTCTTGACATTTTTGCCGTACTTCTCAAGTGTTGTTGTCCATTACTTGTCCGATACGAACACTGGACTAGCTAGCGACTGACTCCTTTATATTTAGTACAAGACAGGACCTGAAACTTCTGGAATATTCTTGATTTACATAAAGCTCTCCAGTTTTCCACTGCGCGATCATTCTGGAATATTGTACAAACGCCTAACCCATTCTTTCCCCTTCTAGAACATTCTTCACAACACTTCGGTCCCTGTCTGCAATGTTGCATGGCCGACTTTTCTAGACATAGCTTTTGGCACAAGTACATTTCTATAAACTACATGTATTAATATGTAAGTATCATTTACATATTGTGTAATTTCATTACCAAATAATTCCATTGTGTTTGAATGGCATTATTAAATAACTGAATTGTATCCTCCTTATTGTAATGCATTCCAGAATAATTTCATTACCTTGTGCAAACCAAACTTAGGATAACCTTGTAATGCTTTACCTGTTACTGTATTTGACACTATAATTCGTGCATAAATACCAGTATTAAAAGAAATCCGTCTTGTTGCACGATTATATTTATTCAGCTAAAAAATGAAATCTATATACAGTTTAAAAACACATGAGCACTTTCGGTGTCACATTGACACCTTCATCAGATGTAATTTCACCATGTGGCTACATGCTGGTCTTAAGTACGTGGAGTAGATGCATCATGGGAAAGGTAATGTCAATGTCACATGATATACCAGATAACAAGACAATCAAAAAAAGGCATAGTTAGCCAATGATCACTTAACAGAAGCAATTGCTATTGTGCTGTCCTTCCCAACAAGATTGCTCCAAGGTTCAGGTAAAACATAAGGATAATAGTCATTACAGCAACTTGTATTATAAGCCGAAATATAGAGGCTTTCTGCAAATAACAAGGAATGAACAGAGTTAGGTGTGTTTATGATTTTAGCGTTGTCCCAGTCTGGGATGGAATTTCCAGCACTTATGGTTCTTGCAAAAGAGGTGCTTTGGTGATTCATTTTTAGATCATATCTGTGTTCATTTAATCTCAAATCCAAATTTCTTTTGGTAGAACCCACATAATGATTGTTTAGTTCACCAGAGATAGTGTCAAGCATAGGAATAACATACACACCCCATTTTTTCCCTTTGTCAATTTTGTCACGATCATTGCGGATAATGGTATATAGATTGCATGATCGTATTCCAAATTGTATTTTATGACGAGAACATATGTTGGTAAGGAGGTTTACAATATGTGGATTAAAATCAACAGATTCAACATACTTTTTAGGCACTTGCTCACTAATTAAAGCAGTTGACATAGAAAACCGTACTTTATTGCGCACTCCCCTAACAACGTTGTCCGGGTAACCATGGTTTTTAGCGAGGGATGATATCCATTGTAGTTCTTGAGCTCTGGCGAAATGGCTAGAAGAATGTGAATATGCTCTTCTAAATAGGAAGTGCAGAGCAGAAATTTTATGCTGAAAAATGTGAGCAGAATTGTACGGAATTAGAGTGGGTGGAAGTAGGTTTTCGATAAACGGCAAAAGACAGGGAATTGTCAGAAGGGGTACGAGTAATTTGAAAGTCAAGATAAGGTAAGACGAAATTATTTTCAAGTTCTATCGTGAGTTATTCAAGTTCTATCGTGAGTTATTTTTTATTGTGAATCACAGTCTTCTTCAAAATTCATCATGTGGAGCCATGCTATGCAATCATTTAGAAGTTTTCGTGGAAAACTTTCAAGGGAATCGGCACATTTGTCATTTTTACTAAATTGCAGAGATTTAGATGTCATTCCACGACATCTGCGTATCTTCAATTCTCCATTTACCAGACGAGACGCCAGGATTATAAGGACTGCCGAAAGGAAGAGACTACTTCAACAGATCAGAAGTAAGCGTAGCAGTATTGACTTCTTTAATAAGAAATGCTATACCTGTTACTCATTCCTAGCTGATTCCTCACACCCAATAATTTTGGACCGTACATTATTCATAATTACAGCAATAATCGAAAATGAAATGAAGGTTTTATTTAACACCCATGTGAAAAAACTAAGATTGTTGGTGGATTCTGAAGTTCGTAGTAGAACGCGTAAGCTGTTCGGATTTCGAACAAGACATCCTATCAGCCTTTCTGAACAAGGATCATTACATGGATCACCTAATGTGGGTAATGGATTGGATTTGCATGAACTGGACCATGACAGCTATAACTCTGATTCACATAATGGAGTCAGAAACCTAAGTGATAAAGTTCTGAATCCCATTCAGCTAAGAGCCTTGCAACGAGGT
Organism: Macrothele yani; assembly: GCA_039090855.1. NCBI lineage: Eukaryota > Metazoa > Arthropoda > Arachnida > Araneae > Macrothelidae > Macrothele > Macrothele yani. The sequence goes on along the minus strand of CM077032.1, from coordinate 13,699,365 downwards.
TACAAGTTCGCTTACCCTAACCAACGTAAAGTGGACTTATTCAAAACAGTTCCGCAAATTGAAAAAATTCTATATTCACTTCCAATAGAAGATAGGAACTTCGCAAGAATGAAAATCGCAAGGTCTCTTCACAAACACAATCCACGACGGTGTAAAACCACAGAAGAATGCCAGCTTCATGAGGAAATGCAGCAGCTGATTGAATTGAAAAAGGACCCAGATATTGCCATTCTTTTAGCTGATAAAACTAGTCAAGTTGTACTCTTAAATCAAAGTGATTATATTAAAAAAATGCTCAATGCCATTTCTAGTATCCCTCATGTAATAGTGAAACGAGACCCCACTAGGGCTACTGTTAGTGCTTTAAGCAGCCTTAAGAACTCTTCAGCTCCTCCGGACTCCTTTTCAAAAGCCTTCAATCCACCCCCGGCTGCCATGTGCCTGATTTATTTGGTAGATTAAAGCTACACAAGGAAGGGTACCCTATTCGCCCTCTTGTATCAGGTTACATTGCCCCCAATTCGACCTTGGAAAAAGCTTTGGCAAGTTATCTCACCAAATTTACAGTGAATTCTTCCTACTCAATAAAGAGCACCACACAAGCTATTGATAGGTTAAAAGTTAATTCAGCCACTACCAAATTCCTATTTTTTGGCGTCCCTAGATGTAGTTTCGTTATACACGAATGTACCTATGGAAGCTACATTTCAGTTGATTCAGGCCTTGCTGATTGATTCTGACATTCCTGCCAATGATATTGCTTTCATAATGAATGCCTCTTCATCTCATTAAAAAGCGTTCATTTTTCAAATTTCAGAACATATTTTACCAACAAACCGACGGGACAGCCATGGTTTCACCTTTATCCGCAGTCTTAGCAGAAATTCTTCTACAGCATATTGAAAATAAAGTCATACAAGAATTCCCACAAAAAACCTAGTCTCTATATCCGTTACGTTGATGACATCTTGGTAATTTGGCCATATACCATAAATCAGTTACAGCAGTTTGTCAACGCTATGTCTGCTCAATACCCCTCCATCAAACTCACGATAGAACTTGAAAATAATTTCGTCTTACCTTATCTTGACTTTCAAATTACTCGTACCCCTTCTGACAATTCCCTGTCTTTTGCCGTTTATCGAAAACCTACTTCCACACCCACTCTAATTCCGTACAATTCTGCTCACATTTTTCAGCATAAAATTTCTGCTCTGCACTTCCTATTTAGAAGAGCATATTCACATTCTTCTAGCCATTTCGCCAGAGCTCAAGAACTACAATGGATATCATCCCTCGCTAAAAACCATGGTTACCCGGACAACGTTGTTAGGGGAGTGCACAATAAAGTACGGTTTTCTATGTCAACTGCTTTAATTAGTGAGCAAGTGCCTAAAAAGTATGTTGGATCTGTTGATTTTAATCCACATATTGTAAACCTCCTTACCAACATATGTTCTCGTCATAAAATACAATTTGGAATACGATCATGCAATCTATATACCATTATCCGCAATGATCGTGACAAAATTGACAAAGGGAAAAAATGGGGTGTGTATGTTATTCCTATGCTTGACACTATCTCTGGTGAACTAAACAATCATTATGTGGGTTCTACCAAAAGAAATTTGGATTTGAGATTAAATGAACACAGATATGATCTAAAAATGAATCACCAAAGCACCTCTTTTGCAAGAACCATAAGTGCTGGAAATTCCATCCCAGACTGGGACAACGCTAAAATCATAAACACACCTAACTCTGTTCATTCCTTGTTATTTGCAGAAAGCCTCTATATTTCGGCTTATAATACAAGTTGCTGTAATGACTATTATCCTTATGTTTTACCTGAACCTTGGAGCAATCTTGTTGGGAAGGACAGCACAATAGCAATTGCTTCTGTTAAGTGATCATTGGCTAACTATGCCTTTTTTTGATTGTCTTGTTATCTGGTATATCATGTGACATTGACATTACCTTTCCCATGATGCATCTACTCCACGTACTTAAGACCAGCATGTAGCCACATGGTGAAATTACATCTGATGAAGGTGTCAATGTGACACCGAAAGTGCTCATGTGTTTTTAAACTGTATATAGATTTCATTTTTTAGCTGAATAAATATAATCGTGCAACAAGACGGATTTCTTTTAATACTGTTACTGCATTACTTTGTAATGCATTACAAGCGAAATGTAATCTGTACTTCCATTACTTTGTAATGCATTACAAGTGAAATGTAATCTGTACTTCCATTACTTTGTAATGCATTACCTGTTACTGCATTACCTTGTAATACATTACACGTTAATTGTAATCTGTACTTGCATTACTTTGTTATGCATTACCTGTTACTGCATTACCTTGTAATGCATTATACGTTAATTGTAATCTGTACTTTCATTACCTTGTAATGCATTACACGTTAAATGTAATCTGTACTTCCATTTCATTGTAATGCATTCCTGCTGAAATCTGGTACGCATCGGTTACTTCTAACTATTACCCTCCAAACTTCTTGGCCGTCCAGGTGGCTCAGTGTTCTAAGCAATGGCTTCTGATTATTCGTCCGAGATGGGTCCGGGTTCGATTCTTGGTGAGGCATTGATGTTGTATTTGTCTTACGGCACTGGCTCTCTCCCTCACCTGAAATCAGTTACCCTAAATTAGGGATGGGCGACTGCTTATGGTCCACTGAGTTGCTCACGGTGGTCGTTAAACATCCAATAAAAAAACCTCTTTGTGGTCTAAGCAATGGCTTCTGATCATTCGTCCGAGATGGGTCCGGGTTCAAATCCCGGTTAGACATGGATGTTTTCTTTGTCTGACGCCCCGGGCTCTTTCCCTTCCTTGGAGTCAGTGGTCCTAAATTGGGGACGGGCGACTGCTGAGTTGCTCACGATGGTCGTTAAACCTCGAACAAAACAAAAAAACTTCTTGTACATCAATATCGTTTCTGTAAATATTTTTTGTTCAAAACTCACACTTTTACTCTCGTTGCAAATATCCTGAAAGACAGTCTGCAGCTCTGATGGGGTACTGCAAAAATGATTATACCGTCAGCAAAATGCCGATGGGTTAAACAATATCTATTCGTTTTTCTCCCTTGGCCTTCCCAATGAAATGGGATAAATTTAAATTTTATCATCTGTGATGCTATTACGTAGTATAGGGTTATTATTTTGTGTGTCGTGTGATTTTACCTTTCTGATGCAAGGTTGGAGTTCTTAGTATTAACTCCGAGTATTAACTAGTATCAACGTTAAATTCTGCCATAAGTATCAGTGAAGCTAAAAGGTGTTCTTCAGCGACGAATGTTTCTGAAAGTGTACGGCTTCTTCTCCCAAAGGCTATCAGTGCAGATGGCCAATATCGATCTATAACCGTTGATATTATCCGTCCTGAAAGGTATTCCCAGTGTGGATTATCCCTTGGGTTTCCATCCATCCCCACACTTATTACCGTTTAGATATTAGAACAGCAACCGTCTTTCGGAATTAACCTAGACTGGTAAAGAGAGATACCCTTTCATTTCGGCCTGACTCCCACGATCGATACACAAGTTTCATCTGAGCCAGATACACTATCCAGCTTATTATAAGGTACAGATTGCAGCTTCTGTGTCTGATTTCCGAACATATTTGATTTTGAAGGATTTAAATACCCTGTACAAGAGCGGGTCTACTTTAGGGAATTTATAAGTTTTAAAAATTTTATTGTTATACTGTCAAGAATTAAATAATATGCTGGAGTAACAAATGTTTAGCAAGACCTGCGTAATAAACATGTTGGACTGTCCTGTTTTAAAATAACCAGATTCGATGAGGAAAGTGTTCAACAAGGAACAACACATACTCGCAACTGAATTAGAAACTTCTATTCACTACCGGGTTGGGCCTACTTTAGCCTAGAATACAGCACGCATGCGGTTTAAGCATAGATTCCACAAGGTGTTGAAGAGCATCTAAGCCTATAGCATATTGTGTTGAAAAGCATCTGATTCGAAAGCATACTGTATTGAAGAGCATATAAGTCTACGGCATACTATGTTGAAGTGCATCTAAGTCTACAGCATACTGTGTTGAAGTGTATCTAAGTTTAGAAAATATTGTGTTAAAGAGCATCTAAGTCGAAAGCATACTTCGTTGAAGTGCATCTAAGTGTAGAGCATACTGTGTTGGAGTGCATCTAAGTCTACAGCATACTGTGTACTGTGTTGAAGCACATCTAAATCTTCAGCATACTGTATTGAAGTGCATCTAAATCTACAGCATAATGTGTTGAAGTGCGTCTAAGTCTACAGCATACTGTGTTGAAGTGCGTCTAAGTCTACCGCATATTGTGTTCAAGAGCATCTAAGTCTCCAGCATACTCTGTCGAAGTGCATCTAAGTCTATAGCATATTGCGTGGAAAAATATCAAAGTCTATAGCATATTGTTGTTTGTTTGTTTTTGTTTTTTTTGTTTTTTGGAGGTTTAACGACCACCGTGAGCAACTCAATGGGCTTTAAGCAGTCGCCCGTCCCTAATTTAGGGTCACTGGTTCCAGGGAAGGGAGAGAGCCAGTGTCGTAAGACAAACACAACATCCATGCCTCGCCGGGATTCGAACCCGGGCCCCTTACGGATGAAAGATCAGAGGCCATCGCTTAGACCACTGCGCCACCGGGGCGGCCTATAGCATATTGTGCGGAACAATGTCAAAGTCGAAAGCATACTGTGTTAAGGTGCGTCTAAGTCTATAGCATACTGCGTTTAAATGCATCTAAGTTTACAGCATATTGTGTTGAAGAGCATCTAAGCATACTGTATGGAAGAATATCAAAGTCTATAGCATATTGTGTGGAAGAATATCAAGATCGAAGTGATACTGTGTTGAAGTGCATCTAAGTCTATAGCATACTGCGCTGAAATTCAGCTAAGTCTACAGCATACTGTGTTGAAGAGCATCTAAGCATACTGTGTGGAAGAATATCAAAGTCTATAGCATATTGTGTGGAATTATATCAAGGTCGAAGTGATACTGTGTTGAAGTGCATCTAAGTCTATAGCATACTGCGCTGAAATTCAGCTAAGTCTACAGCATACTGTGTTGAAGTGCATCTAAGTTTAGAGCATATTGTGTTGAAGATCATCTAAGTCTACATCATACTTTGTTGAAGTGCATCTAAGTCTACAGCATACTGTGGACTGTGTTGAAGTCCATCTAAGTCTTCAGCATACTGTATTGAATAGCATCTACGTCTACAGCATACTGCGTTGGAATGCATCTAAGTCAAGAGCATACTGTCTTGAAGTGCATCTAAGTCAACAGCATACTGTATTGAAGTGAATCGAAGTCTACAGCATACTGTGTTGAAGTGCATCTAAGTCTACATCATTCTGTATTGAAGTACATCGACGTCTACAGCATACTGTGTTGAAGTGCATCTAAGTTTAGAGCATATTGTATTGAAGAGCATCTAACTCGAAAGCATACTTTGTTGAAGTGCATCTAAGTCTACAGCATACTGTGTTGAAGTACATCTACGTCTACAGCATACTGTGTACTGTGTTGAAGTCCATCTAAATCTTCAATATACTTTATTGAAGTGCATCTAAGTCTACAGCATACTGCGTTGGAATTCATCTAAGTCAAGAGCATACTGTCTTGAAGTGCATCTAAGTCTACAGCATACTATATTGAAGTGCATCGAAGTCTACAGCATAGAGTGTTGAAGTGCATCGAAGTCTACAGCATAGTGTGTTGAAGTGCATCTGAGTCTACAAGATGTTGGGCTGCCCTTCACCTTCAAAATTACCCGATTCAATATGGAAACTATTCAACGAGGAGCAACACGTAACTGCAACTGAATTAGGAACTTCTTTTCAGTACCGGGTTGGAGCTCCTTTATTCCGACACAGCACGTATATGTGGTTTGTCATATATTCCACAAGGTGTCGAAGAGCATCTAAGTCGAAAGCATACGGCGTTGATGTGCATCTAAGTCAAAAGCATACTGTATTGAAGTGCAACTATGTCTACATCATACTGTGCTGAAGTGCATCTAAGTCTGCAGAATATTGTGTTGAAGAGCATCTAAGTCGAAGGCACCCTGCGTGCCCATTATAGGCGCTTTCGTCGGTGAATCGAGGTTAACATGGCCACTCAAAGCGACTTGAAATTATACGTACTCATTTTCAGCAGTGTACGATGTACTGTGAATTGTGACACATTCCTCAGTCGCTAGCTTTAAAATCACGTGCGAGTTGCACCACAGTACACCATCAATTGGCTCACACAGTAAGGGACAGTCTTCGCTCAACTCTAGAACTGATGTAAAACATTCTTCGTTCAACTCTATAGAATATAAACGGCAAAAACCGTTTCGGCAGTTAGTAGTTTATTCCACCCTGGGACCACTTTTTGAAGGCACTAACCACGACTGACAGTGAGCACCACACAAGCCTTGCTGTCTTGGAAATGCTCTAACCCAATCGCCTGGGCATTACAATATGGCCTTCTCCATCTGAAGAACAAGAGTAATACTGAATTCGAGAGTACAATATTAGGTGTTACGAGGTCCGATCAAAACGTTACGAGACTAGGCCGTTATACAACAAAGCACTTACGTAACTTAAATCTGGCTATGATCTCCTCAAAGTAGTCTCCTTGGGCAGCGACACACCGGTGCCAACGTTTTTGCCACTGTTGGAACGCTCCGTGGAAGTCCTGTTCGCGAATCGTATCAAGCACCGTGTTCGATTCGCGCTGGATCTCGCCCACGGTTTTAAAACGGCGACCCTTGACCTTCAGCTTCATCTTCGGGAACCGAAAGAAGTCGCAGGGGGATAAATCCGGCGAGTAAGGCGAGTGAAAAGGGTAGTCATGCTGTTGCGGCTGCAAAACTGGCGTGTTGCTCACGCTCTGTGAGCTGCTGCATTGTCGTGATGGAGCAGGAAATCGACCATGCGCCACATTTCAGGTCGTTTGCGGCGAATGTCCTCTCTCACTGTGAATTCGTCTCACATAGCCAGACCGGCGGTGACGGTCTGGCTATGTGAGACGAATTCACGGTGTACAACCCCACGAATGTCGAAGAACACAAGGAGCATGCTTTTGATCGCGTTCCGGACTTATCGGGCCTTCTTTGGCAGTGGAGATGCCCGGCTCTTCCACTGAGACGACTGTTGTTTGGTCTCTGGTTCGTAACCGTAGACCCATGTCTCGTCCCCAGTGATGACCCGCGACAGGAACGTTGGATCATTCTGCGCCAGCAGACGAAAATCTTGAGAGAGTTCGATACGTAGCGCTTTCTGTTCGGGGTTCGTAATCTTTGGCACAAACTTTGCATCAGTGCAGCGCATGTTCAAAACGGACGTCAGAATTTCTTGCATTGTTCCGTATGACACATTGACGATGGTAGAAATGTCTTGAATTGATCTCTGACGATCCTCACGCACCAGTTCCCAATTTAGTCAACATTTTCGGAGCTTTTGCTCCAGGGCGGTTGCCCTGACCATTCGTCGTCTTCCAGTGCCGTTCTGCCATTCAAAACACCTCGTACGCTCATTGCTTCATTGCCATAAGCCTGCCGTAACACTTCACGCGTCTACGTTCTTGATTATCCAAGTTTGACGCAGAATTTGATGTTCGCTCGCTGCTCTAGTCTGCAGGCCACACCGAAATGGCAGATGTGTTCTGCACGTCGTCTTGAAATATCGTGTAGCACAGCTCCCGATGTTCAGAGAACGACGCCACTTGGCACAATGACTCATGAAGGTCACTGCCCTCGGCCGCTGCTCGCACATCCGCGTACTGCCGTCTGTTGGCACACTACGTACCTAGTCTCGAGATTTTTGATCACACTACGTATTTATACCGTTTCATGACACCACAAGCGCCGTCACTTACGGGCAGGTGATGAAATTTGTATTACGAAGCATTGGTCATGGTCTTCTGGAACTTCGATATAAATGAATAAATCGGACGGGCCATGGATGGTTGCCCGAGGCATACGTTCCCATCCGAACTGCAGCAGAAAAAGAAGGTCCCTGAGTTGACGTGGTAGTGGGTGGGCACATCGAAACTATAGATCCAAATAGACCCACAAATCCTGTATGGGATTGTGGGGCTAAAGGAGAAGGGAGACATCACTGTTGTGTTCCTAGAACCAACCATGCCACCCCATAGCGGCGTGGCACGTAACATTGTCCTGTTGGTATACAAAATCATCACCAGGTTGACCGTCCAACATGAAGGGATTCATGTGGTCAGCAAGGATGGACAGGCAGCCATTGGCGTTCAGTGACCCATCCAGTGGTACCAGCAGTTCCAGGTCGTACTAAGAAGGCATCCAACATGAAGGGATGCATGTGGTCAGCGAGGATGGACAGGTAGCCATTGGCGTTCAGGAACCAATTCAGTGGTACCAGCAGTCCCAGGCCATACGAGGAAAATATCCAACATAAAGGGATGCATGTGGTCAGCGAAGATGGACAGGTAGCCATTGGCGTTCAGTGACCTATCCAGTGGTGCCAGCAGTACCATGCCAAACTATTAATACATTAACATTCAACATGAAGGGATGCATATGGAAAGCAAGGATGGACAGATAGTCATTGGCGTTCAGTGACCCATCCAGTGGTACCAGCAGTCCCAGGCCATACTAGGAAAACATCCAACATGAAAGGATGCATGTGGTCAGCGAGGATGGACAGGAAGTCATAGGCGTTCAGGGACCCATCCAGTGGTACCAGCAGTTCCAGGTCGTACTAGGAAGGCATCCAACATGAAGGGATGCATGTGGTCAGCGAGGATGGACAGGTAGCCATTGGCGTTCAGGGACCCATCCAGTGGTACCAGAAGTCCCAAGCTATACTAAGAAAACATCGAACATGAAGGGATGCATGTGGTCAGAGAGGATGGACAGGCAGCCATAGGCGTTCAGGGACCCATCCAGTGGTACCAACAGTCCCAGGCCATACTAGGAAAACATCCAACATGAAGGGATGCATGTGGTCAGCGAGGGTCGACAGATAGCCAATGGCGTTTGGAGACTCATCCAGTGGTACCAGCAGTCACAGGTAATTCTGGCAAAACATCCAACATGAAGGGATGCATGTGATCAGCGAGGATGGACAGGTAGCCAGTGGCATTCAGGGACCCATCCAGTTTTACAAGCAGTCCCAGGCCATACTAGGAAAACATCCAACATGAAAGGATGCATGTGTTCAGCGAGGATGGACAGGTAGCCATTAGCGTTCAGGGACCCATCCAGTGGCACCAGCAGTCCTATGTCATACTAGGAAAACATCCAACATGAAGGGATGCATGTGGTCAGAGAGGATGGACAGGTGGCCATTGGCGTTCAGGGACTTCCTATCCAGTGGTGCCAGCGGTTCCAAGTCATATCAGGAAAACACTCACCCAGACATGCACACTGCCTTCGCCGGCCTGTTCTTGACTGACAAGCATGTCCGGGTGTTGGTTCTCGTGGGTCTGACGTCATATCCGTCACCGCCCGTCACTTCTGTTTAGGAGAAACCTCAATTCGTCGGAGAAGGAAACCTCTTTCTACTCCTCCCTGCACAATGACAGTAGTCCCGCGCAAACTGAACGCCTCGTTGCAAATGGACCTGGACTAACATGGGCGCCTTGACGCAGCGTCGACTCGGGACACCCATGCGTAAAAGGGTTCGCTCTAATTTTATCGGGGACATCTAACTGGGTGCCCCAGCGTTCATTTACGTGATCAATTGCTGCACTGTTGCGTGTTTATTGCCCTTTACAAGTAGACGATCTCCTCCGGGGTCAATGGTTTTTGGGGCTCCACAGTTATGACGCGTAAAGGCGTCATAACTGTGCACTCCTGCTACATCCTTACTACAGCACCACGCGAACAGCCCACGCAGTCTGCTGTTTCTGAGATGATTTCACTCTTGGCGAGGTAGCCGATGATCATTCCTCTTTAAACGCCCCTCAATTCACTACCTCAGGCCATTAGGCTCATTAGACGCACTATGGCTCAACTGTCCAGATCGGCGGCTTATTATATCTCCGTGCGGTCGACTCTGTCAAGATAAAGTTGACCTCATGACTTCATATACACTATATTGACAAATGTCACCGGACACCTAGAAGAGAAACACAACATAGCACATATTGACATACATTTGGGCGGTGCTGGTCCATCTTTGGCCTTAATGCATGCACTAACCCTTCGAGACATGCTTTCGACAAGGTTTTGGAACACAGCGATAGGTATGCACTTCCATTTAGTACATATTGCTGCCGCTAACTGTTGCTTAGTACTAGACCTTGGTTCCAAACTTTTTATGCGAAGCTCTAATTCATCCCATAGGTGCTCTATGGGATTAATTAAGATCATGGACAGCCCACATGCTATACGGAATTATCGTCAAACCACGCGATAACAGTCTCTATACTTCCACATTGTGTACATGCTATTTTCGTGCTTTCACATTGTGTTAATGGTTTGATCGTGCACATACAAATTTATGATAAATTCTGTCATCTGTCAGAACCCATGACTTGTCCTGTGCTTTCACTTTATGCATATACTGATAACATCCCTGGGTGCACTCATGGTTTATCGTGTGCTTTTTACTGTACTTGTAACATTTCTTGCGCTGTATCGTGTCTTCACATTGTGTACTTTATTTGGTCATCCCTGTGTATAATATGGTTCATCATGTCTTGTTAATGTACCAGTTACATCTATTGCGTCGTACAGTGCTTTCATTTTGCGTTAATTCCTCTTGTCATCCCAGTGTGCATTCCTAGTTTTGCTCTGTGATCTTACTGTTCCTTCTGCATTTTTTTCGTGCAATCCACGCTACCGTTGAATTGTGAATGCTAATGTCATCTCAGTACATTTTCATGCTTACTCGTGTACATTAATTACCTTCACCCAGCCTGTATTATGTTGCTTTGGTGCCCTCGTTAAATAACTTGCACAATTGTGCACGCTGTGTTTTTATCTCATGTATGTAATGTTTTTACCTTCACGGCGGTGTTTGTGCTGTTCTTTTTCTAATTGTGTACTATTGTTTCGCCTGTGTTATCCTGTAAATCATGCCCAGCCAATCTCATGTGACACGATGTGTTTCTCTCTGTCACTTCTCCTACAATTTTTATGGAATAAGCTTTGCTTGCAGCATTTGTTATTCATCCCCATTGTCATTGCAGTGTATATACCATCATGTTTTAACAGGTTTGTATTATTTCCCAGTGAGACGCATAACACTGTACGTCTTCCTCTTATGTTTTCTTATGATGATGAATAATAAAGCGATTTTGAAACCTTGCTTTATGGCTCGGCGCATTATCCTGCTGGTACCATAGAGTGGGAAGGGCATAACTGTCCAAAATATCGAGGTAGACGTGCTGGTTAACAGGTTTGTCCATGATAACCAATGGGCCGGGACCATAGCACAGAAAACACCCCCAGAAGAGTACACTGCCAGCTCCAAACTTGACGTTAGGAACAGCACACTGTGGTAAATAGCGCTGTTCCCGCTGCCGCCATATCCACACATGGTCATCAGACTGATGGATCGTGTATATGGATTCATCAGTCCATAGGACCCGTTTCCATTGTTCTAAGGTCCGCGATAAATGTTCTTTACACCATGCTAAACGACGAGTAGCATTCCAAGTGGAAATGAAAGGCTTATGAGTACCCGTGGAATGAAGTTTTCTGCGAATGGTACTTACACATACCGAGGTTCCAGCATTTGTGCTCACCCGTACACTGAGGACTTGTGGAGAACTCCGTTGATTAGCTGGTTGGTTGGTTGGTAGATTTTATTGGCGCAAGGGCCAGGTTTGGCCAAAGAGCGCCAGACAAAGAACGTTGATTAGCTGTAGCGACTCCCTGAATTTTCGACGTCCTCTATCTCTGATTTTCTTTTGTCTTCCAGTATGTTTTGCTGCTTCAGGTGCGCCATGTATCTACCACTTATTCAGTACATCCAAAACAGTTGACTTGGATATGTTTAAACACCTCTCGGCTTCTTTTATGGACAACCCACTAATATAACACCCAATAATCTTTCCTTTCTCAAAGTCAGCTCTGCGACATTTTCACTCAACCTCACAGTAAAATATGATCGCGGTCAGCAGCAGGCTTGGCTTTTTTACCGTTTGCAGCTGTACTGCGCATTTTAACAACGCAGCGAATCTGTTCATTTGCATTTAAAGGACTGTCCGGTGACTTTTGTCAATATAGTGTACATTCGGTGCCTCTGACATGAAAGGGACTAATCAATTACTAAAACCACCAAACAAAATAAGTACTATATACTGTGGAAATTAATTGGAACAAAGTAAAAAATCACTCTTTTTTCCAAAACTATACCTTTATATCATTCTATGCCTTGAAATACACTGATAAATACCTGTATTAGTATGAAGTATGTCCTCCTTTAGCAGAAATGACCTCTTGAATTCGTTTTGGCATTGACTCCACTGATTGAGTGCACATATTTTGGACTTCATAAACCACACTTTTATAACATTCGTTATCATGCGTTCTTTGGTTGTACAGTCCATTTTACCTAAACGTCTCTTCAAAATATTCCACAAGTTTTCTATGGGATTTAAGTCAGGTGAATTTCCAGGCTAATCAAGCAAACGCATTTGATTTTCCAGCATGACCAATTTCGAATTGTGACATGGGGCCAAGTCATGTTGAAATGTCCCGTCAAAAGTTTGCAAGAATGGACCAATCCTACGTTGTAATATTTCTACGTACTTGGCTGAATTCATCATAATTTGAACAGGAACTAAGCTTCCAGTGCCATTTGATGTGAAAAAACCCCAAAATATCTGTTTTAGAGGGTGTTTCAGTTTGTTTGACATGCTCAGGTATTAAGGGTTCACAATTGCTTCGTCTAACGACTTTTGCTTGGTAACCCTAAAGAAATAAATGAGTTTCATCACTGAAAATTACCTTTTTCCAGTCATCAGCAGTCCATGATTTATATTTGTTTGGCCCATGCTAAACGTTTTATCTTCATTTTCGCTTTTCAAATATTGTTTTTTCGTCGGTCTTCTTGCCTTCCGGCCAACTTCCAGAAGCCTACGGCATTCAGTTGATTCACTAACATCACAACCACTAGCCAATAAATCTCTTTGCAGGTCAGTGCTTTTTTTTTTTTTTTTTTTTTGAATTCATTTTACTATTTCTGATAAGATATTTATCGGTGCGTTGAGTTGTTTTTCGTTTCTTCCACATTTACCTCTCCTTTTTGGAGACGATGATCCAGATGCATTGTATCGCGTAAGCAGTCTTGATACACTTGATGTGCCTACACCAACTGCAGAAGCGATATCTCTCACTGTCATAGAAGTATGATCCTTCAGAGCAATTATTTTTGCACGCTTCCTTGGGGAAATATCCATTTTTCAATACACGAAAGCAACACGTACTCACAGAGAGCAAAAACAAACATACACCTGTCACACACGAAAGCTTACAACTGCGGCTGACGTGCCTATTTCCTGTTTAAAACCGGTCAAACCACGTTCTTACTATCAAGTTCTAACAGTTACACCAACTCACAGCTAATAAAACTGGTTTACGTGGGTTCCCGACATCAACTGGCGATCACATTGCAATTCTGAGAATAAATTAGCTTGTCCCCATTAATTTGCACGGTATAGTATCACTACAAAAAAGATATCACCTAATCATGAGATGTTAAAATCACTTTACACAAATGATCATTACCATTTGTATAATACCCACTCTAATTCTCGCCTGAATCTTCTTTATTCCTTTTCTCCTAGACCAACTTCTTATTTTCATGTTACGTTCTAGTTTTTAAAGTCACGTCTTTGTCACGTGAACTCTGTAACTCCCCTGGGCGGGTACACTGTGATTCCGGGGTTGGTCATGTTATTCTGATACGATCGTGTGTATACAGACGGACGAACAAAGTGATAATATTAGCACTTTCGTTTTTTGCAAAACACGTTGTAATTAAGACGTAAGTCTTATATCATAAAGACATGTAAAAAGAAGACATGAGTAAAATGTTAAGTGACACGTCTTGCTAAGACAACTAGAGAAGCAAAACTCAATTTGCAAATTGCATATGCACATGAACTGTGCTTGAAGAATAGGACTTTCAACATGAAAGAATAGCACAAAAGAAGACCTACACTATGTTGATAAAAGTCACTGGACTCACCTTCAAAAGCAAATCAACGGATGCGCAGCGTTGCTAAGTTGCGAGGTATAACTTCAAACGGCATAAAAACAAGCCTGCAGCTGACCGCGATCATATCACACTGTGAGGTTGAGTGAAAATGTCGCAGAACTGACTGTGAGAAAGGAAAGATTGTTGGGTGTTATGTTAGTTGGTTGTCCATAAGAGAAACTCAGAGGCGTTTAAACATACACAAGTCAACTGTTTTGGATGTACTGATTAAGTGGAAGACACATGGCGTGCCTGAAGCAGCAAAAGGTACCGGCAGACCAAAGCAAATCAGTGATAGAGGACATTGAAGCTTAAGGAGAGTCGTTACAGCTAATCGATGGAGCACTGAACAAAACCTCAGTGTACAGGTTAAGAATGCTGGAACCTCGGTATGTACACGTACCATTCGTAGAGAACTTCATTCCATGATTTACCGTGTACGTGTGGCTGCTCATAAGCCTATTTGTAATGCTACACATCGTTTAGCATGGTGTAAAGAACATTTATTGTGGATCGTAGATCAATGGAAACGGGTCCTATGGACTGATGAATCCAGATACACGATCCATCAGTCTGATGGCCGTGTGTGGGTATGGAGGCAGCTAGGGGAACGCTATTTCCCACAGTGTACAGTTCCTACGCTTAGGTTTGGAGCTGGCAGGGTTCTGGTGTGTGGGTGTTTTTCGCGGTATGGTCCCGGTCCATTCGTTATCGTGGACAAATCTGTTAACCAGCACGTCTACTTCGATATTCTGGACAATTATGCCCTACCAACCCTTTGGCAATACTATGGAACCGAGCTTGGTTGGTACCAATGCACAGTTCCATAAAGGAAGTACTCTTACGGTGTGGTTTGACGATAATTCCTTATCGTGTGTGGACTGACCAGCCCAGAGTTCTGATCCTAATCTCATAGAGCACCTATGAGATGAATTGAAGTGCCAAATAAGAAGTTTAGAACCAAGGCCTACTACTAAGCAACTGTTAGTGGCAGCATTATATACTGAATGGAAGCGCATACCTATCGCTGTGTTCCAAAACCTTGTCGAAAGCATGTCTCAAAGGGTCAGGTTATGCATTAAGGCCAAAGGTGGACCGAGACTGTACTAATGCATGTCAATAAATGCTATGTTGTGTTTCCCATCTAGATGTCCGGTGACTTTTATTTATATAGTGTATATTAAGATGGACGGACCCGGTGAGTGACAGTATGAAAGATGAGTATTTAACAAAAGTATCGTCTAAGACAAAATGAGGAGGAGAAGGGTATATGCTAAAAAAGTCCACCTAGAAATGTGACAAATCACCCTCACGTGAGGAATAATTATTTAATATTCGGACCCTCTGATAAAGAGCCACCCCGTGCAGCTAAAATCTACCGCACCTTGGTTGGTTTGTTCGCTGTGATTGTGTTCTCTGCTTCAAGAGAACGTCGTGCAAGCTTCTCTGGGAAGCATGGCTCGGAATTATAGCTTACTGGTTATTTTAGACTCAGCCGTAAATCGGATTATTAAAGACTATATTTCCTATAACATATCAATCATCTCAGTTTGGTGAGCTTATGAACGTGCGTTTGCTAATACGATTAGAGCAGAATCTACTGCCCTCTAGAAAGCACAGAATGCCATCTGCTTTTCATAGTTTGAATTTATGGGATAATCACTGAGCAAACACGTTTCACTGTTTAATATGCGAAGACCACACAAAATTTAAAGATTGATTGCTTTTGTACGTTTTCGATGTTTTATGAAATAACGTAAATTTAGCGATTGTAAAAAGCAGCGTTGTTTCATAACGCAACATATTTCTCACATCAGCATGAACAAAACTGTCCGGACACCCCTTTTGAATAGTGGATGTGCCCATGTACGTAACAGCCATGGCCCACACAGGTACAAAAAGACACCCAGTGTATGACAGATATCATACCAGACGCGCTTAGTTAGTGATGTCCCCGCGCAAGTTCCTCGCGCATGACTTGTTTCTTAGCAACCAGTGAGACAGCAAACGATTCTTTGTACCGTTAGCTTCATTTACGCTTTTCAACCGTAGGCCGAAGAAGCGTATATGCTCGAGCTTTGTCCGTCTCTCTGTCTGTAACTCCCGTAAAAATGGTTCGATTTCGATGAACTTTTAGTACGTGGTAGGTGACCACCTGGGCACGAATCCCATTGAAAATGGACGAAAATGCGGTCAAAGTTCAGGACATTGGAGTGGGATTCATTCCATTGCCTTTATACGTCGTAACTTGCGTAGAAATGATTCGAGTTCGATGAAATGTCAGCACGCGGTAGAGGACTATATCAGGACAAATCCTGTGGAAAATGGACGAAATAAGGGTCAAAGGTCAGGACATAGGATCGGGATCCATTCCACCGCCCCTATGCGTCATTACTTACATAAAAATGCTTCGATTGCGACAAAACTGCATCATGTTCTTCCGGAGGTATACTGAACCAGTTCTGTTTAATACCATCGAAATGGAGTCAAAGGTCAGGGCACAGGAGCGAGATTTATTCTACAGCCATTATCCTCATAACTTCAGTAATGATTTCTATCATGTTGGAAAGCGTCTTATAATCAATGCGTTGCATTATTTTATTAACTTGTTTTATTGAGTGATCTATTTTGTCGTATATAATTGCATGGTTTTACTAACTTGTTTTAACACGTAATCTATTTTTTCGCGTTTAATTGCATTTAAAGTGGATGATTCTTTCTCACCTGTGTTGACGGGTGTCAAACAATGACCAGAGTTATGTTCTCATGAAAATGTATCACACAAGGAAATTCAAGCTAGATCAGTGACAGTTTATGATTCTGGAACTTCGGACATACAGGGTGTCCGAAATGTAACTGTGCATTGAGAGCAACACTTACCATGTCGAACTGGTTCCTACAGGAGGTGTTGAAAATGGGGCCTACCGACGTCCAGACATGTCTGCACACGCGTGTTGGTGAAGACCTTTCTCTGGGTTATGTGGTGTGATTTGTGGCATGTGGGTTGTAATTGCAGCCTATAGCTCTTGAAGTGTATGATGCATACCGGCGTACACCTTTTGCTGCAGTGCTTCAAACAGAAACAGGTGGAATCATGTCTCATTTGTAAAAAAGGCACGTCCAGAATGTTCTCACCTCCTTCAGACAGGAACTCTAGAAACCACCTGCAGCACCAAACGTGGGCCTCGTTATCGGTACAGCAAGTGGTTCCAAAAGAAATTCAAAACTCTTAGAACCAGGTGTAAGAATTTTTCATTTGTGAAAAACTCTTAAAACCAGCTTAGAAGCAGCTCTAAGAGTTTGTCATTTGTGAAAAATTCCAAGAGAAATGAAACATTCTTGGAACAAGCTGCAGTACCGAACATGAGCATCGTGTTCGGTACTGTAGGTGGTTCAAAGATAATGAAAAACTCTTGGAACCACCTACAGTAACCGAACACGGGTCTCGTGTTCGGTAATGCAGGTGGTTCAAAGAATAATGAAAAACTCTTGGAACCAGCTGCAGTACCGAACACGAGCATCGTGTTCGGTACTGTAGGTGGTTCCAAGAGAACTGAAAAACTCTTGGAACCACCTGCAGTACCGAACACAAACATCGTGTTCGGTACAGCAGGTGGTTCCAAGAAAAATGAAAAACTCTTGGAACCACTTGCAGTACCGAACACAGGCCTCGTGGTTTGTTTCTTTCAGCTGATGCTCGACAGACAATTTATATGCACGACAGACACTTTGTATGCTCGACAGACACTTTGTATGCACGACAGACGCTTTGTATGCACGACAGACGCTTTGTATGCACGACAGACACTTTGTATGCTCGACAGACACTTTGTATGTACGACAGACGCTTTGTATGCACGACAGACACTTTGTATGCTCGACAGACACTTTGTATGCTCGAACATACACTTTGTATGCTCGACAGACACTTTGTATGCTCGACAGACACTTTTGTATGCACGACAGACACTTTGTATGCTCGACAGACACTTTGTACGGGTGGAAACGCAACTTCCTTTTTAGAATATCGTGGGCTGTATACTTTGGCACATTAGCTTCTTTTGACAGCCGCCTCACAGACTTGTGTGGAGTCCTCTGTATCCTGTCCTGAATACCCTGTTCGGTCTTGTCTGCCGCGGATGGGATACCGGCATAGGGGGCATCCATAACACTGCCAGTTTCCCGAAACTTTGCTATGTACTGCATTACGGTAGACGAAATTTCTTAGTGAACTGTTTTTGCACATCGTCCGTGTACTTTTCGTCATGAAGAAAGACATGTTCCACCAAAAACACTCTCTGTTCAACCGTCAACACCATTGTGCTTGTGCCGAGATGAGTGATGAATCGACACGTCTGCTTCCGTCGACCAAGCGCTCGGGAATGACCTTCGCTCGGAAATGACGCTTCGGGGTGGGAATACATGAAGGTTACCAGACGCAGAACACTTTCACGCGGCGGGTCACTTCTACTAGGATTCCATTAAAAATTTCTTTATTCATCATAATCTTCCCGTAGGTGCCTGCTGTCATGGGACCTGAAATTTCAGTCGTCTTAAATTGTTTTGCTGAAACCCAGGCAACCTGGAAAAGAGAGTACAGGAAAAAGGCGCGTCCGGGACCGACTTCCGAGGGAACTCCAACACGGCGAGTCCCTCTGAAGATGGCCTCATCCACCAACACGGGGAGTTTGCGGAAAACACCGCAGATTATCTGACGAACAGTACCGGGGCTGCCGACCACCTATTCTGCGGTCTTCAGTGCTTATACACACACTGTATGAACACTGTTCGTGGTCAGGTGAGAAAACTTCAAAGGACAGAGCTTGACTGATGGCCGTAGAGGATCAGCCGCGGAGTAGGAGACCGGTAATCGTAACTTGCGATTTGAACAGGAAAAAGGTAGATCAGTTCAACAGGGAGCATCGAAATATAACTCAGATAACCAAAGCCGGTAATCTGAACATTAGTTTGGGTAGTGTCGATCACATTGCTGAGGTTTTATGATAAAACAAAGTGTGTGCTCGTTGTGTACCGCGTCACCTAACGACTGAAATGAAGAAATGAAGACTTGAAACATGCAAAAGGCTACTTGCTCATTATGAAAAATATGGAAGTGATTTTTTCCAAAGCATTGGTTTAGGTAGTGTCAATGCCATTGTTAATGATTGGTTTAAACATTGGTTAGGTAGTGTCATTGGTATTGGTTAGGTAGTATCAAGCATTGGTTTAGGTAGTGTCAATGACATTGTTAATGATTGGTTTAAACATTGGTTAGGTAGTGTCATTGGTATTGGTTAGGTAGTATCAAACATTGGTTTAGGTAGTGTCCAATGACATTGTTAATGATTGGTTTAAACATTGGTTAGGTAGTGTCATTGGTATAGGTTAGGTAGTAACCAACATTGGTTTAGGTAGTGTCAATGCCATTGTTAATGATTGGTTTAAACATTGGTTAGGTAGTGTCATTGGTATTGGTTACGTAGTATCAAGCATTGGTTTAGATAGTGTCAATGACATTGTTAATGATTGGTTTAAACATTGGTTAGGTAGTGTCATTGGTATAGGTTAGGTAGTATCAAGCATTGGTTTAGGTAGTGTCAATGCCATTGTTAATGATTGGTTTAAACATTGTTTAGGTAGGGTCATTGGTATTGGTTAGGTAGTATCAAGCATTGGTTTAGGTAGTGTCAATGACATTGTTAATGATTGGTTTAAACATTGGTTAGGTAATGTCATTGGTATAGGTTAGGTAGTATCAAGCATTGGTTTAGGTAGTGTCAATGCCATTGTTATCGATTGGTTTAAACATTGGTTAGGTAGTGTCATTGGTATTGGTTAGGTAGTATCAAACATTGGTTTAGGTAGTGTCAATGACATTGTTAATGATTTAGGACACAACAAAGTGTGTGCTCGTTGTGTACCGCGTGAGCTAACGACTGAAATAAAAAATCAAGACTTGAAACATGCCAAAAGCTACTTGCTCACTATGAAAAATATGGAAGTGTTTTTATCCAAAGCATTGGTTTAGGTAGTGTCAACGACATTGTAAATGATGGGTTTAAACATTGATTAGGTAGTGTCATTGGTATTGGTTAGGTACTGTATTGGTATACAGGGTGCATAGGAAAGCCCTTTTAACCTGAAATAACTTGCGAACGGAGGGAGGTACAGTTATGCAAGTGCGATAACGTTATAGTAAAGCAACTACGTCCGATCGAATGCAACCAACAGCAGCGCCCCTAGTGGCGAAATTCGGAAGTTAGCCATTGCAAATCGAAAACGAAAAGAGATAGAGTAAACTTTCCAATTACAACGTTATAGAGCATCAATCAATTAGTACAAAACGACATTTGTTTCACACGGATAAGATAAATTGTCTCCTGAATATCCTAAAATATCCGAAATCGATGCGCGACGATTCGAATATGCATATTCACATTTCGCAAATGTAGCCGCATGCAAATGTATATTGTGACGTTGTACCGTACCTACGATATCAAATCAAGTGTAAGGATGTACCCTGATCAGAAGTTTAGGTCTACGTACGCCGTGTGAAAATGGAGAGCTTCAGTCACTCCCAATATTGCGAGATGGTGCTTATTTACGGCAAATGTCAACGAAATGCGGCGCTAGCTACACGGGAATATGCCGTTCGTTTTCCAGCTGGGCTACATTTGAGTGCGGTTACCATCGCAAGTGTCGTGAGACGACTCCTGGAGACAGGAAGCATTAAAAGTCGTTCTCGTTCAGGCAGACCAGTGGGTGCAGGTATGCGTATAATGGCACAGGATATTTTGGCATATGTACTAGCCCATCCACAAAGCAGTACACGATATATCAGCAGGGCGAATGGCTTAACACGGGGCCCTGTATTGCAAATACTGCATGCTCAAGGTGCACATCCCTATCGTGTCGATCCGCAGCAAGAACTGTTACCACGGGACAATTAGCGTCGATTTTATTGGTGCAACTGAGCGTTGATTAATATTGAAGCTGACTCAGACTTTTTATCCAACATTCTTTGGTCGGACGAGGAGGTGTTACACCGTTACTTTCACGAATACAAATGTGTATCGTGGGCAATGGCGAACTCTTCGAACATACTCGACATTAACTTTTTATCACTGTGCACCAGTTAACTTTTTTGTTTTTGTTTTGTCTAACGTCATCAAACTGTGTTGACATAAGTACGCATTTAAGCAATAAATTGAGTGTATTTGCTCATAATGTTCCCTTTAAACGTTCACACAAAAGGTCGCGCATCAATGTCGTACATTTTAGGGTATTCAGGCGACAATTTACCTTATCCGTGTGAAACAAATGCCGTTTTGTACTAATTAATTGAGGCTCTACAACTTTGTAATTGGAAAAATTTTTCTACCTCTTTTCGTTTTTGGATTTGCAATGGCTGACTTCCGCATTTCGTCACTAGGGGATCTTCTATTGGTTGCATTCGTTTGGGCGTAGTTGCTTTACTATACCTCACTTACATAACTGTACGTCTCTTCTTTCACAAGTTATTTCAGGCTAAAGGGACTTTCCTATGCACCCTGTATATTGGTAGTGTACAGTTGCATTATATATTGGTAGTGTATAGGTGCATTATATATTGGTAGCGTATAGGTACATTATATATTGGTACATTATATATTGTTAGTGCACAGGTGCATTATATATTGGTAGTGTACAGGTGCATTATATATTGGTAGTGTATAGGTGCATTATATATTGGTAGTGTATAGGTGCATTATATATTGATAGTGTATAGGTACATTATATATTGGTAGTGTATAGGTACATAATCTATTGGTAGTGTATAGGTACATTATATATATTGGTAGTGTATTAGTATATTATATATTGGTAGTGTATAGGTACATTATCTATTGGTAGTGTATAGGTACATTATATATTGGTAGTGTACAGGTGCATTATATATTGGTAGTGTATAGGTACATTATCTATTGGTAGTGTATAGGTACATTATCTATTGGTAGTGTATAGGTACATTATCTATTGGTAGTGTTTATATATTGGTAGTGTATAGGTGCATTATATATTGGTAGTGTATAGGTGCATTATCTATTGGTAGTGTATAGGTACATTATATATTGGTAGTGTACAGGTACACTATATATTGGTAGTGTATACGTATATTATATATTGGTAGCGTATAGGTACATAATCTATTGGTAGTGTATAGGTACATTATATATATTGGTAGTGTATAAGTATATTATATATTGGTAGCGTATAGGTACATTATCTATTGGAAGTGTACAGGTACATTATATATTGGTAGTGTATAGGTATATTATATATTGTTAGTGTATAGGTACATTAGTGTTTTGTACATTGGTATATGTTGGTAGTGTATTGGTAAATTTTATGTATTGGTACATTGGTTAGGGAATGTCATTGGTATTGGTTAGGTAATGTGTCATTGGTAGTGTCTTTGGTATTTTTTAACCAGTGTTTAAACGAATCATTGTTAATGGTTGGTTAGGTAGTGTCTTTGGTATTCGTTAGGTACTGTCATTGGTATTGGTTAGGTAGTATCAAACATTTGTATGATATTTTTAATGATTTAGGACACAACACAACCAAGTGTGTGCTCGTTATGTACCTCGACATCTAACGACTGAAGTGAAGAAATCAATACATCAAACATGCCAAAGGTTGCTTGCTCACTATGAAAAATATGGAACAGATTTCCTCCAAAGCATTGTCGCTGGTGATAAGAGTTGGGTTCATCATTATGACCCAGAAATGAAAAATCAATCACTGGAATACCAACACCCAACATCTCCTCGAGCGAAATAATTAAAACTCAGGTTTTTATTCGTAATTGCATGATCACTGTCTTCTATGACTACAGACGCACTGTTCCTCGGTAGCACGTGGGCAAAGGTACGCGTATAATATCTGTTAGCTACGTGCATACTTTAACAATTTAGTAAAATCATTCAATGCATTGATTATTATACGCTTTCCAGCATACCAGAAATCATTACTCAAGTTATGAGGTTAATGGCTGCGGAATAAATCTCGCTCCTGTGCCCTGACCTTTGATCCCATTTCGATTATATTTAACAGAATTGGTTTAGGGTACCTCGGCAGAGCAACACACTAAAGTGTTGTCGCAATAGAAGCATTTTTAGTCAAGTTATGAGGATAATGGCTCTTCAATAAATCTCGTTCCTGTGTTACCTTTGACCCCATTTACACGATGTTAAAAAGAATTGGTTAAGTGTAGCTCCGGGCCAACATACTAAAGTTTTGTCGCAGTACAAGCCTTTTTAGTCACGTTATGAGGATAAAGGCTGTGGAATAAATCTAGCGTGTGTGCCCTGACCTTTGCCCCCATTTCGATTATATTAACCAGAAGTGGTTAAGTGTACCTCCGGAACAACATGTTAAAGTTTTGTCACAATTGAAGCATTTTTACGTAAGTTATGACGCATAAGGGCAATGGAATGTATTCCGCTCCTATGTTTTAACCTTTGACCCCATTTCGTCCATTTTCGAAAGGGTTCGTCACCAGGTTGTCCCATACCACACACTAAACTTTTATCGAAATCGAATCATTTTTACGCACGTTATCGAGTGGAAAGGCAGACAGATGGACAAAGGTTAAGCATATACGCTTCTTCAACCTACGTTTGGAAAGCGTAAAAAAACAGTTAAAGCAAAGAATACTCTGTGTGCATGGGAACAAAAGCTAAAGATTCTGCACCATGACAACGCCGAACTCCTTGCCCGTGACTCAACTTCAGTGACCACACAGAAAATCGGGCTTGAAGTTCTTGAACTCCCTACTACAGACGAGCTCTGGCGCCGTCCGACTTCTGATTGTTTTCTGCTCTCATTAGACATCTCAAAGGAATTCAGTTTACCTGTAACGAATATGTTCAAGCCGCTACAAGGAAATGGTTGCGAGCACAACCTCAAGATTTTTACAGAAACAGGCTCAACATTCTTCTTAAACGTTAGCGTATCTGTATCAAGCGTGAAGGTGTCTACGTAGCAAACAAATATATTGGCAAAGGTCACAGGAGACCTAGAGGAGAAACACAACATAGCATTTATTGACATGCATTAGTACAGTCTCGGTCCATCTTTGGCCTTAATGCATGCACTGACCCTTCGAGACATGCTGTGACGTACCTGCCAGCAGGACGCACACGACATAAAGGCAGATAGGAATCAGAACAAATGTCTGCGTAGCTCAGTTGGTAGAGCGACTTGTTCCGGAATAAGCGGTCTCGGGTTCGAATCCCGGCGTAGACCAAAAATGACGGAGAAATTCACTTAGTTATAATGGCGCCCGAACTTTCCGGATGACCCGGCCGTTCAAAATCTCGCATTGGTGTGATGTTATTTCCACACAGCGAGACAGGAAAAATCAGAGAATTCCTTCTCCAGCGCTTCGAAAAATAAAAATGTGTGATGTTGCATTCCACACAGCAGATTGACTGGGAGTTCTCAAGTGCACGTTCTACAGTGGATGGCTGCCTGCAACGATTCATGGTCACGGCTGACCCGTGGGCCATGCCCCCGGCCCTCTTTCGGGGGAGATGTGACGTACCTGTCAGTAAGGTCACGGCTCTGTGTTGGCCAGTCCACACACGATACGGAATTATTGTCAAAGCACGCAGTAACAGTCCCTGCTTTATGGCTCGGTGCATTATTCTGCTGGTACCAATAAGGCTCGGTTCCATAGTATTGCTACAGAGTTGGTAGGGTATAATTGTCCAGAATATTGAATTAGACGTGCTACTTATCACGTTTGTCCACGATAACCAATGGACCGGGACCATATCACGAAAAACACCCCCCACAAGAATACACTCTCAGCTCCAAACTTGACCGTAGGAACAGTACACTGTGGTAAATAACGTTTCCCCCGGCTGCCGCTCATACCCACACACGGCCATCAGACTGATGGATCGTGTATCTCGATTCATCAATCCATAGGACCCGTTTCCATTGATCTACGGTCCACGATAAATGTTCTTTACACCATGCTAAACGACGAGTAGCATTCCGAGTGGAGATGAAAGACATATGAGCGGCCACACGACCACGGTAACACATGGAATGAAGTTCCCTGCAAATGGTACGTATACATACGAGTTTCCATAATTTTTACTCACCTGTACGCTGAGGTCTTGTGCAGTCCATGAGCTGTAACGGGTCTCCTGATGCTTCGACGTACTTTATCACTGATGTTCTTTGGTCTGCCGGTACGTTTTGCTGCTTCGGGTACGCCATGTATCTTCCACATATTCAGTTTATCCAAAGCAGTTTACTTGGGTATGTTTAAACCCCTCTTGGTTTCTCTTATGGAGAACCCACTAATAAATCACCTAACAACCTATCCTTTCTCAAAGTCAATTCTACGACATTTTCACTCAACCTCATAGAGTGATATGATCGCGGTCGTTGTCAGTTCTGTTTTTATACCATGTGATGTATATTCTAAATTAACTTTCCTTTTTAGTTTCTTTCTGTGAGGATCTCTGCGAACGAGAGGCCCCTTTAAATACCTAAATATGATTTTTGTGTATGTTTTGTGTGTATATGAATGTGTTCAAGTGACAGCCGTATAAGATATCTTGTACGAGAACGGACAATTTATCCTTGCAAACTCACTGCTGGACATTTCGGGGACATTGGTCCTCAACGACGCCATTTTGCTCGAACTCGTAAGATAGTCGTTGGTTGTCAAGTACATGGTCGGAGGCGGAACTTAAAGAACATTCGTTACGAGGTGTCAACAATGCAACCCCCGAAAACGTTGGGGGGGTTCGCGGAGGAAGGGAGACGAGGAGGACATTAGAGATTCGAAGCGCAAGGAGTAGGAGATGTCACGGTGATACACCATAATGTTTTTTCGTTGTATGGGATATAACCCATAAAGCATGTAAATAATGTACAGTTATATATATATATCTTGAATAAATATTCGGATTTCTTAGCAAATGGATTCCTGAACTGAGGGTATTTTCCTTAAAGCCGTACTTTGTAAAGGACGAAACGAACCAAACGGGCCTGGGAACAACAGGCTCGCTAAAACATGTCACACTTTCCATATGTAAATCTTGAGTTTATTCTCAGTTATACTTCACTCTTAACGTAATATCTTTTCTCTCAAACGAATACTGTTGGCAACATAATTGAAGTTGAATAAACGTGACGCATGCCTGGTTTGATAAGAACGAGAGATATAAACTACGAGTAAGCTGTTGCTTGGAAGAGCTTTGTGTTGGAGAGCGATTAATGTGGAACGTAGCGTTGTTGGTGTGTTACGAGTAAGCTGTTGCTTGGAAGAGCTTTGTGTTGGAGAGCGATTAATGTGGAACGTAGCGTTATTGGTGTGTTATGTGTTTAATGTTGATACCGATTTGTTATAGAAGTGCTACATCCTGAATAAAGAATCTTTTCCGTAAGTTTGACTTCTGTTGTTTACATGTTTCGTCTGGCCGTTAAGGTTTAATTTTGGAACTATTTCATCTTATGGTTATGTTTTTAAAATAACGTAGAAGTACGAAAAGACTTCTACGTTATAACCGTTTGCAGCTGTACCGCGCATCTTAACAAAGCAGCGGATTCGTTCATTGGCTTTTGAAGGGGTGTCCAGGGAATTTTTTCAATATAGTGTATGTGAATTAAAGTAGCTGGGCTTGTAGAGCGGTTGGACAGAATAATGTGAACACCACGCACAGAGACGTGACTTCCAATGGAGCTGGGTACGTCGCGATACGCAAAGGAATCCACTAATTTTTGGTTGTAATCACTTTGTAATAGCCACAAGATCCTGCGTAAGTACATTTAAAGTGTCTTTTTGCAAAATTTCTTTCAGGGTACGACGAAATGGGGGACCTAAGAAACTTCGAAAGAGGGCTAATTGTTGGTGGCCGGCTAGTTTGTGCTTTCGTGGCAACAGTCACCAGGGTAGTGGTGGTATCGAGAGCTACTGTATCTAGCGTTATGACATCATATCGTGTTCGTGGCAAAACCTCGTTTTCGAAACAAAATAGTGTCCGGAAAACGACCTTACCTAATAGAGGCAGAAGAGCGATAAACAGGACTGATACCCGTAATAAGAAGACCACGGCGGCGAAAATTAGTGTGGAGCTCAATCTGCATCTCCAGACCCCAGTATCAAAGAAAACGGTGCACAGGGAACTGCATGAACAAGATATTTATTGCAGAGCTGCTATTGCAGAACCTCTGGTTACCAGGGGGAATGCACAACTGCGACGGTAGAGATGCCAGGAGAGCACAACGTGGACTGCCGATTCATGGAAGCGTGTAATGCGGTCGGATCAATCCACATACACACTATTACCTACAGGGACGTATTTACGTGATGAGAACACTGTCGGAAGCATACAACCTAGACTGTCTGCTCCAAACACTACAGCATGATGGTGGTTCTATTGGCGGACATATCGTGATTTTCAGCAGGTCACCTGATCACCTTGAAAAGACGGATGATTGGCAGGGCTTATGAAACCAATTTGGTAGACCAAGTCCATCCAACGGATCAGGCATTTTTTCCTGCAGGGGATGCCATCTATCAAGATGATAACACCCCTACTCACAGAGCCCGGTGTGTCCAATCTTGGTTTGAGGAACATGAGGACGAACGTTCCCATGTTCTTGGCCTCCTCAATCACCAGATTTAAACATCATCGACCCACTGTGGTCTGTGTTGTAAAACAGGATGAGATCCCATTATCCTCGTGCATTTCTCAAGGACCTGGAGCAATTTCTGCAAGAAAAATGGCAACTATCTTACTAACCACCATACAGGAATTTGTATGCGTCCATTCCGAGGAGGATTATACGGTTTTGAATGCCAAAGCTGGTCCTACACTCTCCTAGGTTCATAAAACCTTCTTTTCCTAGGTGTTCACAGTATTCTGTCCAGCCGCTGTATATAAACATATAGAGGCATTAGTTTCTGAATACCATTTGTATTTAAGCACTGTTCTCCATCATAGTTTTCGCCGAGATTATTTGATAGTAGAGACACGCACGCTTTACCAACAAGAGTTTTCTTTGAAACAGACAGTAAACAATACATTGGTCTCTTAATCAGCATTGCTGAAGGTAAACGGTATTCGGTCATCTTGTTATGTTTCAAACTTAGATACACGAATGCTTCGCTTTTAAGACGTATTCTAATCATGTAAGTAAAATCGCTTAAATATTCCTGAGAATATGAGTTTCTGGAGAAGCATATTACAGCATCCAATCGATATAATGCGTGTTTAGAATGCACTAGATTATTCTAAACTTTAATGATCCAGAAAACACGAGACATAAAACAAGAGTATTGTCTGCACACTATCCGATTTATACGGATAAGTATTGGAGGATATAAATCGTTTATCGTGATCGGAAATAAATGTGCTTTAAACTCACTTATCTAATCAAATCAAAATAAAAACTAGGTTTGGAAATTGCGCGAGAAATTTTCTTCGTAAGTACACCTGATGGCCACTGAATTATGAAATTTAACCAAAACTCAACTGACCTTCCCTTCTCGAATTACTGCACGTCGATTTGGCATAGAATGCACAAGGTGGTGTTTCAGTGCATCTATGTTTACAGCATACAAAGCGTTCACCAGACAGTTTAACTGTCTCGGTTTTGACGGAAGAGGACTTTGCCCCGGGATCTGTTT
This sequence comes from Macrothele yani, assembly GCA_039090855.1. NCBI lineage: Eukaryota > Metazoa > Arthropoda > Arachnida > Araneae > Macrothelidae > Macrothele > Macrothele yani. The sequence continues at coordinate 13,670,459 of CM077032.1, read as the reverse complement.
TCTAACATGTCCCATACAAGGGGCGTAAATTGACATTTCTGCGACCGGGACAACTATAAAATGTTACTCCCCCATCTGCATTTCGCTCTTAAATAAATATATTACTGATTTAATAATTCTATAATTCTCTCTCTCTCTCTCCCTTTCTTTCTCTCTGTTTCTCTCTGTCAATTTTTCTCTCTTTCTCTCTCTTTGTCTCTCTCTTTCTCTCACTCTCCTTCTCCCTTACTTTCTCTCTCTTTCTTTCTTTCTTTATTTCTGTCTCTCATTTTTCTCACTCTCTTTCACTCTGTTTCTCTTCTCTCTCTCTCTTTCTCTGTCTTTGTCTCTCTCTCTCTCTCTTTCCCACCAAAAACAGTCTTGCTGGCCCAGCACTATGTTGCCGCTGCCAAACCGTCAATAAAATGTCCGAGCGGCCAACAGAAGGTCCAGCAGTTCAGGCAAACAGCTGGCTAACAGTTAGCACCCCATCAGTTGTCACTTGCCACAACAGGGCCATCAGTGGTCCATCACAGGCAGTAGCTGCCACAAGTGGCTCTTCAGTGGCCCTGCAAGCACGTGCCAGAATTGATGGCTAGCCTAATGGGGTCCGCTAGTGGGCCGGTAGTGGCAGCCGGTAACCACGTGGCGTAACTGGTGGCTTGCCGAATCTTGTCCGCCATTTTCCCAGTAGTAGCCATAATAAAAAAAAATCAAGGATAACCGCAGTTTCCCAAAGATAAATTTTTTTTTTTCTACACTTACGAAACTTGTAAATTAACGCACTGCACTGGGGAAATTTTCTGAACAGACCGGATAAACGCCCATTTGCATCAGAGTAGATTTGAACCTGGGCCGTTAACGTGGTAGCTGCGCTTTCTACCGACCGGACTAATTTACCACGCTCGAGCGTATGCTTAAAGCGGTCTAGTTTTTTATGCAATGTGTAATCGAATGCTTCCCTCTTTCATTTTACAATATTGCGAGGTATTTTTCATAAAAGTCAGTTTCATATAATTCATAAATTAATTTTTTCAACGTAACGATAGTTTTTTTTTTTACCTTAAGGGAACTTCACTCATTTTCAAGGAGTGTACTACTTAGAGTCGCTTTCCAAAGTTTTGTACTGTCCTTGTCGTCTTGAAAAGGGATTGTTGAATAAATATATATTTACCCGGGTTCATGTCACATTCTGTTACATTTTTAACGTTGTGTCTTTCCTTTCCGTTGTCCGAAGCTACATTTGTTTTAAAGAGTAAAAGATATTTTATTTTACTTCTCGTTATTTTTAGAAGCGAATTCCTCCCAGTCTTGTGTATTCAACCCATGGATGAGTACATTATATCCACATAGCGTTGCTTTTTTTTTCTTTCAAATAATTAATAAATTTTGTACGCGTATAATTCTTTTTTTTTTCCCCCAACAAACGTAGTTTTAATGGTTTTCCAGGACATTTGTTTCAAGCGGTTTCAAATTTTTTCTTGTTATTCATCCACTCCATTCCCTGAATTGTTATTCATGGGAATGGAGTGGGTGTATTTCACGGCTTTAATCTAGTATTTCACGGCTTAATCTGATTTCTTCGTGGACGTAAAATTTCATTAGGAAATTAATTCGGCTCTCTACATATGGATTTTTTTCTTAACATCCACTAAAATAACATGATGGCGATAACGTCGTCTTCAACTAACTGGTACCATAAGAAACACAGTAAGTGTTGCTTCTGCGCATGCGCAGTCCCGTTGCTTCCACCTGCTGTTGGGGTTGCATTGGTTGCCAGCAACGGGCCACTAGTGGCACTTGCTTGGAGACCCACAAACCACGGCGATGCTGCAGGGCCATCAATGGCTCACCAACTGATAACGATGCCACCAACGGGCCACTACCGGACCGTGAGCGGCAGATTTCAGCGAGCAGTGACCCATCACTGCCAGCTGGTGGCCAGCAGTTTCCCAGCACTTGTGTTTTTGCTGGGTTGTCTCTCTCTCTTTCCCACTGTCTCTCTTTTTTCTCTTTTTGTCTCACTTTTTCTCTCTCTTTCTCTTCCTCTCTCTCCTCTCTCTGTTACACTCTATTTCTCTCTTCCTCTGTCCCTTTCCTCTCTCTCCTTTTCTCGCTCTTCCTCTCTATCTTTCTCTCTCTCTTTCCCCCTGTAACGTTTGCTCTCTCTTTCTTTGTCTTTCTCTCTCTTTGTCTCTCTCTCTCTTTCCCACTGTCTCTCCTTGTTCTCTCTTTGTCTCACTTTTCTCTCTCTCTGTCTCTATATATTGCTCTTCTTCTCTCTGTTACACTCTCTGTCTCTTTCTTCCTCTCTCTCTTTTTCTTGCTCTTCCTCTCTCTGTAATTCTCTCTCGCTCTTTCCTGTCATTCCGTCTCTGTCTTTCTCTTTCTCTCTCTCTCTCTCTCTCTCTCTCTCTCTCTCTCTCTCTCTCTCTCTCACTCTAACGTTTGCTCTTTCTTTCTCTGTCACTCTACTTCTCTCTCTCTCTGTCTCTCCCTCTTTCCCACTGTCTCTCTTTTTTCTCTCTTTGTCTCACTTTTTCTGTCTCTTTCTCTTCCTCTCTCTGTTACACTCTCTGTCTCTCTCTTCCTCTCTCCATTTCCTCTCTCTCTTTTTCTTGCTCTTCCTCTCTCTGTCATTCTCTCTCTCTTTTCCTGTGATTCCGTCTCTGTCTTTCTCTTTCTCTCTCTCTCTCTCTTCCCACTGTAACGTTTGATCTCTCTTTCTCTGTCTTTATCTCACTCTCTCTCTTTCTTTCCTACTATAACGTTTGCTCTCGCTTTCTCTGTCTCTGTCTCTCTCTCTTTCCCACTGTCTCTCTTCTTTCTCTCTTTGTCTCACTTTTCTCTCTCTTTCTCTGTCTCTGTCTCTCTCTCTCTCTCTTTCCCACTCTCTCTCTCTTTTCTCTCTTTGTCTCACTTTTCTCTCTCTTTCTTATCTCTCTTTCTCTTCCTCTCTCTGTTACACTCTCTTTCTCTCTCTTCCTCTCTCCCTTTCCTAACTCTCTTTTTCTTGCTCTTCCTCTTTCTGTCTTTCTCTCTCTCTCTCTTCCTGTCACTCCGTCTTTTTCTTTCTCTTTCTCTCACTCTCTCTTTCTTTCTCTCTCAAAACAAAATTAACATCGTGTTAAACTATGGCTGTTTGTACTTTTGCTAACTGCTTTGGAGTTCAGACCTTGGGTACAACATCAAACGAACCGAATGTAACTCGCAGTCGAGGACCGCAGCCATGGTAATTATTGAATAGCCCCTAGAGCATCTTTAACAATATAAACGACATCTTGCGACGTACACAAATAAAGAAAGACCACAGGCTCCAATTTTGTGGACGAAAGCCGTGGTTCATCTGCAGTTGAAAGGGCTATACAACCGCGGCTTCGTTCTTAAATGTAACCAACTAACATCTCCGAAGCATTCTGAAGAACAAGTGCGAATTTTAAGCTACCGAGGCTACCGAAACTGGTTAATTATAGTATACGCAAATTCTGTAAATGCACAAATGGCAAAGTATGACACTTAAAAAATTTAACAGAAACTGTTCCAAAAGTTTCAGTTCCGGTTTTAATCAGGTTGCCAACAACAATTTTGTGCCCCCAGGGCCGCCTCCCCTCCCGTCCGCCTCTCCCTAGTTACGTCTCTGTCCCATACACTCCCTGTGTGGATTATGTCAGGATTATATATACTGTTAAAACTTTTGTGGTAGTTGCACCAAAAAATGGTGTTACACCATCTGTACCAACGTGAAAATATTAGGGAAGCTGGGTTCATCTGTACCAACTTCTGAGAAAAGATATACTATTGTGTTTTGCAAACACAACCGAACAACCTGGTGCAAATTTTCGATCATTTTGTCAAACAAGGTTGAACCATGCTGTTGGGTTTTTTTACACCACACAATCGTGCGCTTTTTCTCAGAAAATGGTGCAGCTGGTGTATCACCACTTTTAAGTGACACCTACCGCAAAAGTTCCACTGTGTAGTAAACAGGAAAGATGGTGGAAGTTCTTGTCATGCTCGCTGATTGACTTCTCAATACATCTTACGTCACGGACAGTAACATTTTCGATCGAGAAACAGCAAAGACCTGCTGGATAAAAAGTCAACATTGCAGGATGGACTTGATCGAAAACATTGTTCAGATAATCCTTGGGGAACACTGAACTTTCCCGTATTATAAGGGGAATCGTTCCTGACCGACAGAACGTGTTCCACACCATGGCACCATCTTCGGAACCTTGAAATATGTTTAAAAAGGCAATCTAGGTCCAATGCTTCATGGGACTCCCACTAAACTTTCTGCCCTCTGTCTGTACATCGGTACATTAGAGGATCCGTTTCGTATCAATAGAACGTGCCCCACACTATGACACCACCTTCAGAACCTTGAGTTGTGTTTACAAGGCCAGCTGGGTTCATTGCTTCAAGGGGCGCCCACCAATCTTTGGAAACTTGAGTTGTGTTCGCGCGTCAAGCTGGGTTCATTGCTTCATGGGGCGCCCACTAATCTTTGGAAACTTGAGTTGTGTTTACAAGGGAAGCTGGGTTCATTGCTTCATGGGGCGCCCACCAATCTTTGGAAACTTGAGTTGTGTTTACAAGGCAAATTGGGTTCATTGCTTCATGGGGAGCCCACTAATCTTAGAGAACTTGAGTTGTGTTTACAAGGCAAGCTGGGTTCATTGCTTCATGGGGCGCTCAACAATCTTTGGAAACTTGAGTTGTGTTTAAAAGGCAAGCTGGGTTCATTGCTTCATGGGGCGCCCATCAATCTTGGTAAACTTGAGTTGTGTTTGCGTACCAAGCTGGGTTCATTCCTTCATGAGGCGCCCACCAATCTTTGGAAACTTGAGTTGTGTTTACAAGGCTAGTCGTATTCATTGCTTCATGGAACGCCTACTAATCTTTGGAAACTTGAGTTGTGTTTGCGTACCAAGCTGAATTCATTGCTTCATGGGTCGCCCACCAATCTTTGGAAACTTGAGTTATGTTTACAAGGCAAGTCGGGTTCATTCCTTCATAGGGAGCCCACTAATCTTTGGGAACTTGAGTTGTGTTTACAAGGCAAGCTGGGTTCATTGCTTCATGGGGCGCCCACTAATCTTTGGAAACGTGAGTTGTGTTTACAAGGCAAATCGGGTTCATTGCTTCATAGGGCGCCCACTAATCTTTGGAAACGTGAGTTGTGTTTACAAGGCAAATCGGGTTCATTGCTTCCTAGGGCGCCCACTAATCTTTGGAAACGTGAGTTGTGTTTACAAGGCAAGCTGGGTTCATTGCTTCATGGGGCGCTCAACAATCTTTGGAAACTTGAGTTGTGTTTAAAAAGCAAGCTGGGTTCATTGCTTCATGGGGCGCCCACCAATCTTGGTAAACTTGAGTTGTGTTTGCGTACCAAGCTGGGTTCATTGCTTCATGGGGCGCCCACCAATCTTTAGAAACTTGAGTTGTGTTTACAAGGCAAGTCGGGTTCATTGCTTCATGGGGCGCCCACTAATCTTTGGAAACGTGAGTTGTGTTTACAAGGCAAGCTGGGTTCATTGCTTCATGGGGCGCTCAACAATCTTTGGAAACTTGAGTTGTGTTTAAAAGGCAAATCGGGTTCATTGCTTCATAGGGCGCCCACTAATCTTTGGAAACTTGAGTTGTGTTTGCGTACCAAGCTGGGTTCATTGCTTCATGGGGCGCCCACCAATCTTTAGAAACTTGAGTTGTGTTTACAAGGCAAGTCGGGTTCATTGCTTCATGGGGCGCCCACTAATCTTTGGAAACGTGAGTTGTGTTTACAAGGCAAGCTGGGTTCATTGCTTCATGGGGCGCTCAACAATCTTTGAAAACTTGAGTTGTGTTTAAAAGGCTAGTCGGGTTCATTGCTTCATGGGGCGCCCACTAATCTTTGGAAACTTGAGTTGTGTTTGCGTACCAAGCTGGGTTCATTGCTTCATGGGGCGCCCACCAATCTTTAGAAACTTGAGTTGTGTTTACAAGGCAAGTCGGGTTCATTGCTTCATGGGTCGCCCACCAATCTTTGGAAACTTGAGTTGTGTTTACAAGGCAAATCGGGTTCATTGCTTCATGGGGCGCCCACTAATCTTTGGAAACGTGAGTTGTGTTTACAAGGCAAGCTGGGTTCATTGCTTCATGGGGCTCCCACCAATCTTGGTAAACTTGAGTTGTGTTTGAGTACCAAGCTGGGTTTATTGCTTCATGGGGCGCCCACCAATCTTTAGAAACTTGAGTTTTGTTTATAAGGGAAGCTGGGTTCATTGCTTCATCTGGCGCCCACCAATCTTTGGAAACTTGAGTTGTGTTTGCAAGGAAACTGGGTTCATTACTTCATGGGGCGCCCACTAATCTTTGCAAACTTTAGTTGTGTTAACTAGGCAAGCTGGGTTCATTGCTTCATGGGGCGCCCAACAATCTTTGGAAACTTGAGTTGTGTTAACTTGGCAAGCTGGGTTTATTGCTTCATGGACCTCCAGCCAGACTCTCTGCCTACTGTCGGTACAGGACAAGGTGCTACGCGACTGATCGCGTTATACACGGTGGTGTCAGAATAATACGGCCACCTACCTAATAATGGGAATAAGCACCTTTGGTCCGGATGACAGCTCTCAGACGGCGTGGTATGAACACAATGAGGCCCTGGAAAGTTGCCCGAGGCACACGTCCCCATTCGGACTGTATCACAGCATGAAAGTCCCGGAGATGACGTGGTTGTGGGTCGGCATATCAAACCCGTCGATACAAATAGTCCGGCAAGTGTTCTATAGGATTGAGATCGCGCGATGTCGTCAGTCAAAGGAGAAGGGAGACATCGTCATCCTGTTTCTGGAAACAGTGACACACGCCCTTAGAGACGCAGCAGGACACAGTGCCCTGTTGGTAGACACGATCACCACCAGGGTAAACGTTCAACACGAAGGAATGCATGTCTTTAGCGAGGACAGACAGGTCCTCCATGTCGTTAATGACACATCCAGTGCTACCAGCCGTCCCAGGCCATACCAGGAAAACATGCCCTAGACATGCATAGCGCCACGTCCGGCCTGTACTTGACTGACAAGCTTGGCCGGGTGGCAGCTTGTCAGTCAAGTTTTGTTTGTTTGATTGAAGGTTTAACGACCACCGTGAGAAACTCAGTGGGCTATAAGCAGTCGCCCGTCCCTAATTTAGGGTCACAGGTTCCAGGGAAGGGAGAGAGCTAGTGCCGTAAGACAAACACAACATCCATACCTCACCGGGATTCGAACCCGGACCCCTTTCGGACGAATGATCAGGGGCCATCGTCAAGACCACTGCGCCACGTGAGCGGCTGTCAGTCAAGTACAGGCCGGACGTTTATTGTTTTTTTTTTTTTTTTTTTTTTGGAGGTTTTACGACCACCGTGAGCAACTCAATGGGCTATAAGCAGTCACCCGTCCCTAATTTAGGGTCACTGGTTCCAGGGAAGGGAGAGAGCAAGTGCCGTAAGACAAACACAACATCCATGCCTGACCGGGATTCGAACCCAGACCCCTGACGTTTATTGTACTGAAATCAAAATAAACATTACTATTATACTATATTCTGTATTCATAAAAGTTCGTAATTAAGTGGCCTATTTCTCTACATAGCACCACTGAATGGTTATTAAAAGGACAATCACAATTGCCTAATTTGCAGTTCAGTATGTAACACCATATCACCAAATTTGAAAATGTTCCAAGTATTTGTGAAGAACATTTCTTGCAGAATTTCCATATGTGATATACTGACAACACATTATGATACGGGAAAGTATCTGACTGCTTCGACTGGCGAGAATCTGACATTGTCGATATTCCTAATCCTGACATATTTACAATTTCCATATTTAATATAGCGATGATTCATCATGATACTGATACGGGAAAGTATCTGATTGCTTAGACTGTCGAAAATCTGATGTTGTCGAGATTCCTAATCGTGAGATATTCAAAATTTCCATATCTGATATATTGATGGTTTATTATAGTACCAAAAAGTAAGTGAATGCTTCAACTGCTGGAAACCTGATGTTGTCGAGTTTCCTAATCCTGAAATATTAACAATTTCCATATCTGTTATATTGATGATTCATAAATAAAATAGCTGGTGTACTGATGTCAGTTAACAAAATAAATATTTTATTGTAAATAAACATTGCTATTCTATTCTACTCTATATTCTGTATGCATAAAGGTTTTTAATTAAGTGGCCTTTTTCTACATAACACAACTGAATGTTTATTAAAATGACAATCACAGTTGCCTAATTTGCAGTTCATTGTGTAACACGATATCACCAAATTTGAAAATGTTCCACGTATTTGTGAAGAACATTTCTTGCAGAATTTCCATATTTGATATTCTGACAACACTATATGGTATGGGAAAGTATCTGATTGCTTCGTCTGGCGAATATCTGATGTCGAAATTCCTAATCCTGAGATATTCACAATTTTCATATCTGATATAGTGATGATTCGTTATGGTACGGGAAAGTATCTGATTGCTTCGACTGGCGAATATCTGATGTCGAGATTCCTAATCCTGAGATATTCACAATTTCCATACCCGATATACTGATGATTCATAAGTAAAATACCTGATATACTGATGTCAGTTAATAAAAAATGACTATAACCATACCTGATATACTGATGTCAGTTAATAAAAAAGTTATGCCCACTTTTGCATGACTTTCGGTGTAATCCTCGTAAGTATCGACTTCTGCAACATCGATGTCAAACCATCGATGTTCAAAACCACCAAGGTTTCTTGCCCATCCTACTACTGAGTGTAAGTGTTGTAATACTGCGGTAATAAAAGTATCAAATCGACTAAGTTGCGCAGATAAGCTATGCCCCCGTAGTTCAGCTGGAAGAATATACCCCTCCGGAGTAATAAGATGTTTGTTTGAAACTAATAAATTCGAAATCTGCCCTATTTGCACGATCGATACATAAGATGACGACACTAAGTGATCTTAGTTGAGATGTTTATTTCGTAAAAAATGATAGGTTTAAAACATATTTACAGTTAAAAATCTTGCAACCTTACGTTAAGGTCAACTTCAAATGGAGGCACCATTAAAATATATTTACAAGGAACTCCTATATAAATACTGTCAAGATACGTGACGTAAATACAACTGTGAGGCGTAGATAGTTATGCGCAGAACACATGTGCGTGAGTAAAACCAGGAATATCTTACCATCCACCCTCCCTCCAAGAAACTCCTTACAAAATATAGTCCTAAACAGTAAACACAAACCAAGTATTATATCCCCCACTCCCCACACCCCTCACCCTCCTCCCACATAATTTCTTCCCTTAAATACCATCAGACAGAGAGCAAACACATCATAGAATTACAACATTAAAACAGTTAATATGGAAGTAACAACTGAGTGAGATACAAGAACATTACTATTATCAAAATATAATAAAATTTGTACTTAAAAGTGCATATTCACAGAATATGTTGCCATGGCAGCGGGATTTCACTAGGGGTGTCATCGTTGGAAGCTTTGTCCTTGATAGTGTGAATGTTAAGGTTCTCAGCAAAAGCGTCTGGAATTTATTATACACTGAAAAGCAATTGAATTAGAGAGAGCTGGCGTTATGCAAATTTGGCGCTGTGGGTGGCCCTGTAAACGGAAACGACATGATGTATACAGCGATCCCACAATATAAGGAGTGATACGACGGGAATCAGTAAGAGTCGGGCAGTATGGGTAAGACGAAGGATCTAAACGCATTTGATCGTGAACAAATTGTCGGGAACCGACAAATGGGTCACTCCATCTCGGAAGTCGTGCAGGCACTGGGATTTTTACGTGCAATGTGTCACGGGTGCACCGTGAGTACATCGAATCCGGTAAAACCATCCCTGCAAGGGCCAACTGCCGATGAACAACAGCGTGTGGATGAGCGGCGTCATCGTCAGCTAGCTCACATTGTAAGATCGGATAGACGCGCCAAAGTGCAAGAAATCACCCCGCAGTTTAACGCTGGTGCACAAAAACGTGTAAGCAGCCACGCAATCCAGAACCATCTCCTCGCTATGGGGTACAGAAGCCATGGTCCCACGAGGGTACCGCTGCTAACCGCACATCGCAGGGTGCAAAGATTAGCATGGGCGCGAAAACATCGCCACTGGACCTTAGACATGTGGAAAATTGTTGCCTAGACTGATGAGTCGAGATTCACGTTGGTACATGCGGATGGCAGGATACGAGTAGGGTGCAAACCACATGAAGCGATGGACACTTCCGGCCACCAGGGTACTCTTCAAGCTGGTGAGGGTGGCATTCACGTCTGGGGACTATTTACGTGGACTGAAATGGAGCCCTGGTACGTGTGACATCGTTCCTTACAGGTCAACGTTACCGGGATATCCTGGACGACCATTTGCTCCTGTTTGTGCGTCTGCAACATCCCACTGGGGACCTCATCCTGCAACAAGACAATGCACCGTGCTATCGCTTCAGAATTGTATCCGAATGTTTGGATGAACACTACGACGTAACCTTGCTTCCTTGTCCAGCTAGGTCACCTGACCTCAGTCCCATCGAGCACATCTGTGATGCCATCGAGAGAGATGAACCCCTCCCATGAAATCTTCGTAAACTGTGGGAGCTTGTTGAGGAGTCGTGGATCCGTATGGTTTCCCAACGCTTCCGGTGTCTTGTCGAGTCCATGCCGAGACGAATCGCAGCCGTCATCAGAGCGAAAGGTACACGTTACTAGACAGGTATCATTAATTCAATTGCTCTTTAGTGTATGGTGTGTTTAAAAGTTTCGACTCATTCCTGACTGGACAGTCAGTGCTTTTACTAAATAGTCGAGATAACGCCGTCGTCTGGGAACCAGTCTTAAGGTTATATCGATGTTCTCTGAATCTACTCCTAAGGGTCCTCATAGTTGATCCGACATAAACGTATTCTGTTGCAGTGGGGGTTATCGGTTTTAGTGGAAAGATATACTGTATACTCGATAACCGTGTTCTTTCTTGATTCGATCCTTAACTTTCTTAACTCTGGATAAAGTATTATTAGTGCGTACGCCGAAATCAAAGTGTTCCTTTTGACAGCTGTTCTTTAGAACATTGACGATTTCTGGAATAAATGTAGATGATCCCACATAACGTTTACTTATATTTTCAGGTTGTAAGGTTGTGCAGAGTAATCTCCTCGAAACACCACTGAAGAAAATGTTTTACGCTGTATCTAGGTAACACGGCTATTCTGATTACTATGTTAATAAGCCCAGTGTTTTCAGTAAATCATTTGTGATTCTCCCTTTGCAACAAAGAATTTCGAGGAGCTCCGTCGAAAGCAGCTAAATTACAGTTTATAATGGAAAGGGGGAGTTTGGTAGCGTGATAGTGAATCGATCATGACGAAGTATTCAAACATACGGAGAACTTCTACGCAGTTTCGTAATTGAAGTCTGCCGCAAACCCTCAGAGAAAGAACCCAGACCATCTCTGACGCAACCGTCAAGAGGGAGCATCAGAAACGGTATGAACGACGTGAGTTGACGCAAACCGCCGTTGTTCGTCTGTTTGTGTTCTTTGCACTGCTGAGCCTCCTTAATAAAGAAATATATATCCAGCAACCCCTCATACAAGATGAATATTATAGTGCCAGCTATCAGCATTGCTGTGGCTTGGATCACCTGATTGGAAGAGGAGGAATGTGAGACTTACACAGCTCGTTAAAAATTCGTCACTAGTGTTTGTTTCTGCTGGAAGGGAAATTCCTCATATTAAAGATGCAAAACGCGATCTATTAAGAATTCCAAAGCCTTCGTCGTTCCTACCTCGTCAGAAAAGTTGGGAGAGAAGTGACAAATGCCACAGTGGCGATGGAAAAATTCCCCGTGCCGCGATTTATTTGTTGATTATTCGTCCCTCTCTCTCTCTCTCTCTCTCTCTCTCTCTCTCTCTCTCTCACTTCCTCATTGCGGTTCTTTGTTGCATAAACTTGGCAGCCTGACGATTGAATGGGTCGTTTTCATCCCTTTCGGATTTCTTCCGATGGAGAAGGAGAAGGCTCAATAATCGAAAGACTCCATAGAAAAAGCAAAGACCGAAATATCGTGCTGATATTTTACCATTCCTAGACAACACCAAATAATAAATTTCCATACCACGTAAACCAAAGGAGAAATAACACAGGTTTAAAAAATACAAAGGTTGCACATACATTTTAAAAATGTGATACTTGGTGTCAAAACACTTGGACATATTGTTAATAATGCTAGCCTACTAAGTATTGTACGTCACGTTTTATGTACACTATATTGACAACGGACACACCTCCGAAAGCAAATGAACGGCTCCGCTGCGATGTTAAGATGCGCGGCACAGCTGCAAACGGTACAAAAAGAAGACTGCAGCTGACCGCGATCATATCGCACTGTGAGATTGAGCAAAAATGTCGCGGAGGAAGAGAACTGACTTTGAGAAAGGAAAGATTGTTGGTGGGTTGTCCAAAAGAGAAACCGAGAGGTGGGATGTACTGAATACGTGGAAGACACATGGTGTGCCTGAAGCAGCAAAACATACCGGCAGACCAAAGAAAATCAGTGATAGAGGACGTCGAAGCCTCAGGAGAGTCGTTACAGCTAATCGACAGTGTACTACACAAAACCTCAAGAGTACAGGAGAGTAAAAATTCTGGAATCTCGGTATGTACACGTACCTATCGCAGAGAGCTTTATTCTATGGGTTACCGTGGTCGTGCGGATTCTCATAAGCCTTTCATCTCCACTCGGAATGCTACTCTTCATTTAGCATGGTGTAAAGAACATTTATCGTGGACCGTAGATCAATGGAAACGGGTCGTATGGACTGATAAATCCAGATACACAATCCATCAGTCTGATGCCCATGTGTGTTGGTATGGCGGCAGCAGGGGGAACACTATTTACCACAGTGTACTGTTCCTACGGCCAAGTTTGGAGCTGGCAGTGTACTCGTGTGGGGTGTTTGGTATGGTCCCGGCCCATTAGTTATCATGGACAAACATGTTAACCAGCGCGTCTACCTTGTAACGTATACTCTATATTCACTTTCCTTTTGATTTTACTATCTCTGGTTATTTTATTTTACTATGTAAATTATCTTCTTACTGAACGAAATATTATTTCACCCGATGAATGAGATCTGGCAATGAGTGTAAGTCATGACGTGGTGGTAGCTAGTATATAGGCGCGTTCATCGAGACTTAGCGAGAGCTTTTGTGTTGTTATGAGAAGAGCTTTTGTGTTGTTATGAGAAGAGCTTTTGTTGTTGTTATGAGAGAGCGTTGTTGTCTACGGAGAGCGTTTATAATACGAGGAGAGATTGTGTTGTTATGAGGAGAGATTCTTCATTAGTGTAAAACAAGTTGTGTGTGTGCTTTAGTTGACCAAGAGTCTTATAATAAAGAAGTTACTGTAAGTACGTCTTTCTCAATTAATAGTTTTTGTCAGACCTCTGTCTGGCTGTTAGGTTTATAACTTTTATTAATTACCATAAATAACCAGCGTTAAGACTTTGTTTACGTTCATAATTAACTAACAACAACCTTTTTGAATTCACTATTTTGAAGCTTAGTACAAGTATATCATTAGCTAGCTGGTAGGAAGAGAATCATTCATATTAATTAGCTTAGCGGAAAGAAAACAAAGCTAATTCATTATAACCTCGATATTCTGACAATTATGCCCTACCAACTCTGCAGCAATACAATGGAACCGATCCTTTTTGGCACCAGCAAGGTAATGGACCAAGCCACAAAGCAAGAACTGTTACGGCGTGGTTTGACGATAATTCTCTATCGTGTGTGGACTGGCCAGCACAGAGCCTTCATATTAATCCCATAGAGCACCAATGGGATGAATTAGAGCGTCGCATAAGAAGTTTGGAACCAAGGCGCACTAATAAGCAACAGTTAGCCGCAGCATTATGTACTAAATGGAAGCGCATACTAACTGCTGTGTTCCAAAAACTTGTCGAAAGAATGTCTCCAAGTGTCCGTGCATGCATTAAGACCAAAGCTGAACCGACACCGAACTAATGTATGTCAATAAATGATATGCTGTGTTTCTCTTCTAGGTGGCCGGTGACTTTTGTCAATATAGTGTATTTCCGCCATCTTTGAACCCATTGGTAAAATCCATTTGGAAAAGTTCCTGTGGCTGTTGATTCGCCCATGGGTTTACTGCTGGTTTAACGTTAGTCACATTTCCCAAGAAGGATGTTTTTCAAAGGGGCAAAAAGTTAAAAGTGTGAGGGAGCCAAATCAGGACCGTAGGGAGTTTGGGGCATCACCGTCCACCCCCATTTTGGCAATAGCCTTTGAAGTCTCCATTGAGGACGTGTCATGACTTTTCCTTCCGATAGCTTTGTTTAGCATCATCAATGTTTGCCCATAGTGAGCAATGTTTATTTTTACAACCCCTGGATGAGGACAAGACAAGCAGCTGTGATGAGGTCTTCCACTGGTTGCCTGTTGGAATCTGTCAATGCAGTTGCGGGTCTTCCACTCCGTTGTTTGCCCGACACTAAACTTTCTCCTTCTCGAAACCTCTTCATCCATCTTTAGACATTACTGATATCGATTGTGGCAGCTCCATACAACGCCAGGAGTCTCCTGTGGATTTCTGGAGCCTCACGTCTCTCTTTTACCAGGAATTCAATTACGGCTCGCTGCTTTTCTCTGTCATTGATGATCTTTATTTCCGATTCTGAAAAAAATTTTGTTCCCTCATTTGTAACATATCATAAGCACATGTGAGTACAGTTTCATGAAAATCACTTTGAAATTTAAAGCTTGCACTGAGAAAAACGTTTTGTTAATTCAACAAAAAGTTTGATATATCGACAAAATGTTTTTGTTGAATTAAAAAACGTTTTTCTCGGTGTGGTGGATCTGCATGCGGGCGGACAACCTCAAAATGGTGGAGAAAACAATAAATTATCAAGATGAAAAGCTGTCTAAGCACGATTTAATCAATGCACAATTAGCCAAACCACATTTAAAAAATGAAGTTTATTTACAGCTAAAAACACTGCTTAAAAGAATCGAAAGGTGAGATCTTTCGGGATCACCGTGACCCCATTCTCAGGCCTAACACTGTAAGGAACAAAACTACGGTATATATACTGAATATACACTGAAGAGCAATTGAATTAGAGATATCTGTCAGTATCGTGTAGCACCACCTTTCTCCCAGATGACGGCGGCGATTCGTCTCGGCATGGACTCGACAAGACAGCGGAAGCGTTGGGAAGCCATACGGATCAACGACCCCTGAACAAGCTCCCACAGTTCACGAAGATTTGATGGAGGGGGGTCAGAGCCTCGAACATCTCTCTCGATGGCTTCCCAGATGTGCTCGATGGGATTGAGGTCAGGTGACCTAGCTGGCCAAGGAAGCAAGGTCCATTCGGATACAATTCAGGAGCGATGGCACGGTGCATTTTCTTTTTGCAGGATGAGGTTGTCCAGTGGGATGTTGAAGATGCACAAACGGGAGCAAATGGTCGTCCAGGATATCCCGGTAGCGTTGACCTGTGAGGGACGATGTCACAGGCAACAGGGGTCCCATTTCAGTCCACTTAAACAGTCCCCAAACTGGAATGCCAATCTCACCAGCTTGAAGAGTACCCTGCTGGCAAGAAGGAACCATCGCTTCATGTGGTTTTCACCGTACTCGTATCCTGCCATTCGCATATACCAACGTGAATCTGGACTCATCAGTCCAGGCAATATTTTTCCACATGTCTAGGATCCAGTGGAGATGTTCCCGCACCCATGCTAATCTTTGCACATTGTGATGTGCGGTAAGCAGCGCACATCACAATGTGCAAAGATTAGCATCTCCTTGCTATGGGGTACAGAAGGACGATGGCTTCTGTACCCCATAGCAAGGATATGGTTCTGGATGGTGTGGCTGCTTACACGTTTTTGTGCACCAGCGTTAAATTTCCGAGTGATTTTTTGCACTGTGGCCCGTCTATCCGCTGTTAAAATGGGAGCTAGCCGACGATGACCCCGCTCATCAACACGCTGTTGTCCACGGCAGTTGGCCCTTGCAGGGATGGTTTTACCGAATTTGATGTACTCACAGTGCACCCGTGACACAGTGGCTCGAGAAAATCCCAGTGCCTGCACGACTTCCGAGATGGAGTGACCCATTCGTCGGGCCGCGACAATTTGCCCATGATCAAATGCGCTTAGATCCTTCGTCCTACCCATACTGCGTCCGACTCTTACTGATTCCCGTCGCATCACTCTTTATATTGTCGGATCACTACATACTATAATGAATAAAATTCTCCGGCTGGACGTGTAGTGCAGTAAAGCTTACGTTAAGTCACGTTAGGGTTAATGAAAGGTTACTTTGACGTAGCTAAAGTGTGCTTAATCTTCAAAGTGCTAGAGTTTGTTTAGGTAAGACACTCACGTGCAATAAATACCAAGAATATGGAATTTATTTTTACTCAGCGTTCCTCATTATCTTGAATATCAGTAATATAACTTCGGTTTTAGTACATTAGTACCTTGAAGGCTCCTTATTAGAGCGGTAAACACAATATACCTTGAACTTAACGTAAACACTCAATGAAATAGACTTAACGGCCAGACAGAGGTCTGACAATAAAATGAACTAAGTAAACGTACTCACTTTTTAAACTTTTATTGGGGAGCTCCTGGTATTACTCAAATACACACTCCAAAATAACACAACTACTGATAGCCCGAACTTTCGTACTATCGTAATATCGTAGAAAAGTAGGTAAATCGCATATCAATAATCAGGAAGATCCTATCACATATAAAACGAAGCTCTCCGGAATCTTTTGCGCGCATATATATATATATCATCATCATCATTGTCAACCATTATCAATCCACTGCTGGACGAAGGTCTCCCCAAGTTTCCTCCACAACGGTCTGCCATGTGCTAGTCTCCTCCATGTCACCCCTGCATACTTTCGAATTTCATCCACCCATCTCCCATGTGGTCTTCTTCTGGGTCTTTTCCTGTCCCTTGGAATCCAATCTAAAATTTCGGCTGTCCATCGATGGTCTGTTCTTCTGGCAGTATGTCCAGCCCATTGCCATTTCAGGGATTTAACTCTGATCATGATGTCTTCCACTCTTGTCATTTTTCGGATCCACGTGTTCCTCTTCTTATCTCTCCTGGCTACACCAAGCATGCACCTCTCCATGCTACTTTGAGTTGTCTGCAGCCTTTGTATGTCTCTTTTAGCTAAGGTCCACGTCTCTGCACCATACGTAAGCACTGGAAGGATGCATTGATCAAACACTTTTCTTTTAAGACATAATGGCATATTGCTCTTGAAAATTATGCTGTTTCTTCCAAAAGCTCTCCAGGCATGTTTTGTACGCCGATTAATTTCTTCACCAATGTGACCCTCACTTGATATCTGCTGTCCAAGATAAATGTACGTGTCTGTTATCTCCAGCTTTTCTCCATCAATCGATAAATCTTCATTTCTTGTAAAAGCATTGTACATCACTTTTGTCTTCTGAAAGTTTATTTTTAATCCCACTTCTTTACTCTTGTCAGCAAGTTCCTGGATCATACTCTGTAGCTCTGATGCGGTAGTTGCAAAAATGACTATGTCATCAGCAAAACGAAGGTGGGTTAGATAATCTCCATTAATCTTTATCCCCTTGTTTTCCCAGCTCAGCGACTGAAAAACACCCTCCAATGTGGCATTAAAGAGCTTCGGAGATGTGGTGTCACCTTGTCTCACGCCCTTTCCAATTTTTACGTGTGTTGAAAAATATATATATATATATATACCGGCAGCTGGAATGTACCTGGCCAAGGCAGCGGCCAGTGCGACATGAAGGCAGAGGGTGCTAAGAATCCCCGGAGGACCGGACTAGGCTGCCATTTGATGCTGACCTTGGCTACCTACAACGGACGCTCCCTATCTTCTGATTCAAGGCTTCTTGAATTGGAAGAGGAACTACAAAGGATCAAGTGGGACATCGTTGGGCTGAGTGAGGTAAGGAGAAAAGGAGAAGATCTCATTGAACTGAAAAGTGGACATCTCTTCTATTATCGTGGGACAGATACTGGCAGAACTAGTGGTGTTGGATTTATAATAAACAAGAAACTGAAGGATAAAGTGGTAGAAGTTGAAAGTTCCTCTGACAGAGCTGCACGACTCGTTATCCAACTATCGAGAAGATACCAGGCTCAGATTATTCAAACTTATGCACCCACCACAAGTCATCCTGAAGAAGAAATTGAAGAATTTTATGAGGAAATTCGTCATCTAAATAATAAAGGTAAGCAGCACTTGAAGATAATTATGGGAGATTTCAATGCAAAAATAGGGCACCAGCAACAGAATGAAACTTCAGTAGGTAAATTCGGTCACGGCAACAGAAACCAGCGTGGAAATACTCTCGTTGAGTTTGCAGAGGCAGAAGGATTTTTCATCTTGAATTCCTTTTTCAAGAAAAAGCCACACAGGAAATGGACATGGAGACATCCAATTGGGACGACAAGTGAAATTGATTTTATTATGTGTAACAAAAAATTCGTCATCGAAGACTGCAGTGTGCTAAACAAGTTCAACACAGGTAGTGACCATAGATTGGTGAGATGTAAGATGCACCTCAACACTAAACTGGAACGTGGCAAGCTCATAAGACAAACAAAATGTATTGACATAACCAACCTTAAAAAACCCCATAATACTTTCAAGTTGGAACTGAAGAACAGATTCTCTGCTTTAGAAGGCCTAACATCGGAAGAAGTGGATATTTCGGAAGTTAACAGAAAAGTAACCAAAGCTCTTATGGAAACAGCAACAAAATTAGCTGGGTCTAAGAACAAGTTGCATGTAAACAAATTATCAGGAAAAACCAAAATGTTGATGCAAAAAAGAAGAGAGATGAGGACAACTAAAGAAGATGTGACTTCCAAAGTGGAATATATAGAGCTATGCAAGACAGCACGAAAAAGTATCACTGAAGACGTAAGGAAATTCAACTGTGAGCTAGTGAGGAAAGCAATTGAAAACAACCAAAGCCTAAAGATAGCAAAGGGACATCTCAGTAAGGGAAGAAAACAGATTATGGCTCTGAGAAAAGAAGATGGTTCTATAACAAGAAATAGAGGCGAAATTTTGACAAGAGTGAAAGATTTCTACTCCAAATTATATGAAAGGGATGATACATGTACTCCAGACATCATGAAAGGTACCAGAGTTCTTCCAGTCCTCCCAGCAGAAGTTGCTCATGCAATCAAGAACATGAAGCGGGGGAAAGCTCCAGGAGAAGATGGAATTACTATAGACATCATACAAGAAGCAAGTGGAGAAATTGAAACAGTACTCGCCCAAATTTTCACTCGATGCCTTAATGAAGGGAAGATTCCTGAGGATTTGGAACAATGCTACAATGATCCTGCTACATAAAAAAGGTGACATTGAGGATCTCAGGAACTACAGACCTATCAGCCTCCTATCAGTGGTTTATAAAATCTTCACTAAAGTTCTTTCACACCGCTTGAAGGTAACACTGGACATGGCTCAACCGAGAGAACAAGCTGGATTCAGGAGTGGCTACAGCACAATAGATCATATCCACGTACTGAGAGAACTAATTGAAAGAGCGAGGGAATATGAACTTCCATTGTGCATGGCTTTTATCGATTATGAAAAAGCCTTTGATTCGGTGAAACCATCAGCAGTTACCACGGCTCTGAAATCCTGCGGTATTGAAGATGCATACATTAATATTATTAATAACATCTATGAAAATGCAAGTGCAAAGATTCGGCTGTTTGAAAATACAACACACATAAAAATTGGAAAGGGAGTGAGACAAGGTGACACCATATCTCCGAAGCTCTTTAATGCCACATTGGAAAATGTCTTTCAATCACTGAACTGGGAAAACAAAGGGATAAAGATTAATGGAGATTATCTAACCCACCTTCGTTTTGCTGATGACGTAGTCATTTTTGCAACTACCCCATCAGAGCTGCAGAGTATGATCCAGGAATTTGCTGACAAGAGTAAAGAAGTGGGATTAAAAATGAACTTCTAGAAGACAAAAGTGATGTTCAATGCTTTTACAAGAAATGAAGATTTATCGATTGATGGAGAAAAACTGCAGATAACAGATACGTATGTTTATCTTGGACAGCAGATATCAAGTGAGGGTCACATTGATGAAAAATTAATCGGCGTACAAAACTTGCCTGGAGAGCCTTTGGAAGAAAGAGCATAATTTTCAAGAGCAATATGCCATTATGTCTTAAAAGAAAAGTGTTTGATCAATGCATCCTTCCAGTGCTTACGTATGGTGCAGAGACGTGGACCTTAACTAAAAGAGACATACAAAGGCTGCGGACAACTCAAAGTAGCATGGAGAGGTGCATGCTTGGTGTAGCCAGGAGAGATAAGAAGAGGAACACGTGGATCCGAAAAATGACAAGAGTGGAAGACATCATGATCAGAGTTAAATCCCTGAAATGGCAATGGGCTGGACATACTGCCAGAAGAACAGACCATCGATGGACAGCCGAAATTTTAGATTGGATTCCAAGGGACAGGAAAAGACCCAGAAGAAGACCACATGGGAGATGGGTGGATCAAATTCGAAGGTATGGAGGAGACTGGCACAATACAGACCGTTTTGGAGGAAACTTGGGGAGACCTTCGTCCAGCAGTGGATTGATAATGGTTGACAATGTTAATGATGATGATATATATATATATATCATCATCATCATCATTGTCAACCATTATCAATCCACTGCTGGATGAAGGTCTCCCCAAGTTTCCTCCACAACGGTCTGTCTTGTGCCAGTCTCCTCCATGTCACCCCTGCATACTTTCGAATTTCATCCACCCATCTCCCATGTGGTCTTCTTCTGGGTCTTTTTATATATACACATATATATATATCTTGCTGGACACTGGCGGAAAGTGAAAAAATAACACCAACCAACAAGAAGTCTTCAGATACCAACGAAATTTATACAGCATAATAACGGAATACAGAGGATAACGTGATCAAAACATTATGACAAAATACAGCTGTATTTGCTGGTAAACTGAAAAATAACATTTCCATGCAACATGGTTAGTACGAGGTTGAACCGCCATGAACTGCGTCACACTGTACAATTCTGACATGGAGTCTGTCGTACAGATGTTGGATGTAAGTTTGGGGTATTGAGTTCCAAGCATCCTCAACCTGGACGCGTAAATCGGGGATGGTTGTGGCTGGCCGTGGAGACCGGATAAGTCGTTGTCCCATAAAATCCCACACGTGTTCAATGGGAGACAAATCCGGTGAACGTGCAGGCCATGGAAGTTGTCTCACACCCAGAAGTGCATGTTGCGTCAGAGGTACACATGCCAGAGGCACACGTGCTCGTAGTCCTGCATCCAGTAGACGGTTGAGGATTGTTCTCACAGTCACCTAAGGTGCAACGGCAGCTCGGATTTGCGTCGCAGTGGATGTTCTGCTTGACAACGCCGCTCTTCTTATGAGTCGATCGGTCCGCTTATCAGTCGGTCTGTGACTCCCGGTTCCACGTTTTTTCGTGTGGGAATGTTTCTCGGACCATCTACGCCACCATCGTACCACCACCGATACTTCCCGTCCAATTCGCTCAGCAATACGACGATACGACCACCCGGCCTCGCGGAGTCTGACCAGACGACCTCGCTCAAAGGCCGATAACTGCAGAAATCGTACACGTCTTCCATGTCCAGGCATTGCAGCTTCTTCAGGGTCTTCGCACGTGTCCGTACGCCGACGACTGCTTACATTCACTTCGCCGTACTCCTTAAATACCACCGACGATGATTTGCATATTATGCAGTGCTGTGGCGTAAGCGCTCATCGGTTGGTCCCGAAATGAACATCACACGTACGCAAACTCGACCCCATTAACATATGCAAATTTCATGATCGTCCGCCAATTCCTTCTTGGTGTTCTTTTTTCACTGTCCGGCAGTGTATATATATGTAGAATATACTCGTTGGTCTAGGGGAATTAAAATGAATGCTGTGCTACTGATTCGGTCAGCCATCGTAACCATTATATCTTTATTTGGGGAACACATACAAATAAAATAAGATGATAACGAACAACTTAAAAAACGTAAACATTCTACAGTTTAACGGACAACTTCCATCAACCATCTTCTTCGTTCCGCTCCCAACCAACTTCTGCTCTGTACTCCACGCATGCTCTTTAGACAGTGATCTGCACGTGCGTCATCTCATTTGTGACGTAGAATTGTTGTTACATGTAATCAGTTCGTTTGAATAGGCAAACATCCCAGATATACATATACAGGGTGAGTCAAAATTCTTAGACAAACTTTAAGGGTAAGTCAGGCATACAAACACAAGACAATTTGGCATAGGAACGTGTGGTCGCAAACGCAACGGACGACCGCTGGAGGGGACTCTTTGACAGTAAATTAACCAAAAGAAAAGGATTTCAGATAAAGTGCGCAACACAGGCTTAATGCAATACAGGTTTACAGGTTCAAACACTGGATTGCGAAACGCCAAGGTTACGAGGAATGGTTCGCGTACTTGTACTTGGGTTGCGCTTCACTTCGTGTATGATCACTTCTTCCGTGACAGGTGAACGCGTCGTTTGGTCTCGACCACAATGTCGGCTTACTTCGATTGACAATGTTGTACACAATCGTTGGTGGAAACGCCCAAACATCTGATGATGGGGCACCACTCCAATTTGGGTAGCGTTGCCGATACAAACGCTGTGCTGCACGTCCACTTCCCTTCGCTTCCCCATAAATTAAATGCATCTCTGCCATCTCCTTACGAGTGTACTCGCTGTATCCTACTCCGGCAACGTCCATGCCTCGAATGATCCTGCCACGCACGTCCCAACTCACTCGCTTGCAAAGAGCCACCTGTAGCGGTCGTCCGTTGAGTTTGCGACCGCAAGTTCCTATGTAAGAAAGACTTGCGTTTGTATGCCTGACCAACCCTTAAAGTTTGTCTAAGGACTTTTGAATCAACCTGTATATATATATACATTATATACCGTAGTTTCGTTCCTTACAGTGTTAGGCCTGAGGATGGGGTCACGGTGACCCCGAAAGATCTCGTCTAGTGTTTTTTGCTGTAAATAAACTTCATCTTTTAAATGTGGTTTGGCTAATTGTGCATTGATTGAATCGTGCTTAGACAGCTTTTTGTCTTGCCTAGTATTATTTCAACACGAATTGTTTGCTACTTTTTCACAATAAAGAATACGAAGAAGCGGTTATTGACATCCCCAGGAAAATCTACCCGGCAGCTATCTCAAGAGACTGGACGATCGCATTCGACAAGACCAGCCTAGGCGAAGATTAAGCCGTACCATATCAGGGCGGTGAACGACTTACTGTCACAGGATTATGCACAGGGACTGACATATTCTCAATCGCTTGCCAAATACTTCGCTGAAAACGCATCCCTGTTAAACATAATATGTTTTAATAACGAACCATGGTTCCATTTATGCGGCTATGTAAACTCGCAAATACACGTGTGTGGGTTAGTGATAATCCCCGCGCCATCCATGAAGAGCCATTGCATCCAGTGAAAATCGGTCTCTTGTGTGCGGTGACCCAAGTTGGAAAAGCGCCAATGATAATCCCCACGTCATCCATGAAGAGCCATTGCATCCAGTGAAGATCGGTATCTGGTGTACGGTGACCCAAGTTGGAAAAGCACCAATGATAATCCCCACATCATCCATGAAGAGCCATTGCATCCAGTGAAAATCGGTGTCAGGTGTGTGGTGACCCAAGTTGGAAAAGATCCAATGATAAACCCCACGTCATCCTTGAAGAACCATTGCGTCCAGTGAAAATCGGTGTCCTGTGTGCGGTGACCCAAGTTGGAAAAGCACCAATGATACTCCCCAGGTCATCCATGAAGAGCCATTGCATCCAGTGAAAATCAGTGTCTGGTGTGCAGTGACCCAAGTTGGAAAAGCACCAGTGATAATCCCAACGCCAACCATAAAGACCCATTGCTTCCAGTGAAAATCGGTGTCTGGTGTCTGGTATGACCTAAGTTGGAAAAGCACCAATGATAATCCCCACGTCATCCAAGAACAGCCATTGCATCCAGTGAAAATCGGTGTCTGGTGTGCGGTGACCCAAGTTGGAAAAGCACCAATGATAATCCCTACGTCATCCATGAAGAGCCATTGCATCCAGTGAAAATCGGTGTCTGGTGTGCGGTGACCCAAGTTGGAAAAGCACCAATGATAATCCCCACGTCATCCATGAAAAGCCATTGCATCCAGTGAAAATCGGTGTCTGGTGTGCGGTGACCCAAGTTAGAAAAGCACCAATGATAATCCACACGTCATCCATGAAGAGCCATTGCATCCAGTGAAAATCGGTGTCTGGTGTGCGGTGACCCAAGTTAGAAAAGCACCAATGATAATCCACACGTCATCCATGAAGAGCCATTGCATCCAGTGAAAATCGGTGTCTGGTGTGCGGTGACCCAAGTTAGAAAAGCACCAATGATAATCCCCACGTCATCCAGGAAGTGCCATTGCATCCAGTGAAAATCGGTGTCAGGTGAGCGATGAACCAAGTTGGAAAAGCACCAATGATAATCCCCACGTCATCCATGAAGAGCCATTGCATCCAGTGAAAATCGGTGTCTGGTGTGCGGTGACCCAAGTTAGAAAAGCACCAATGATAATCCCCACGTCATCCATGAAGAGCCATTGCATCCAGTGAAAATCGGTGTCTGGTGTGCGGTGACCCAAGTTGAAAAAGGACCAGTGATAATCCCCTCGCCAACCATGAAGACCCATTGTTTCCAGTGAAAATCGGTGCCTGGTGTCTGGTATGACCTAAGTTGGAAAAGCACCAATGATAATCCCCACGTCATCCATGAAGAGCCATTGCATCCAGTGAAAATCGGTGTCTGGTGTGCGGTGACCCAAGTTAGAAAAGCACCAATGATAATCCCCACGTCATCCATGAAGAGCCATTGCATCCAGTGAAAATCGGTGTCTGGTGTGCGGTGACCCAAGTTGAAAAAGGACCAGTGATAATCCCCTCGCCAACCATGAAGACCCATTGTTTCCAGTGAAAATCGGTGCCTGGTGTCTGGTATGACCTAAGTTGGAAAAGCACCAATGATAATCCCCACGTCATCCATGTAGAGCCATTGCATCCAGTGAAAATCGGTCTCTTGTGTGCGGTGACCTAAGTTGGAAAAGCACCAATGATAATCCCTAGGTCATCCATGAAGAGCCATTGCATCCAGTGAAAATCGGTCTCTTGTGTGCGGTGACCTAAGTTGGAAAAGCACCAATGATAATCCCCACGTCATCCATGAAGAGCCATTGCATCCAGTGAAGATCGGTATCTGGTGTACGGTGACCCAAGTTGGAAAAGCACCAATGATAATCCCCACATCATCCATGAAGAGCCATTGCATCCAGTGAAAATCGGTGTCAGGTGTGTGGTGACCCAAGTTGGAAAAGATCCAATGATAAACCCCACGTCATCCTTGAAGAACCATTGCGTCCAGTGAAAATCGGTGTCCTGTGTGCGGTGACCCAAGTTGGAAAAGCACCAATGATACTCCCCAGGTCATCCATGAAGAGCCATTGCATCCAGTGAAAATCAGTGTCTGGTGTGCAGTGACCCAAGTTGGAAAAGCACCAGTGATAATCCCAACGCCAACCATAAAGACCCATTGCTTCCAGTGAAAATCGGTGTCTGGTGTCTGGTATGACCTAAGTTGGAAAAGCACCAATGATAATCCCCACGTCATCCAAGAACAGCCATTGCATCCAGTGAAAATCGGTGTCTGGTGTGCGGTGACCCAAGTTGGAAAAGCACCAATGATAATCCCTACGTCATCCATGAAGAGCCATTGCATCCAGTGAAAATCGGTGTCTGGTGTGCGGTGACCCAAGTTGGAAAAGCACCAATGATAATCCCCACGTCATCCATGAAAAGCCATTGCATCCAGTGAAAATCGGTGTCTGGTGTGCGGTGACCCAAGTTAGAAAAGCACCAATGATAATCCACACGTCATCCATGAAGAGCCATTGCATCCAGTGAAAATCGGTGTCTGGTGTGCGGTGACCCAAGTTAGAAAAGCACCAATGATAATCCCCACGTCATCCAGGAAGTGCCATTGCATCCAGTGAAAATCGGTGTCAGGTGAGCGATGAACCAAGTTGGAAAAGCACCAATGATAATCCCCACGTCATCCATGAAGAGCCATTGCATCCAGTGAAAATCGGTGTCTGGTGTGCGGTGACCCAAGTTAGAAAAGCACCAATGATAATCCCCACGTCATCCATGAAGAGCCATTGCATCCAGTGAAAATCGGTGTCTGGTGTGCGGTGACCCAAGTTGAAAAAGGACCAGTGATAATCCCCTCGCCAACCATGAAGACCCATTGTTTCCAGTGAAAATCGGTGCCTGGTGTCTGGTATGACCTAAGTTGGAAAAGCACCAATGATAATCCCCACGTCATCCATGAAGAGCCATTGCATCCAGTGAAAATCGGTGTCTGGTGTGCGGTGACCCAAGTTAGAAAAGCACCAATGATAATCCCCACGTCATCCATGAAGAGCCATTGCATCCAGTGAAAATCGGTGTCTGGTGTGCGGTGACCCAAGTTGAAAAAGGACCAGTGATAATCCCCTCGCCAACCATGAAGACCCATTGTTTCCAGTGAAAATCGGTGCCTGGTGTCTGGTATGACCTAAGTTGGAAAAGCACCAATGATAATCCCCACGTCATCCATGTAGAGCCATTGCATCCAGTGAAAATCGGTGTCTGGTGTGCGGTGACCCAAGTTAGAAAAGCACCAATGATAATCCCTAGGTCATCCATGAAGAGCCATTGCATCCAGTGAAAATCGGTCTCTTGTGTGCGGTGACCTAAGTTGGAAAAGCACCAATGATAATCCCCACGTCATCCATGAAGAGCCATTGCATCCAGTGAAGATCGGTGTCTGGTGTGCGGTGACCCAAGTTGAAAAAGCACCAATACTAATCCCCACGTCATCCATGAAGAGCCATTGCATCCAGTGAAAATCGGTGTCTGGTGTGCGGTGACCCAAGTTAGAAAGGCACCAATGATAATCCCCACGTCATCCATGAAGAGCCATTACATCCAGTGAAAATCGGTGTCAGGTGTGCGGTGACCCAAGTTGGAAAAGCACCAATGATAATTCCCACGTCATCTATGAAGAGCCATTGCTTCCAGTGAAAATCGGTGTCTTGTGTGCGATGACCCAAGTAGGAAAAGCACCAATGATAATCCCCACGTCATCCATGAAGAGCTATTGCATCCAGTGAAAAGTCGGTGTCAGGTGTGCCGTGACCCAAGTTGGAAAAGCACCAATGATAATCATCACGTCATCCATGAAGAGCCATTGCGTCCAGTGAAAATCGGTGTTTTGTGTGCGGTGACCCAAGTTGAAAAAGCACCAATGATAATCCCCACGTCATCCATGAAGAGCCATGGCGTCCAGTGAAAATCGGTGTCTTGCGTGCGGTGACCCAAGTTGGAAAAGCACTAATGATAATCCCCACGTTATCCATGAAGAGCCATTGCGTCCAGTGAAAATCGGTGTCAGGTATGTGGTGACCCAAGTTGGAAAAGCAGCAATGATAATCCCCACGTCATCTTTGAAGAACCATTGCGTCCAGTGAAAATCGGTGTCCTGTGTGCGGTGACCCAAGTTGGAAAAGCACCAATGATACTCCCCAGGTCATCCATGAAGAGCCATTGCATCCAGTGAAAATCGGTGTCTGGTGTGCGGTGACACAAGTTGGAAAAGCACCAATGATAATCCCCACGTTATCCATGAAAAGCCATTGCATCCAGTGAAAATCGGTGTCTGGTGTGCGGTGACCCAAGTTAGAAAAGCACCAATGATAATCGTCACGTCATCCATGAAGAGCCATTGCATCCAGTGAAAATCGGTGTCAGGTGTGCGGTGACCCAAGTTGGAAAAGCACCAATGATAATCCCCACATCATCCATGAAGAGCCATTGCATCCAGTGAAAATCGGTCTCTTGTGTGCGGTGACCCAAGTTGGAAAAGCACCAATGATAATCCCCACGTCATCCATGAAGAGCCATTGCATCCAGTGAAAATCGGTGTCTGGTGTGCGGTGACCCAAGTTAGAAAAGCACCAATGATAATCCCCACTTCATCCAGGAAGTGTAATTGCATCCAGTGAAAATCGGTGTCAGGTGTGCGATGACCCAAGTTGGAAAAGCACCAATGATATTCCCCACGTCATCCATGAAGAGCCATTGCATCCAGTGAAAATCGGTGTCTGGTGTGCGGTGACCCAAGTTAGAAAAGCACCAATGATAATCTCCACGTCATCCTAGAAGTGCCATTGCATCCAGTGAAAATCGGTGTCAGGTGTGCGATGACCCAAGTTGGAAAAGCACCAATGATAATCCCCACGTCATCCTTGAAGAGCCATTGCGTCCAGTGAAAATCGGTGTCTTGTGTGCGGTGACCCAAGTTGGAAAAGCACCAATGATAATCCCCACGTCATCCATGAAGAGCCATTGCATCCAGTGAAAATCGGTGTCTGGTGTGCGGTGATCCAAGTTGAAAAAGGACCAGTGATAATCCCCTCGCCAACCATGAAGACCCATTGCTTCCAGTGAAAATCGGTGTCTGGTGTCTGGTATGACCTAAGTTGGAAAAGCACCAATGATAATCCCCACGTCATCCATGTAGAGCCATTGAATCCAGTGAAAATCGGTGTCTGGTGTGCCGTGACCCAAGTTGGAAAAGCACCAATGATAATCCCTAGGTCATCCATGAAGAGCCATTGCATCCAGTGAAAATCGGTCTCTTGTGTGCGGTGACCTAAGTTGGAAAAGCACCAATGATAATCCCCACGTCATCCATGAAGAGCCATTGCATCCAGTGAAGATCGGTGTCTGGTGTGCGGTGACCCAAGTGTAAAAAGGACCAGTGATAATCCCCTCGCCAAACATGAAGACCCATTGCTTCCAGTGAAAATCGATGTCTGGTGTCTGGTATGACCTAAGTTGGAAAAGCACCAATGATAATCCCCACGTCATCCATGTAGAGCCATTGCATCCAGTGAACATCGGTGTCTGGTGTGCGGTGACCCAAGTCGGAAAAGCACCAATGATAATCCCTACGTCATCCATGAAGAGCCATTGCATCCAGTGAAAATCGGTGTCTGGTGTGCGGTGACACAAGTTGGAAAAGCACCAATGATAATCCCCACGTCATCCATGAAAAGCCATTGCATCCAGTGAAAATCGGTGTCTGGTGTGCGGTGACCCAAGTTAGAAAAGCACCAATGAAAATCCCCACGTCATCCATGAAAAGCCATTGCATCCAGTGAAAATCGGTGTCAGGTGTGCGGTGACCCAAGTTGGAAAAGCACCAATGATAATCCACACGTCATCCATGAAGAGCCATTGCATCCAGTGAAAATCGGTCTCTTGTGTGCGGTGACCCAAGTTGGAAAAGCACCAATGATAATCCCCACGTCATCCATGAAGAGCCATTGCATCCAGTGAAGATCGGTGTCTGGTGTACGGTGACCCAATTTGGAAAAGCACCAATGATAATCCCCCCATCATCCATGAAGAGCCTTTGCATCCAGTGAAAATCGGTGTCTAGTGTGCGGTGACCCAAGTTAGAAAAGCACCAATGATAATCCCCACGTCATCCAGGAAGTGCCATTGCGTCCAGTGAAAATCGGTGTCAGGTGTGCGATGACCCAAGTTGGAAAAGCATCAATGATGATCCCCACGTCATCCATGAAGAGCCATTGCATCCAGTGAAAACCGGTGTCCGGTGTGCGGTGACCCAAGTTAGAAAAGCACCAATGATAATCTCCACGTCATCCAGGAAGTGCCATTGCATCCAGTGAAAATCGGTGTCAGGTGTGCGATGACCCAAGTTGGAAAAGCACCAATGATAATCCCCACGTCATCCATGAAGAGCCATTGCATCCAGTGAAAATCGGTGTCTAGTGTGCGGTGACCCAAGTTAGAAAAGCACCAATGATAATCTCCACGTCATCCAGGAAGTGCCATTGCATCCAGTGAAAATCGGTGTCAGGTGTGCGATGACCCAAGTTGGAAAATCACCAATGATAATCCCCACTTCATCCATGAAGAGCCATTGCACCCAGTGAAAATCGGTGTCTGGTGTGCCGTGACCCAAGTTGAAAAAGTACCAGTGATAATCCCCTCGCCAACCATGAAGACCCATTGCTTCCAGTGAAAATCGGTGTCTGGTGTCTGGTATGACCTAAGTTGGAAAAGCACCAATGATAATCCCCACGTCATCCATGTAGAGCCATTGCATCCAGTGAAAATCGGTGTCTGGTGTGCGGTGACCCAAGTTGGAAAAGCACCAATGATAATCCCTAGGTTATCCATGAAGAGCCATTGCATCCCGTGAAAATCGGTCTCTTGTGTGCGGTGACCTAAGTTGGAAAAGCACCAATGATAATCCCCACGTCATCCATGAAGAGCCATTGCATCCAGTGAAGATCGGTGTCTGGTGTGCGGTGACCCAAGTGTAAAGAGGACCAGTGATAATCCCCTCGCCAACCATGAAGACCCATTGCTTCCAGTGAAAATCGGTGTCTGGTGTCTGGTATGACCTAAGTTGGAAAAGCACCAATGATAATCCCCACGTCATCCATGTAGAGCCATTGCATCCAGTGAAAATCGGTGTCTGGTGTGCGGTGACCCAAGTCAGAAAAGCACCAATGATAATCCCTGCGTCATCCATGAAGAGCCATAGCATCCAGTGAAAATCGGTGTCTGGTGTGCGGTGAACCAAGTTGGAAAAGCACCAATGATAATCCCCACGTCATCCATGAAAAGCCATTGCATCCAGTGAAAATCGGTGTCTGGTGTGCGGTGACCCAAGTTGGAAAAGCACCAATGATAATCCCTACGTCATCCTTGAAGAGCCATTGCGTCCAGTGAAAATCGGTGTCTTGTGTGCGGTGACCCAAGTTGGAAAAGCACCAATGATAATCCCCACGTCATCCATGAAGAGCCATTGCATCCAGGGAAAATCGGTGTCTGGTGTGCGGTGACCCAAGTTGAAAAAGGACCAGTGATAATCCCCTCGCCAACCATGAAGACCCATTGCTTCCAGGGAAAATCGGTGTCTGGTGTCTGGTATGACCTAAGTTGGAAAAGCACCAATGATAATCCCCACGTCATCCATGTAGAGCCATTGCATATAGTGAAAATCGGTGTCTGGTGTGCGGTGACCCAAGTTGGAAAAGCACCAATGATAATCCCTAGGTCATCCATGAAGAGCCATTGCATCCAGTGAAAATCGGTCTCTTGTGTGCGGTGACCTAAGTTGGAAAAGCACCAATGATAATCCCCACGTCATCCATGAAGAGCCATTGCATCCAGTGAAGATCGGTGTCTGGTGTGCGGTGACCCAAGTGTAAAAAGGACCAGTGATAATCCATTCGCCAACCATGAAGACCCATTGCTTCCAGTGAAAATCGGTGTCTGGTGTCTGGTATGACCTAAGTTGGAAAAGCACCAATGATAATCCCCACGTCATCCATGTAGAGCCATTGCATCCAGTGAAAATCGGTGTCTGGTGTGCGGTGACCCAAGTCGGAAAAGCACCAATGATAATCCCTACGTCATCCATGAAGAGCCATTGCATCCAGTGAAAATCGGTGTCTGGTGTGCGGTGACCCAAGTTGGAAAAGCACCAATGATAATCCCCACGTCATCCATGAAAAGCCATTGCATCCAGTGAAAATCGGTGTCTGGTGTGCGGTGACCCAAGTTAGAAAAGCACCAATGAAAATCCACACGTCATCCAAGAAAAGCCATTGCATCCAGTGAAAATCGGTATCAGGTGTGCGGTGACCCAAGTTTGAAAAGCACCAATGATAATCCCTGCGTCATCCATGAAGAGCCATTGCATCCAGTGAAGATCGGTGTCTGGTGTGCGGTGACCCAAGTTGAAAAAGCACCAATACTAATCCCCACGTCATCCATGAAGAGCCATTGCATCCAGTGAAAATCGGTGTCTGGTGTGCGGTGACCCAAGTTAGAAAGGCACCAATGATAATCCCCACGTCATCCATGAAGAGCCATTACATCCAGTGAAAATCGGTGTCAGGTGTGCGGTGACCCAAGTTGGAAAAGCACCAATGATAATTCCCACGTCATCTATGGAGAGCCATTGCTTCCAGTGAAAATCGGTGTCTTGTGTGCGATGACCCAAGTAGGAAAAGCACCAATGATAATCCCCACGTCATCCATGAAGAGCTATTGCATCCAGTGAAAAGTCGGTGTCAGGTGTGCCGTGACCCAAGTTGGAAAAGCACCAATGATAATCATCACGTCATCCATGAAGAGCCATTGCGTCCAGTGAAAATCGGTGTTTTGTGTGCGGTGACCCAAGTTGAAAAAGCACCAATGATAATCCCCACGTCATCCATGAAGAGCCATGGCGTCCAGTGAAAATCGGTGTCTTGCGTGCGGTGACCCAAGTTGGAAAAGCACTAATGATAATCCCCACGTTATCCATGAAGAGCCATTGCGTCCAGTGAAAATCGGTGTCAGGTATGTGGTGACCCAAGTTGGAAAAGCAGCAATGATAATCCCCACGTCATCTTTGAAGAACCATTGCGTCCAGTGAAAATCGGTGTCCTGTGTGCGGTGACCCAAGTTGGAAAAGCACCAATGATACTCCCCAGGTCATCCATGAAGAGCCATTGCATCCAGTGAAAATCGGTGTCTGGTGTGCGGTGACCCAAGTTGGAAAAGCACTAATGATAATCCCCACGTTATCCATGAAGAGCCATTGCATCCAGTGAAAATCAGTGTCTGGTGTGCAGTGACCCAAGTTGGAAAAGCACCAGTGATAATCCCAACGCCAACCATAAAGACCCATTGCTTCCAGTGAAAATCGGTGTCTGGTGTCTGGTATGACCTAAGTTGGAAAAGCACCAATGATAATCCCCACGTCATCCAAGAACAGCCATTGCATCCAGTGAAAATCGGTGTCTGGTGTGCGGTGACCCAAGTTGGAAAAGCACCAATGATAATCCCTACGTCATCCATGAAGAGCCATTGCATCCAGTGAAAATCGGTGTCTGGTGTGCGGTGACCCAAGTTGGAAAAGCACCAATGATAATCCCCACGTCATCCATGAAAAGCCATTGCATCCAGTGAAAATCGGTGTCTGGTGTGCGGTGACCCAAGTTAGAAAAGCACCAATGATAATCCCCACGTCATCCATGAAGAGCCATTGCATCCAGTGAAAATCGGTGTCTGGTGTGCGGTGACCCAAGTTAGAAAAGCACCAATGATAATCCCCACGTCATCCAGGAAGTGCCATTGCATCCAGTGAAAATCGGTGTCAGGTGAGCGATGAACCAAGTTGGAAAAGCACCAATGATAATCCCCACGTCATCCATGAAGAGCCATTGCATCCAGTGAAAATCGGTGTCTGGTGTGCGGTGACCCAAGTTAGAAAAGCACCAATGATAATCCCCACGTCATCCATGAAGAGCCATTGCATCCAGTGAAAATCGGTGTCTGGTGTGCGGTGACCCAAGTTGAAAAAGGACCAGTGATAATCCCCTCGCCAACCATGAAGACCCATTGTTTCCAGTGAAAATCGGTGCCTGGTGTCTGGTATGACCTAAGTTGGAAAAGCACCAATGATAATCCCCACGTCATCCATGTAGAGCCATTGCATCCAGTGAAAATCGGTGTCTGGTGTGCGGTGACCCAAGTTAGAAAAGCACCAATGATAATCCCTAGGTCATCCATGAAGAGCCATTGCATCCAGTGAAAATCGGTCTCTTGTGTGCGGTGACCTAAGTTGGAAAAGCACCAATGATAATCCCCACGTCATCCATGAAGAGCCATTGCATCCAGTGAAGATCGGTGTCTGGTGTGCGGTGACCCAAGTTGAAAAAGCACCAATACTAATCCCCACGTCATCCATGAAGAGCCATTGCATCCAGTGAAAATCGGTGTCTGGTGTGCGGTGACCCAAGTTAGAAAGGCACCAATGATAATCCCCACGTCATCCATGAAGAGCCATTACATCCAGTGAAAATCGGTGTCAGGTGTGCGGTGACCCAAGTTGGAAAAGCACCAATGATAATTCCCACGTCATCTATGAAGAGCCATTGCTTCCAGTGAAAATCGGTGTCTTGTGTGCGATGACCCAAGTAGGAAAAGCACCAATGATAATCCCCACGTCATCCATGAAGAGCTATTGCATCCAGTGAAAAGTCGGTGTCAGGTGTGCCGTGACCCAAGTTGGAAAAGCACCAATGATAATCATCACGTCATCCATGAAGAGCCATTGCGTCCAGTGAAAATCGGTGTTTTGTGTGCGGTGACCCAAGTTGAAAAAGCACCAATGATAATCCCCACGTCATCCATGAAGAGCCATGGCGTCCAGTGAAAATCGGTGTCTTGCGTGCGGTGACCCAAGTTGGAAAAGCACTAATGATAATCCCCACGTTATGCATGAAGAGCCATTGCGTCCAGTGAAAATCGGTGTCAGGTATGTGGTGACCCAAGTTGGAAAAGCAGCAATGATAATCCCCACGTCATCTTTGAAGAACCATTGCGTCCAGTGAAAATCGGTGTCCTGTGTGCGGTGACCCAAGTTGGAAAAGCACCAATGATACTCCCCAGGTCATCCATGAAGAGCCATTGCATCCAGTGAAAATCGGTGTCTGTTGTGCGGTGACACAAGTTGGAAAAGCACCAATGATAATCCCCACGTTATCCATGAAAAGCCATTGCATCCAGTGAAAATCGGTGTCTGGTGTGCGGTGACCCAAGTTAGAAAAGCACCAATGATAATCGTCACGTCATCCATGAAGAGCCATTGCATCCAGTGAAAATCGGTGTCAGGTGTGCGGTGACCCAAGTTGGAAAAGCACCAATGATAATCCCCACATCATCCATGAAGAGCCATTGCATCCAGTGAAAATCGGTCTCTTGTGTGCGGTGACCCAAGTTGGAAAAGCACCAATGATAATCCCCACGTCATCCATGAAGAGCCATTGCATCCAGTGAAAATCGGTGTCTGGTGTGCGGTGACCCAAGTTAGAAAAGCACCAATGATAATCCCCACGTCATCCATGAAGAGCCATTGCATCCAGTGAAAATCGGTGTCAGGTGTGCGATGACCCAAGTTGGAAAAGCACCAATGATAATCCCCACGTCATCCTTGAAGAGCCATTGCGTCCAGTGAAAATCGGTGTCTTGTGTGCGGTGACCCAAGTTGAAAAGCACCAATGATAATCCACGTCATCCATGAAGAGCCATTGCATCCAGTGAAAATCCCTCGGTTGAAAAAGCACCAATGATAATCCAACCATGAAGACCCATTGCTTCCAGTGAAAATCGGTGTCTGGTGTCTGGTATGACCTAAGTTGGAAAAGCACCAATGATAATCCCCACGTCATCCATGTAGAGCCATTGAATCCAGTGAAAATCGGTGTCTGGTGTGCCGTGACCCAAGTTGGAAAAGCACCAATGATAATCCCCACGTCATCCATGAAGAGCCATTGCATCCAGTGAAAATCGGTCTCTTGTGTGCGGTGACCTAAGTTGGAAAAGCACCAATGATAATCCCCACGTCATCCATGAAGAGCCATTGCATCCAGTGAAGATCGGTGTCTGGTGTGCGGTGACCCAAGTGTAAAAAGGACCAGTGATAATCCCCTCGCCAAACATGAAGACCCATTGCTTCCAGTGAAAATCGATGTCTGGTGTCTGGTATGACCTAAGTTGGAAAAGCACCAATGATAATCCCCACGTCATCCATGTAAGAGCCATTGCATCCAGTGAACATCGGTGTCTGGTGTGCGGTGACCCAAGTCGGAAAAAGCACCAATGATAATCCCTACGTCATCCATGAAGAGCCATTGCATCCAGTGAAAATCGGTGTCTGGTGTGCGGTGACCCAAGTTGGAAAAGCACCAATGATAATCCCCACGTCATCCATGAAAAGCCATTGCATCCAGTGAAAATCGGTGTCTGGTGTGCGGTGACCCAAGTTGGAAAAAGCACCAATGATAATCCCCACGTCATCCATGAAGAGCCATTGCATCCAGTGAAAATCGGTCTCTGGTGTGCGGTGACCCAAGTTGGAAAAGCACCAATGATAATCCCCACGTCATCCATGAAGAGCCATTGCATCCAGTGAAGATCGGTGTCTGGTGTACGGTGACCCAAGTTGGAAAAGCACCAATGATAATCCCCCCATCATCCATGAAGAGCCATTGCATCCAGTGAAAATCGGTGTCTAGTGTGCGGTGACCCAAGTTAGAAAAGCACCAATGATAATCCCCACGTCATCCAGGAAGTGCCATTGCGTCCAGTGAAAATCGGTGTCAGGTGTGCGATGACCCAAGTTGGAAAAGCATCAATGATGATCCCCACGTCATCCATGAAGAGCCATTGCATCCAGTGAAAACCGGTGTCCGGTGTGCGGTGACCCAAGTTAGAAAAGCACCAATGATAATCTCCACGTCATCCAGGAAGTGCCATTGCATCCAGTGAAAATCGGTGTCAGGTGTGCGATGACCCAAGTTGGAAAAGCACCAATGATAATCCCCACGTCATCCATGAAGAGCCATTGCATCCAGTGAAAATCGGTGTCTAGTGTGCGGTGACCCAAGTTAGAAAAGCACCAATGATAATCTCCACGTCATCCAGGAAGTGCCATTGCATCCAGTGAAAATCGGTGTCAGGTGTGCGATGACCCAAGTTGGAAAATCACCAATGATAATCCCCACTTCATCCATGAAGAGCCATTGCACCCAGTGAAAATCGGTGTCTGGTGTGCCGTGACCCAAGTTGAAAAAGTACCAGTGATAATCCCCTCGCCAACCATGAAGACCCATTGCTTCCAGTGAAAATCGGTGTCTGGTGTCTGGTATGACCTAAGTTGGAAAAGCACCAATGATAATCCCCACGTCATCCAAGAACAGCCATTGCATCCAGTGAAAATCGGTGTCTGGTGTGCGGTGACCCAAGTTGGAAAAGCACCAATGATAATCCCTACGTCATCCATGAAGAGCCATTGCATCCAGTGAAAATCGGTGTCTGGTGTGCGGTGACCCAAGTTGGAAAAGCACCAATGATAATCCCCACGTCATCCATGAAAAGCCATTGCATCCAGTGAAAATCGGTGTCTGGTGTGCGGTGACCCAAGTTAGAAAAGCACCAATGATAATCCCCACGTCATCCATGAAGAGCCATTGCATCCAGTGAAAATCGGTGTCTGGTGTGCGGTGACCCAAGTTAGAAAAGCACCAATGATAATCCCCACGTCATCCAGGAAGTGCCATTGCATCCAGTGAAAATCGGTGTCAGGTGAGCGATGAACCAAGTTGGAAAAGCACCAATGATAATCCCCACGTCATCCATGAAGAGCCATTGCATCCAGTGAAAATCGGTGTCTGGTGTGCGGTGACCCAAGTTAGAAAAGCACCAATGATAATCCCCACGTCATCCATGAAGAGCCATTGCATCCAGTGAAAATCGGTGTCTGGTGTGCGGTGACCCAAGTTGAAAAAGGACCAGTGATAATCCCCTCGCCAACCATGAAGACCCATTGTTTCCAGTGAAAATCGGTGCCTGGTGTCTGGTATGACCTAAGTTGGAAAAGCACCAATGATAATCCCCACGTCATCCATGTAGAGCCATTGCATCCAGTGAAAATCGGTGTCTGGTGTGCGGTGACCCAAGTTAGAAAAGCACCAATGATAATCCCTAGGTCATCCATGAAGAGCCATTGCATCCAGTGAAAATCGGTCTCTTGTGTGCGGTGACCTAAGTTGGAAAAGCACCAATGATAATCCCCACGTCATCCATGAAGAGCCATTGCATCCAGTGAAGATCGGTGTCTGGTGTGCGGTGACCCAAGTTGAAAAAGCACCAATACTAATCCCCACGTCATCCATGAAGAGCCATTGCATCCAGTGAAAATCGGTGTCTGGTGTGCGGTGACCCAAGTTAGAAAGGCACCAATGATAATCCCCACGTCATCCATGAAGAGCCATTACATCCAGTGAAAATCGGTGTCAGGTGTGCGGTGACCCAAGTTGGAAAAGCACCAATGATAATTCCCACGTCATCTATGAAGAGCCATTGCTTCCAGTGAAAATCGGTGTCTTGTGTGCGATGACCCAAGTAGGAAAAGCACCAATGATAATCCCCACGTCATCCATGAAGAGCTATTGCATCCAGTGAAAAGTCGGTGTCAGGTGTGCCGTGACCCAAGTTGGAAAAGCACCAATGATAATCATCACGTCATCCATGAAGAGCCATTGCGTCCAGTGAAAATCGGTGTTTTGTGTGCGGTGACCCAAGTTGAAAAAGCACCAATGATAATCCCCACGTCATCCATGAAGAGCCATGGCGTCCAGTGAAAATCGGTGTCTTGCGTGCGGTGACCCAAGTTGGAAAAGCACTAATGATAATCCCCACGTTATGCATGAAGAGCCATTGCGTCCAGTGAAAATCGGTGTCAGGTATGTGGTGACCCAAGTTGGAAAAGCAGCAATGATAATCCCCACGTCATCTTTGAAGAACCATTGCGTCCAGTGAAAATCGGTGTCCTGTGTGCGGTGACCCAAGTTGGAAAAGCACCAATGATACTCCCCAGGTCATCCATGAAGAGCCATTGCATCCAGTGAAAATCGGTGTCTGTTGTGCGGTGACACAAGTTGGAAAAGCACCAATGATAATCCCCACGTTATCCATGAAAAGCCATTGCATCCAGTGAAAATCGGTGTCTGGTGTGCGGTGACCCAAGTTAGAAAAGCACCAATGATAATCGTCACGTCATCCATGAAGAGCCATTGCATCCAGTGAAAATCGGTGTCAGGTGTGCGGTGACCCAAGTTGGAAAAGCACCAATGATAATCCCCACATCATCCATGAAGAGCCATTGCATCCAGTGAAAATCGGTCTCTTGTGTGCGGTGACCCAAGTTGGAAAAGCACCAATGATAATCCCCACGTCATCCATGAAGAGCCATTGCATCCAGTGAAAATCGGTGTCTGGTGTGCGGTGACCCAAGTTAGAAAAGCACCAATGATAATCCCCACTTCATCCAGGAAGTGTAATTGCATCCAGTGAAAATCGGTGTCAGGTGTGCGATGACCCAAGTTGGAAAAGCACCAATGATATTCCCCACGTCATCCATGAAGAGCCATTGCATCCAGTGAAAATCGGTGTCTGGTGTGCGGTGACCCAAGTTAGAAAAGCACCAATGATAATCTCCACGTCATCCTAGAAGTGCCATTGCATCCAGTGAAAATCGGTGTCAGGTGTGCGATGACCCAAGTTGGAAAAGCACCAATGATAATCCCCACGTCATCCTTGAAGAGCCATTGCGTCCAGTGAAAATCGGTGTCTTGTGTGCGGTGACCCAAGTTGGAAAAGCACCAATGATAATCCCCACGTCATCCATGAAGAGCCATTGCATCCAGTGAAAATCGGTGTCTGGTGTGCGGTGATCCAAGTTGAAAAAGGACCAGTGATAATCCCCTCGCCAACCATGAAGACCCATTGCTTCCAGTGAAAATCGGTGTCTGGTGTCTGGTATGACCTAAGTTGGAAAAGCACCAATGATAATCCCCACGTCATCCATGTAGAGCCATTGAATCCAGTGAAAATCGGTGTCTGGTGTGCCGTGACCCAAGTTGGAAAAGCACCAATGATAATCCCTAGGTCATCCATGAAGAGCCATTGCATCCAGTGAAAATCGGTCTCTTGTGTGCGGTGACCTAAGTTGGAAAAGCACCAATGATAATCCCCACGTCATCCATGAAGAGCCATTGCATCCAGTGAAGATCGGTGTCTGGTGTGCGGTGACCCAAGTGTAAAAAGGACCAGTGATAATCCCCTCGCCAAACATGAAGACCCATTGCTTCCAGTGAAAATCGATGTCTGGTGTCTGGTATGACCTAAGTTGGAAAAGCACCAATGATAATCCCCACGTCATCCATGTAGAGCCATTGCATCCAGTGAACATCGGTGTCTGGTGTGCGGTGACCCAAGTCGGAAAAGCACCAATGATAATCCCTACGTCATCCATGAAGAGCCATTGCATCCAGTGAAAATCGGTGTCTGGTGTGCGGTGACACAAGTTGGAAAAGCACCAATGATAATCCCCACGTCATCCATGAAAAGCCATTGCATCCAGTGAAAATCGGTGTCTGGTGTGCGGTGACCCAAGTTAGAAAAGCACCAATGAAAATCCCCACGTCATCCATGAAAAGCCATTGCATCCAGTGAAAATCGGTGTCAGGTGTGCGGTGACCCAAGTTGGAAAAGCACCAATGATAATCCACACGTCATCCATGAAGAGCCATTGCATCCAGTGAAAATCGGTCTCTTGTGTGCGGTGACCCAAGTTGGAAAAGCACCAATGATAATCCCCACGTCATCCATGAAGAGCCATTGCATCCAGTGAAGATCGGTGTCTGGTGTACGGTGACCCAATTTGGAAAAGCACCAATGATAATCCCCCCATCATCCATGAAGAGCCATTGCATCCAGTGAAAATCGGTGTCTAGTGTGCGGTGACCCAAGTTAGAAAAGCACCAATGATAATCCCCACGTCATCCAGGAAGTGCCATTGCGTCCAGTGAAAATCGGTGTCAGGTGTGCGATGACCCAAGTTGGAAAAGCATCAATGATGATCCCCACGTCATCCATGAAGAGCCATTGCATCCAGTGAAAACCGGTGTCCGGTGTGCGGTGACCCAAGTTAGAAAAGCACCAATGATAATCTCCACGTCATCCAGGAAGTGCCATTGCATCCAGTGAAAATCGGTGTCAGGTGTGCGATGACCCAAGTTGGAAAAGCACCAATGATAATCCCCACGTCATCCATGAAGAGCCATTGCATCCAGTGAAAATCGGTGTCTAGTGTGCGGTGACCCAAGTTAGAAAAGCACCAATGATAATCTCCACGTCATCCAGGAAGTGCCATTGCATCCAGTGAAAATCGGTGTCAGGTGTGCGATGACCCAAGTTGGAAAATCACCAATGATAATCCCCACTTCATCCATGAAGAGCCATTGCACCCAGTGAAAATCGGTGTCTGGTGTGCCGTGACCCAAGTTGAAAAAGTACCAGTGATAATCCCCTCGCCAACCATGAAGACCCATTGCTTCCAGTGAAAATCGGTGTCTGGTGTCTGGTATGACCTAAGTTGGAAAAGCACCAATGATAATCCCCACGTCATCCATGTAGAGCCATTGCATCCAGTGAAAATCGGTGTCTGGTGTGCGGTGACCCAAGTTGGAAAAGCACCAATGATAATCCCTAGGTTATCCATGAAGAGCCATTGCATCCCGTGAAAATCGGTCTCTTGTGTGCGGTGACCTAAGTTGGAAAAGCACCAATGATAATCCCCACGTCATCCATGAAGAGCCATTGCATCCAGTGAAGATCGGTGTCTGGTGTGCGGTGACCCAAGTGTAAAGAGGACCAGTGATAATCCCCTCGCCAACCATGAAGACCCATTGCTTCCAGTGAAAATCGGTGTCTGGTGTCTGGTATGACCTAAGTTGGAAAAGCACCAATGATAATCCCCACGTCATCCATGTAGAGCCATTGCATCCAGTGAAAATCGGTGTCTGGTGTGCGGTGACCCAAGTCAGAAAAGCACCAATGATAATCCCTGCGTCATCCATGAAGAGCCATTGCATCCAGTGAAAATCGGTGTCTGGTGTGCGGTGAACCAAGTTGGAAAAGCACCAATGATAATCCCCACGTCATCCATGAAAAGCCATTGCATCCAGTGAAAATCGGTGTCTGGTGTGCGGTGACCCAAGTTGGAAAAGCACCAATGATAATCCCTACGTCATCCTTGAAGAGCCATTGCGTCCAGTGAAAATCGGTGTCTTGTGTTCGGTGACCCAAGTTGGAAAAGCACCAATGATAATCCCCACGTCATCCATGAAGAGCCATTGCATCCAGGGAAAATCGGTGTCTGGTGTGCGGTGACCCAAGTTAAAAAAGGACCAGTGATAATCCCCTCGCCAACCATGAAGACCCATTGCTTCCAGGGAAAATCGGTGTCTGGTGTCTGGTATGACCTAAGTTGGAAAAGCACCAATGATAATCCCCACGTCATCCATGTAGAGCCATTGCATATAGTGAAAATCGGTGTCTGGTGTGCGGTGACCCAAGTTGGAAAAGCACCAATGATAATCCCTAGGTCATCCATGAAGAGCCATTGCATCCAGTGAAAATCGGTCTCTTGTGTGCGGTGACCTAAGTTGGAAAAGCACCAATGATAATCCCCACGTCATCCATGAAGAGCCATTGCATCCAGTGAAGATCGGTGTCTGGTGTGCGGTGACCCAAGTGTAAAAGGACCAGTGATAATCCCCTCGCCAACCATGAAGACCCATTGCTTCCAGTGAAAATCGGTGTCTGGTGTCTGGTATGACCTAAGTTGGAAAAGCACCAATGATAATCCCCACGTCATCCATGTAGAGCCATTGCATCCAGTGAAAATCGGTGTCTGGTGTGCGGTGACCCAAGTCGGAAAAGCACCAATGATAATCCCTACGTCATCCATGAAGAGCCATTGCATCCAGTGAAAATCGGTGTCTGGTGTGCGGTGACCCAAGTTGGAAAAGCACCAATGATAATCCCCACGTCATCCATGAAAAGCCATTGCATCCAGTGAAAATCGGTGTCTGGTGTGCGGTGACCCAAGTTAGAAAAGCACCAATGAAAATCCACACGTCATCCAAGAAAAGCCATTGCATCCAGTGAAAATCGGTATCAGGTGTGCGGTGACCCAAGTTTGAAAAGCACCAATGATAATCCCTGCGTCATCCATGAAGAGCCATTGCATCCAGTGAAAATCGGTCTCTTGTGTGCGGTGACCCAAGTTGGAAAAGCACCAATGATAATCCCCACGTCATCCATGAAGAGCCATTGCATCCAGTGAAGATCGGTGTCTGGTGTACGGTGACCCAAGTTGGAAAAGCACCAATGATAATCCCCCCATCATCCAGGAAGAGCCATTGCATCCAGTGAAAATCGGTGTCTGGTGTGCGGTGACCCAAGTTAGAAAAGCACCAATGATAATCCCCACGTCATCCAGGAAGTGCCATTGCATCCAGTGAAAATCGGTGTCAGGTGTGCGATGACCCAAGTTGGAAAAGCATCAATGATAATCCCCACGTCATCCATGAAGAGCCATTGCATCCAGGGAAAATCGGTGTCTGGTGTGCGGTGACCCAAGTTAGAAAAGCACCAATGATAATCTCCACGTCATCCAGGAAGTGCCATTGCATCCAGTGAAAATCGGTGTCAGGTGTGCGATGACCCAAGTTGGAAAAGCACCAATGATAATCCCCACGTCATCCATGAAGAGCCATTGCATCCAGTGAAAATCGGTGTCTGGTGTGCGGTGACCCAAGTTAGAAAAGCACCAATGATAATCTCCACGTCATCCAGGAAGTGCCATTGCATCCAGTGAAAATCGGTGTCAGGTGTGCGATGACCCAAGTTGGAAAATCACCAATGATAATCCCCACTTCATCCATGAAGAGCCATTGCATCCAGTGAAAATCGGTGTCTGGTGTGCCGTGACCCAAGTTGAAAAAGGACCAGTGATAATCCCCTCGCCAACCATGAAGACCCATTGCTTCCAGTGAAAATAGGTGTCTGGTGTCTGGTATTACCTAAGTTGGAAAAGCACCAATGATAATCCCCACGTCATCCATGTAGAGCCATTGTATCCAGTGAAAATCGGTGTCTGGTGTGCGGTGACCCAAGTTGGAAAAGCACCAATGATAATCCCTAGGTCATCCATGAAGAGCCATTGCATCCAGTGAAAATCGGTCTCTTGTGTGCGGTGACCTAAGTTGGAAAAGCACCAATGATAATCCCTACGTCATCCATGAAGAGCCATTGCATCCAGTGAAGATCGGTGTCTGGTGTGCGGTGACCCAAGTGTAAAAAGGACCAGTGATAATCTCCTCGCCAACCATGAAGACCCATTGCTCCCAGTGAAAATCGGTGTCTGGTGTCTGGTATGACCTAAGTTGGAAAAGCACCAATGATAATCCCCACGTCATCCATGAAAAGCCATTGCATCCAGTGAAAATCGGTGTCAGGTGTGCGGTGACCCAAGTTGGAAAAGCACCAATGATAATCCCCACGTCATCCATGAAGAGCCATTGCATCCAGTGAAAATCGGTCTCTTGTGTGCGGTGACCCAAGTTGGAAAAGCACCAATGATAATCCCCACGTCATCCATGAAGAGCCATTGCATCCAGTGAAGATCGGTGTCTGGTGTACGGTGACCCAAGTTGGAAAAGCACCAATGATAATCCCCCCATCATCCATGAAGAGCCATTGCATCCAGTGAAAATCGGTGTCTGGTGTGCTGTGACCCAAGTTAGAAAAGCACCAATGATAATCCCCACGTCATCCAGGAAGTGCCATTGCATCCAGTGAAAATCGGTGTCAGGTGTGCGATGACCCAAGTTGGAAAAGCAGCAATGATAATCCCCACGTCATCCATGAAGAGCCATTGCATCCAGTGAAAATCGGTGTCTGGTGTGCGGTGACCAAAGTTAGAAAAGCACCAATGATAATCTCCACGTCATCCAGGAAGTGCCATTGCATCCAGTGAAAATCGGTGTCAGGTGTGCGATGACCCAAGTTGGAAAATCACCAATGATAATCCCCACTT
This sequence comes from Macrothele yani, assembly GCA_039090855.1. Taxonomy (NCBI): domain Eukaryota; kingdom Metazoa; phylum Arthropoda; class Arachnida; order Araneae; family Macrothelidae; genus Macrothele; species Macrothele yani. Next base: position 13,625,668 of record CM077032.1, on the reverse strand, counting down.
CATCCATGAAGAGCCATTGCATCCAGTGAAAATCGGTGTCTGGTGTGCCGTGACCCAAGTTGAAAAAGGACCAGTGATAATCCCCTCGCCAACCATGAAGACCCATTGCTTCCAGTGAAAATCGGTGTCTGGTGTCTGGTATGACCTAAGTTGGAAAAGCACCAATGATAATCCCCACGTCATCCATGTAGAGCCATTGCATCCAGTGAAAATCGGTGTCTGGTGTGCGGTGACCCAAGTTGGAAAAGCACCAATGATAATCCCTACGTCATCCATGAAGAGCCATTGCATCCAGTGAAGATCGGTGTCTGGTGTGCGGTGACCCAAGTTGAAAAAGGACCAGTGATAATCCCCTCGACAACCATGAAGACCCATTGCTTCCAGTGAAAATCGGTGTCTGGTGTCTGGTATGACCTAAGTTGAAAAAGCACCAATGATAATCCATACGTCATCCATGTAGAGCCATTGCATCCAGTGAAAATCGGTGTCTGGTGTGCGGTGACCCAAGTTGGAAAAGCACCAATGATAATCCCCACGTCATCCATGAAGAGCCATTGCATCCAGTGAAAATCGGTGTCTGGTGTGCGGTGACCCAAGTTAGAAAAGCACCAATGATAATCCCCACTTCATCCAGGAAGTGTAATTGCATCCAGTGAAAATCGGTGTCAGGTGTGCGATGACCCAAGTTGGAAAAGCACCAATGATATTCCCCACGTCATCCATGAAGAGCCATTGCATCCAGTGAAAATCGGTGTCTGGTGTGCGGTGACCCAAGTTAGAAAAGCACCAATGATAATCTCCACGTCATCCTAGAAGTGCCATTGCATCCAGTGAAAATCGGTGTCAGGTGTGCGATGACCCAAGTTGGAAAAGCACCAATGATAATCCCCACGTCATCCTTGAAGAGCCATTGCGTCCAGTGAAAATCGGTGTCTTGTGTGCGGTGACCCAAGTTGGAAAAGCACCAATGATAATCCCCACGTCATCCATGAAGAGCCATTGCATCCAGTGAAAATCGGTGTCTGGTGTGCGGTGATCCAAGTTGAAAAAGGACCAGTGATAATCCCCTCGCCAACCATGAAGACCCATTGCTTCCAGTGAAAATCGGTGTCTGGTGTCTGGTATGACCTAAGTTGGAAAAGCACCAATGATAATCCCCACGTCATCCATGTAGAGCCATTGAATCCAGTGAAAATCGGTGTCTGGTGTGCCGTGACCCAAGTTGGAAAAGCACCAATGATAATCCCTAGGTCATCCATGAAGAGCCATTGCATCCAGTGAAAATCGGTCTCTTGTGTGCGGTGACCTAAGTTGGAAAAGCACCAATGATAATCCCCACGTCATCCATGAAGAGCCATTGCATCCAGTGAAGATCGGTGTCTGGTGTGCGGTGACCCAAGTGTAAAAAGGACCAGTGATAATCCCCTCGCCAAACATGAAGACCCATTGCTTCCAGTGAAAATCGATGTCTGGTGTCTGGTATGACCTAAGTTGGAAAAGCACCAATGATAATCCCCACGTCATCCATGTAGAGCCATTGCATCCAGTGAACATCGGTGTCTGGTGTGCGGTGACCCAAGTCGGAAAAGCACCAATGATAATCCCTACGTCATCCATGAAGAGCCATTGCATCCAGTGAAAATCGGTGTCTGGTGTGCGGTGACACAAGTTGGAAAAGCACCAATGATAATCCCCACGTCATCCATGAAAAGCCATTGCATCCAGTGAAAATCGGTGTCTGGTGTGCGGTGACCCAAGTTAGAAAAGCACCAATGAAAATCCCCACGTCATCCATGAAAAGCCATTGCATCCAGTGAAAATCGGTGTCAGGTGTGCGGTGACCCAAGTTGGAAAAGCACCAATGATAATCCACACGTCATCCATGAAGAGCCATTGCATCCAGTGAAAATCGGTCTCTTGTGTGCGGTGACCCAAGTTGGAAAAGCACCAATGATAATCCCCACGTCATCCATGAAGAGCCATTGCATCCAGTGAAGATCGGTGTCTGGTGTACGGTGACCCAATTTGGAAAAGCACCAATGATAATCCCCCCATCATCCATGAAGAGCCATTGCATCCAGTGAAAATCGGTGTCTAGTGTGCGGTGACCCAAGTTAGAAAAGCACCAATGATAATCCCCACGTCATCCAGGAAGTGCCATTGCGTCCAGTGAAAATCGGTGTCAGGTGTGCGATGACCCAAGTTGGAAAAGCATCAATGATGATCCCCACGTCATCCATGAAGAGCCATTGCATCCAGTGAAAACCGGTGTCCGGTGTGCGGTGACCCAAGTTAGAAAAGCACCAATGATAATCTCCACGTCATCCAGGAAGTGCCATTGCATCCAGTGAAAATCGGTGTCAGGTGTGCGATGACCCAAGTTGGAAAAGCACCAATGATAATCCCCACGTCATCCATGAAGAGCCATTGCATCCAGTGAAAATCGGTGTCTAGTGTGCGGTGACCCAAGTTAGAAAAGCACCAATGATAATCTCCACGTCATCCAGGAAGTGCCATTGCATCCAGTGAAAATCGGTGTCAGGTGTGCGATGACCCAAGTTGGAAAATCACCAATGATAATCCCCACTTCATCCATGAAGAGCCATTGCACCCAGTGAAAATCGGTGTCTGGTGTGCCGTGACCCAAGTTGAAAAAGTACCAGTGATAATCCCCTCGCCAACCATGAAGACCCATTGCTTCCAGTGAAAATCGGTGTCTGGTGTCTGGTATGACCTAAGTTGGAAAAGCACCAATGATAATCCCCACGTCATCCATGTAGAGCCATTGCATCCAGTGAAAATCGGTGTCTGGTGTGCGGTGACCCAAGTTGGAAAAGCACCAATGATAATCCCTAGGTTATCCATGAAGAGCCATTGCATCCCGTGAAAATCGGTCTCTTGTGTGCGGTGACCTAAGTTGGAAAAGCACCAATGATAATCCCCACGTCATCCATGAAGAGCCATTGCATCCAGTGAAGATCGGTGTCTGGTGTGCGGTGACCCAAGTGTAAAGAGGACCAGTGATAATCCCCTCGCCAACCATGAAGACCCATTGCTTCCAGTGAAAATCGGTGTCTGGTGTCTGGTATGACCTAAGTTGGAAAAGCACCAATGATAATCCCCACGTCATCCATGTAGAGCCATTGCATCCAGTGAAAATCGGTGTCTGGTGTGCGGTGACCCAAGTCAGAAAAGCACCAATGATAATCCCTGCGTCATCCATGAAGAGCCATTGCATCCAGTGAAAATCGGTGTCTGGTGTGCGGTGAACCAAGTTGGAAAAGCACCAATGATAATCCCCACGTCATCCATGAAAAGCCATTGCATCCAGTGAAAATCGGTGTCTGGTGTGCGGTGACCCAAGTTGGAAAAGCACCAATGATAATCCCTACGTCATCCTTGAAGAGCCATTGCGTCCAGTGAAAATCGGTGTCTTGTGTGCGGTGACCCAAGTTGGAAAAGCACCAATGATAATCCCCACGTCATCCATGAAGAGCCATTGCATCCAGGGAAAATCGGTGTCTGGTGTGCGGTGACCCAAGTTAAAAAAGGACCAGTGATAATCCCCTCGCCAACCATGAAGACCCATTGCTTCCAGGGAAAATCGGTGTCTGGTGTCTGGTATGACCTAAGTTGGAAAAGCACCAATGATAATCCCCACGTCATCCATGTAGAGCCATTGCATATAGTGAAAATCGGTGTCTGGTGTGCGGTGACCCAAGTTGGAAAAGCACCAATGATAATCCCTAGGTCATCCATGAAGAGCCATTGCATCCAGTGAAAATCGGTCTCTTGTGTGCGGTGACCTAAGTTGGAAAAGCACCAATGATAATCCCCACGTCATCCATGAAGAGCCATTGCATCCAGTGAAGATCGGTGTCTGGTGTGCGGTGACCCAAGTGTAAAAAGGACCAGTGATAATCCCCTCGCCAACCATGAAGACCCATTGCTTCCAGTGAAAATCGGTGTCTGGTGTCTGGTATGACCTAAGTTGGAAAAGCACCAATGATAATCCCCACGTCATCCATGTAGAGCCATTGCATCCAGTGAAAATCGGTGTCTGGTGTGCGGTGACCCAAGTCGGAAAAGCACCAATGATAATCCCTACGTCATCCATGAAGAGCCATTGCATCCAGTGAAAATCGGTGTCTGGTGTGCGGTGACCCAAGTTGGAAAAGCACCAATGATAATCCCCACGTCATCCATGAAAAGCCATTGCATCCAGTGAAAATCGGTGTCTGGTGTGCGGTGACCCAAGTTAGAAAAGCACCAATGAAAATCCACACGTCATCCAAGAAAAGCCATTGCATCCAGTGAAAATCGGTATCAGGTGTGCGGTGACCCAAGTTTGAAAAGCACCAATGATAATCCCTGCGTCATCCATGAAGAGCCATTGCATCCAGTGAAAATCGGTCTCTTGTGTGCGGTGACCCAAGTTGGAAAAGCACCAATGATAATCCCCACGTCATCCATGAAGAGCCATTGCATCCAGTGAAGATCGGTGTCTGGTGTACGGTGACCCAAGTTGGAAAAGCACCAATGATAATCCCCCCATCATCCAGGAAGAGCCATTGCATCCAGTGAAAATCGGTGTCTGGTGTGCGGTGACCCAAGTTAGAAAAGCACCAATGATAATCCCCACGTCATCCAGGAAGTGCCATTGCATCCAGTGAAAATCGGTGTCAGGTGTGCGATGACCCAAGTTGGAAAAGCATCAATGATAATCCCCACGTCATCCATGAAGAGCCATTGCATCCAGGGAAAATCGGTGTCTGGTGTGCGGTGACCCAAGTTAGAAAAGCACCAATGATAATCTCCACGTCATCCAGGAAGTGCCATTGCATCCAGTGAAAATCGGTGTCAGGTGTGCGATGACCCAAGTTGGAAAAGCACCAATGATAATCCCCACGTCATCCATGAAGAGCCATTGCATCCAGTGAAAATCGGTGTCTGGTGTGCGGTGACCCAAGTTAGAAAAGCACCAATGATAATCTCCACGTCATCCAGGAAGTGCCATTGCATCCAGTGAAAATCGGTGTCAGGTGTGCGATGACCCAAGTTGGAAAATCACCAATGATAATCCCCACTTCATCCATGAAGAGCCATTGCATCCAGTGAAAATCGGTGTCTGGTGTGCCGTGACCCAAGTTGAAAAAGGACCAGTGATAATCCCCTCGCCAACCATGAAGACCCATTGCTTCCAGTGAAAATAGGTGTCTGGTGTCTGGTATTACCTAAGTTGGAAAAGCACCAATGATAATCCCCACGTCATCCATGTAGAGCCATTGTATCCAGTGAAAATCGGTGTCTGGTGTGCGGTGACCCAAGTTGGAAAAGCACCAATGATAATCCCTAGGTCATCCATGAAGAGCCATTGCATCCAGTGAAAATCGGTCTCTTGTGTGCGGTGACCTAAGTTGGAAAAGCACCAATGATAATCCCTACGTCATCCATGAAGAGCCATTGCATCCAGTGAAGATCGGTGTCTGGTGTGCGGTGACCCAAGTGTAAAAAGGACCAGTGATAATCTCCTCGCCAACCATGAAGACCCATTGCTCCCAGTGAAAATCGGTGTCTGGTGTCTGGTATGACCTAAGTTGGAAAAGCACCAATGATAATCCCCACGTCATCCATGAAAAGCCATTGCATCCAGTGAAAATCGGTGTCAGGTGTGCGGTGACCCAAGTTGGAAAAGCACCAATGATAATCCCCACGTCATCCATGAAGAGCCATTGCATCCAGTGAAAATCGGTCTCTTGTGTGCGGTGACCCAAGTTGGAAAAGCACCAATGATAATCCCCACGTCATCCATGAAGAGCCATTGCATCCAGTGAAGATCGGTGTCTGGTGTACGGTGACCCAAGTTGGAAAAGCACCAATGATAATCCCCCCATCATCCATGAAGAGCCATTGCATCCAGTGAAAATCGGTGTCTGGTGTGCTGTGACCCAAGTTAGAAAAGCACCAATGATAATCCCCACGTCATCCAGGAAGTGCCATTGCATCCAGTGAAAATCGGTGTCAGGTGTGCGATGACCCAAGTTGGAAAAGCAGCAATGATAATCCCCACGTCATCCATGAAGAGCCATTGCATCCAGTGAAAATCGGTGTCTGGTGTGCGGTGACCAAAGTTAGAAAAGCACCAATGATAATCTCCACGTCATCCAGGAAGTGCCATTGCATCCAGTGAAAATCGGTGTCAGGTGTGCGATGACCCAAGTTGGAAAATCACCAATGATAATCCCCACTTCATCCATGAAGAGCCATTGCATCCAGTGAAAATCGGTGTCTGGTGTGCCGTGACCCAAGTTGAAAAAGGACCAGTGATAATCCCCTCGCCAACCATGAAGACCCATTGCTTCCAGTGAAAATCGGTGTCTGGTGTCTGGTATGACCTAAGTTGGAAAAGCACCAATGATAATCCCCACGTCATCCATGTAGAGCCATTGCATCCAGTGAAAATCGGTGTCTGGTGTGCGGTGACCCAAGTTGGAAAAGCACCAATGATAATCCCTACGTCATCCATGAAGAGCCATTGCATCCAGTGAAGATCGGTGTCTGGTGTGCGGTGACCCAAGTTGAAAAAGGACCAGTGATAATCCCCTCGACAACCATGAAGACCCATTGCTTCCAGTGAAAATCGGTGTCTGGTGTCTGGTATGACCTAAGTTGAAAAAGCACCAATGATAATCCATACGTCATCCATGTAGAGCCATTGCATCCAGTGAAAATCGGTGTCTGGTGTGCGGTGACCCAAGTTGGAAAAGCACCAATGATAATCCCTACGTCATCCTTGAAGAGCCATTGCGTCCAGTGAAAATCGGTGTCTTGTGTGCGGTGACCCAAGTTGGAAAAGCACCAATGATAATCCCCACGTCATCCATGAAGAGCCATTGCATCCAGTGAAAATCGGTGTCTGGTGTGCGGTGACCCAAGTTGAAAAAGGACCAGTCATAATCCCCTCGCCAATCATGAAGACCCATTGCTTCCAGTGAAAATCGGTGTCTCGTGTCTGGTATGACCTAAGTTGGAAAAGCACCAATGATAATCCCCACGTCATCCATGTAGAGCCATTGCATCCAGTGAAAATCGGTGTCTGGTGTGCGGTGACCCAAGTTGGAAAAGCACCAATGATAATCCCCACGTCATCCATGAAGAGCCATTGCATCCAGTGAAGATCGGTGTCTGGTGTGCGGTGACCCAAGTTGAAAAAGCACCAATATTAATCCCCACGTCATCCATGAAGAGCCATTGCATCCAGTGAAATTCGGTGTCTGGTGTGCGGTGACCCAAGTTAGAAAGGCACCAATGATAATCCCCACGTCATCCATGAAGAGCCATTGCATCCAGTGAAAATCCGTGTCAGGTGTGTGTGCGGTGACCCAAGTTGGAAAAGCACCAATGATAATTCCCACGTCATCCATGAAGAGCCATTGCTTCCAGTGAAAATCGGTGTCTTGTGTGCGGTGACCCAAGTTGGAAAAGCACCAATGATAATCCCCACGTCATCCATGAAGAGCTATTGCATCCAGTGAAAAGTCGGTGTCAGGTGTGCCGTGACCCAAGTTGGAAAAGCACCAATGATAATCCCCACGTCATCCATGAAGAGCCATTGCGTCCAGTGAAAATCGGTGTTTTGTGTGCGGTGACCCAAGTTGGAAAAGCACCAATGATATATTTCCCACGTCATCCATGAAGAGCCATTGCTTCCAGTGAAAATCGGTGTCTTGTGTGCGGTGACCCAAGTTGGAAAAGCACCAATGATAATCCCCACGTCATCCATGAAGAGCTATTGCATCCAGTGAAAAGTCGGTGTCAGGTGTGCCGTGACCCAAGTTGGAAAAGCACCAATGATAATCCCCACGTCATCCATGAAGAGCCATTGCGTCCAGTGAAAATCGGTGTTTTGTGTGCGGTGACCCAAGTTGGAAAAGCACCAATGATATATTTCCCACGTCATCCATGAAGAGCCATTGCATCCAGTGAAAATCGGTGTCTTGTGTGCGGTGACCCAAGTTGGAAAAGCACCAATGATAATCCCCACGTCATCCATGAAGAGCTATTGCATCCAGTGAAAAGTCGGTGTCAGGTGTGCCGTGACCCAAGTTGGAAAAGCACCAATGATAATCCCCACGTCATCCATGAAGAGCCATTGCGTCCAGTGAAAATCGGTGTTTTGTGTGCGGTGACCCAAGTTGGAAAAGCACCAATGATATATTTCCCACGTCATCCATGAAGAGCCATTGCTTCCAGTGAAAATCGGTGTCTTGTGTGCGGTGACCCAAGTTGGAAAAGCACCAATGATAATCCCCACGTCATCCATGAAGAGCCATTGCATCCAGTGAAAATCGGTGTCTGGTGTGCGGTGACCCAAGTTGGAAAAGCACCAATGATAATCCCCACGTCATCCATGAAGAGCTATTGCATCCAGTGAAAAGTCGGTGTCAGGTGTGCCGTGACCCAAGTTGGAAAAGCACCAATGATAATCCCCACGTCATCCATGAAGAGCCATTGCGTCCAGTGAAAATCGGTGTTTTGTGTGCGGTGACCCAAGTTGGAAAAGCACCAATGATATATTTACCACGTCATCCATGAAGAGCCATGGCGTCCAGTGAAAATCGGTGTCTTGTGTGCGGTGACCCAAGTTGGAAAAGCACCAATGATAATCCCCACGTCATCCATGAAGAGCCATTGCGTCCAGTGAAAATCGGTGTTTTGTGTGCGGTGACCCAAGTTGGAAAAGCACCAATGATATATTTCCCACGTCATCCATGAAGAGCCATTGCATCCAGTGAAAATCGGTGTCTTGTGTGCGGTGACCCAAGTTGGAAAAGCACCAATGATAATCCCCACGTCATCCATGAAGAGCTATTGCATCCAGTGAAAAGTCGGTGTCAGGTGTGCCGTGACCCAAGTTGGAAAAGCACCAATGATAATCCCCACGTCATCCATGAAGAGCCATTGCGTCCAGTGAAAATCGGTGTTTTGTGTGCGGTGACCCAAGTTGGAAAAGCACCAATGATATATTTCCCACGTCATCCATGAAGAGCCATTGCTTCCAGTGAAAATCGGTGTCTTGTGTGCGGTGACCCAAGTTGGAAAAGCACCAATGATAATCCCCACGTCATCCATGAAGAGCCATTGCATCCAGTGAAAATCGGTGTCTGGTGTGCGGTGACCCAAGTTGGAAAAGCACCAATGATAATCCCCACGTCATCCATGAAGAGCTATTGCATCCAGTGAAAAGTCGGTGTCAGGTGTGCCGTGACCCAAGTTGGAAAAGCACCAATGATAATCCCCACGTCATCCATGAAGAGCCATTGCGTCCAGTGAAAATCGGTGTTTTGTGTGCGGTGACCCAAGTTGGAAAAGCACCAATGATATATTTACCACGTCATCCATGAAGAGCCATGGCGTCCAGTGAAAATCGGTGTCTTGTGTGCGGGGACCCAAGTTGGAAAAGCACTAATGATAATCCCCACGTTATCCATGAAGAGCCATTGCGTCCGGTGAAAATCGGTGTTTAGTGTGCGGTGACCCAAGTTGGAAAAGCACCAATGTTAATCCCCGCGTCATCCATGAAGGGCCATTGCATCCAGTGAAAATCGGTGTCTGGTGTGCGATGACCCAAGTTGGAAAAGCAATTGTTATAATACCCACGCCATCCATGAAGACCCATTGCATCCAGTGAAAATCGATGTGTGGTGTGCGGTGCCCCAAATTGGAAAAGCACCAGTGATAATCCTCACGCGATCCATGAAGAGCCATTGCATCCAGTGAACATTAGTGTCTGGTGTGCGACTACTTAAGTTGGAAGAGCAACTTACTCCGGAGTGAAGGGGCGCAAACAAACTAGTGTTTTCACAAGGTGTACACGGCTTATAGTAGCCGGACGTGTCATTGATATCACGTGGTACTTCGTTACCGCTTCGCATATGTAAAACGGGGCGTATTCCTAACGTAAAGATAAGTCAGTGTGTATTCCTTTGAGCTGATTTCAGCTCATTGTTTTTAACTCCGAATTATTTCCTTCCAGCCGGTTAAAAGGTAAAAGTACATCTTGTGAAAACCAGTATGCAAGAAAAGAAGTATGTTTTCTTGCTTTTCCAAAATATACTTCAGTTTGGAATAATGCATTTTTTTCTTTTAATTTAGTTGTGAATGGCCAACAGTACTTCCGCGTGAAACCTCATGATACATCCGTCGTTGCCGGCAACACCGCCGAACTTCACTGTCACGTGGGTAACAGAGCCGGACTTGTCCAGTGGAGTAAAGACGGTTTTCTCTTAGGTAAGTAATTTTAAAAGACACGTTTGGTCTTCCGCAATTTACTTTTGGAATGAATGGACAGTACCTTGCCTGATATTCAAATTATTAGTCACAAACATTCTGTGACGTCTGTATCTATTTTAACATTGCTTCCTCTGTTTCTTTTCTTATGTAATTACCTTGCTTTTAAGCACTATTTTCATCCTGAGAGGTACATCATAGTCTCAACGTTTTTTCACAGATTTTGGCAACGGCGCACAGTGTGTCACAATGTAAACAAAGAACCACACCCTGTGTGAAACATCCGTCCGAGTAGCACGAGATCTACCACATTTTTCTTCACAGATTTTGGAAACGGCCCACAGTGTGTCACAATGTAAACAAAGAACCACACCCTGTGTAAAACAACCGTTCGAGTAGCACGAGATCTACCATATCCATATTTTTCTTCACAGATTTTGGCAATAGCCCACAGTGTGTCACAATGTAAACAAAGAACCACACCCTGTGTAAAAAAGCCGTCCGAGTAGCACGAGATCTACCATATGTTTCTTCACAGATTTTGGCAATAGCCCACAGTGTGTCACAGTGCAAGCAAAGAACCACACCCTGTGTAAAACAGCCGTCCGAGTAGCACGAGATCTACCTAATTTTTCTTCACAGATTTTCGCAACAGCGCACAGTGTGTCACAATGTAAACAAAGAACCACACCCTGTGTAAAACAGCCGTTCGAGTAGCAGGAGATCTACCATATCCATATTTTTCTTCACAGATTTTGGCAATAGCCCACAGTGTGTCACAATGTAAACAAAGAATCACACCCTGTGTAAAACAGCCGTCCGAGTAGCACGAGATCTACCATATGTTTCTTCACAGATTTTGGCAATAGCCCACAGTGTGTCACAATGTAAACAAAGAACCTCACCCTGTGTAAAACAGCCGTCCGAGTAGCACGAGATCTACCATATTTTTCTTCACAGATTTTGGCAATAGCCCACATTGTGTCACAATGTAAACAAAGAATCACACCCTGTGTAAAACAGCCGTCCGAGTAGCACGAGATCTACCATATTTTTCTTCACAGATTTTGGCAATAGCCCACAGTGTGTCACAATGTAAACAAAGAACCTCACCCTGTGTAAAACAGCCGTCCGAGTAGCACGTGATCTACCATATTTTTCTTCACAGATTTTGGCAATAGCCCACATTGTGTCACAATGTAAACAAAGAATCACACCCTGTGTAAAACAGCCGTCCGAGTAGCACGAGATCTACCATATTTTTCTTCACAGATTTTGGCAATAGCCCACAGTGTGTCACAATGTAAACAAAGAACCTCACCCTGTGTAAAACAGCCGTCCGAGTAGCACGAGATCTACCATATTTTTCTTCACAGATTTTGGCAATAGCCCACATTGTGTCACAATGTAAACAAAGAATCACACCCTGTGTAAAACAGCCGTCCGAGTAGCACGAGATCTACCATATTTTTCTTCACAGATTTTGGCAATAGCCCACAGTGTGTCACAATGTAAACAAAGAATCACACTCTGTGTAAAACAGCCGTCCGAGTAGCACGAGATCTACCATATTTTTCTTCACAGATTTTGGCAATAGCCCACAGTGTGTCACAATGTAAACAAAGAATCACACCCTGTGTAAAACAGCCGTCCGAGTAGCACGAGATCTACCATATTTTTCTTCACAGATTTTGGCAATAGCCCACAGTGTGTCACAATGTAAACAAAGAATCACACCCTGTGTAAAACAGCCGTCCGAGTAGTACGAGATCTACCATATTTTTCTTCACAGATTTTGGCAATAGCCCACAGTGTGTCACAATGTAAACAAAGAATCACACCCTGTGTAAAACAGCCGTCCGAGTAGCACGAGATCTACCATATTTTTCTTCACAGATTTTGGCAATAGCCCACAGTGTGTCACAATGTAAACAAAGAATCACACCCTGTGTAAAACAGCCGTCCGAGTAGCACGAGATCTACCATATTTTTCTTCACAGATTTTGGCAATAGCCCACAGTGTGTCACAATGTAAACAAAGAATCACACCCTGTGTAAAACAGCCGTCCGAGTAGTACGAGATCTACCATATTTTTCTTCACAGATTTTGGCAATAGCCCACAGTGTGTCACAATGTAAACAAAGAATCACACCCTGTGTAAAACAGCCGTCCGAGTAGCACGAGATCTACCATATTTTTCTTCACAGATTTTGGCAATAGCCCACAGTGTGTCACAATGTAAACAAAGAACCTCACCCTGTGTAAAACAGTTGTCGGAGTAGCACGAGATTTACCTTATTTTTTGTTCATAAAATCCGCGAAGGTCGGAAAAAAATAATTCGCTTCCGCGTTGTTGATCCTGAGCCAAAAAGTCTAATAGGAGAGTAGCGATTCACGTGCTGACCTGAAAGTCCAAAAAACCAAAAAATATATACATATTCAGAGAGTATCTTTGTAGATAATTTACGCCAAGTATCTTTCTCACGCCACGATCTTTCTGGCTGTAAGATAAAGCGAGTGATAAGACAGATTATATTTATTTACGTACAAGACATTGCACTTATCTGCGCCAGCACATCGAGCCAGCAGTCCCGTATATACTAGGTGGATTTTTTTTTATTGAAGGTTTAACGACCACCATGAGCATTTTCATGGGATATAAGCAGTCGCCCGTCCCTAATTTAGGATCACTGGTTCCAGGGAAGGGAGAGAGCCAGCGCCGTAAGACAAACACAACAACCATGCCTCACCGAGATTCGAACCCAGACCCCTTTTCGACGAATGATCGGAGGCCATCGCTTAGACCACTGCGCCACCGAGAGGCCTAAGTGGAATTTAATCATAACAACAAACAAAAAGGTTTACTAATTCCTCACATTGAGCGGTACTTAGGCAGGTGGATTCAGGGAAATTTTATTGCCGTAAAACCAATGAAAGTAGATATGAGTCATAGAAGTAAATATTTACTAAACTATGGTGGTGGCAATGTAATTATTTCGATTGTTTAGGATTTAAAAACAATATTTGCTATTTTATTTTCTATATATTAATTCCATAAGGTTTTTTACTGTTAGTCCTATTTTGAGAGAACGACTGAATGTAAAGATATGGTTGAGGTATCAAAATAAAGGTCTTACCATGTAGATGTGCCAGTCGAAGAGAAAAAGGAGATTGGGGCAACGCTTCGGGCGTTGTGTGACGGCAAAGTTACCGTACGGGAGAAGAGTGCGGTTGACTCACGCGCTGTTGGAGGCGAAGCATGAAGGGACTGAGATAGTCCAAAGTCTGAAGTATTCTCTTTTCTAAGCGAACCGTTGCACAAAGCAACGCTAGCAGGCATTCGTATCAACGTTCTTCTCATCGAAACAGCGAACACTTTCGAAGACCTGATTGCGTTATGCCGTTGGATTATGTGATTTAATATTCATTCGATCCAATTTATTCACGTAAGTAAGACGTTTTCCATTTTGTAAAGATGTAAATAAACATTCCGTTGACCATTGTAAGTGAAAATATTTAGAATGTACCTATTGAGTTGCGCCATCTGTAACTTCATTCTATAAGGTTTTTTACTGTGAGACCTATTTTGAGAGAACGGCTGAACGTAAAAATATTGTTCAGGTATCAAAATAAAGGTCGTACCATGTAGATGTGCCAGTCGAAGAGAAAACTGAGTTTGGGGCAACGGTTCGGGCGTGGAGGGGCGGCAAATATCCGATGTAAGGTCTATGGGAAAAGCGTGCGGCTCTTATCTACATACGGCGCACAGTTCAGTCCCAGACTTGTTGTGTGCATGGTGTTCCATGATCAGTCCTAAAGAAAGTAAATACTTTATTGTATACTTACCCTTAACAGAACATCTTTCCCGCAGAAAAAAAACAACAACAGAAAACATAAGAGCCTTACTGGAAGGCGTGAGCGATCAATGGGTTGCAAATATATGTCTCGGACAAGAGAGAACGAAGAGTATTCGCAACGCGAATCTCATTCCAACAACATTTACAAACACAGTTGTGACTGAAGATGAGAGTGAAAGAATGCGCTATACAATTGAATTTTTGCACACGATCGACATGTGTGGACTTCCGCCTCACATTTTACGACTGAAAAAGGGTGCAGTCGTGATGCATGCTCATCACGAACCTGGCCGCCGCGATGGCGCAGTGGTTTAAGCGCTGGTTTATGATGATTCATTCGTGAAGGGTCCGGGTTCGAATCCTGGTGAGGCATGGATGTTGTGTTTGTCTTACGGCCCTGGCTCTCTCCCTTCCCTAGAACCTGTGACCCTAAATTAGGGACAGGCAACTGCTTAGAACCCATTGTCTTCCTCACGGTGGTCGTTAAACCATCAGTAAAAAAATAATCACGAACCTGGATTATTGTCTTTATTGAAATTGTTGAGTGAATTTGTCAATTAAATAAAGTTTGTATTTGTTGCTTCATAAGAGTTTATTCTTTTCAAAAAAAAAATCTAACCATCGATTCCGAGGGGTTTTGTCTAGTTATACACTATCTACCAACAAGTAATTGGACACCCCTGCAATCGACGATATCTGCGGTCCTGATACACGTCACGGCCGCCGCCGTTAAATATCGTGTGGGGAACAACAACGCAACCAGACGCATGCAAGATGCCACGCAGTTCGGAGCTCTCTGATTTCGAGAAAGGTATAATCGTCGGGTATCACAGAAATGGCCAATCCATACGTGACATATCCAGCGAGTTGAAGTAACCCAAATCGACAGTGGCCTACGTGATTGGCAAGTGGAAGATGAGGGGTGACTGTCGGAATGTGCCCCGACCCGGCAGACCCACAAAACTGGGAGTTAGAGACCGACGGGTGCTGGTCAGAGAAATTCGGAAAGAACCGCACCAAATCGATGGGCCACATCCGCGAGGAGTTTCAGCAGGCATCCGGGAGTTTTTTCGATGAAAACCATCCGTAACGAAACTCATATGCTCGGTTATCATGGACGTGCTGCCGCCCACAATCCTTTGATCACCAAGTCCAATAGCGCTGCTCGGCTAACGTGGTGAAAAGGACCTCGACAGTGCACCGTTGAACAGCGGAAACAGGTTCTCTGGAGCGACTAATCAAGGTTCATCCTCTACCGTTCGGATGACAGGGTCTGGGTTTGGCGTCTGCCGGAGAACGCCTCCTGCCAGAATGTATTGCAAAAACTGTGAAGTTCGGCTCCGGTGGAATTATGATATGGGGGTGTTTCTCTTGGTATGCCACGGGACACTTGGACCCAATTCCTGGTAGACTCAACGCAGAGACCTACTGCACCATTTTGGATGACCATTCGCTTCCTACGTTGTGGCAGTTTTACGGGGTGCACCCATGTTACTTTTAGGATAACAATGCCACCTGTCGTGTTGCGAGGTCCACCATAACTTGGTATGGTGACAATGGGGTTAATCGAATGAGCTGGCCTGGGCAGAGCCCGGACCTTAACCCTATCGAGCACCTCTGGGACGAGTTGGAGCGTCGACTTAAGAGGTGCCCCCACCGTTCGAAATCGGTGAAGGAACTGACCTGTCTTCTCCAAGCCGAGTATTAGAAAATACCGCTAGTAGTCGTACAATGCCTGGTTGAGAGTATGTCTCGGAGGGTCGCAGCTGTATTCGCCGCTCGTATAGGATCCACCAACGATTGAAGGTGAATAAACTTTATTTTCTTTGCTATCACAGGTGTCCAATTGCTTGTTGGTAGATAGTGTATTTTATTTTATTTTCTCATGTACAGCAATGGCATCTGTAGCATTGTCCACTTGTCAGTATGGACATAAAGTCAAGTAAAGACAGTCACTCGTGTTTTAAAAATCGTCGTACGATGTGGCACATATCGAGAGTTTTTGCTTCTTGGATTCTGGGCCTTAGGTGTTGTAGATATAAAGCACCAAGCTAAGTTATGAGAGTCTGAAGGATTATACCAATCGCAGAGATCATCAGTGACCGCATGTGAACAGTTTTCACATCTATTTAAACTCTGCAGTCAGTTCCACATACTTGTTGATTTTTGTTGCATAGGTATTCTGAATATTACTGTCCAACGGTACCAATATGTCGATAATGACTGCTTCCTTCTGCTTTTTGTCATATAGCACTATGTCTGGACGATTGGCAGAGATGGTTCCGTCTATTTTAATCTCACGGTCCCAATATATTTGTATTGTTTATTATCTAGTACCGCAACGGGTTGATATTTATAGGGTGGTACTTCTCACACTGATAGTTCTGTATCGTGCGATAATTGTTGATGTATCTTCTTAGCAAAATTATTATGTCGCTGCATATGATAAATGTTTGGCAGCGTGGTGCAACCCCTGCAGATGTGTTCACTTGTCTCACTTCACATACCACATCATCTACATTTGTCACCTTGCCGATCCTTTTTTAAATTGTATTTTCTACACTAAATGGCCACTTTATTATGCCCACCGGATAGTTTTAAGCAAATGAGCTATGGCTGCAAGCTGTTGCCGCCAGAGGGCGAGGCTAGTATAAAAAAGGGAAAGCTTAGTGCTTGCGACAGTAGTAGAAGTGATTTTCTGGGTAACGAGATGGGTAAAAAAGGCGATTTGACGGACATTCAAACGTGGGATGATTATAGGAGCTCGGAGCCATGGAGCAAGTATCACCGAAACCGCCGCATTCGTGAAATGTTCCAGAGCAGCTATTGTTAAAATGTTTAAAGACTGGGCTGTCAGCCCAAAAACGGGGTCTCTACGTGCAACGTGTGGTCGTCATCGACTAGTGACTGCTCGGGCGGAACGGAGAGTGTCCAGACTGGTAACAGACAACAGAAGTGCAACAGTGCGGCGAATTACAGACCATCTTAATCAAGGATCCCCTCAAATGATCTCTGCACGCACTGTTCGCCGTACACTGCATCGGATGGGATATGGCAGCCGAAGGCCTGTTCGAACACCTTTGCTGTCTGCAGTTAACAAGAGAAAACGTCCCCAGTTCGCACAGGAGCACAAGGATTGGACAGTCGATAATTGGAAACAAATTATGTGGTCCGATGAATTATGTTTACAGTTGCACCATGCTGATGGCCGACTGAGAATTCGGTGGAAACAGCACGAAAGCATGGCCCCCAAATGCATTGCTACAACCCTTCAAGTTGGTGGAGGCAACTTTATGGTTTCGGGAATGTTTTCCTGGCTTGCGTTGGGCCTTTTAATTCGTGTTGATCAACGTCTGACTGGCACATCATATCTAAACATCGTTGCGGACCAAGTGCATCCTGTCATGTGGATGGTTTATCCCAATGGCGATGGCTACTTTCAACAAGATAATGCGTCCTGCCATAGTGCTCGTATTGTACAGGATTGGTTTCAGGAACATGCCGGTGAGTTTACTTTGCTTAGGTGGCCCTAACAATCTCCAGTCCTCAATCGCATTGAAAATTTGTATGATGAAGTAGAACGAGCCATCAGGCAGATGGATCCACAACCCTGCAATCTCACACTCCTGGAAAGTGCTATTCTTCAAGCATGGTCTCAGATTCCACAAACCACCTATCAACATCTCGTGTAGTCCATGCCACGAAGAATCGACGCAGTATTAAAGGCAAAAGGTGGCCCAACGAAGTACTGAGGGCGTGGTCATAATAAAGTGGCCACTCAGTGTATAATTTTTGGTTGGAATCACTTTGCCTTGAACAGCCATCATAAACCCAATAGTTTCTCCATATGATTTTCCTAGTTTCAGCCAATGATTTGAGGCTATATTATTATTATTACTATTATCTCTCTTACTGTACATTGTCAACTCTGTTTCCATTTTAGTCACTTCGTAGTACACGGTCTACCAACAAGTAATTGGACACCTGTGATAGCAAAGGAAAACGATGTTTATTCACCTTCAATAGTTGGTGGAGCCTCCACGAACGGCGATCACAGCTGCGACACTCCGGGGCATACTCTCAACCAGGCGTTGTAGGACGGTTAGCGCTATTTTCTTCCACTCGGCTTGGAGAAGACAGGTCAGTTCCTTTACCGATTTCGGACGTTGTGGGCACCCCTTAAATCGACGCTCCAACTCGTCCCAGAAGTGTTCAATAGCGTTAAGGTCCGGGCTCTGCGCAGGCCAGTCCATTCGATTAACCCCATTGTCACCATACCAAGATATGGTGAACCTCGCAACATCACAGGTGGTATTGTCATCCTGAACGTAACATGGGTGCACCCCGTAAAACTGCCACAACGTAGAAAACGCATAGTCATCCAAAATGGTGCAGTTGGTCTCGGCTATGAGTCTACCAGGAATTGCGACTGAGGGTCCCGTTCCATACCAGAAGAAACACCCCCATTGCATAATTCTACTGCAGCCGAACTTCACAGCTGTCAAAATACATTCCGGCAGGAGGCGTTCTCCAGGCAGACGCCAAACCCAGACCCTGCCATCCAAACGATAGAGGGTGAACCTTGATTCGTCGCTCCAGAGAACCTGGTTCCACTGTTCAACGGTCCACTGTCGACGTTCTTTGAACCACGTTAGCCGAGCAGCGCTATTGGACTTGGTGATCAAAGGCATGTGGGCGGCAGCACGTCCATGATAACCGAGCAGATGGGCTTCCTTACCGATGGTATTCATCGAAAGAACACTCCCGGATGCCTGTTGAAACTCCTCGCGAATGTAGCCCATCGATTTGATGTGGTTCTTCGGAATATCTCTGGTCAGCACCCGTCGGTCTCTAACTCCCAGTTTTGTGGGTCGGGTCGGGGCACATTCCGACAGTCACCTCTCATCTTCCACTTGCCAATCACGTAGGCCACTGTCGATTTTAGGTACTTCAACTGGCTAGATATGTCACGTATGGATGGGCCATTTCTGTGATACCCGACAATTACACCTTTCTCAAAATCAGAGAGCTCCGAACTACGTGGCATCTTGCACGCGACTGATTGCGTTGTTGTTTCCCACACGATATTTAACGGCGGCGGCCGTGACGTGTATCAGGACCGGAGATATCGTCGATTGCAGGGGTGTCCAATTACTTGTTGGTAGATAGTGTATATAAAGAGAGAAACTTTGTTCGTGTGTTTGACGTAATCTCGAAAATTACTGAACCGATTTGGATAACTCTTTCACCGTTGGGAAGCTTATTTCTTTCCGATGGACATAGGACATAGGCTATTTCATTTACCTATACTAATATTAATAATATACAACCCAGCAAAAACACAACTACTGGGAAACTGCTGGCCAACAGCTGGCAGTGATGGGCCACTGCTGGCTGAAATCTGCCGCTCACGGCCCGGTAGTGGTCCGTTGGTGGCAGCGCTATCAGTTGGCGAGCCATTGATGGCCCTGCAGCATCGCTGTGAATTGTGGGCCTCCAAGCAAGTGCCACTAGTGGCCCGTTGCTGGCAACCAATGCAACCCCCAACAGCAGGTGAAAGCATCGGGACTGCGCATGCGCAGAAGTAACACTTGCTGTGTCTCTCATGGTACCGGTTAGTTGAAGACGACGCTATCGCCATCGTGTTATTTCAGTGGATGTTAAGAAAAAAATCCATATGTGGAGAGGCGAATTAATTTCCTAATGAAATTTTACGTCGACGAAGATATCAGATTAATAAGCCGTGAAATACTAGATTACAGCCATGAAATACACCCACTCCATTCCCATGAATAACAATTCATGGAATGGAGTGGATGAATAACAAGAAAAAATTTGGAACCGCTTGAAACACATATCCTGGAAAACCATTAAAACAGCGTTTGTTGGAAAAAAAGAATTGTACGCGTACAAAGTTTATTAATTATTTGAAAGGAAAAAAAAGCAACGCTATGTGGTGCACTCATCCATGGGTTGAATACACAAGACTGGGAGGAATTCGCTTCTAAAAATAGCGAGAAGTAAAATACAATATCTTTTACTCTTTAAAACAAATGTAGCTTCGGACAACGGAAAGGAAAGACACAACGTTAAAAATGTAACAGAATGTTACATGAACCCGGGTAAATATATATTTATTCAACAATCTCTTTACAAGACGGCAAGGACAGTACAAAACTTTGGAAAGCGACTAAGTATGTACACGCCTTGAAAATGAGTGAAGTTCCCTTAAGGTAAAAAAAAACTATCGTTACTTGAAAAAATTAATTTATCAATTATATGAAACTGACTTTTATGAAAAATACCTAGCAATATTATAAAATGAAAGAGGGAAGCATTGGTTTACAAATTGCATACCAAACAGATAGCTTCCAGCACATATTCCAGCGTAGTGAATTAGTCTGGTCGGTAGCGAGCACGGCTTCCACGCAAACGGCCTAGGATAGAATCTAGTCAGATGCAAACGGGCGTTTTTCCGGTTTGTCGAGAAAATTTCCCCAGCGCGGTGCGTTAATTCTCGAGCTTTGTAAGGGTAGAAAAAAATTCAGCTTTAGGAAACTGCGGTTATCCTTGCTCTTTTTTTTTATCATTATAATGGCTACTACTGGGAAATTGGCAGACAAGATTCGGCAAGCCACCAGTTACGTCACGTGGTTGCTGGCTGCCACTAACGGCCCACTAGCGGACCACATTAGGCTAGCCATCATTTCTAGCACGTGCTTGCAGGGCCACTGAAGGGCCACTTGTGGCAGCTACTGCCTGTGATGGACCACTGATGGCCCTGTTGTGGCATATGACAACTGATGGGGTGCCAACTGTTGGCCTGAACTGCTGGCCCTTCTGTTGGCCGCCCGGACATTTTATTGACGGTTCGGCAGCGGCAACATAGTGCTGGGCCATTGCTGGCAGTGCTGGCTGCCAGCAATGGCTCACTGCTGGCCCAGCAAGACTGTTTTTGCTGGGAAAGAGAGAAACTTTGTGTGTTTGAGGTAATCTCAAAAACTATTGAACGTATTTGGATAATTTTTTCACCGTTGGGAAGCTTTCTTTTCTTTTTTCCAGTGGACACAGGCTATTTCGTTTACCTATACTAATACTATATAAAGAGAGAAACTTTTTGTGTTTGAGACAATATCGAAAATTACTGAACCGATTTGGATAACTCTTTCTTTTTTTGATTGGAGTTTTAACGACCACCGTGAGCAACTCAATGGGCTATAAGCAGTCGCCCGTACCTAATTTAGGGTCACTGGTTCCAGGGAAGGGAGAGAGCCAGTGCCGTAAGATAAACACAACATCCATGCCTCACCGGAATTCGAACCCGGACCCCTTTCGGAGGAATGATCAGAGGCCATCGCTTAGACCACTGCGCCACCGGGGTTGCGGGTAACTCCTTCACCGTTGGGCAGCTTATTTCTTTCCGGTGGACATAGCATAAAGGAAGGATCTATAGAGTGGAAACAGACATAGGAGCCCATGGAAATTCCTCACATAGAAATTGGCGCCCCCACGGACCTAAAACAGAAGCAAAATGCGACATGACCCCGTGACGTCGGCAATAGTTGCTACGGCAACCCAGCGCTCGGAGATGATCAGATGAACAACAGACACGTAAAAACCCAAAAGTTATGAATTATGTAAGGAAAAGTATACGATCAGTAAGTAATAAGCAAAATAATACCACTTATTAGAACGCTAGAGGAATTGATATCCAAAATGAATCTTAAAATTAATAAAGTGTTGCGTGTATTCGTCTTAAACACTGCCGGATAGCAAGCCAAAGTCAAAAGTCAAAGTAAAAACATTCGTTCGGGCAAAAATCACGTGGTTCTTGGGTGTTCCCTGGGAAACCAGCTGTCAATCAACTGTAGTTCGTTTTTAGGTCGCTGGTGCGCTGCAGTCGACTTTATGACGTCATTTGTTTCAGCTTTATACAGCCAGTGTCTTTTCTATATATCCTTCCTGTATGGGACATAGGCTATTTCGTTTTTTTTTACTGAACTACCGAATCAGATCACTTTGAATTTGTTCCCGATTTCCCGTGTGTCGTTCCGCTATGTTTACATACAACCTGATCACACCAAACATGAAAGAAAGTATGTCACTATAATATACGGAATTTTTTTACTAATCTCGAAAGCTACTGAACACATTTGGATAATTCTTTCACCGTTGGGAAGCTTTCTTCTTTCCGGTGGACATAAGCTATTTCGTTTATCTATACTAATACTAATCTTATATATAAAACACAAAACGTCTGTTTGTCTGAAGCAGCAAAAACTCTTGAACTCCGAACTGTAGCATCGTCAAATTGGCAGCGCTTATTAATACTGGAATTTTTAAATCACCACAACCATTTTAAGATTTCTACGTTGTTCCGTTCGCGAGTTATGAATTAATTAATAATCAAATAAATAAAATCAGCGTCATTTGCTACGTCATCGTTATCTGAAGGCACGTGTGTGCCTCCCCGGTGGCGCAGTGGTCTAAGGCGCTGGCCTCTGATCATTCGTCCGTAAGAGGTCCAGGTTCGAATCCCGGTCAGGCATGGATGTTGTGTTTGTCTTACGGCACTGGCTCTCTCCTTTCCCTAGAACCAGTGACCCTAAATTAGGGACGGGCCACTGCTTATAGCCCATTAAGTTGCTCACGGTGGTCGTTAAACCTCCAATAAAAGAAAGAAAGAAAAAAAGGAAGGCACGTGACTGCATTCATCGTCACGGCACATCCACAGGTGTTTCAATTCTTTGAGAACTGTGCATCAAAATGCAAAAACGAACTTTGCGAAATCTTAACGAAACGGGCTGAAAAAGTTATCAATACCATGAATTGGTAATAAGAGGAATCCCTCAAAATTTCACTGGAATCCGGGCAAAACTTTTAAAATAGGCATTGAATTTTTAATTCATCGGTAAACAGAAATATATACGCAAAAACGGTTAATAAAATTTGGACGGCTAATTTAAAAAGTTATTTACCAATTCAGGCGAAATTTGGAGGTCACGTTCCTATTAACGATTTATGGAGTTCATTAAAATTTCAGCCAGTTTCATAAAATATTCGCAAAGATAAGCTTTTAACTTTTTTATCACAGAGATTCGCCCCTCAAAGACGTCTGAAACTGAAGGCACGTGATGCATTTGATGCTTCTCACATGGAGAGATGTATGTTGGGATGTGAAGAGCAAAGGATCCAACAAAATTATATATTGTCACCGATGAAGGAGAAACCAAAAATGTTGTGTACGGCCAAGTGCTGAAATAATCACGCTATGAATAAATAATTTGTAATTTGTGATATCAGCTTTTCGTTTTCTTGCAAGCATCAATGTTTTTCCCGATTTTTTCAGTGACATGTAAGGGAATATGAAATTAATAAGCCTGAATTGCGGGTTAAGACGGGTTGTAAAGCTAGTAATGTATAAAGAGAGATACTTTGTGTGTTTGAGGTAATCTCGAAACCTACTGAACCGATTTGGATGATTCTTTCACCATTGGGAAGGTAATTTCTTTCCGGTGTATTAAACCCCCTCCATCTTTTTTTTTTTTTTTTAGTTTTGTTTTTGGCTGTACTACCGAATCAGTACATTTTGAAGTAGTTCCCGATTTCCCGCGAGTCGTTTCGCTTACGGAGAATTGTACAAAGAAAATGCCATGGTAACATTGAAAAAAAAATTACTAAAAGTTAGTGATGAGAAACTGTGGGTCAGTAGCTTTAATTTAAAAAATCATGAAAATCGCTCCAGTGGTTGGCGCTGGAGGATTGTAGAAAGAAACGGCGTTGTGTTTTAAATGTATCATCATCATCATCATTGTCAACCATTGTCAATTCACTGCTGGACGAAGGTCTCCCAAAATTTCCTCCACAACGGTCTGTCTTGTGCCAGTCTCCTCCATGTCACTCCCGCATACTTTGGAATTTCATCCACCCATCTCTTGGAATCCAATCTAAAATTTCGGCTGTGTCCATCAATGGTCTGTCCTTCTGGCAGTATGTCCAGCCCATTGCCATTTCAGGGATTTAACTCTGATCATGATGTCTTCCATTCTTGTCATTTTTCGGATTCACGAGTTCGTCTTCTTATCTCTCCTGGTTACACCAAGCATGCACCTCTCCATACTTTTTTGAGTTTTCTGCAGCCTTTGTATGTCTCTTTTAGTTAAGGTCCACGTATCTGCACCATACGTAAGCACTGGAAGGATGCATTGATCAAACACTTTTCTTTTAAGACATAATGGCATATTGCTCTTGAAAATTATGTTGTTTCTACCAAAAGCTCTCCAGGCAAGTTTAGTACGCCGATTAATTTCTTCATCAATGTGACCCTCACTTGATATCTGCTGTCCAAAATAAACGTGCGTGTCTGTTATCTCCAGCTTTTCTCCATCAATCGATAAATCTTCATTTCTTTTAAAAGCGTTGAACATCACTTTTGTCTTCTGAAAGCTCATTTTTATTCCCACTTCTTTACTCTTGTCAGCAAGTTCCTGGATCATACTCTGCAGCTCTGATGGGGTAGTTGCAAAAATGACTACGTCATCAGCAAAACGAAGGTTTAATGTATAGATTATTATTATTATTATTATTATTATTATAGATTTAGACGAACGTAATAACCGAGCATGATACCGATGAAATGTGTTGTAGCTACGGAGGTACATCTGCACAAGCTAAAATCTGACCTCAAGACAGACAGAATAGTTGAATCGCAAGTGTGTCAAAAAAGCCCAACGTAAAGTTTACTATTAGCCCATATTTCATTTTAACTCTAAGAGCCCTTCTGTTTTGTCTTGGTGGATATATGGTTATAAATTCACCTCGAGTTGGAAATATTGCAGTAAATTAGCATTTAGGCGGGTAATATATATCCATTTAAATTATAGTCTAGATTAAAATATTTTTTCTGTATTCAAATTTTCGTGAAACGGTAATTACGTGCGGATATACTTTTCTATTTGCTTCAACTGTGATAAGTGAAATTTGTTGAAATCTGCGTTTTTTCGTTAAATTAATTTCACAGGTTTTCCTTAGCACCAAAAGTTTGTGGACTGTTTTTTTTTTAATGTGATGGGATGTGAGCTCCTCAAAACATCCTACAACATGAGCGTAAAACGTAAAAGTCATTCCAACACTGTTTATTTGAACCATAAAAATGTTCTCTTGTTAAGCATTAAATTTCGCAAGCGTGGAACGCTGTCATTCTGTGTGCTTTTTCTCCTGTCGTGTTTTAAATGGATGCAGAAACGAGGTGCCAAATGATACTAATTTTTTTGCTACGCAGCTATTGCTAATAAGAGATTAGAAATAAGTGTTGTTTCTCTCTCTTTTCTACAGTGGCTGCACCTAAAGCGCCTCAAAGGACTCGTTTTGTAATCGCGAGACGCAGAAAATACGTCTGCAACGCTCCCGCTCGCCGATACAAAGCGCGGAATAAATTAGCAGAAATTTAAAGTTCACAATCACGGGCGTAATACATTCTGCAAAAGAATCAGTTCCCAGCTTAAAATATCACTTTAACTCGAAGCGGGAGACTGAGCCGACGTTTAGAGATAACGAATTAGAAGCGTACGAAGCGATCCGCAAATTGTTGGCAACGTTAGACCCCCGGTACGCTTCCCGGATTAATCCGCCAGCGATTTCCGTTTCTGAGACGGGCGGAGAGGACGAACCGAAGGAATCGTTGCCAACGCGCAGTAACAAATTAACCTTCCCGTGTTGGCGTGTATCCTCTACAAGCACTTCGAATCATCTTAAGCTTCGTGTGTAATTGAGAGCCAAGAAGCGACTTAATTACTTCAATTCTTAATCACTTGTTCTAGGAACACATGTGCTTCTGCGCTGCGCTCAAATTCCTGATCCAGCCGAATTGCTGATCCGCAATAAATCTCCTCGTTTCGACTTCGGCCCCATTATACAATGCAAACCTTCGAAAACAATGCTTGCGTCGAAGGGTGCGTTCGTAAATACCCCTAATGAGTTTTAAGTTAATATTCCCATTCCTTTAAAATTAAAATTAGTTATCTTTCTCGGGTTGTTCCTTGACCTGTGGTAAACTATTTGTTTCCGAAAGTAACTTGCGTGAAACAAGTGGGGAGTGTTTAATTAAGCACCGCCTAAACCTAACAATTATTCAAAGTGACAAATTCTGACTCGTATTTTTGCATATTTTTAACAGCGATGATAAATCCCACACAGCGAAACTGGTTCATTTCGAACATTGTAGACCACTAAATTCATCACTTTACAAAGATCAAATTCATGCCTTTGGTGTCAGCAAAGTAAATACAATTCTGCTTGCTTAAAACTTAGAGATTTAACTTCGAGAATTAAGTATATTGCTAAGGTCGTTTGAGCGCAAGGAGTGATTTCAGATCAGCAAACTTTACCCTTATGCATTTTTCTAGTTAAATAATGTCCGTAGATGAGAACAAAAGAATGTTTTGAATACAGGAAGAATGAATGAGGTCTTTCCAAGTAATCCCTTAACAACTTTGGGCACTAATTGGATGTGAACTCGTAAAGAGTTTTCTTTTTGTCTGGTAATTTAACCCATTAGCCGGCTGGAGGGAATGAACTCGGGGTTAGTAAAATCCGATGAAATTAGCTCGAACGAATGTATTCGATATCTAAGAAGTAGGCGGTAAGCAGCTAGAACGAGTGAACTGAGC
The DNA here is from genome assembly GCA_039090855.1 of Macrothele yani. Classification (NCBI taxonomy): domain Eukaryota; kingdom Metazoa; phylum Arthropoda; class Arachnida; order Araneae; family Macrothelidae; genus Macrothele; species Macrothele yani. The sequence goes on along the minus strand of CM077032.1, from coordinate 13,598,852 downwards.
ATCAGTAAGCGTTGTTTTCCTCTTAGCCTTTATTATTTACGCTTTCCAACCGTAGGTTGAAGAACCGCATAAGCTCCAGTTTTATCCGTCTGTCCGCACAATAACTCGCGTAAAAATGGTTTGATTTCGATGAAATTTTAGTATGTGGTAGGGGACAAACCCTATTGAAAAGTGGGTGAAGTGGGATCAAAGGTCAGGACATAGGAGCAGGGTGCATTCCATTGCCCTTATGCGTGATAACTTACGTAAAAATGGTTCGATTTCGATTAAATTTTGTTATGTGGTAGGGGACCACCTGGGGACGAAACCGTTTGAAAATAGGTGAAATGGGATCAAAGCTCAGAACATAGGTTATAACTTACGTAAAAATGCTTCGATTTAGACCGTCAATTATCATGTTGTTCCGGTAGTATACTTTACCGGTCCTGTTGAATAACATCGAAATAAGGTCAAAGGTCAGGCCATAGGAATGAGATTTATTCTACAGCCATTATCCTCATAACTTGAGTAATGACTTGAGTGGTGATTTCTGTTA